>CM040244.1:2388442-3022859 GCA_022545495.1 Chrysanthemum lavandulifolium
AATACAATGAAAGGGAGAACCTTTCTGCAAAAATTTTGAGATTGATTCCATGTGGGGGATTCCGGCCTAGCTAGAGTTCAAAAGGACACCAACAAAGGTGAAGTTCTTGCATAGTTGGAATACTCAAGATTATCTAGAGCATGATATATTTAAATAACAAAACTCGAATTTGTACAGACATATTATGTCGATACGACAACTACTCTCAAATCACATTTACGTAAAAACATACTTGTTAAGTTTTTAATCGAAAAAGTTCATTTCGGCTAGAACATCACTTATAGTATGAACAAACAATATAACAATTTAGTTAAGTGAGCAAAGAAGTTATTTTGTTCTTAAAACTCACATTGTCATAAGTGTGACAAAACCTTTGTACATAAATAACTTATACAAATTAATTTTCTAATAATAAGAAATGTTTTATTCAAAAGAAAATATTTGAAATCTGGTTTTCCTCCCAAATAAGTTAAAACTTCACCAGATAAACAGAAACAATCGTGACATTATCATTTTAAAACCGAACCCCATCGTGATTATCCACAACCTCAATACGACTTCTAGCCTTGCGACTCTTCACCACTTTGTGAAAGTAAGAAGTGTTCTAATCGCCAACACGTAACCATTCAACTTTGGATTTTTGCTTAAGGAATCGTTCCTCATTAAGGGTGGCCTCATTAAACGCTTGAACATAAAACTATTCCTCTTCCCGAATATCAGCATTAAAAGGGTCTAAATCATGCGCTCGTTGCACGGTATCAAGCTCATGACGAAGCTTTTTAACATTCTCATGAATATTTCCCTCATTGAACAACATTTTCCGAAAAGGCTTCTTCAACATTTTGAGCCTCTTAACAACCTTATACATAAAAACCCCACTAACAGGAACTTTCCAAACACTCTTGAACCTGCACTTTGAAGGAAGAATGATGCACAAGAATATTAGAAAACTTAAAGGGCTTAGGTTTAAACTTAACAGATGTAGGGATGTTAAGAATCCCCGTAGCATGGTCTGAAATTCGGTACGGTTGAAAAATGGCATGAGCTCCAACAAAGACATCATTGAACTCCAAATTAGACATAATCTGATTAATTTTTTAAGAATCCCGTCACCTCCTTTTGGTTTTTGGTTCCAAGTAAATTGAAGCCCTGAACGATTAACATCCAAGACCTCAATCTCATCCACACACTCCTTAAATTCCCGCATGGCAATGTCAATACCCGAAGAGCCCACCAACTTATCTTCCAAGTTAAGCGCAACATTAAAATCACCAAGAAGACACCAAGGACGATTCCTAATATACAACTTATGCAAATTAAGATTATTCCAAAGAGCACGACGATGTATATAACAATTGTGAGCATATATAAAAGAACAAAATAGCTCTTTTTTGTCAGCTTTAAAACGAATGCAGGAATGTATCACTTGAGCATCTTGGGAAACAATAGTAAGATTGACATCCTTAGGGTTCCATCCTAAAATGATTCGTGAACCCTTGACACAAACAGCCCTGTTTGAAGACCACTTCCAATTCCTAAATACCTTCGAATAGAGAACATCAAGACGGGAACTAGCAACATGGGATTCAAGAATCGCGCAAACTAAAAGTTTATTTTCATTGATAACATGACGAACCTCCTTTTGTTTCGGGGATTGGTTCATACCCCTAATGTTCCACGAGGCTACACTTTACATGTGACCTACCTTCATAGGGAGTGCTTGCCCCCTTTTTTTGTTCGTCTATACCCGCCATGTACCCGGCTGATTCATCATATATATCTTGTACCTCGTCGTTATCACTCAAATGTTCCTCATTATTTGTAACCTTGCTAGTGTTCACCACCGATTCCACACCCGCCTTATAAATATTGTTTTCTTCTGTGAGCGCATCAAAGGAGTTTTTAAGAGATACACTATTGAGGTGGTCATCTTTTGAAATACACTTCTCACTATTAATGTGGTCATCCTTTGAATTACCCTTTTCACTACCCACTGACTTTAACTTACCATTCCCATTTCTGCTATTTTCCTTATCACCTGACGTGGTCTTAGGCTGAGAAGTTGAAACCTCATTGTTAACAGTAGAGGATTTAACATGATAATATTGAAAGTTAGGTTTAGGCTTGTTTAACCGGATACCTTCAATAGGACGACCAGTTTTGGAAGGTTGTTTGCCTTTGCTATTTTTGCGCGTTACTTCCACAAAACCGACTTCTGGAACAGGTGTCACAATAGTGTCTTTAGGCTTCTTAGGACATTGTTCATTATTGTGCCCAAAAATCTTACAAGTTTCACAACGAGGAGGTTGCCATTCATACTCGACCTCAATAGTTTTCATAGAGTATCCCGATCCATTAAGAAATGGAATAGCTACAACCAGCTTGTTCATTAAACACTTCTATGACAAAACTTCAATAAGCGCTCTAGGAAAGTCACTTCTTCCCCATGATTTAAGGCACATGTTGCTAGTGTAAGCGTCCAACATAATGGGATGACCTAACAATGTAGTAATCATACTAAGACCCGCTTCCGTATAGGCAGTCATGGGTACGTTGTGCATCTTAACCCATACAGGTACACTAGTAATTTCATCCTTTTTAAGTTTAGAGTTAGGAGTCCATTCATGCAAAATAATAGGCACCATGCGAATGAGCCAGGGGCCATTCTCCAATACCTGTTCCACGCCCTTTCTAGTAGCGAATTGAAAAAAGAAAAACCCATTATTCAACATAACCCGCTCAATCCCATATTTAGCCCAGGTATTCTTCACATAATTTTTGACTATAGGAAAAGCGAGCCGCTTACCTATGAAGTACCCATAGAGGGTATTGGCAAACCGTTTACTCACTTCCTCCACTGACTCCAATGGGATGGCCAAATCAGCATTCAAAACAGTTTCAGTGGCCGTTAAGGGATGTAAGTTAACCTTCTTGTAGTTTGGTGTTTCATTAAGAGCTGACACATACGACATCGGCGCTGAATTGTCATTAGCAGTACCCGTACCACTTTATCAGACTGCATATCATCCTTGCCACCATTGGGAGTCACACCCATCGATTGAGAAACCTGAGGAGCAGGAACCTCAACGTTAACCTGATGATAAGAATTCGCCTTGGTACCATCACAAACAACCTTGTTAGTATTAGTATCCATACCATCTTCCTTTCCAGTCATATTGCCCTCCATGTTTTTTATTGTTGCATTATAACTATTAAAAATCGAGCGAATATCCCCCTCTCCTACATTACTATTCACATCCGTCAAACATGATTGAGCATTTTCACAAACTCTTATAACTTCCTGCTACTACCTCATCTTCACATTTGTTTTTCAAATCCTTTTGTACTTCAGAATGAGATACCCTACTGTCAATCTTTTTATCATTTAGAGCACACACAGAATCGTTATATCAAACAGGAATTTTAGATCTGCGTTTTGACCGTTTAGAAGGCATGACCCACTGAATAACATTCAAGAAAATGGTTGAAAATTATTAAAATTTATACCAAAATGTGTAAAATGAATTCTGAATCAAACAATCGGTTTAGATTTGTAAAACTTCATTGAAAATGGAGCGGAAATTAGGTTATTGAAGGTTTTTTGATATAACTTTCATACTTGCAAATGTTGTCTCCATATAATACATGTGCTGACGTGTGAAGAAGATTTTTATGAGTTGCTACACACAGCGTAAAGCATGATTCAAAGAAAGAAATTTAGAATTACGTAGGTTTATTAGCATAATTCTGAGTTCAGATACTCCCTCGTCCCAATATTTTTGTTGTTGTCGTATATTATTTGATGCAAAATATATAAATATATTGCGTTTTAAATGTATTTTCATTGATATAATTTTCATCACGTATTATATAATACAAACAAAAATATTTAACGTCAAAATTGAATTCTAAAAGTCAAAACAGACTTATATTTTGAGACGGAGAAAGTATCTTGGACCATTAGTGAAAGTCCATTACTAAAAGAAAATATATTTTTCAAACGAACTTTATCGTAACTCAATTACTCAAGTGAAATGACACCGAGTGAACCAAGAACAAGTTCAACCATTATATAATGGATCAAGAACCGAGCTAACCTAACCAATCATGGTTCCACTTTTCGGTGCAACCATTTTGGTCACCTTTTATAATTATTTTTACTTTTGCTCCTTAAAAGGTTTTACACTTTTACTACAAGAAACCAAACATGTAAACTAACATTATTTTAGTATCTTGGATTGAATTACAAAATCGGTAAGGGGTAATTCATATAATTTTATAAATCTTAATTAGGGTTCATCACTTGCTAGTTTAAAGGAATTGATTCTTGTTGGGCTAGAATAAAAAAGGTACGCATACGTTTATGTTTTAGTTAATTAATTATTCATATATATTCTTTACGCTTCCGCATGTGTACTTGATGTTTATTGTTTATATTTATGATTAGTCATGTTATATAACTCCAACAGGCATGGCCAGTGAGCTTAGAAAGAGTAAAGATGATGAGTCACTGGTCATGCAAAATCGTAAGAAGCAGGATCTGGTAAAGGTAAGCGAAGACGATATCAGATAATATGCTTCTCCATTGGTGACATTGAGTGAGTTTTCTGGCGACAAAATTTCTTGGAAGAACTTCCCGCCAAGTAAAGCAAATTCAAATTCAAACAAAAGCAGCTTCATGTGTCTCCAAAACCCGTGACACAAACTTTCCCAAGAAACCAAAGAGAAAGTGAGGCTATGGTAACGGATTTACTATCCGAGGGATTTTGTGCCAAAAAAGCCACGAGGATGTAAAGCGAGACACAGGACAAACCACATGGATGTATTTTGGACTTTACTCCCAAAATAATTAACAAAAGTGGAAATGTCTATTATGCCCTCTTACAAAACATAAAATGAAGTTTGGTAGTTGAGCATTAGTCCCGGACCGGACCGACCAAGACCGAGACCGAATTAGCCCAAAAGCGGAGATCGAGGACCATACCGAATGTGGTCGGTCCGATCCAACTCGGCAAAATAGTCGGTTTGTGGTCCGGACTGGACCGACCAAGACCGAGACCGAATTAGCCTAAAAACTGAGACTGAGGACCGGATAGAATGTGGTCGGTCCGGTTCGGTCTTGGTCGGTCTGTTCAGGTGGTTTGCTTAGCCCTAGGGAACCGGATTGACACAAAGATGACATTGTTTGGACTCACGGCGATGCAAAAGCCAACTTTTGTCCCCGGGTGATGTATTTTGCCAAGTTTATGACCAACGGTGTATTTTACTCTTAAGTTTATACTTTTCACCTTTTGCGCATATTCTCAAGAATCTTTCTTTTCCACACTAAAAAACAACAAGCCTGACTTAAACCCCTCTTTCGATTTGCTCTTTCCAATTCTTATGAATCAAATCAGCACCTAAGAGCATGGGATGTGGAGATTTCGTTTCTCGCCGTTCCGACGTGGAGGGCTCGCCACTTTTCGTTGGCCCTCGCCACGACACCATCTTCACTCGCCAATTAATGTTTCGTCGTTACAACGACATGCTACAAGACAAAAACACACTAGTACATAAAGTTCATACATAATTATGTGATTATTTAAAACGGTTCTAAACCGTTGTAAAAAATGGGTTTGTAGAAAATGGTTCTTTTAAAACCATGGAGGACAACCGTTCTATAAAGTTCATATATAATAATCTTGTTACTGTATTTGCTTTGTTTGTGTACCAAACAAAAATTAGAAATTAGAGTGAGCATGAATTATATTTACACCAAAAAGAATCCATAATTTTTTTTTTTTAGGATTAATTTCATATATCACCCTACTTTCATGATTAATTTCATATATACCCAAAGTACAAGTATTGAATGCATAATGTACAATGTTTTTAATGCATGTTTGGGTATATATGAAATTTTCATCTAAAATGAGGGGAAATATGAAATTGCCCTTTTTTTTACTAATTGTTCATATGAAGTTGTATTATTTAAGTTTCGTATGCTTTTTATTTTCCGTATGTTTTTTTTTTTATTTTTCGTATGTTTTTTTATTTTATTTTACGTATTGTAGTTGTATTTTTATTTTAAATGAATGAAATGAATTTAATTATGTTTGGAAAATATGGAAAAGAAATAAAATGAGTGTGGTGAGCCCAAATGAAGAGAAGTGAGTAAGTTGTGATTGGGGGTATTTTTAGCTAGTGTGTTGGAGTGATGTGGAGTGTGATATAATACGTGTACCAAACGAGAGAAGTCAAGAACCCACTACACCCTCTAAAAGGTATCTTTTTACTCTAGTTGTGGTTGCCTAAATAATGCTGATGATTTATATACCAAATACTTTAAGAAAAAAACTTAACAATGTCTGCTTCGAATTTGAAATTAAATGAAACGTGACGAGGAGCCATTTAACCTACAATATCAGTCTTGTAATGTCAATAACTTCCGAAAAATCTCATCAATGACCTCCATTGTCAAAACTTTCCAATGAGTTCATAACGGTAGGGCCTTGAATAATTTTCTAATGGAGTTTCCGGGAAGAAGATTGTCGTTGCCCCTCTATGCATACCTAGTTGAGGCTGCATTGTCACTTGCTAAGTTGGTGGACGTTCGATGAGGCATGGGAGGAACATAATTTCTCTCTAGTGAGTGACTAAAAAAAGCTATGTTTGGCTGGAGCAATTGAGGGTTGATCATCAAATCCCCTACTTCCAACTTAATAACTTTAGATGCCAAAATAACTGTATTATCCATATGAATGAAATATTTCGTCTCAAAGTGAGACAAGTAAAACACAAATGTTGGAACAAAAAAAGATTTTAGTCATCAGATGATTGAATCGTTCTTCTGAAATGAGTTGAATACATACGGTTCTCTTTGAATTTTTTTGTTCCTCGTTCTCTTCTTCTTTCCACCTCTGCCTCTTTCTGCATCATATTTCTTGAGTCGTCACGACCTCTTCGTTTATTAGGATTACATCAATCTCTCTTTTTTCCTGCATGTGTGTTTTCCAGAAATTTACATAAAGGGAGATAATAAATTCGAAACTGGCCTAGCTAACACTTCTAGAGTGAAATAAGCTTAAATTGTACCTTTGACACGTTTTTTATTTCTGCTCCCACTCCTCTTTCTCTTTCGCTTTCTCTTCTTCCTCTCAGTCTCAACATCTTCGTCCGAAAGAAATCCATTTTTCTCTCCATCTTTGAGAGTATAAGCTTCCTCAATCTCTCTCAATTCCTGGAAATGTATTTGAAAATTATAAAAGATAAATCAATATCCAATTTGAAACAGGGTAAAGTGTAGAATAAACGGGTAAACAGATGAAAGACAATTAACATACTTATTTCTATGTGTTAAGGAACTTCTTTAAGCTCCTCATCATCGCCTCAAAAGCAGCCAGGATTGGCGCTTTCGTTCAGCAACTTTGGTAAAGCACATAACTATACTACTCATCAAGTAGTGATAAAACATGGAAATAATTCGTTTAAATGAGATCAATGTTCAATTTACTTTGCATAATTACTATTTACTAGTATGGATAAAGGACCTTAGAATAACAACATAATACATACACAACAGTTTGTAGGTTTTATCGTCTTAGATTAAATTTTGTCACAAAAAACATAATTCAGTCAAACAAGGATACGCACACAAATGATGCTACTACTGCTAGTTACCCCATCTAAGCTAATGCTTGTCTAAGCTTATATTTAGGCTAATGAGCTTATCTCACTTTTTTTTTTGCTTATTCTGAAACTTATGGGCATACATAAGCCTGTTATGATATAAAAAGCTTATATAAGTATGAAAATAAGGCTGGAAATTTTGGGCTGCCGAAATGAGATAAGCTCATAAGCCCAAAAATAAGCTTAAACAAACAGCCCCTAAAAACAGTTGTATGATTCATCATCTAACCGCAGTATTAATAATTGAAAATAAACGCAAAAATAACGACATTGATAACTAGTGTGGATAAAGGACCTTGGAATAACAACATAACTAGAACCTGTCTTACAATCCGGTTTGGATCAGTTCAATTTCCCAAAACAGTTTGTAGGTTTATCGTCTAATATTTGTAGACGTTAACATCATTGTTATCAACGGAAAGTATAGGATTCTCTTTTGTAACAACTATTAATCGAGTAAAAAGTTAATACATAGAAACCATTAAAGAAATATAGTTAATCTATGGAATAGGGTAATTCTAAAGTATATACAAAATTGTATTAAGAGAAGAGATTCTGAAATAAGAATACAATAAGCAAAACCCACCTTAGAACTCCCCGCTTAACAGTCCTCTTGTTCTTCTTTAAGGCCACTTGGTCTCCGTGATTATTAACAAAAGGAGATACAAGGGTTTGCACAAAGATAGGAGACCAAATATGTTTTCCACTTGTTGACAAAGATATATTTTCACGACAAAAGTAAGATGGCATTTTCTTGGATAGAAGACAATCCTTAATCATATAGTGTACACGATCCTTCATCTCACAATCAGTTGGCAACAGTTCCCAGCAGATTGAAGACTGTTTGAGATTGTTGTTTTTCATAACCCAAATGCCATGGGGGCGACCATCTTCGCGTTCGTGAGATATGCATAAGTGGTCTTCGATAATCCCCAGTTTGGTACACCAACTCCAAACATATCTCGTGTCATCAGGTTGGGGAATTTCTCTAAATTCCTCTTTAGCTAAATCAAAAGACACAATGAATACCGTGTCCCTGTTGATATCATTAGCATTAAACATAAACCAGTGAAGTGCCCTCTGAATAAGATACCAGGCTCTATGTCATCGAACCTATAATTGACGTGTCCAAAAAGTTTCCAAACATTTGATTTCAAAGATAAGATTTGAACAAGTGTCCCATCACAACCACCTTGGTCGATGGCCATAACAAGTTTGTAATCATCAGTGGATGAATCATAACCAAAGCCGTAATGTGGAAAATATGATACATCTTTAGGAAGTATTGGTGGCTTATGCAGTTTCCGAAACTCTCGAGTGGAAGGATTGGTTAAAGCAAGTCGATTATCATATGAAGATATGCATACAAGGCCATTAGAAGAACCTTCAATTTGTAAGGTATTGTAGGATACCCACTCGTCAGGTATATAAAGCCCACGCATTCCTACTAATTTTATATCTAACTACATATGTTCTAGTCATAGCAATTCTTCTGTTTCCAAGTTGTTTATTATTTTTGTCCTCTTTGTTGCAAATATTTTTAAGATGAAGTTTAACAAAACAAGGACTAGAAATCAAAGAATACCAAGACTTACAAACACTTTTGCATCTGAGAACATCTTTCACAGTCAACCTTAAAAGTACTTCCTCTGCAACATCAACCAAAACCATATCTTCTTCTGTCAAACCCTAGATATCTACATAGGTTTTGCCGAAACTCCTATTATACACACAAGTGCATATGTTCTTTTTTCAAGCCCAACCCAACCCATACACAGCATTGGCCCAACTCAACCCACCTAGCCTACGTCCACTAACAATTACATAAGTTGAGCTATGAGCTATAATTTTCTTCAAAACTTCTTATATGCTACTGTAGTATGTTTTAGCAAAACCAGGTATTATTGTTAATTTGTTATTGTACTTATTAACTTATTATTAATAGATGAGGAAAACGAGTTTTGGTGTTGGTTGAACATCATGTGTTTTAAACGAGTGGGAACCTACTCTCGCGTTGCAGCAGGGCGCTTTTTAGTTTTGGCCAAGGGACAGGTGTACTAAAGACATGTGTGCAGAAAACTAATTGTGTTGTTCGGTTCCGAAACTCATCTTCCCTCTGATCCTACGGTCCAAGAATAACAACGATCAATGTCCTGCAACTTACGTTTATTCAAAGAATACTTGAAATATTTGGGAGAAACTATACTCAAATAACAAATGATAACTATGACATTCTTGTGAAAAAAAAAACATATTATTGTCCGGACCGAAACAACAACCCATACGACTACAACATCTAAGTGCATCAAAATAGAATCCGGTCGTGGAGTTCCATCATTGAAGGTTTGGCACTGACCAAAAACAGGTTGACCTGACAAAGGAATTTTTTCATCAAGGTTCTTCATGAAAGACATGGGGAGGTCGATGTTATCCTTGGTATAAGGATTAAACATGAAAGTAAAAGAATTTCTATCTCGCCTCATTATATTGAGAAGGTGTTGAGGAAATTCAATTACTTTGATTGTACTCCGTGAGTACACCTATGGATACTTGTGAGAAGGCGATGCCTAATAATGGTAAAGTCAGATCTCAACTTGAGTATTCTAGGGTAATTGGTCGCTTGATGTATGCCATGACTTGTACAAGACCCGATATTGGTTTTGCGGTGGGAAAATTGAGCGGTATACTAGTAACCCTAGTGCTCATCAACGCAAGCGCTCAAAGGGTATCAAGTATTCAAGAGAACTATGGATTATAGTCTCTCATATATCGTTACCCATCGTTGTTCGAAGGATACACCGATGCAAGTTGGATCAAGAACATCAAGACAATTCGCCTACCAAAGGGTCGGGTATTCCTACTTGGTGGAGGTGCAATTCTTGGGCATCCAAGAAGCAAACTTGCATCACCGCTCAACAATGGAATCAATTTGTGGCCTTAGTCACGCCGGTAAAGAAGTTGAATGGTTGAAAAACTTGCTTCGAGATTCCATTGTGGCTCTAAACCTATAGCACCTATTTCTATCCGCTAGATAGTGCAGCTACATTGGCTAAGGCTTATAGCCAGATGTACAATGCTAAGTCTAGACACTTAGGTGTCGCATAGCATGATTCGCGAGCTTATCGTGAATGGGGTGGTATCTATAGAGTTTGTTAGATCTCAACGTAACTTAGCCGATCACTGACGGCGGATTAGCTAGAGACTTGTTATAAAGTCTCAAAGGGATGGGTTTAAGTCCAACTTAGTCATCGAATGTTAGGACACCCAACTCCCTCCTAAGGAAACTTGGGAGCCGAGTTCAATGTGGAAAGTCGAACATTCAGCGGACTGGAGCACATGTTTTATTTACATCCCAAGGTTGTGCTCGGAACTCACCGAAAGGAGGATGAAGTCTTTATTTCTTAATGGTTAATTTTCTTTGAAAAAGTGCTTGCCAGAGCATGACTAAAGAGGAACCACCTATGTAAATGTTGAAGTTTTGCCTTCGTAGCTTTGGACTTTAGCTTCTACAACATTTATGAATTTGGATATGGACACATGGCTTGTATAGTGTCGGAGTCGATAAGTGTTTGAAAGCTTGTGTGTAGTTATCTTCGTGTATTCAAATGGGTCAAGGGTTCAATTTTAGAACACCCCGATTCTCGAATATTTGAACGTGTAATTACTAAGATGGAAATTCAACTCGTGACATTTTCATTTATGCACATGTTTTGCTTGATGTTTGTTTTTCATGCAAAGGAAGTGAACTAAATTGGGGAGGATTGTTGGAAAATTTAGTGCACTTGTGGGATTAGTTCACACCTTGTAATGGGTTAGGAGGTACGGAGGTACACCCATAAGGTCCATGAACACCGACTCTACTAGTGGTTTGTATTGGTAGTGCTTGGTGAAAGTACCGTTGTGGTTACCACTTATTATCGCTGTTTCCACCGGCGTAATTTCCATCGATCGGTGTTTCCACCGGTGGTGTTTCCACCGGCGGTGTTTCACCGTTGTGTTTACATCAAGCCGTGGCGTTTCCATCAAGCGAAGGTAACCACCGATAGCACTATGAAAGCACCGATGATAGTACAACTTGTAACGGCTTTGACCTATTCAGTGGCGCATAATCGCATTATGACCATGTTTAATTGGTCATGTAACCACTAACGGCTATAATAGGGATAATTATGAGGCTATTAAGGGGCCGGTTAATACTCATAATTCTATTGACTAGCCAAGAGTATTTCCTATAAATAGGAGATCTGTTTTATGCATGAATACACAGAGAAATACGCTTGAAATCAAACAGAAAGCATAAACACTTATTAGCGAAAGGGTTATAGAATTGTGCCTAATTCTCTAACTGCATTTGGTCTTATCCCAAGTAGATATTCGTGATACCCAGGCATTAGGGTCGAATAGATTAATTTGGAAAGTGATAACACAATTCCAAGTGATATCCGGTAACCACCTAGTGGTATCTCACATCACGACCTTTGTTTTATTTCACGAACAGCTTGAGCATATATCTTTAATTGATTATCTTACCTATTTCTTTGAGCCGATACCCCAACAGGATTATGGCCAACACACTTTGCAAACTTCCATTCTCATTGATGGCTTGCTGAGAAAAAAAAAATGTGTTACATAAGACTAACTGATGAAAACTCTTATTGTATAACTTTTGGTTCTAAATCAGCTAAATATATATATTTTTTTAAATAGCAATTTATTTTCACACTCTATACCATCTATTTCACAATATATCTCACAAATACCTCTAGTGAGGCTTTGAACCCGCTTTACTAAAATTATGCCTCTTGAGTTCATATGGTGACTATGTTTGTGCAACGAGCTTTCTAGTTCATCGGATCCAATCAAAACAAGACTTTGTCTCAGATCAAAATTTTGGTCTCAAACCCACAAGGTTTCAAACTCAGTTTTTTTATCGTTGGATTAGGCGCAAAACAAATATATACTAATATAAATTTTGTATCCGAATTAAATATAATACCAATGTATCCTCATGACTTACAAATGTTGTTTTGAGATCATACTTGTGTTGACGGTTGAAGGAGTACTTTTGTAATATTTTTATGTTGTCACATATCGAAATGTAGAGGTCAAATATATATTCGGAACACTGATGAAAATTCATGACTACTTTGTGTTATAAACCTGCTTTGCAGGTTAATTCTTTATAAATTAAACGGCCATATTTCATTTTAAAAACAAAATTTATGTTTTGAACATAATCTTATCGCGATCAATTGAAATGACACAAACTGAATGAACTAATGGATTAAGAAACCGAACTGGAATGTGAGATCTCTAAAATTTGAAAACAACTATTAAATTTGCCACGTCAACCTTCTCAAAAAAGGAATGCTTTACTTCATTTATGTCTTTATGACGGCTAACTAAACATCCTAGGGTTACTACCGCCGTTTATCAAGGTCTCATTTAATAGCTTATAGCACTTCTCCTTTCGACTTTCCAACACTGGCATGTATCAAACTCTATACATCGTGTTACTACTTAGCAGAGTCATCTAATTTTAATAAACAGTCAATAGCCCTTGGTATGTGCCGCTAGCCTGATCAAAAGATAGGAGAACACCCATTCTCCCAAATTTACGGAGTCATTTTGCCTCCTTCAACATGGTTCCCTCAAGCACCTTAGTATACTATACTTGTTCACATGTCGGTTTAGTAAAAATAATAATAATAACAAAGTACGGTTAAAAAAACAAAACAAAAAAGATTGTTTAACACTCGTCATATGACTAAGTTGACAATTTTGAGAAAATTATGTATGTCATTTTTATTTTTGGGCATTTACATATTTTATTTTTATTTTTGCTTTTGGAAAAATGGAAGCTCTCTGATTGCCTTGTTCGAGATGGAGGATAGCTATTATTGCATTGTTCATGGCTTAATAGTTTTGTTCTGCTTTTTGTGTTTATTTTTGTAAGACTAGGCTGTTTGTATTGCGAGTTTAGGCTTGTCTTTCTCTCTAGTTGTTGGTTCAAAGCTCTATAGGCGCGTTCGAGACTAGTAAATGTGGTACTTGGCCACATTTCCTTTACTGGTCATATTTTTTGAGTAAATATTTTACCAGGAAAAGAATCCCTTTACCAACCAACCAAAAATAATAATAATAATAATAATAATAATAGATATATGATATCTTCTAAATTAAGAAGATAATCATTCTCCTTGGACAAAAGACCGAGAGCGCTTCATGAGTTCATCAAAGGTCTCAGGGATCTTGTCGTTCAACCTCTTGATGAGTTCTGGGTTATTAATCCCATTCATGAAGCCCGTTTTTTTTTATATCTTCTAAAAAACGTATAGTCCGCACCAGACGCATTAGCGATTTCTCTGAGAACAAGAAAAGGCGCATGCCTGCAAATGTTAAAACCTATGATGGGACAGTGATCCCGACGATCACCTAAAAATTTTGAATCACCACACCATCGAAAACCGGCCACAACCGGTTTGGTGCCACATGTTTAATTCCACACGGTGGGAAGCGCTGAACTCGGTTCAACAAACTCCACGAAGGAGCGTGAATGGTTTTGAAGAGTTGAGAAAGGCGTTCGCCTAAATTTTACTCAACGCAAAAGTGTGCTAAAACTCGTCGAACTCGCCAGGTAAAACAGAACTGTGGAGAATCCACGAGCGCATTCATGGAACGCTTCAAGGATGAATGCATGCGGGTTAAATCATGCCTCAAGTCTTAAAAATCTCGGGCTTCATGAATGGGATTAATAACCCGTAACTCATCAAGAGGTTGAACGACAAGATCCCCGAGACCTTTGATGAACTCATGAAGCGCCTCGGTCTTTGTCCAGGGAGAAGCCGCCGGCGGATAGCAAAAGAACCATTCTAGTTACCGGTCACAGGAACAACACGGGAGACAATCCAACGACCGGGTAATAACCGTAATAGGAGCTATCGCGGCGAGGAGCGCAGAGATAGAGATAACGGCTGTATACTCCCCGATCAAAACCCCAAAGGAATTTCCCAAGACCGCCGCAGATGCATGCACACGAAGATCGGGCGACCGAAATGGATACCGTGACTACCACGCAAAAGGGTCACACCACTAACGAGTGTGTCCACCGCGCCAACTCATCGACAAGATGGTCGAGGAGGCGATCGACCACCTAGTTAAAAACATTAAGGAGGAATAAGCAAAAGAATGGAAGCAAGAAGGAGACACCCAAAGATAAGGCCGACACAATCTACATGATACAAACGCGCAACGAACCACTAGACAAAAGGTCACCAGAGTTTTCAAGAAGTGAAATCTCTTTCCTACTTTAGCTGCGGACAACGCAGCAGCAGAGCCCCTTACCATTGAAATTAGTGCGGGTGGTCACGACATACACCGCATGTATATCGATGGTGGGGCATCGCAAATATCATGTATGAGCATTGCTTTAAAAGACTACGACCGAAATACGTGAGTCGCCTAAATCCGTCAACACAAGACTCACCGGTTTCACGTGTGAAAAGATATGGCCTATGGGCAATCATGACATTAGTCGTTGGTAACGCAGAGCACTCTCACGACAACTGGATGGATTTCATGGTGATCAAATCCCTCGTCATACAATGGCATTATTGGGAGACCCGGATATCGACCATGCGGCGGTGCCATCAACAACAAGGGATGCTTAAATTCCCAGAGAATGGGGCATTGTCACTCTTTACAATGTCACGGTACTAAACAGAGAATGTAACACGGTTACATGCGAAATGGAACCAATCTCAAGCAAAGGCGCGCCAAAGTCCCCAACTTGAAAGTCGCACCACCCGTATACCTGCACTGTGAAATAACCATTGGAGGGTCATTGCTCTGACAACCAAAGCAAATTGTGTACTGCGCCCTACAAAAGAACGTGGATATTTTCGCGAGGAGCCCAAACACATGATCGAGTACCACGCTCGATCACAGAGCATAAACTTAGAATCCGGCAAGGATACTCACCGCAGATGCCGTGAAAGCGTGGCGCTAAGCTCCGCAGGCGCAGTACCCGCTGGAGGTACGTAAATTGGTGAATCGCGGAATTATGCGTGAAGTCTATTACCACGATCGGCTTTCTAATCCAAAGAATGGTCAAAAGCGATGGTAGTTGGATGATGTGTAGACTTCACCGACCTTAATAAAGCATGCCCGCAGGATCGCTATCCATTACCGAGATAGATTGGAAAATAGAGTCCTGTGTGGATACCGTTGAAGTGTTTCCTTGACGCTGCATGAGGATATCACCGATACAAATGGCTCAAGAAGACGAGGAAAAGACGACTTTCCACACAAGCCAAGGCGCATCGTTACACAAAAATGCCGTTTGGTTTGAAGAATCGCGGTGCCACCTATCGGTTGGTAGACAATGCTTTGAACGCGGTGGGCCGCAACCGAAGTCTATGTGGATGACCGGTCATAAAAGCCATACCGAAATGAACTTGTGCGCGACATAGAAGAAACATTCAAGACTCTACGAGATCAACATGAAGCTAAATCCTAAGAAATGCACCTTCAAGCGCCATCAAGGCATGTTCTTAGGTACTTGATAGAACCTAATGGCATAAAACCTTGTCCAGAAAAGACAAAGGCGGTAATAGAACTTCCTCACCACGCACGCCAAGGAAGTCCAATCCTCAATGGAAAACCGGCCGGCCTCAACGTGTTCCTTTCTAAATCGCCAGAGAAGTCATTGCCTCTTTTCAAAACACTCAAGAAGTGTATGAAAAGAGTGACTTTCGGTGACGACGGAGGCGGAAGAAGCCTTCACCACACTCAAACAAAGATCTAGCAACGCCCCAACACTCGTGGCACCCCGATCAGGGAAGAGCCGATCATGTATTTATCAAGAACTCATGGGGCGGTCGGCGGCAGTTACTAACGAGATAGGACCGGTGCAAACCCCTATCTATTTTGTCAAGAAAGCGCTCAAGAAGACGGAGATGAACTATAGCGCCATGGAAAAGTTGGTCTTGGCATTAGTATTTGCCGCTAAGCGATCGCGCACGTATTTCAAGCGCACCCGATAGCGGTAATCACGCACAAGCCATCAGCGATCATCTCCAAACCCGATGCGTCAGACGACTCCGTAAATGGAGTGTGTTGCTAGCGAACATAACATCTCTTATAGACCACGCATCGCAATAAAAGGACAAGTTCGCGCACTTCATCATCGAAAGCCGACATCGATGAAGTACCCGCACCAAGAGAGCGGGAACTACGGATCCATGGATTTTGTTCACGACGGATCCTCATGCGTGGACGGATCAGAGCCGGCCTTATTCTCACAAATCCGGAGGAATGGAATTCACTTACGACCGCTGCGTTCAATTTACTGACCACAAACAACGAGGCGAATACGAAGCCCTAATCGCGGACTACGATCGCAGCTCGAATGGGTGTGCGTAACTTGAAGCGAATGTAGATTCCCGGCTAGTAGCCAACCACGTGTTGGCGAATACGTGGCCAAGAAGAAAATATGATTCAAGATCTTGAGAAGACTAAAGACCGATCAAAGGCTTTGACATTTACTATCAAGCAAGTCCCTAGAGGAGAAAATCGCAAGGCGGATGCACCGAGCAAAATCGCCTCGACAAGCTTCGCGACACTTATCAAAGCAAGTCTTGGTGGAAACACCGAAAAGTAAGTCAATATCGGAGATGGAAGTCTCCGCATCATAGAGGAGGATGGTCCTACATGGATGACACCAATCGCGAATTCTTAAGCAAAGGTACATTACCCCAAGAATGCATGTAAGTCATATCTACGGCGCCACACACAGAGATTTGAGTTGCGAGACAACATATTGTACCGACGTTCTTTCCTCCAACCATGGCTCCGCTGCGTTGGCCCTCTACAAGCAAATTATGTGCTGCGAGAAATTCATGAAGGTTCATGCAGCATGCACGCAGGACCACGATCTGTTGTGGCACGTGCCATGCGATCAGGATACTACTGGCCAACCATGCATCGAGATGCGCGGGACTTAATACGAAAGTGCCATGATTGCCAAGTTCACGGACCCGTTCCGCCGACCACAAAGACGAGCTAACACCAATCACGCGCCATGGCCATTCCATAAATGGGGCATTGATATTGCCGGTCCTTTCCCAACCGCGGCGGGTGGTCTTAAGTTTCATAGTAGCTATAGACTACTTCACCAAGTGGATCGAGGCAAAGCGAGAGCGACAATCACCGCAATCGTGTAAAACGCTTTGTCGGGACAACATTGTATGCCGCTCGATTACACGGTGAAATCATCTCGGACAACGGAAACAATTTCGCGACAACCCTTCAAAGATTGGTGCGAAAAGTTAAACATCACCCAACACTGCGTCGGTTACGCACCCACAAACCAATGGTTTAGTCGAGCGCAAATCGAAGCTTGGGTGAAGGAATCAAAGCACGCTTGGACAAGCACAAAGGAAGGTGGGTCGAAGAGCTTTCACATGTACTATGGGCGCACCGCACCTCAGTTAAAATCAGCACAGGGGATACCCCATTCTCCCTAGTATACGGGACAGAAGCCGTTATACCAACTGAGATCGGCATGCCAACTATCCGCACTGCGGAAATCAATGTGACTACAAACGACGACGAAAGACGTGTCGACTTGGACCTACTGGAAGAAAAACGCGAACGCGTGGCCATACGGGAGGCAATGTCAAGTCAAAATGAAAGGATACTATGATGCCAAGGCACGCGGTGTTTCATTCGTGCCAGCGACTTTGTCTACCGCGCCAATGAGGCAAGCCACGCGAAGATACATGTAAGCTCGGACCAAAGTGGGAAGGACCTTATGAGGTTATCAAGCAACGGGCACAAAGCGCTGCACGCCACGAGGTTTGGATGGTCGTGACTCATCACAAGACATGGAATATCAAGAACCTCAAGAGGTGCTACCTATAAGAATAGCTACGGCACGGCACATGACGCTCCGCACTTTCGGTGCTCAATAAACATACATGTACCGCTTTTATTTTTCATATTTATCGCTTTCCTTGTTATTTCTTGATAAACTTGCAAGTATTAATAAAAACGTCGCGGTTTCTAGCTAACTCGCGACACATTTTAAGTTGTTATCTCCATATACTGTATGCCGTAACAATCTTTTATTTTTTGCCCACGGTGGCGTGCATGCACCACAAATAAACCTACGATGGTAAAAGGATAAGTTGACCTACTAACTAACTTGTTGAGTAAGAGGGTTGCAAACCCATCAATACTGGATCACGCATCCTTGTTAAACACCTTATTCTCAAGACGTTGGGATAAGACATATGCGCATCCCACGACGGTTCTGCTAAAGAATGCACACGCACGTTTAACAACTTAGGAACCAAGATACTTGCTTCCTTAATGAGATATTTACAACATCAATATCATACCATACACGATTATGATCAAATACTTTGAATTATTTCTCTAGTATATTTCGATTTTCATACATGATTATATTCGATTTGGCGCACATCGCAACAAATACATCTTTTACGCATAATCGACATGGATATGTATACATTACAAATGTCCACAAGCAACAAAGAAACTTTTATTCATAACCACGAGTTAAGTACAAAGATAGTCAACATAACAACTACCACCGCCGCTACGCTAAGGAAGAAGTACCAACATGCCCGCTGCATCTTTGACTTCGCTAATACCCTTCACTACATCTCGCATCCCTGGCGTGACACAAGAGCCACACCGACCGGCACCCCGTCGGATCGGGCAGTCTGCCGCACCAACTCCACACAAGATAGCCTTACCGCAACACCTTCTTTTTCGCAAGACGGGTTGCATGCGCTCAGTGACTTCCTTTAGAGGTACCTCTTCTCCAACGCAATGGATTCTCGCTATCCCTAGGACGCCAAGAAGCAGTGTACTTGAGCCGTGACTCACGAGGCTTCAAATAGTAATCCGGCTCGCTCGACATCCTCAAGACGATGACGCGCCAAGGTTAACCCACCATAATCACATTGATGGATAATCTTGATCACGCCAAGTTCAAATCATGGGAAGCTCCAAGTCTTTCATTTTTGCATAGCAATGACCAAGTGGTCATACGACTCAAAGATCATACTGTGTACCTTATCTAGTGGGCCGCCAACGCTTTTGCCTCGTTGAGCTTTTCCATTGCTTCGACTTACCACGCCTGAGCACACCGCACTACCTCCCAAGGCATTCACCACCTCCGCGATTCGGGGTAGTAAGTGGCGACTAAGCGGAGACCATGGCCTATGAGCCACCAAGGCTCGCTATCATAGACATAAGTCATGGTCTGACTCCTCGTCATACTCGATGCTTAGTTTACGCAACTTTGCTTCCCGCACTTCAAGGACCAACTCACGGTATCCCTAGCTCCCCAATCACAAACATTTTATCCTTACCTGTTCTAGATGTTTCAATGCCCAAGAAGACGCAGACCAGACTGGCACCCTCAGCCACGATCCCGACTTATTTGACACATTAGTGCCATCTTGTCCTCGGCTGTTTTTGCATGCGCCGAGGTCGAGAACTCTGACGGGCGCTATCCAAATAAGGCTTGGGTGCTTGAAAGTCGCGCCTCCAATGTAGCTATTGTTTGGTCCTTCTTTGAAGCGTGGTCCTCCTCACCGATACCCGGTCTTTTAACTTCACAATCGATGCGACTGTTGTGCGGAGACTGCATCAATTAAATCGACCAAGTGCTCCATGGGCACATCCGCATCGATTGGTTTTCATTATCCCGCTCTACGGCTCGTAATGCGCCGACCGCACCGGACTCGCTTTGGGAGGTGACTCATAACCGCCCACCGCGAACGATTACGAGCAATATTAGAATTGCAACTAAGCACATTCACCAATTAACAGAAGGTTATATATGTATGGTTTTACTTACTTTGGCTCGCGCCCTCGCAGATGGGTGCGATGACGCTTCATCGCTGGAGGACAACTCACGCTTGATCACGGACGCTTTTCCTTGAAGGACCAGCACCATCATCTCTGCGGGTCCTTTTGCGACTAAGCGCAGCCTCTTCTTCCTCTTCTTCAGGATGAGCCACATCTACGGGCGCCGATCGCGCTACTAGCCGGGTTATCGGGTTCGACGGCTCTGCAGAGGCGTTGCCTCCACTGCAACTGAAGAACTGGTCCCTGTTTCCCCCGCAGCCAGCTCCATAGTACGCCCTGCTGTAGCAGCTAAAATAGGCTCCTCGTCATCCCTCAAAGGTCGTACTCCTGTCTTTGCGGCTACGGGCTTCGCTAGCTGTACGACGGTGAATAGATCCATTTCTGCGCAAGACAAAAATACAAACAGGTTATATAATGCGCGACAAAGACAGAAGATTGTGCTTACATTACTTAGACACAGAAGTACGGAGGAATAAGTACCCACCCTCGCCATTGGCGTCTAAAAAGATAGGGATCTCATCTTCGGGCCAAAATAATTACTACCGATTCCATGTGCACCAAAATCCCTCAGATATGCATTGATGGGGATGCGGTTTGCATTTATCAGTTCCGCATCCTCGATATTATAAGACCCAGGCAACGGGTACTCATCCCTCTGTAACGTTCCCTTGGTATAAAAATCATAGTTCCAGGGGAAACATGTATCATCTACCCAGAAGAAGTATTCCCTCCAATTCCTAAGAGCATCTAACTTATCTGTATAGCACTGTAACCTACCAGCGCGTTTTGAAAAAGAGACCCACCCATGCGCCCATGTAGTGTGATAAAAGGCGCGGAATAGGTGGATGGTGGGGTTAATCCCCAACAGACGGCAATTTACCTCAAAATTGGTAATTTTAGCCGCTACCGATACAATGCACCGCGATATGTGTAGCGATAATAGTTTAACACATCGCACGTAAAGCGTGGCGGGGCACACGCTGATTCGCAAATTAATAACCGTGTATACACCACTTTCCTTCGGGAAATCCGCAATCGTGGCTCGCGCATCCGAACCACCGGATGCACGTCCCGGGGTATAAAGTAATCTGAGGTAAATTCCATCAGATCGATTAAATTAAGGTCGGAGGTGAAGTCAGACAACTGTTTAACCATGGTGATATAATTTTCTGTTATATCGCACGCGCGGTTACCTTTGTGGTTGGTTGCTTTTGGGATAACGACTCTTAAAATGCTTTAGAAATGGCGGATGGCGTTTTACTATGAGAATCCGTGAAAATGAAACGCCAAGTTATATATTTCCTATTCCACACGATTGGCGACACGTGGATTCCACTAGTCTTCATTGTGTGGTCGAGATGGCTTGATGTGACAACGGGCAAGAACTTTCCCGATTAACGAGGCCTTGACTATTCACATGGATGTCTCGATACATTGCACCCACGGTCGGTGTATGGTTTCTTTCAGACGCTTTTTACTACGGTCATTAGTCTAGCACCCGCAGCTACGATCATGCATGCTAGACCTGGGGACATGGTGACGATAGTCCGTGTCGGGTCATGAACCCACCATACTCAATACTAACAAGCCTTGCACGACTCGGGCCACTTTAATAACGGTTTGGGCTCACGAAAGCCCAAGCCCAAATCTATTTATGGAATAGATATATGATATCTTCTAAATTAAGAAGATAATCATTCCCAACCAACTTAGGCGGAATACGCCGAAGGTTGGGAACACGGAACCTACAAAGATTCCGTGCGTATATAAAGGGAATCATATCCCTCGTTTAAGGTACGATCTCATAACCCTAAACTCCTTAAACCCTAAACCGATTACTTACTCTCACGCCGGAGGATAATCGTGGAGACAATCCCACGATAAGTCTAACAGTGTTTCTTGTCTCTTAGTGCGCAGGTCTCAAGCAGCAATTCTCAATTAGTACGAGAACCGAGCTCCAAATCGAACGCCCAACTTTTGTATCAACAATAAAAAAAAAAAAAAAAAAAAAAAAACCTTCAATATTTACATATACATAAACTTTGCTTTAATATTTTATACCATGCATTAAAACTCGTATTTTGAGAACTATGTAATTATTAAAGTTTTATTGGGGATATATGTAATTATTATTTTGGCGCTAGAAAGGGTGGAGTATTCCCACAAGAATAAGGAATGGAATAAAAAGAAGGTCCTTGGTAGGGCTGACTCGATGCTCACCCTTAGTCCTTGGTCCTTTCCCTCGACCCACACCCTGCAGCCCGACTACATAATTATTTACCATATTTACAAAATTATATTAACTTTTACGTAAAAGTTATAAAATAACAATGTATTTTTTAAATTTTGCCGACTTGAAACATTTACTTTTTTATTATCTTACTTCACCAACGTACTTTCAAAACTTATTCCGACTTCACCCATATGTCGAGGCCGGGTAATGTAGTCATTTTAGTTATTATTTTAATATAAACCGGTGATATTGGTGAAGTCAGAACAAAATTTAAAAGTATGTTGATGAAGTAAGGTAATAAAAAAGTAAGTGTTTCAATTCGGAAAAAAATAAATAAAGAATAGATTGTTATTTTATACCTTTTACCATAACTTTTAAGCTACAAAAACTATAAAATTTGTACTTTGTTTATAAACTTTATTAGATATGATAGATTCTTAAGTATATACGTATAAGATAATTTTGTAAAGATTTTGGGGTGAAAAGCATCCCGATCAGCCGATTACCACTAAGATTTCATTTATTAATTTTCACATAATTATGTGTACCTTTTAACGGTGGTCTAATGATAGTATATAAGTAACATTAAGGGTCTGGTTTACAATATATATATGAATGGTATGACTTTCAAAGTCATAGTTTGTGTTTTTTTGTTTGTTACCTGGTAGGAATGAAATCAGATATCATAATATAGATTCATTACACACCATTTTTTGTCATGAAATCCATTCCCGTGACCCTCTTTTTCCACTACAAAATTCAAATATCTATACACTTTTTCATACCATATTTTATCAACCAAACATAAACAATGGTAATGATACACTTTTTCATACCCATTGTCATTCCACATCATTCCAAATCCGATACCCATTGTCATTCCTAACAACAAACCAAACGGGCCCTAAATTAAATAGGTCTAGTGATAGGAAGTGTAAAAATTCAAAATTCTACTAGATAAAAATATGAAATGGCTAAAAGGAAATCTAAAAGCGATCACGAAAATAATCAATCTAAAATCGCATACATGAAAAATCAAAACTTATAAGTAGTGGTTATTGCATTTATTATTGTCAAGTTAGCTTCACACCAGCTTCTTTTTTTCACCACCTAACACCACATGAGACGAGTGTAATAAGATCATAAATTTCACCAAATACAAATAACTCAGTTAAACACAAAACAAACCGCATTAAAAAAAAGTCGGTCATATGCGCGACCAAATTACGGTTGACAACGCGTAGTGATAAGAGAGAAGGTGTCTTAAGCCCTCTTTCATATGTTGTGTATGTTTGGCGAATCAGTAGTTGTTTGATTTGATAAAGCGTTTGGTAAAATATAGGGGTGAGCATCGGGTCAAACCCGACCCGAAAACCAAAAAAGGAAAAAAATTCAAACATAGAATTGAACCGAAGTTACTCGTTTTGGTTCGGTTCGATTTTCGTCGGCTTCTCTAGATTTTTGTCGGTTTTCGACCCGAACCGAAAACTAAAAATCGGTAAAACCTAAACCGAGAACCGAACCGAAGTTTCTCGGTTTTGATGACCCCTAGTAAAATATTGTTGATTCGAAAGTAACAAAGAATAGGTTTGTGTTTTACCGCTATATGTGTTTGTTATTTACGTCTTATTTCTGGTAAACTTTTGATCAAGGCATAATAATTCTGTTGATGTGCGGAATCAGTTGATAAAAATTTGCTTGCCTTTTCAAAACTTGATTTTATTTTCACTGGTTTTAACCTTGATTGTGTTACTTGATGTTATGCTATAACGAAGTTTAAACCGACACGTTATTCTTTTGATGCAGAAAAAAGTGTATCCGAGAGAAGAGCATTTTGTTTATGTACGCAACATAGCTAAAACTGTTACTGAGGACTATGTACGTTCTCAACTACATTTACGAGTAGTTGTTGATTTTATATGTGTTATGTTTTGCTTAAACAATTGCATTTTTTATTTTATTTTTGTATTTGCAGCTCGAGAGGGTTTTCGCTATATGTGGAGGGGTAAAATACGCTGTTATCATTCCTAAAAAACGTGGACCTGGGTATATCAACTGTCGTTTTCTACTATGCTGTTTTTTGTTTATGTGAAATGTGTAATTATATTATATTTTTATTTTTAGGTATGCATTTGTTTACTTCAAGATTCGTGAGTCTGCGGAATTGGCTTTAAAATTGGATTCAGCGGTGATTAGAGAAGAAAGCATCAGGGTTATGATGGGAGATCCAAGCAAGCGCAAAATTTTTGGGAGTGATAGCAAAGGTTCAGGAAGCAATGAAGGTCCAATCAGGCGTAAAAGAGAGGGTCGCCATGCTGGGAGGCATCCTTATTAGGTACGATATACACATAACTACACCACAAATATGTTTCAATTGATTGTGTCTTGATCATCTATGGCAGTGAAATTCTTGTATGTTATAAGAACAAATGGAATCATAGAGATTTGTGATAGGCTCAAACACCCATTAGATACACATAAATATCCAAATGTGTCTCATATAGGACTATGTAAAATGCTGCTGTAAGATTAAAGAATCTGTAGGTGATATCCTAATGACGTGTTACTAGGAAAAGCTCCTGAAAGCCTCAAGTATGCATGCTTTATTTTTTACTGTCTAGTGAATTGCAGTCCTGCTTGCAATTGAGTGTTACTTTCTTTTGCATAATGCGGTTAGAAGCTGTATCTCGATCCTTATTATCTTTATGTGCACATAAACTCTGTTTGCAGGAGACAACTTTCTGAGGAATTGGGCGCAAAGCGTCTGATAATGGATGCACTTGAGAATTGCCACTGTTTGGTTTCTAAAAACTGTGATACTACCAGTTTTGGTATATAATTTCTTTCTTTAAATGACTTTGTGAACGCCACCTTGATTCTGTGTGCAAATAATACCTGTGTAAGTTTGAACGCCGCCTTAAATGACTTTGTGAAAGCTGCCTTGTTATTTGCTGGGATTCTGTATGACTTTGTGAACACTGCTATTTGTGTTTCAAAGTCAACTTTGCTTGTTTTTTTTTGAATTAAGTCATGTGGAGGACCTTAATTTTGGATTATAAGTTATATTTACAGAGCACTCCTCCACCGCACTCTGCCCTCTCGAGGTATCAAAATGGGCAGGTTGGGTTATGGGTCAAAGTGGGAGTTTTTTGAATAAGCTAAAACTGGTCGGCTCAGGTTGGGCTAACCCGCACACACTTCCTTTTCTTTTGTTTGTTTAACTTTACGTTCAACTAATGATTTAGGAGATATATGCATTTTGATATTAGTTGACAAAATGTCAAAATTTATAAGCCCACATCCAATCTAACCCATTCGTATAACTTTACCATACAACACATTATAGGCAAAGTGCTTTTCACTCTGAAAGTTTGTAGTACTAGCACTAAATGGTTCAGACTAGCATATATGTTAGTCCCTTAGGAGCTCAATAGGTTCTTATAACCAATGGAAGTATATTTTGGCATAGAACCGCAGGTGTTCTAACCTGCTTGTAGAAGAAACTAGCAATACCCCATTTGCATATGTAAATGTGTCATATCAGTGAAATGTTCCCAAAATGGAAATGGGTCAAACGGATGGAAAGGAGCCTGAAAGTGTGTTTATGATGCATAAATGACATAAGTTATGTGTTTTCAAATAGTCGAGCTAGACCTGTTAGTCATAACATGTGTTTGCCGTAAACAATAACAAAAATGAGAAAATATAGATAGAATTCACTCAACAAAGTCCCAGTTGCTATAAAAAATCTTAATTAAGATCCAATATTAAGTTCAAAAGTTAAAACTATTATCAGCCACATATGTGGATTGTGCTTTATAAAGATGATCCAAAATTCTTTGAAGTCATCTTACAAAAAGCGTATATAGTCTAAGTAAACATTTTCAATTACTTTACTCGTTTATATAGAAAGGTAAAATTTAAAGATAGAGTGACAAAATTATTAGCCCTAAGGAACCTGGTTGACACAAAGGTGACACTGTTTGGACTCACGGCGACGCAAAAGCCAACTTTTGTCCCCGGGTGATGTATTTTGCCAAGTTTAGGACCAACTTTGTATTTTACTCTTAAGTTTATACTTTTCACCTTTTGTTTTTTCCTAGAAGATTAATAAACTCATTTTTTTTGCGCGCATATTCTCAAGAATCTTTCTTTTCCACACTAAAAAACAACAAGCCTGACTTAAACCCCTCTTTCAATTTAGGCTGCCCCAAGTAAAGGGACTCAATCCCCCTTATTTTCCCTGCAACGTCAGTTTTTTTTCTCCAGCGACCTTCAGGCGATTAGATGCCCCAGTAAGGCGACCTACACTACAAAAAACATACCCCACAAATATACCTTTTTATTTATACACACAAAAAAAAGAACCAAAAGTCGATCGCCCCTGCGATAACTTCCCTCCTAAAATCTTTAGTCGATCGATCGCCCACAGAAAGAAGATCGAGAGGTAATCGATCATGTATGTCGATCTCGATCGAGAGGTAATCGCCTATTGGGGCTAGCCTTATATACCAAATACTTTAAGAGCAAAACTTAACAATGTCTGCTTCGAATTTGAAATTAAATGAAACGTGACGAGGATCCATTAAACCTACAATATCAGTCTTGTAATGTCAATAACTTCCGAAAAATCTCATCAATGACCTCCCTTGTTAAAACTTTCCAATGAGTTCATAACGGTAGGGCCTTGAATAATTTTCTAATGGAGTTTCCGGGAAGAAGATTGCCGGTGCCCCTCAATGCATACCTAGTTGAGGCTGCATTGTCACTTGCTAAGTTGGTGGACGTTCGATGAGGCATGGGAGGAACATAATTTCTCTCTAGTGAGTACCTAAAAAAAGCTATGTTTGGCTGGAGCAATTGCGGGTTGATCATCAAATCCCCTACTTCCAACTTAATAACTTTAGATGCCAAAATAACTGTATTATCCATATGAATGAAATATTTCGTCTCAAAGTGAGACAAGTAAAACACAAATGTTGGAACAAAAAGAGATTTTAGTCATCAGATGATTGAATCGTTCTTCTGAAATGAGTTGAATACATACGGTTCTCTTTGAATTTTTTTGTTCCTCGTTCTCTTCTTCTTTCTACCTCTGCCTCTTTCTGCATCATATTTCTTGAGTCACGACCTCTTCGTTTATAAGGATTACATCAATCTCTTTTTTTCCTGCATGTGTGTTTTCCAGAAATTTACATAAAGGGAGATAATAAATTCGAAACTGGCCTAGCTAACACTTCTAGAGTGAAATAAGCTTAAATTGTACCTTTGAACCGTTTTTTATTTCTGCTCCCACTCCCACTCCCACTCCTCTTTCGCTTTCTCTTCTTCCTCTCAGTCTCAACATCTTCGTCCGAAAGAAATCCATTTTTCTCTCCATCTTTGAGAGTATAAGCTTCCTCAATCTCTCTCAATTCCTGGAAATGTATTTGAAAATTATAAAAGATAAATCAATATCCAATTTGAAACAGGGTAAAGTGTAGAATAAACGGGTAAACCGATGAAAGACAATTAACAAACTTATTTCTATGTGTTAAGGAACTTCTTTAAGCTCCTCATCATCGCCTCAAAAGCAGCCAGGATGGCGCTTTCGTTCAGCAACTTTGGTAAAGCACATAACTATACTACTCATCTAGTAGTGATAAAACATGGAAATAATTCGTTTAACTGAGATCAATGTTCAATTTACTTTGCATAATTACTATTTACTAGTATGGATAAAGGACCTTAGAATAACAACATAATACATAAACAAAACAATTTGTAGGTTTTATCGTCTTAGATTAAATTTTGTCACAAAAAACATAATTCAGTCAAACAAGGATATGCACACAAATGATGCTACTACTGCTAGTTACCCCATCTAAGCTAATGCTTGTCTAAGCTTATTTTTAGGCTAATGAGCTTATCTCATTTTTTTTTTTTGCTTATTCTGAAACTTATGGGCATACATAAGCCTGTTATAAGTATGAAAATAAGGCTGGAAATTTTGGGCTGCCGAAATGAGATAAGCTCATAAGCCCAAAAATAAGCTTAAACAAACAGCCCCTAAAAACAGTTGTATGATTCATCATCTAACCGCAGTATTAATAATTGAAAATAAATGCAAAAATAACGACATTGATAACTAGTGTGGATAAAGGACCTTGGAATAACAACATAACTAGAACCTGTCTTACAATCCGGTTTGGATCAGTTCAATTTCCCAACACAGTTTGTAGGTTTTATCGTCTTATATTTGTAGACGTTAACATCGTTGTTTATAGAAACCATTAAAGAAATATAGTTAATCTATGGAATAGGGTAATTCTAAAGTATATACAAAATTGTATTAAGAGAAGAGATTCTGAAATAAGAATATAATAAGCAAAACCCACCTTAGAACTCCCCGCTTTAACAGTCCTCTTGTTCTTCTTTGCGTCACTTGGTCTCCCGTGATTATTAACAAAAGGAGATACAAGGGTTTGCACAAAGATAGGAGACCAAATATGTTTTCCACTTGTTGACAAAGATATATTTTCACGACAAAAGTAAGATGGCATTTTCTTGGATAGAAGACAATCCTTAATCATATAGTGTACACGATCCTTCATCTCACAATCAGTTGGCAACAGTTCCCAGCAGATTGAAGACTGTTTGAGATTGTTGTTTTTCATAACCCAAATGCCATGGGGGCGACCATCTTCGCGTTCGTGAGATATGCATAAGTGGTCTTCGATAATCCCCAGTTTGGTACACCAACTCCAAACATATCTCGTGTCATCAGGTTGGGGAATTTCTCTAAATTCCTCTTTAGCTAAATCAAAAGACACAATGAATACCGTGTCCCTGTGTTGGAAATGTATATATTTACAAAGATGTGAATGTCCGGATTCGAACTCGTGACCACGGGATTGCACACATTAGCGAATGAGAATTAAAGTTAATAATTAATGTTTATGTTTACGATTAATTATTACACATTAAGTCCGGTTAACGATCGTTATGTATTTAACGGAAAATGACTAACGACCGTTAAAATGGAAAAGAAGGACTAGAAATGGAAACTTGGGAAAGTTATGGAGTGGGCTTTGGGCTTTCTATGGTGGCCGCCATAGGCTCTCCAAGGCCTTCACTTCCCTAACTTGTCCTCTAAGTTTTACTTCTAGTATATAAGGAGGGTAGGGTCTGGGTTTCATTCACACCTCGCGCATTGAATTAACCTAGATCTCTCTCTCTTTCTTTGCTTAGCTTGGCCGAAAACCCCATTTGTTGGGAGTTCGGTTTGGTTTTTGCATACGAGGGCTTGTGTTAGATCTAGCAATCGCTGATTCGTTGGTTAATTCGTGTGTACAAGAACGTGGTTGTAAGACATTATTCTTACACCATTTAGTACTTCTTTGGTTTGCTTTGCTCGAGGGTGGTTTGCTTTGCTCGAGGGATTTGATATTCAAGAGGTACGTTACGCATACTTTCGCTAATTAATTTATTTGTTATGATCTTTAGTCTTCCGCGTGTACTCTTGATGTCTTTATGTTTTATTTTATTTTATATATCATAAACTCAACAGTGGCATCACGAGCCTTGTATAACAAGTAATTAATTACTGAAACACATAATTAAAATAAACATGAATGTGTTATTATTTGTATGCTTAGATCTAGGGTTTGCAAAACCTAAACCCTAATTTTGAGGGGGCGTTTTTGGTGCCCTAATTAGGGTTTTGTAAACTTTGTTTTAATTGGATTAGAAACCCTAAGATGCATGCAACTTTATGTGTATATGCGTAACTCGCTTAATTGCATTAATTGTTAAGTGTAATTTATATCCATGATTATTACCGCATGTTTTATCATGGATCATTTTATTGTATGTCTTTCATGTTTTAAGTGATATACATTAAATAATGATAGATCTTGAATTGGGAAGACCTCAATATTTATTAATTTTAATCAATTATGTGCTATGTGGTATATATTTAGTTTTGACTTACGCAATCGATGAATCGATGCATGTGGTTCACCTTGTACATAGATGAAAACGGGTGGAAGTCTTAATTAAATATATGCATATTGACAGATATAAAATTGGTTATTAATAAGATTTATCAAAACCGTTTGCATGTGGCTATTTGATATGCATGACTTGTATTTGTTATGTATTCATTGTTTATTTGTTTATTTTTTCAAATACTTGCTTGTGTTTTGTAATGTAACAAGGGTATTTTTACAAGAAAAATAAACTGATCTAAACAATGGTGAAACATGTATTTTTAAGAAAAGTAATCATAATCGTTTAATTGATTGATGACCTTGGTACAAATGACTGAAAGGCTCACCCATGAGAATGAACTAATAAAAGGGGTTTAAAGAAGTGCGCACAACACACCGAATGGATGTCTAAGGTTGTGCTTAGCACGCACGGTCCTCTCGCCTCAGAAGTTCGAGTGGAGCTACTTAGTAAGTCATTAAATGTGCAAGCTCATCTTAAGGGCGAATCGTGTTGATTCCATGCGCCACTTAGGTGGTAATTATCCAAACACTAAGTGTTTACACTTATGCAAAAGTACGGTATAATGGATGATAATTAACACTAATTCCTTGATTGGTGAACCCAATACCTCAATTAAAGTTTGATGATGAAAAACTTAAACATTAAAACAAGATATAACTGTTTTAATAAAAACTATGCTACAAAGATGAATGCATGACATCTTTGTACATATTTGATTTAACATCAAAACTATTACCCTTTAAAATTTAAGTTATATGCCATCCAACGAAACGGAAACACCTAAGATTACTTTCTATTTGCGTGAGAACGTGATTTAGATCTTAATCAAAGGGTAAAATGTCCACGTGTCGTGAGAACGGGCATGGACGATTTTGCGCTTCTTAAGTTGGACAACTTAATTGAGTTAGCGGTGAAACCGAAAACTCAAGGCATAAGATGGGATAAAACATGTTTACATGGCGATTGATATTGGCTATATGTAAATCCCATAAATCTAGGAATTGCAATTGAAATTGGCAATTGAGCATATGCTCTACCATTTTGTATAAGGTTCATCACTAACAGATCAACTGATGTGATGAGATTATGACAATTTGGATCCTAGTTTTCAATAAATATTAATGGTTATATGAATATGAACCTGGGTATTTAATTGTTTATTGAAAAGGAAAATTATCAAAATACTAATGATGGTTTTTGAACTTTTTCCGTAGATGGCTCAATCGATAACACTATGAGCTTCTCGAGTGCCGCTTTCAAAGATATGATTGGAAGGACAAACCGACCGCCCTAATTTCAATGATTGGCATCGCTCACTAAGGATCATCCTTCGTGTTGCCAAAGGGTTGAAATTTTGACTACACCTCTGCTCGAAGCTCCTCCCAACACGGCAACCGCTCTTGAATTAGAGGCATATCGTGTTGAATATGAGAAGCATAATGATGTGGCGTGTCTAATGCTTTGGGGATGTCCGCTCAATTGCAAAACAATTTGAGCACTATCCGCCTATGAGCATGCTAGATGAACTCAAACGCATGTTTGAGAAGCCACCAGAAATGAACCAGTATGAACTAATTGAAAGGTTCACAATGCAGCGTGAGGTCGGCAAATCATCTCCGACCACGCCCTTGAGATGAAACATCACTTGGACCAATTGGAGAAGCTCTACCGTGGTTACTCGAACGATGTATGTGTCGGACTCATCAATCATTCCTTAATCAGAACGATTTGGTGATTTTGTCCGCAATTTTAACATGCATTGCACGGGAAGACAAGTGAATGAGTTACATGCAATGCTTGTAGACTACGAGAAGAGATTGCCAAAGAAGGCTCCTACACCGCTTGTGCTCGCTATAGGGTGGTAGGGTGAATAAGCCTAAGCCGCAAGCGATAAGAAAGGAAAGGAAAAGGAAAGGGAAACAAGTTGTCATCCCACCACTCCTAAGAAGAACCCGGAAAGAAAAGGAGAATCCTAAGAAGGATTTGTCTTGCCACCATCGCAACTCACCAGTCACCGGAAGCGAACTGCCCGGTTTATCGAATGAGTGCCTTCGAATAAAAATAAGATGGTGCCTAGCTCATCGGTATTTTTATGTTTGAATTATTTTCTTTTCCTCATAAGTTAAATTTCGGATATATGATACGGGATGTGGTACTCACATCCGTAATACATCGCAGGGACTTAGAGGCGAAGAAGTCGACCTATGAGAGAGATACTTGTACGTTGGAAATGGAAAGCGTGCATTGTCGAAGCCATAGGGACTTTTGATTTAGTGTTGCCTTCGGGCTTAATTTTAGAACTAAATAATTGTCATTATGCACCCTCCATTGTTAGGGGTGTCATTTCAGTTTCTTTGTTAAAAGATATTGGTTTTGTGCACACTTTTACAAGTTATGGAATTTCAGTTTCTTTAAATAATGTTTTTTACTTTAATGCAATTCCTATTCTTGGTGTGTTTGAAATTGATATGGATGGTTGTATATCCAATGAAAATAATTCGTTGTATAGCATTAGCAATAAGAAGAGCAAGTCGAAGCTGACTCTTCTTATCTTTGGCATTGTCGCCTTGCCCATATTGGCAAGAAACGCATGGAAAAGCCGCAACACGATGGGCTTTTACAAACGGTCAATGATGAATCATTTGACAAATGCGAGTCTTGCATCTTTGGGAAGATGACAAGGAAACCTTTTCACCACAAGTGGAAAGGGCTTCGATCTACTTGATTGATACACACCGATGTGTGTGGTCCACTTAGACATGTGTCAAAACGTGGTCTTTCACTCTTAACCTTTACGGATGATTTCATCGTTATGGTTATGTTTATTTACTTAAACATAAACATGAAGTCTTTGAAACATTTAAGGTTTTCAAAAGTGAAGTAGAATTACAACTTGAAAGAAGATTAAAGCTCTTCGATCCGATAGAGGTGGTGAGTATATAAGTCAAGAGTTCAAAGATTACTTAATGAGTGTGGAATTATCCAGACTCACATCTCCTTATACTCCACAAAGAAATGGTGTATCTCGAAGGAGAAATCGTACCTTACTTGACATGGTACGATCAATGTTTGAACTTACGACTCTACCTTTTACTTTTGGGATTATGCCTTGAAACCGCTATTCGCATTTTGAATATGGTTCCAACTAAGAAGGTTGTTAAAACTCCATATGAAATATGGTGGAAAAGCTCCCAACTTTTCTTACTTAAAGGTCCAGGGATGTGAAGCGTTTGTTAAACGTGACACACCGATAAGCTCAAGCCGGATCGTTAAGTGTATCTTTGTAGGATACCCTAAGGAAACTATGGTTACTACTTTTACTACCCAAGTGAGAACAAAGTCATCGTGGCTAGGTATGGAGATTTCCTTGAAAGGAATCTCATATCTCAAGAACTCGGTGGAGAGTATATGATCCGGAATATGATCAAGAAGATACAACACCTTCTCAAACCACTAGCCAACTTCAAGAAGAACACGAAAGCTTAGGTGCTCCTCCAAGTTGTTCCCATTCGTAGGTCCGAAAGGACTATACGTGCACCGACCGCCTATGTCTTAACGTAGAGGTGGAGGAAAATATGGTTGGGGATCTTAATGAACTCGCTAACTATAAGGTCGCCATGGGCGATCCGAAAAGGATAAATGGCGATTGCTATGAATGGGAAATGCAATCCATGAAAGATAATGATGTTTGGATTGAAGTTGACCTTCCTCCCAAAGCTAAGGTCGTTGGGAGTAAGTGGATCTTCAAAAGAAAACCGACATGGATGGCAATGTACACACCTACAAGGCTCGTCTGGTGGCTAAAGGTTTTACTCAAACCTATGGCGTTGACTACGAGGAGACATTCTCTCTCAGGCGGACATAAGAGCTATTAGGATTCTCATAGCTATATGCACACTATGACTATGAGATTTGGCAAATGGATGTCAAAACCGCTTTTCGAATGGCCGTCTAGATGAAGACATCTATATGGCGCAATGGAAGGGTTTGTGAATCCATTATTTCTAACCGTGTATGCAAGCTTAAGAGGTCCATTTATGGACTAAAGCAAGCATCAAGGCAATGGAATAAAAGATTCGATGGAGAAATCAAAAGTTTTGGATTTACTCGGAATCTTGATGAGCCATGTGTATATCACAAAGCTAGTGGGAGTCGTGTTACTTTCCTTATTCGTATGTCGATGACATATTAATCATGGGAAATCATATACCAAGTCTAAATGAGGTGAAAGCCTATCTTGGTAAATGTTTTCGATGAAAGACTTAGGGAAGCAAGATATATACTGGAATCAAGATCTACCGGATAGATCAAGGCGGCTAATTGGTTTAAGCCAAAGTGCTTACATTGACAAAATATTGAAGAGATTCAATATGCAAAATTCAAGAAGGATTTTGCCAATGCAAGTAAATCATGGTTTGAGACCAAGGTCGTGCTTCAACACTGCAGAGGTGGCGCGTATGAAGAAAGTTCCTTATGCTTGGTGTGGGATCTATCATGTACGCGATACGATGCACAAGGCCCGATGTGGCGTTTGCTCAAAACTTGACGATCGGTATCAACGAATCCGGGTGAAATTCATCGATCGGCATAGCATATTCTCAAGTACCTTAGGGCTACAAGAGATATGTTCATAGTGTATGGAGGAAATCCGAGTAATCGTATCATTATGTGTTATCGCGATGCATCCCGGAAGTGTGACAAAGATGATCGAAGTCTCAAACGGGTTACATTTTGTCATCAATGGAGGTCTTGTGGATTGGAAGAGTAAGAAAGCAGACAACACTTGCGATGTCTACGCTACTGAAAGTGAGTACATAGCGGCCTCGAGGTCGCCATGGAAGTCGTTTGGATAAGGAAGTTTGTTTCGGGCTTGGTGTTATGCCGTCGATTGAACATCCTATTAAAGTGTATTGTGACAACCAATTTGCAATTACTTTTGCCCATGAACCCGAGTCATGAAGGGCACCGGACACTATCCTAGACAATATCACTATGTTCAAGAGCAAGTCGAGATAGGTGAAATTGAGTTGCTCAAAGTTCACATGATGATAACCTAGCGGATCCGTTAACGAAGGCCTTGCTCGGTGAAAACTTAATCATTTGTCCGATAAGTTTGGACTTCGCTTAGCTAGTAGTTTCATGCCCATCCGTGACTAAGTATTTTAGATAAAAGGATATTGTAAACATTATTATTGAAATGAAATAAAGTATTTTTGTTATGTTTATTATTCATTTATTATAATGTTGTCCTATATTTACATGTTTAAATCCTTGAATAACTTAAGTTATTCTAAATAGTCCGTTGTCAATCAATAACATGGGAATGATATTGAATTAAGACAAATCTGAGTATTAGTTAGAATATACTTGAAAGTATATTGATGCGTAGCATGACTAATTTCAGATGATATTCAATGAATTGAATATAGGACTTATCCCACCCATATGATGATACTTTATGGATCTTTGTCATTAAGTATATCATGGATATTTATCCTCGACTTGAGATACAAGAGATATGTCATGGATGTAGTGCATTTTGTGAAGCAATCTAACGCTACACGTGAATCGGTAGTTATAAGGGTTGTTTTCGTAAGTGTTGCGAAATTTATGAATCTCGCTTGTAGTCAAATGGGATTTGTTTCCTTCAAATTCATTTTGAAGTTTAATACTCTTTGGCCCCTCGTAGGATTGTTAAGATGTTTGTATGGCCATACCCAAGGTCTTCGTTTAGAAGAATTGGTAATCTTAATAAATCATAAAGCGAGAAATGAATAGTTAATTAAGAAATGAGTGAGATCCATATTCTTATTAACATGGTATTAGAAATAAAGGATGAATATGATGATGAATCATCAAACTTGGTTTTCTCCAGAAAACCATACACGAGTTGTACCGGGCATTGGCGTGTTGCTAGACGCTAACCAATGTCATTTCACATTTTGTAAACATATCCAGTGGGAGCTGTTGGAAATGTATATATTTACAAAGATGTGAATGTCCGGATTCGAACTCGTGACCACGGATTGCACACATTAGCGAATGAGAATTAAAGTTAATAATTAATGTTTATGTTTACGATTAATTATTACACATTAAGTCCGGTTAACGATCGTTATGTATTTAACGGAAAAATGACTAACGACCGTTAAAATGGAAAAGAAGGACTAGAAATGGAAACTTGGGAAAGTTATGGAGTGGGCTTTGGGCTTCTATGGTGGCGACCATAGGCTCTCCAAGGCCTTCACTTCCCTAACTTGTCCTCTAAGTTTTACTTCTAGTATATAAGGAGGGTAGGGTCAGGTTTCATTCACACCTTGTGCATTGAATTAACCTAGATCTCCTCTCTCTCTTTCTTTGCTTAGCTTGGCCGAAACCCCATTTGTTAGGGAGTTCGGTTTGGTTTTGCATATACGAGGGCTTGTGTTAGATCTAGCAATCGCTGATTCGTTGGTTAATTCGTGTGTACAAGAACGTGGTTGTAAGACATTATTCTTACACCATTTAGTACTTCTTTGGTTTGCTTTGCTCGAGGGTGGTTTGCTTTGCTCGAGGGATTTGATATTCGCAAGAGGTACGTTACGCATACTTTCAGTTAATTAATTTATTTGTTATGATCTTTAGTCTTCCGCTGTGTACTCTTGATGTCTTTATGTTTTATTTTATTTTATATATCATAAACTCAACACCCTGTTGATATCATTAGCATTAAACATAAACCAGTGAAGTGCCCCGTTGAATAAGATACCAGGCTCTATGTCATCGAACCTATAATTGACGTGTCCAAAAAGTTTCCAAACATTTGATTTCAAAGATAAGATTTGAACAAGTGTCCCATCACAACCACCTTGGTCGATGGCCATAACAAGTTTGTAATCATCAGTGGATGAATCATAACCAAAGCCGTAATGTGGAAAATATGATACATCTTTAGGAAGTATTGGTGGCTTATGCAGTTTCCGAAACTCTCGAGTGGAAGGATTGGTTAAAGCAAGTCGATTATCATATGAAGATATGCATACAAGGCCATTAGAAGAACCTTCAATTTGTAAGGTATTGTAGGATACCCACTCGTCAGGTATATAAAGCCCACGTGCATTCCTACTAATTTTATATCTAACTACATATCTTCTAGTCATAGCAATTCTTCTGTTTCCAAGTTGTTTATTATTTTTGTCCTCTTTGTTGCAAATATTTTTAAGATGAAGTTTAACAAAACAAGGACTAGAAATCATAGAATACCATGACTTACAAACACTTTTGCATCTGAGAACATCTTTCACAGTCAACCTTAAAAGTACTTCCTCTGCAACATCAACCAAAACCATATCTTCTTCTGTCAAACCCTAGATATCTACATAGGTTTTGCCGAAACTCCTATTATACACACAAGTGCATATGTTCTTTTTTCAAGCCCAACCCTTACACAGCATTGGCCCAACTCAACCCACCTAGCCCACGTCCACTAACAATTACATAAGTTGCTTTCTTCTCATGGTTGTTGAAATGTCTTAAGAATCGATGGTTGTCTATAATTTTCTTCAAAACTTATTATATACTACTGTAGTATGTTTTAGCAAAACCGGGTATTATTGTTATTGTACTTATTAACTTATTATTAATAGATGAGGAAAACGAGTTTTGGTGTTGGTTGAACATCATGTGTTTTAAACGAGTGGGAACCTACTCTCGCGTTGCAGCAGGGCGACGTGTACGTAGCTTTTTAGTTTTGGCCAAGGGACAGGTGTACTAAAGACATGTATGCAGAAAACTAATTGTGTTGTTCGGTTCCGAAAAACATCTTCCCTCTGATCCTACGGTCCAAGAATAACAACGATCAATGTCCTGCAACTTACGTTTATTCAAAGAATACTTGAAATATTTGGGAGAAACCATATATTGGATGATAATTCATTAATCCATGTTTAGGGGTCGTAGTGTAATTAGTTATGTATTTAGAGTCGAGTTTGTAAAGTGTATAAGTTTAGGGTCCAAATGTGTCAAGATTAAAGTTAATAACCGAATAGCGGTTAAAGTTAGTTATAAGTTAGTTATTGGCGGTTATAGGTAGTTATTTATGGAAAGTTGTGACTCTTGGGAAAAGTCACAATGCTTCGTTTCATGTAGTATATAAACAAGTGTCGATGTATTGTAAAAGTTAACAAAATTCATTATATACAAAAGCGTGAGTTTGTGTGTCATGTGTTTTGTTCATAGACTTGTTTGATTTGAATACATATATGATCCGGATGGGACTAACAATTGGTACCAGAGCATCAGATGTTCGAATCAAACCCGGTGTTTCAGTTTGCATTTCATACAAGAAACTAAACAACAAGACACCAATCAGAGAGAAGAACAACTTGGTTCAGGGAATCAAGTTCAATAGCGATTCAGGGAATCGCTTTCAGAGAAGAAATACTAACGATTCAGGGAATCGTTCCAGAAATAAAGTCGATTGATTCAGGGAATCAATCAAAGAGAAAAAAGTGGTTGATAGTACTAATGTAAAAGATCCAAAGAAAGTGGTTGATAGTGCTATTGTAAAAGATCCAGAGAGACCGATTGATTCAGGGAATCAATCAAGAGAAGAAGAGACCGTGCGCATACCGGTCAATCAAGAAGAGAGAACAAAGACCGATTGATTCAGGGAATCAATCAAGAGAATAGAGAAGAGACAGAAACTGATCAGAGGATTAGTTAATTCTTGTGAAAAAAACATATTATTGTCCAGACCGAAACAACAACCCATACGACTACAACATCTAAGTGCATCAAAATAGAATATGGTCGTGGAGTTCCATCGTTGAAGGTTTGAAGCTTTTATACAGGACGGTGCACAGAACAACTCGTTCGACTGGACATTGGGTAATCTTGAACCCTCCTGTCGATGAAAAAATAAAAGGAACAAATCATTTTCAAGAAAGTATACCATAACTTCAATCATCTTTTAAATGCTTCTGCATTCATATTCACGTGTCCCTGCCTATATAGTCATAAAAATACAGCCTAGAAATTCACAATACTAAATACCTCAAGTCATTAGATCTAATGGAAATCAAACCAAATTGTGTTCATGGGAAGCACGCAAGCATTCTATTATTGATGTTTCCCATTTTTTTTCTTGATGGCTGCAAATGTCAAGGGTTGAAGCTAAGCTCTCATGTAAAACAAAATAACGTCACTTAGCAAACAAAAACCGCTATCTACCTATCTTATACAATTATACGACTGCATGGTATTCTTTTTTAGCTCAACTTTGGCTTTCATCGATTTGTCACCTGGTTTTTGTCCAGTTGAGCATACAGCTTGCTGATAAAGCCAAAAACTAAGGTATTCCAAACACCCCTTAACCACCTAATGACTTATTGTCATTCTTAAAGTGCAACGTTGACCCATTTATTCATCAATGGGATGGTTCGGGTCAAATTTTATTTCCGCTGGGTAAAACCATTTAAATCATAGACTTATTAGGCTAAAAGTAATGGTGGTGACTCACTCACCGCTACTTCAAAGACCACCCGCCTTTCTCTTTCTCTCTTACTTCCACTCACTCCCACTCACCATACATCCGTTTGGTCTCTCACTCACCTTTATAAAATATACCCCACTAAATACCCACACACACTCACAATACAAATAAAAAACAATTACTTTTTGGAGTGGACCACATTTGTCAGGTTTTTTAGCTTGGTGAGTAACTCACCACTCTCTCCACATTTGCCCGTGAGTTGCACTATCTGTTCTGGGACTCACCATAGTGAGCTGGTCACTCACACCCAAAGTGAGTACCACTCCGGTTAGTCTGACAAGTTGGAACTACCTTCACACGCTCAGATTCATGATGTCTTTCATATTTCCCAACTCAAGAAGTGCAAAGGAGCTGTGACAAAAGCTGGAAGATTACCACATTGTGATGCCACTGGGTTAATTCAAGCTGAACCTTTAGCGATTTTGGATAGGAAGATTGGAAAGGTAGGAAATGCAGCACCAGTTTTTGTATTGGTGCAGTGGTCCAACAGTTCACCAGAAGAGGCTACATGGGAACCAATTGATGACATTCAAAGTCGATTTCCGGGTTTTGATGTTCTTGCGTAATCTTGGGACAAGATTGTTTTAAGGGGGAAGGATTGATATGGGTAAAAATCAGAAGTCAAATAAAGAAAGTCAAACAGGGTCAAACAACATCAAAAATCTATATTTGCCGAGGTTCCGTCACTTTTACCAGAAAAAAACACCAAAAATCAGTTAGGAAAAGCTTCAACAGCTTTTCCCGCCAAAACTCATTTTAAATACCAACCCTTGCTCACATTCACATTTTAGCTATTGATTTGTAATCTCTCATTTTCTCTCAATTTAACAAACTCTTGTACAATTCATCTATCCAATAACAATCACTCAACTATATTTCGAATTGCATTTCTTTCATTGTGATTCCTAATTAGTTTAATAGTTCTTGTTTGATTCTTAACCCTCAAAGTTCATATAAAAAAAACAAAGGAAATGATATCAAGACCTTGAAAAAAACATTCAAACCAAGTCACCAAAACCCCCAAAAAAATTTAAAACCCCTTGACACAATCAAAATAATTTCGTTTTAAAAAAAATGAATTTAAAAAAATAAAGTTTAAAAAAAATTAAAATTCTTAAAAATTAGGTCATATATATCGAGTTTACATAAAAGACATGGCATAACGCGTGGCGTGATGGCATGACCAAGCTTCACGTCTTTGCCGCCTTTCAGAACCATGCTCACGACCCAACAAAATAATAATAATAATAATAATAATAATAATAATAATAATAATAATAATAATAATAATAACACTCATTTTCCTTGTTTTTCGTTAGGTGATCTAAAAAATGGGAAAGAAGACCACTTGCGCGGTACGGGTGAAGGTGCTATGGGGTCTGTGCGTGATAAAGGCTACCACCTGGTGGTGGTCTCTATGTAAGACATGAGGAATTGATCGTTCTCTAGAAAAATAGTGCTGCGAAGGTCGAGATGTATGATGAATAGGTCTAAGGTGAGGGATGATTCTTTATCTTTTTATGTTTGGAAAGCAAATTAAAATCTCGGTATTTGGATTGGGGGTTTGATTATCAATTAGTTAAACTAATTAAAACTAATAATTGGGAATACAAGAAAATGGGGGTTCTTATGATAGGTAAAAGAGTGTTTACTTAGATTTCACTACTCCCTAGTTATCTCCTATTGATTAGTTGAATTGTCACATCCTTGTTTAATTGGCGCGTTTTATTCCATTAGTCGTAGGGAGATGCCTAATGCCTTAACTCTATAAATGTATTGATCTCCTAAAAAACTGGGATCACCAAGTATTAGAAATTTTCACCCACGACCCACTCGTGAGTGAAATTTGACGAGGTTAGCCACCCATTTACGTACGAATACCCGCGAGTTATAGGTTTTTTCTCACCCATTACCAACCTTAATCTCTAGTCTGTTGTGGTTAGAAACAAAAACTACATACACAAGTCTGATAAATCATACATTCTCAATTCTTTTAAGAGGAGAGTCATTTTAGAGACCAAACTTATCTCCATCATATAACCAAAAAGAAATCAATAGCTGAGATTAAAATTATTTTAATATTTCACATATTTTTTATAATTTAAATATCTAATGAACCGTTAATCGTTAGACAAAACAAATTATACCGTCACGATCAGCATTTTACGTTTTCCGGTCTTTTTTATCTGTTGTTGAAACTTGCATAATAAATCACATGTGATTAAATATCAATTTGAATATTCTAATAAAATAACATGTGATATTAGTATTAAATCACATATTATATGTAATAAAATCATATGTGATTTAACACCAATATCTTATATGATTTTATTAGTATTTTCAAAAAGCAACTAAAAAAAAAAGAAAGAAAGAAAAGAAAAACGTGAAGAAAACGATTTTTTTGTTGTTGATAGTATATCAAAGTGCCCATCTATAGAAAGATAATCAAATGCTCGTCGTGATGGTATATTTTTTTCGCTTAACATTGACGGTTTAAAAAATATTAATATTTGAAAAAAAGGATGAAAATTGTTTTTTTTTTTTAATGCTGAATATCGGATGAAATGGAGATAAAAGGTAGGAATTGGTCCCTTTGATATTCAAATAAAATTGATCTCCCTTTGTTCCTGTTAAGTATCTGGTTCAAAGTTTAAACGATTAAAAACAAGACTAACAACACACGACATTGATAGTATGAGTTTCAGCACAGAAGTTCTACTAATGTAACTGGACTCTAAACCTCGCTCAGAACGTTATACAATCAAATGCTCTCATTACATACATGATACACAATTACACACATCGAAATCGCCCAACATACACTACAACGACAATAGCTACAAAACCCTTTACTAAAAACTACTCGTATAAGGGAACTTGTTATTTGAACTTTATATCTCTTTCGCGTATAGGGACAACAAGTATATAAAAAGCAATATAGTGCAAATAACATTTTCGTAAACTTGTTGAAGGTAATTTTTCTCTGCTAAACTAATTTGGATTACAACTATACAACACCAGATAAATACTTTGAGGACAACCAATGATACGAGTAATAAAGTCCAAAAGGTCCGGTCAACTCAACTCGTCAGCGCGTTATAGCTTGTGCATGTTGCCTGCCAATATTTATCCTGCACACAAGAATAAGTCAGTGCAAGTGTTGATATTTATTGTATATCTTGAAAATGATCGAGTGTAGGATTATGATATCATAAATGACTAACCTCATAAACTTAAGCCTTTTGCTCCACGGCTAGCTAGCCCCCTTTCGGCAACCCTATGATCATTCTCAATCTCTGCGTTCGTGAATGTAAGGGCCCTTTGTAACTTTCTTTGAGAGAAAACTTCAACCTCTATCATGTACAATGCACTCACGGGCCTATGGTCCGATAGCCTAAGTTCAGACCTTCTGTAGCTCAACTGCCTTATTCCTTTCCCAAATGAAAGAATTCGGTCACACCTGAAATGAAGACATTATACCACTTTTCTATGTCGAGTTGAGAGGTATCATTATACCAGTGTAGCTTTAAGATGCATACCATGCTGGAGTTCGTCTCCCAACTTTATGATCCTCGCCACGGTATTTTCCAGAATTTTCCTCGTATTTATAAGTTGGGGCAAAATTTAATACGCCTTCTGACCATCCATCAAATGCACGGCCTTTTCGTAGCTCCAAAATGAGCTGCAAGAACGATCACGATATTTTAATCACGTTTCATATTGATTGTAAGTTGAAACTGTAAGCCACTAACAAGTCATTCGTTAAGTGCTGAAGTAATTCTCACTGTAGTTTTTGGAGCTTAGATATATTTAGTCACTCCGTTTGCACTAGAAACATCAGTACAATAAACCAAAAACTTTACAGTAGACAATAATACCAATGTACCTGATCACACTCTAACAAGCTGGGCCAATCCTTTTTGGAAATTAATTCGCGTGTCTTCTCATATGACAAATTGAGACGGTAATTGAGATCACCCAACCAGATAATTCGACTGGAAACATTAAACATTTAATTTGTAAGATGACCTTCAAACAACCATACAAATTATAGAAATATGACTTTAACCAACCAAAGAAGGTTAAAGGTCTTATACTTACTCATGGCTCACTATCCTCTTGGATTTTGAAATTGAGTGAAACCGTGTTCTTTTATGTATTTCATGAACATCTGCATTTCTTTTAATAGCATCCGTTTCCTTTTCACCAGAAGTTAAGTGAGTGCAGATGAAACAGAAGAGTGTTTGGTATACCGACATGCTCACTGATATAGACCCCTGAAAGAGTGAAAATTGTCGATTTGTATAAGAAAAGGTAAACGAGACACGGAGTGTTTATATCAAATAAGACATACGCACCTTGTTACCAATGTAGCCCATTACACCGACACCAACAGCTGACACGTGTACATTTTGGATGTGCTTCCTCAAGCGTCTCACGCACCCATACTGTGATAAATACACCAACCATTTGCTTGCTTACTATTCTTACATATGGTGGTCTTCTTTTCCGGTACATGGTGGATTCAAGGTCCCCAAGAAAAATTTCCTCTGGGATGACTCGATTGTCAACATTTATGTTTGAGTACTTAAAAGAAGCATACGTTCTAAAAGATTTAGTTACTTTAAACGATTTAGATGGTTTAAAAGATTTAACAGTTTTCAACGGGTTTGGTCTCTCAGATACAAACTGAGCCAGCAAATCCAATGGTGGCTCTGGCCAGCTCAACCCGATCCTTTCAGTTCCACTAAGTATTCGGGTCAACATTCTACCGTTGACTGGAGGTTTTGACGGTTTTACATTTTCTTCATCATCTTCAATTGAAAAGCCATTTACTTTGTCAAGTGTAATTTGAGATGAGAACCGTTTCTCTGAGTCCCCTGCAGATGGCATACTTTCAAGCGTGCTCAAAATACCATTTTCCCCTTTAGGACCCTCCATGAGGTGATCAAAGCTGGTTTCATCATTAAACGGGTGAACTTCCTCCTCACCCTCACTATCACTTTCTAGTACTACTTCGTCTTCTATAACTGGAGCATCATCAGATGGCTTAAACCTTGATGGAGACGTAGGATTACTATAGCATTTAAATTTTTTTTCGGGTTGAACTTTATTAAGGGTATGACGAATGATGTTTTCCCATACCGGGACAGGACGATTATCTTCTGCTCCAAAAATATTTCCAGCATTCAAAGGAATCATCTCTTGAAAACTGTATTGGAATCATACCAAATTACTGTTAGCTTGAACTTTTGAAAACATTATCAAAGATAAAACAAAAACAAACATAAAAGATGTACCCAAGAACATATATGTCAGCAGGATGGCGACGTCGATCACATCATCAATATTCAAGTCTTCTGGTGGTAGTTTGCCTCCAACATTCCATGTGTTAACAGATACTCTATCAACACCAACAAAGTCATTAAAAAAAAAGTAACATTAACCAACTAATCTATTTGTGAACCGTGTTTAAGAAGGAAGGTTAGCCTACTTGAGTTCTTTTGCATCAATATATTGTGCTCTAAATGTCTCTGACTTTCGTCGTCTTAACCTCGGAAAAGCTCCTGAAGACCAAAGTTTAAACTAACCGTAAGTTTGCAAAGATATACAATTGTACTAAGATAAGTTCTAATCTCAAGTATATTCGATCATTATGTTATGCACTAATGAGAACCTATTTTCGCATGATTCTTTTGTCCCAAAAGAATATGAGTAAAACTTCAAAGTTTTCTCGTTCTCGTGCTAGTACACAACAACAATAACAATAATACCCAATCCCGCCGGAGCGAGTTATGGGGAAGGTGAGATGTAGACAGTCACACCCGTACGGGGGTAAAAGGACTGCTTCTGGAAGATGTAGTAATGACCAATAAAAAGATATCATGAAGATGTGCCATAGTACTATAAAAATGTCCCTTTGAATAGTTCTTGATGACATCAAACTTTTCTGAATGTGCATATATATGTCAGTCAATGAATGCAGGACTAATTTGGTAGCATTCACTAAAGATAATTACAGTACACATCAGCACATGGTCTCATACAGAAAATTCATAGACCAATAAGTGAGAGTTTTAAGACATCTGTAAATGTGCTTAAATGTGTTAACTAATTCATATGGGCCTATTTTGTTTCAAGACAAGCAAAGCACATGGTCTCTTAGTTAAGAAATTAAAGCATACCTATACTAACAACAGGTTATGGAGAAAATAACAAAAATGAATATGTCAATCGAGCTAAAAGCCAGATTTGCAACTAGTAAGACGTGACGATAGTAATTATCCATTTCATTAGAAGCAAAGCCATTAAGAACAAAGTGGCGTATATGCTTACCTTTGGGATCATTCTGATTCTTATCTCCTAGTTTATCCTTGAAACGCGATTCTTTTGCCCAGTCAAACGTCTCTTCTGTTTAAACAATATCATACATATCAAATCAAAACAACGAACTAGTACAGACACATTCCGAAACAAAACAAAATCGTTGGATAATGAAAATGGCCTTAGATTTTTTTTCTTACATATGCTACAATTTTAACGTATAAGGCTTTGAAAACTAGTGGAATACACCTTTGTCTTTTCAAATGGCATGTTTTTACAATTAAAATATTAGTTATTGTACTTACCTCAAATGCATAATAGTCATTTAGAAGCTTTTTTTGTTTAGTGAAAATTAATATGATTTTGGTGAGAGGTATATTATGAATATGAAGTATCTAAAGCAAGGACTCGACTCAAGGATACTTAAGTTATTGCATAAATTAGGAAATTGTTACTACTATATATGATGAAAAGGAAAGCTTTGCAAAAAGCTTTCTATTAAAAGCTTGCACGATAGAAGCTCAACCCTGAAGCGGTCACGTCACAAGGACGGTGCTTGAACAACATATTTTGGGGGGCCAACATATATGCATAAAGCATCCATGATACAAAGTTTTTAGTATTGTAAACCAAATACACTAACGTAAGTTAGCAGATAGAACCCAATGTATCGATAGACTGGATTGTCTAAAATCATTTGACTCGGCTGTAACTAAGTAAAAAAAAACAAGTAGAGAACAATGATTCAAGAATATAAGAATTTACACAAATTAAGGGTATCTGTAAAACTAATATGATTGTAGTATATCAAACCAGTGCATGTGAAATCTTCCAAATAAAGTGTAAAAGGGATGCTATATTGGTTGATATATATTGTTTCCACATTATTTGAAGGGGCTAGAAAGCATAGTATAGTGATTGTTTATTACTAACACACAAATTTGAGGGGCCATGACCCCCTTCCTGCCCTTGCAATCCTCACGACAAACTCCTAAAAACAAAACTCTTTACCCAATTTAACTTCACGTGGCGACAAGCTAAAAGATCAGAAGACATAGTTACCCAAAATAGTAGTTCAACCCAACTAGTAAAAAAAATTAAAAATACCCCTCAAAACATCAACCTAAAAAATCATCATTCAGGGAAATCCTATAGCATATGTTATGTTAAACACATATTCACGCAGGTTTAGGCATATCTTTTAGGTCTCCCAATCAGTACTCTTTTTCTAGTGAGGTTTGGACGTTAGACCTCTAATATATAAAAGTAAAAAAGTAAATAAATAAAGTAGTGATACTATAGATATACCTTCACCATCTGATTCATAGGGACTATTATTATCATCCTGAGGATCAGCACTATATTCAGAGCTTTTAGCAGAAAGGTTTAACCACTTTCTTATAACCACTCTAGGCCACAAAGCCTGCTACACCAAATCATAAAAATAAAATATATAAATCTCAACACTAACTAATAAGTAGAACATATATGCATAAGTACTAAGAAAAAAAAATGTACCTCATGAGGTTGAGTGGATGGATGTTGTGGTTTGTGATTCATTGAAGGAGAAAATCTGAATGAATAATAATAATATATGAGAAGAGACAAAGAAGAGAGAATGAATGAATGGAATGGAGATAGATATTTGGTGAGGGAAAGTAGAAGGTGATATGATGTTTTTGATCAACCAAACTCAAATGCTTGGTACTAATACTTTTTGCTTTTCAAACTACATCCTATCACCCATTACTTTCATTTTTTTCATTTTATCCCCTTGTAATATCACATCACCTTTTTCTTTATTTAACAAATTTTTACTATTATTATTAAATTAATTATTATAAACAAATTATGTCTTAATAGAGTTACACATATCAAAATGAAAACACGAGTTACTGCTATACAAAAATAAATATAACATGTTTAGGAGAAAAATCTCAAAATTTGCTATTTGTGACATCCCGATGATAATATGTTAGTTAACATTTTCATCAGAAAAAATATATATGTAGAAGATTATTTAGTATTTACTCCGTATTATTTAAAATTTCGCATATACTTATACCATGTTTATATAAACAATCTTTACATGGTGTTATAATGCAACGATTTGTGATAAGTGTTCATTATTTTCCTTTTTAAAATTTAAGTAAAGATATGAGACCAAAGAATAAAAATAAAAACACCCATATGTTTTACAATTGATTTTAATAAAAATACACAATATATCAAAAATGACACTTGTATGTTTCACAACAAATGCATCCACTTATTATATTCCGACTAAAAGACCCATGCCTCAAAAGTTTCTAGTTGTAAAAAAAATAGATATTAGAATATATATGATATAAAAATAAATGATATAAATTATTGAAAACAAAAATCATTATAAGCTAATGTTGAAACTGAAAATAAAATAAATTATTTTTTATTGTTTAGGTAGGAAAATTATTTGGGCCCGGCCTCATTTAATCGACTTGATTATGGAGGTTGGATGCCTTTGCATTGTTTTGTTAGTTTGTTAATCTATTGCTTTCTTCACAAAAGAATTTTTTTTTTGTTTAGGTAGGAAAAAGATTGAGTGAAAACTAAATGTAACGTACTCTTTAATGTTAAACCCAATCAATGTTATAGAATATTATGTAGTTGTATAATTTGGGGGTGATAATGATTCCTAAAGATAAAGTTGAAAGAATATTTCTACCATAGGGCAAAGGTACTAATCGGCAAGTATAAACAGAATTATCATTCTGTTTTAACCGAATAATACTGAATTGTATATGTCGGAAAGAGGTGCGTGAGCTCTCATTTTGACTCAATGGAGTCAAGCTAAGATCATGTTTGGTCATCAATTCAAAGGTTAAAACTGAAAACTTAAAAGAAACTTATCAAATTTATTAAATATTCTAGCTTTTTTATATTGTTATGTGAATTATAAAATCATGATAATATCGAAAATATTGCAATATTAGACTCATTTTGATCGTATTTTGAAACCTTTTGATTGGTATTTTTTCTAAAATTAAATATTTCTTTTTATTTCTGTAAAAATCATATTAAAATAGCACTTGTAATTTCTTTGTCATTAGCTAATATTTAGAGGGTTAAAACAAAATTTTCTTTAAATGTTACTAACCTACCCCAAATCTTGGAGGGTAAATGTGGATTGTTTTGCACCCACATTGTGGAACCCAGTTTTTCTTTCCCTCACAAATTGTAACAAGCCATTTTTTAATAATATTTTCATAATTACCAGTAAAAAGTTAGTCCATAATTGCATTAATATAATATATAAATGCCTACGTCTAAACCCTTGACAAAGTTTTCTCTAGTCAAAGTTGGACAGGCAACTTACATGGAGTAAATAATTACATTAATCATCTTACATTAACTTTACTAAGTCAACATTTGGTGACTATTTTAGCAAATACTGTAATAGCTTAGTCGACAACATAATATTTGTTTGTTTTGCCAACAAATGGCAATTTGGGGTCATAGTATTTAAGGTTTATATATAAAATACTCAACCTCTATAATGCTTCTTATTCAATACTAAAAAAAATCCGCGATGCAGAAAAAAAAATGTAATTAAATTTGTCGATGAGCAATGCGAAATAGTTTTTAATTGTTCAAAATCGCGGGTTTTAACCGAAAATTGAATCGTAAGAGGGGTTAGCAGACATGTTTAGGTTTCTTGCGAAACCATGGACCTATTTTCCTAAAACAGTAATTCCTAAAACCAAATATTTCACACAAATATATTCTATAACATACTTTTATAATAAAAAAATAATAAATAATAAAAATTAAAATTAAAAAATGGTGACCAAGCATTAAAAGTAATGGATGTAGTGATCTTTGACAGGTTGCAGATAATTGCAGACATGTGAAGAATGTATCACGTTGGCCATTACTAGTAGATAGAATATTATAACAAGATAAAAGAATGAATTTATTTTTATATAATGGAACTTTGTGAGTGAAAGGTTTCTTGGATTTTAATATTTTATCACCCTTCCTAATCCAGCAATTTTTCGAATGCCCCCAGACCCACTTTGAAAAAAAAAGGGATCCATAAATAGTAAGGTAGTCATGCATTTAAGCATTTAATATGTCGTATGAAATGATTTATCATGGGTACTAGTACTAGCTAGTGCACATCATATAGATTCCTATAGAGTTAATTGCATTTTTGTCACTGTCGTTTCAAATTGCAGGTTTGATCTCTAAAATTTTAAAAGTGCAGTGATAGTCTTTATTTTGAAATTTGGATTGTATTTTTGGTTTTTGGATAAAGTTAAATGACTAAAATACCCTTTGTCTTCCTCAAAAAAAGACAAACGTAATCGGTCATTTCACAACAAAAAATGCAACCCAAACTTCAAAATAGAAACTATGCTGCACTTTTAAAGTTTTAAAGACCAAAGTTACAATTTAGCTAAACCACAAAGACCAGAAATGCAATTAACTCTTCCTATATTTAAATATCTATTAATCTATGCAGGGACGGAGCTAAGGGGTAACCGCGGGTGCCCGGGAACCCCATGGATTTTTAGGATATAGTGTTAATTTTTGAAAAAATACCGATTTTTCTTAAATGCACCCTCGAAATGTGTTTCCAATATTACGGTTCAAAAATTTTTTGACCATTCGTATTTGTTCTCATCCGTCCTCAATCTATGTATATAGGTCATGACTAAAATATCTTCTTCTTTCACATTTTACATATCTAAGTATTTCTTATTTTGAAAAAATCACAACAAAACCCAAATGTGTATGCAAGTGATGGACCACTCATGTACTTGACCACCCACAATAACAAAACAAACGCCGCGTCTTTGTTTTCGTGGCACTAGTTAAACGCGTTGTTCTTATAATGAAAGGATCATCAGGACGCGTCTTGCACAGGAAAAAAATTTGATGGTGATTTTGGTTGTTTTATTACACAAAATTGATGATAAAATTTGTTGTAGAGAAAAAAAGTTGATGCGTTAAAAGTCTCAAGTCTAAAGTACTAAATATGTAACTTCAATTCAGATGTAAAGCAAATACCATTTACGTAATCTAAGGGGAGGGTGGAACTTTTCAACCTGTCTGCTAAGGTCTTGCGTCACCTCTATCCAATAAAACCTTCCAACTCAAAACTACCCCAATACTACTGTAATACCCTAAGTGGACTGAGTAGACCGATACTACCCTAACACTACTTTTTCACAAAGACAAAAAAAAGAGAACAAATACAACCCAACGTCCATATTTTCCAACGTTCCATTTAAACCAGAGCTCATAAATACAACCCGGAGGTCGAACCGAAGTGGGCGGAGCAGTGTTGCTCGGGTTCACCAACCCGATGCCCTACCCGAAGTCGACTCCGTCCCCCCTAACCTACTAGAAATAATAGTAAAACTGAAGCACTATTTAACAAATAAAGGTAAATATCATACCTAGCAGAGTAGAAGGTAATAGGTAAAGTAGGGAGAAAGCAATGAAATAGAGTGTAGCTGAAATTTCATTGCTTACACAATTTAGCAAAAAAAGTTAAAGTTTGGCTTGGCTCATTTCCACCCTTAAGATATAAGTATATCTCTAAATATAAACCATGACATATTTTTTTTTTTTTTTTTTTTGATCAGCAAAACCATGACATATTTACCCACATAAAAAACATAATGTCATATTTACTCAATATTAACACCAAATCTATCGTATTTACCTATTTCACTATAAATCTGATTAAAAATTATCTTTTTACCATTAGATTCCCATTATACCCTCAATCACATAATTAAATAAATTCACATTTTAGGTCAAGATATATGCTAATATCATTATACCACCATCAAGCCCCCTTAGATGGTTTTGTTACAAATCGACTGCAATTACTAGAATATGACTTTCTTTTTGTAAGTAACCGACTAAAGACAAAAAGTAGGAGTATGATATGACCTTCTTTTGTACACAAACGAAATAATAAATGGTTAGCAAACAAAATAACATCACCAATGGAAACTCAAAACTAACGGTAGATAGATGCTACAACCATGGCCAATCAAACCACAAACAAATAAGCACGTCGGTAACGCAACGAAGAGAAGTAGTTTACTTGCTTCGCTTGACCATGCCGACAACATTTCGTTCACTTATGCAATGAAGTTTTCTTTTATTTGCTTGATCGAAGATGGAAATTCGTTTAGCTGCCTTATCAAGGTTATAACGGGAATTTAGTAGTGTAAATAAAAATATTAATTAATTTTATAATAAATTTGGTAAATATGATACATTTGATGTTTATATTAAGTATATACGATATTATGTTCTTTAGTTAGATAAATATATCATTTTAAGATTTAATTTGGATATATATGGAATTACCTTATAACATCATAGTCTCCTAAATATAGGATACAAAAATATTCATAAGGTGACCTAAACAAGCACGAAATAGATTCAATAACCAAACCGAAATTTTGTTGAAAACACATTTGCAGGTCTTCTTTTAGGTCCGTTACTTACGCCTACAAATCATTTTTCTGTTGAAAATATATAGAAAATAATTTACCATATCCTATTTACTTCATATATAAAACATGCATATTTTGTCTTAAGTACAACTTGTTATGAAAAGTTTACAACATTTTAAAGCAAAACATTATTGAATAAATTAAGTATAAATGTCATTGTAGTTATGAAATTTGAAGAATTATTAAACATTAATTTAAGTTGAAAATTGTTGGTAGTGATAGATGTAAATGAGTACATCAAACCTTAGACGTTGATACTCGTAATATATATTTAGAAAAATATTATATGATCTTGTGATCGTCAAAGTAGAGAGGACCCATGATTAAGCAATATAATCAAATTAATTTATCTATTACTTGATTTTTTTTTTAGTCGTTTTTGAAAAACAAATACTAGTAACAACTACTATTATCTCATCCATTCTTCCTCTATTAGCAAAAGGGTCAAACTAGTTGCGTTGTTGTTTTACCTTTTACAGTAGTTAAATCTAAGCTCAACGTTAGTAATAAATACATATACAAATGCTATAATAACTTTATAAGATAAACATAAACGGATGAAGTCATATTCTTTTAGAGAAAGTGAGTATTTTACTCGTATATATGCAATGAGCAATGGCAATGATTAGCATGTGCAAGTTGGACAACCGCAGAGGATCACCATTTGTAAGAGGCCTTGGATTTAGTATATGTTCAATAGTATTTATGCATGTCTAACTTGAATTTTTACATCCCTTTTTAAATATTATGTGAGGGACATTCGATTTAGTATGTGTCAATTAGTATTTATACATGCCTAAGTATATTATGTTTTAGGGTACGATGTTTGAAATGTACGTATGCATGTGCATGCGCGTACGCATACCCTCAATCTTAAGTATGTTCGAGTGTAACCAATCAGCAGCATGATGAATAAAAATATGTGAACCATTGCAATTGGCCGGTATGGATAAGGAATAAGAATGAGACAGTATAGGGGAATACTATTTGGATGCTAAATAATAATACTAGTAAGATAATATTGGTGAGAATGTATGTATGCTTGACGAGACCAAGAATTAATAATGCGATCGCGGTGGGTGATATATATGTTATTTTATAAAACAAAAGAAAACAAAATAAAGGGGACCTATATATGAATGATGATATATATATAATTAACGAACACGACGACTTTCTTGTGATTATATTCGTGACGGTGGACAATGATCATGGGTCCATCGGAAGACACTACTGCAATACAGAAGGATTATGTAATGTCATTTTGACTAATAATTCTGTCCTTTAGAAATCGACGTTACCTGTAAAGGTAACATACATACTCGGGACATGTTCTTCATAATTACGTTGAAAAATCCATTTAGACAATGACAACTCTTGCCGTTTGTGGTTTCATGTAAGAACTTCATTGGTCCGGCTACAGTGAAGTAAACGTTGCATAGTTGAAGCATCATATATATGACATATATGTATCGATATATAATTATATAAATTTTATATATCTGAACTTAACATGACCTAGAAAAGGTACTGACTGACGGTAAAAATATCAGTCTTTGAAAGTGAAAGTCTAAGGGTTCAAATCTAACGACAAAAAAATTTAATCATTTTATTGTCACGGAGATTCACGTGCGCCGACTCTAAACTATTCAAAAAAGTAATCGATCATCTTGATATTAGTTGGCTCGCAATGTTAAATAGGAAAACTAAACATGGGCGAGTGGAAAAACGGTCGTCTCACCCCAATTCTCGTTTCTTAAATCGGGGATTCCCCGTACCCGGTCAACTCGGTAATTCTCCGGTCTACCCGGGTTCGTGTATCGCATTTTTATCTGGTGCAAGGTTTTTTGCCATCTTTAACTGTCATTAGCAAAACCTTTGGAAAAAACTAAAGAGTACTAGAGAAAATGTTTTTTGAATTATGCATTTAAAAGTTTTGAGATATTTTAGAGAAGTTTGGAGCATGCCACAAGAGTCCAAAGGTGTCCACTGACCCTCCTTACATGGCGCACGTATATGTTGAACAGCACAAATACTATCATGAGGCTTGTTATCCGCAATTAATCAAATCAACTTTCTATTTTTATTTTAACCAACTTTATCTCAAAAGCATATATATATATATATATATATATATATATATATATATATATATATATATATATATATATATATATATATATATATACGAATCTAGTATCTACACACTATTTCTAAAAGTTGACTCAATCTTTTAAACGAACCAAAAAAAATTAAATTATACTTTACATACTGAAAACTTTTAAATAAATACTCAACTATTAGGTAAGACTATAATTTTTATAACTACATTGGTATAAATCTTACTAATGTGCATTCTATTGTTCTTAATTTATTAGATAATGGAATGTGATGTTAAGTACGATAAAAATATACAATCGTGGATGCACGTACGGTTGTCGTAATTGTGTTGTTAACTAGTTAAATGTATACTTTGTCACCTAATTAATATTATATGAAGTAAATTAGTACTATTAATGTTTGTTATGTCATGTATGATTGTATATTAGGGAGTTGATTCACTCCTGATTTTTATTTATTTGCATATTTAATCTATTAGACAATCACACAATCAATAATATATCCCTTTGATATTTAACAAAAGTCATTTTTAATTAGATGATTATACCCATACATATGTGTCGTTATAGGCGTGTTGTTGGTATTAATTCCAACAACAAGCTATAAAAACAAGGTTTTAAAGCGCATATATAAATCTATAACTTAATCACCGTATCAAGTTTTGATAATATACATATATGCAGGAAGGATGAACATACCTTTTTTTGCTATGCATGTTTTCTTGGTTTGTTTCCTTACTAGGACGGTGATCTTCAAGTATTAACTTCAATATCTTTGACTCTTGTTACAATTTTTTCTTCCAACTAAGTTTGAAAAAACTCACACACACTTTGTATATTGGTTGAACCGTTGAAGAGGAAGAAAAAAGAGAGAAAATGGATGTTGCATTTAACTTGGAAATGAATGAAGTATTTATATGGGCATATATGTTTCCCCTAGGACTTAGCCTTATACATATTATTAAGTCCAGCTTGAGTTCACATTCAATCATAGTCTCAAATGTTGCTTTTGTTGTGGGTAGTATTGTTGGTACCCCTCTTACCTTCTTGTTTAATTTGCTTTAATAAAACATTGCTTGCAAGAATACCTGCTAGGGTCATTCTCACCGCAATAAATAGAATGGGACAAGATATTCCTATCCTTCCTATATCTTATATTCCCATCCTCTAAATTTTTTGCATTTTTTTTATTTTTTTTTTAATTTTTATAATTTTGTTTATATCAAAAAACTATAAATCTGAAAATGCGGAACAAGAAATATAAAGTTTAATAAGTCAAACGCTTAAAACTGTAAGAAATACAGAACATAAACTGACAAAAAACTATGTTGTACTGAAATAAATGGAGAACAAAATGATCAAAAATACAAACCCTCCAGGCAGGGTAGGAATAGTACATCCCAAATAGAATATTGATTGCGTTACTTGTTGGGTAGTATGGGACATCATTAAACTCACCATCATATTGACTACTAAACTAAACATATAATATAATATTATCAATTTATACAAACAGACCTCGAAATATACATCCTCCATCACAACCAAAACACACTCCAGTTAAACACAAATATACCTCAGAATATAGTCATAAAAGAGATGAAAAAGAAGTTGGTCTCGTGATCGACCGAGTTCTCCCGAGAACATGCATGACGCGTCTTTGTGGAGTGTCATTTTTAAGACTCACGTGTCATTTTGTTCCAAAGACGCGTTCTTATAGCATTTTAAGGTAATTTTTCAGACAAACGATGTCGATGGATTTTACGATTTCGTATACGAACCATATATATTATATATGCCCAAGAATTGTTATGTAGTGATCAATTAGTTGATAACCGTGCATCTTAAGAAAGTGATACGCATGTACATATTAGGTAGTCGATGAAACAATGTATTGGCGAAAGTGACATAACCACGAGGATATCATTTTCATGCAATCAAACAAATGTTGCCCAACGTCTCATGGCAGGGACGTTCCCAAGATTTTTAAAAATGTTTAGGCAAGCTAAAGTTACACCGTAAGAAAGGAAAGTAGCAAAAAAAATTTGAGGATCGCATACAAAAGAGCAGTAGTTTGAAATCTTTTGTATTCGTGACCCAAATCGAGTATAACCGCGTCACACCCGACGTACGTCATTGGGTCCGTCCATGTCCCATAAGCATTATTCGTACGAAGAAAATCAATGAGAGAAAGAACATGCAGGTTAATGTTTGCTAGTGCCACTAATGTAAAAACAGTTGAATGCATGCGTTGAAATTTTTGTGTAAGGTACCAAAAAATTTGTTCCTGTTGAGGTACATAATATTTACCAAAAGTCAAATTCATAAGATTAAGTCAACTCCCTCCATCCCATATTATTTTTTTACTTTAATTTTTTAAGTTTTTTTTATTAATATTAATTTTAACTATTTTTGTTTATGTTATATAATAATTGATACAAAATATAAAAAAGGATTAGATTTTAAATATATTTTCACTGATATAATTTTTATTAAAATATTACATAACATAAACAAAATTATTTAAAATTAAAGTTAAAAAAGAAATACTTCATAATTAAACTGGACAATTATACAATTAATATAAAGACGAAGGTAGAACCTTTTTAGCCAATTTTATATTAAAAAGAAAACATTTAAACTTGGTTTGTGTCATCCTTATTTAAAAGTAATTATATATTTTAAATCTAAAAGGCAACCCAAGTTTTACTCTAACAACTTTAAAAAGGACACATGATTTTTAGTTATTTATCCATATCAAAAAAACATAATATCATATAGATTCCCATTATACCCTCAATCACATAAATAAACAAATTCACATTTTACGTCAAAATATATGCTAATATCAAAATGCCACCATCCGGTGGCGGACTCAAAAATATAAATTGCGAAAGAAAAAAGTTAGAATCGTAATAATAAATCAAGTATTTTACTTAGAGATGAAAGATTTATAAAGTGTTGAATGTTAGATTTTAGTATTTGGGTGAGGGACAATTGAGTTTTTGGTGAGGGACACTTTTGAAAAAAATGTCAAAATTCAAAAAGAAAAATTACACTAAAATCTCATCTTCTTCGGCTAGTCATAAGAGACACCGACCCCTCACACTTCTTACATAGATCCGTCCCCTGCCACCATCAAGCCCCCCTTAGATGGTTTTGTTACAAGATCGACTACTAGTGTGAATTGTGATATTTATTTCAATCAATGTATTGCATATGTTTGACCTTATTGTGTGTCTTACGTTTGAGGCAATTAGTAAGATGTGATTTTCTTTCTATAGGTAACCGACTAAAGACAAAAACAAGGAGTATGATATGACCTTCTTTTATACAAAAAACAGAAATAATACTCCGTAAATGGTTACCAAACAAAATATATACATCGTCAATGAGCTGCACTCAAAACTCATGGTAGATAGATACTACAACCATGGCCAAGCAATACACAAATAAAGAAGCACGTCGGTAACGCAACGAAGAGAAGTGGTTTACTTGCTTGGCTTGAACATGCCAACAACATTCCGTTCATTTACGCAACATAGTTTGAAGTTTTCTTTATTTGCTTGATCGAATATGAAAATTTGTTTAACTATGAAATGGTTGTGTCATGCATATAAATGCATATAAAGATGGAAATTGTTCACACAAAATTTTAAAAAATCTCGTTAACTACGTTTTTTATGAGTCAAATATCATATCTTCTCAAAATAGTAATATGAACACTTATTGTCGGAAGGATGGAGCATAAAAAACATTGTATACTACCATAATTAAAAGGTATGCATGCGCATAACGTTAGTAACCCATCACCATGATGAATAATGAGACAGTATAGGGGACTACTATTTGGAATGCTAAATAATAGAATGATAATATTGGTGAGATCGAATGTATGCTTGACGAGACCGGTGCAGTCATCTCAAAGCCATGGCCACCATTGGAGGCTTTGTGGATAAGAAAGCTCGAGAGTCAGAGTCTCATTCACTCCGGTTAGTCCCACTCAGGCTACGAGTTCTTGAATTATTCGCGTGGAATTGAATGATATTGGTCTAAAAAAGCGGTCGAGTGTTCGCCGTCTACACCTTTTGTGGACGAGACCGGTGGGTGATATGTTAATTTATAAAACAAAACAAAATAGAAGGGGACCTATATACATATAGTTAACGAACACGACGACTTCTTGTGATTCATGACGGTGGACAATGATGGGTCCATCGCTAAACACTAGTGCAACACAGAGTGAGAATGTATGTAGTGTCATTTTGACTAATATTCTCCACTTTGTATTCGGTCGGTCTGTCTGTCTTTTAGAAATCGACGTTACCTGTAAAAGGTAACATATATACCCGGGACTTGTTCTTCATAATGCTGATTAACACGTTGAAAAATCCATTTAGACAATGACAACTCTTGCTGTTTGTGGTTTCATGTAACAAATTCATTGGTCCGGCCACATTCAATTATTTGCGGACTTTTTATTTTTCACGAGATTGCTAAGTCGGTCTCAAAAATGATACTAGGGATGTCAACGGGTGAGGAATAGTTTGGTTCACATCCCTACCACATCGGTATCGAGATCCCGTCGTTCCAATTCTCAAAAATATTTCTCTGGTTTTCTTTGGTTGCATATTGATCTTCTGGTTTTATAGTTTAAGTCTAGTTTGTGTACCAAGATCTTCTTGATCTTGTTCACCGTCTTGTTTCAGTTTTCTGGGTTTATATTGGGTTTTGGTTTAGAGTGTGAGTATCTGTAGACAACACCTATTAGAAGGACTGTCATATCCTTTCCTTTGTATTGTTTGTTTGCATCCGTGTTGGGAACAAGCTATCTGTGTATATTGTTATAATAATAGTGAATGATCACCAAGGAGTGGTTGGTTGGGTGATTAAGAAGTTGTTGTTGTTGTTGTTTTGATATCATTTTAACAACAGTAACAACGGTAAAGCGAGGGTAATGGGGTGAGTGAAAGAGAGGTGAAGTGAAGGTAAAGGAGGGTGATACCATTACAGAGGTGAGGTGATGGACGAATTTTTGGGTTAATTGGGTGAACCAGTTCATTTAACAAAAACCAAGGAAGTGCGCGAGTTACTATTATTATTTTTTGTTGTTTGTGAATGTGTATGTGGTATATGTTTGTATAAAGTGAGTTGTTTTTATGTGGTTGGTTAGTTTGTGACCATTACGTCTGAAATATGAAAGTAAGTTGATGTGTTGAAAAACTAATGTGACAACTGAGATGTAGTTGAATGTCAGGTAACTATTACACCTGGCCTAACATCATACGTAAATATATAAAATGATGCACAATGTTAATAAACGTTGCATAGTTGAAGCATCAAATTAAATATATCTATATATAATTATATAAATCTTACATATCTAAACTTACCATGGTCGGGTTTGGGGTCGGTGAGGAGAAAAATGGTCGTTCTATCCCTACCTCCATCCCCTTTTCTTAAATCGGGGATTTCCCGTCCCCATCTCATACATGGTCAACTCGGGATTCTCCGGTTTATCCAGGTTTGGGTATCGGATTTTCATCATTTTTTTTTTTTTTTTAGCAAAACCTTTTGGAAAATCTAAACTATACTAGACAAAATGTTTTGAATATACATTTAAAAAGTATTGAGATATTTTACACAAAGTTTGGAGCATGCCACAAGAGTCCAAAGGTGTCCACTGACCCTCCGGACCCTTCTTACATGGTGTATGTATATATCGAACAGCACAAATACTAATCAAATCAACTTTTTATTTTTATTTTAAGCAATTTTATCTAGGCATATATATACGAATCTAAACACAATTTCAAAAAGTTGAGTCATGAATCTTTTAAAGAAAAACGAAAATGATAAGAAGTGGGAGAATTGTAGGAGTTATATATATTTTTGCGAAAATGCGATATATCCCTCCTAAAGTGAATAATTAAGTATATATATACTTTTCTGAGTTTTTTACGCACATGTCTGATAGTTTTTATCGTCTTATGGATATATATCGATTTTGCGTTTTGAATCTTTACATTGGTATAATCTTATTAATGTACATTCTAATGATTTTTAATAGATAACGGAATGTGTTGTTCAAAAAAATATATATACAATCGTGGATGCACGTACGGTTGCCGTAATTGTGTTGTTAACTAGTTAAATGTATACTTTGTCACCTAATTAATATTATACGGAGTAAATTAGTATTAATGTTTGTTATGTCACGTGTATTAGAGAGTTAATTCACTCATGTTTTTTATTTGCACACTTAATCTGATAACAATTGTATATCTCTTACATGGTGTTTATTCTGTTTGTTTGTTGATGGTTGATGTGTGCAAATAAAAATTTGGTGTGTGCAAGTCATCTTTCTATAGATGACATCAAATGTATACTACTCTGATGATCACATACCCATACATATGTGTCATTCTACCCGTGTTGTTGGTACTATTTCCAGCAACAAGCTATAAAAACATGATTCTAAAGCGCATATATACGTTGATTATAACTTTAAATATATGTAGGAAGGATGAACATACCTTTTTTTGCGATGCATGTTTTCTTGGTTTGTTTCCTTTTTTGGATGGTGATCTTCAATATTAGCTTCAATATCTTTGACTCTTATTACAAATTTGCCTTCCAACTAAAGTTTGAAAAAACTCACACACACTTTCTATGTTGGTTGAAGAGGAAGAAAATGGAACCAAGTGTTGTGGATGTTGCATGCATTTGGAATGAATGTAGAAGTATTTATATGGGCATATTTTCCCCCTTGGACTATAACGAGCAAATTTGCCCGCGCGTTGCTGCGGGGATGGTTTATCGATGCATAGAACATCTGTGATAATGCATATGTAGGTTCAATTGCTGTTGGCAAAACCTTACTGCGAGAAATATCATCGTCGAAACTTCGAAAGGCAACAAATTTTAGTACAAATCTGGGTATCTCCATTAACATTCGCCCAATAATGACACATGAGGTTTAAATTGAGATTTTTAAATTGATGTAGCTGGTATTGACAATATAATAGTGCCCCTGACCCACCATACTCGAAAGTTAATTGGCTTAAATATCTAACATTTCAATGTTTCGCAAATTTATGAATTATATATACAATCAACTACTTATGTGTTAAAGATTGAAAGGCATCACTTTTTTTAATATAGAAACAATATATAATAGAATTGAAGATTTTCATGTTGCGATCATATGACATCTAAAATATTAATAAAGAGAAAAGTTAACGTGCATTGCTAAGTTAAGAGATCTCATATAGGGCCTTATTAACCTACATCGCTAAGATAAATGGAATCATGAGGCTACGTGCAAGTAATAATTTTCTAAGCGAAAGCGAAACACACTTTTCACATTTACCATGATGGTGAACAAACACAATTTTGAATGAAAAGAGCATACCAAGAACAACCGGAGCGAGAAAAGAGCCATAAAGTAACGGATATTCTTTGTCTAAGAATAAATCGAGAAGCGTGCATTGAAGAAGCGGCTCGAGGCTATTCATCATAAACAAACTTTTTTATCACCAATCGGTTTTTCATTCAAGAATTCATTTACATGTATGTTATTCATGTTGTCTACCTATAATGGTGTTCTTGTTCATTCAAGAATTGAAGGTAAGCATGCATAAAATATTCATACAATATTACTCACCTTGCGACTTTACAATGTTCGGTTGCAAATCTTGAATTGCAACATTAGTTGGAACTACGATCATTACGAAAGGACAATCGATCGATGAGGTTGCTTTAGATTTATTGCGAATCTTGAGCTGTCTCTGATAGGAGGTGGATGCTTTTGGAGCGAAGGTGCTTTAGATTCGACCATGAATTAATCATCCTTGTTTTTACCATGACCGGAGGCATATCGGTGGTGGGATCAAAGGCGTTGCTAGTCGTTGGCATCCACACCACTTCACCGGAGCAACGATGATTCCAACGTCAGCGAATGTGTATCGATACTACGCAAAGAAAAAACGCAACCTTTTAACTAATTTAAATCGGTAAAAATGCAAATTAAAACTTTAAAATGCCAAGTTCTTTAGTTGCAATTACCATTACCAATTATCTGGGACCCATTAATATATTATGCTACTTGTAGGGGTGTTTGGGTAAGCGCATAGCTAAAAGTGTATGTATATTTGGATAGTCTTGATCCAAAGGATTATACCTATTAGCTTATTTATCCCAGAAACCCGTGAGCCTTCGAAATAAGGTTAGCCAAATATCTTGAAAGTGATTAGTACTTATTTCAAAATCTGATAACCCATTCGTACCTAAACTATAATTAGCCAAACACATCGCTACTATAGTGGTTAATGATATCAGTTAAAAATTTAAAATATTCATTATCATGTGAAAAACTTGATCTCCACTTTGAAAGAACCCCCGTGATCGGTTCAAAGCCCGACAAAATATGAGGCAAATCTTTATTTTCAACCAAAAGTACTTACATGTGACATTGAGCGGATCTCCGATTGTTTGAAAGACCTGATTGAGAAGATCAATAGCGATAAGATAAGCGGTTGAGTAAAAAAAAGCAATTTCATACACTATCGAAATAGCGAAATAATATAGAAATGGTTTTTAACGGGTTCGACCGGGAAAGATATACCTCGTAATTAAGCTTTTAAGTACGATTTCTCCACCATTTAGAACAAAAATTGGAGCTTGTCTTTCCATTCTTTACTCCTTATCGCTTAGGTATCAATCTCATTCACAAATCTAAAAAACACAATATGCTACTTCTTACGAACACAAAACCATTTATTACCGAGATGAAATAATGAGAACTTTGTATACCTATAATAAAATTGAGATGATAATCCGTTATTTCTTTGAATTGCCATGAAACATTCTACAACAAATCAATTGGCGTCTTGGTTTGGTTTTCTTCTATGGCTTTAAACTCGAACTCATCAACGTTTCTGCCTTTCTACCCATTTTGTCCGATAAGTCTCGCTCAAGCGGTTGAAAAGTTATTTGTACCTTTTGGTTTTTAGAATATGACCTGTTGCAAACATAGTAGTTTTTGCTTCATTACGACCATACTCTTCACGCGAAAAAACCGTAAACCCTCAACTCAATTGAACACTCACGCAACAATCGGAGAGGCAAAAGCAGAATCCATCTTCACTAATCAAATAAAATCTAATCTTTAACATTCGATCATCAAAAGCGGTCACCCAACTCACAAAACAAAAGTACCCATTATTCCAAAAGCGATCGCATAGCAATAAAAATCTAATAATAAAATATGATTAAACCTTCGCTTTATTAGGTTGTGCACCGCTTTCTTGAGCCGTCGGCACCGCATCATTTCCCGTCACATATAAGAGACCAATTATCACTCGGAGATAGTGGTGATTCCATCTTCACTCTTGTTACACACAAATCGGTATATGAATGATGAGTACACGAAGGAGATAGAAGAGTTGATTCGATGCACCCATCACCAATTACAAAGCCGGTCACGGACTTTGCCGCACTAACGGGGCTTCTTATAAAAATCTAACCATCATTAATCGTGTTTTCCTTTTCCCTCTTTTACGGGTTTGTGATTTTTATGATCTTGATTTTGCTATTCTACTTTGTTGATGGCGAAGATTTTGGGAGAAGCTTGATGATGGTTACGGAATTTTTGTTGGGAGAAGAGATGAGTGATGATTTTAACAAAAGCCAAGGTCGGTGCATGTTTAATTTGTGTATGTCGCCGCATTTATACATTCGTATTCACCTTGTACACATCGTGAGCGGTAAAGGCTAACCACACTTTAGCCAATAAAGGCGCCACATACTTGTAAACATGTATTATACCATTAATAAGCCAATGCCGTGTGACACCTTGCATGTATAAGTCGAATTTGTATACGATGCAAAGCGGCTATTAGCATATATAGATAATAATTAGTGATTTTAGCCTTATACATATTAAATGACTTGCCATCTTCTATATGATTTGTATTGTCACTTAAAGTCCAAATTGAGTTCACATTCAAATATTCAATTATAAAGTCCCAAATGTTTGCTTTTCTTGTTGGGTAACACCTACTCTTGGTGCCGCCTACACCTTATTGTTTAATTTGTAACTTGCAAGAATTACCCAATAGGGTCATTCTCTTTATTATAAATTATAAGTCTTGATTATCTTCTTGTTGGGTAAGTACGGGACATCATTAAAACCACCATCATACTACGGACAAGCGGTAGTTATGACCATTGAACTATCGAAACCTCTTGATCTTTTTCTTCTTGCCCTCCTAAGAAGGCGGTGATTTGGGACTCCATTGTCTCTCAATCTTTTTTGTGGATTTCCTTTAGGAATCCTTCCTGTAATTTTAGTTGGATAGGGTGGTTGAAAAATCCCGTAGCTTCTATAACTTCCATGTAATTTTTTTTAGTTTCTGCTAGCTTTTATATCATCCGCCGTTCAAAAAAAAAACATAACAACATACACACACACAAGTGCACCCGTTAGGTGGTCCGCATCATCAAAATAACCAAAAAGCCACCGGCGCATTGTGGTGACGGGGGAAGGGGGTGTAAAGGACGATCGCATGCTAAGGGTCACCACCACTGAGTGGTTTGGTGACCATTACGGCCGGCCTAAGAGCACTCATAATGGTAACGCCCCCCCCAGGTTATTGTTTAACATTTCGGTGTTAAACAGGGTTGGGTGTTAACACACCAACGCCCGTTATTTCATTTCTTTTTTTCTCTTTTTATTCCTTTTTTTTTTTTTTTTTTTTTTTTTTCATTTCGCCTAAATGAGAGGTTGTTTTTGTAAATTGTTGGTGAGTTAAAGTTTAACTTGGGAATGTTATGATTGTGGGTGTTTTTTTGGTGAGTTAAGGTGAAATGTTAAAGCTGATGTGACACGTGTTAAATGATAACTTGAGTTACCATTGGGAGTGCTCTAAGAGCAAGTGATTGCGATTACATAACAGATGTCTGTTGGAAAATTTAGTGCACTTGTGGGATAAGTTCACACCTTGTAATGGGTTAGGAGGTACGGAGTGTACACCCATAAGGTCCATGAACACCCTGACTCTTATAGTGGTTTGTATTGGTAGTGCTTGTGGAAAGTATTGCTTGTGGTTTCCACTGATAAGCAGTGTTTCCACTGAAGCTTGTGGTTTCCACTGATAGCGCTATGAAAGTACTGATGAAAGTACTGCTTGTAACGACTTTGACCTATTCAAGTGGCAGTTTCAACTGCTTAATGACCACGTTTAATTGGTCATGTAACCACTAACGGCTATAATGAGGATAGTTTTGAGGCTATTAATGGGCGATTAATACTCATAATTCCATTTGATGAGCTTAGAGTAAACTCCTATAAATAGGAGATCTGATTATGCATGAAAGACACACAGAAAACTATTAACACTTATAAGCGCAGGGTTATAGAATTGTGCCTAATTCAATAAGCGCATTTGGTCTTATCCAGTAGATATTCGTGTAACCCATGCATTAGGGTCGAATAGTTTACTTTGGAAAGTGATCACACGATTCCAAGTGATATCCGGTAACCACCTGGTGGTATTTGTTTCTGCTGACTCGTTGCTTGTTTCTGATGAATTGATTATCTTACCCTGTTCTGGGAGCTACACACCAACAATGTCTATATAGAGGTGAAAACAAGTTTGCAAATAATAAGTGCATATCTGAAATAAATAAATAAACGTCGTGACATCTTGTTAGTTGACAATAACTTTACAAAGTTGTGTAACACGTTCATACTAAACGATTGTTATGGAACATAAAGGGGTTTGTGTGTGTGATCTTAGTTTTGTAAGGTATACTTGTGTTTAATTGAGGTATGTTTGGGTTGTAAAGTTGTCTATCTTATTACACTATGTTGTTGGTGTTGAAAGGTTGATGTGGCGTAAATTAACGGTCATGTTCGTGGTTACTATTACCACTAGTCTTAGATGAATGAGTCATCAGTAAACTCTTTAGACTGGTGGAAATAGTAATTGCAAACATTATCGCCAACTCAGCGTTAGATCAACTTTTCAACACTGCCAACATAGTGTAGTTAGACATCCAACATCACGATAAAAAAATACCTCAATTAAACTCAAATATACTCTACAATATACTCATAAAAAAATATGAAAAAGAAGTTGGTCTTGTGGTCGACCAAGTTCTCCCCAAAACATGCATGACGCATCATTATGGAGTGTCATTTTTACGACCCAAATGTTCATATTGTTTCAAAGACGCGTTCTTATAGGATTTTAGGTAATCTTTTCAGACGAACAATGTCGATGGATTTCTTTTTTACGATTTCGTATACCAACCATATATATTATATATGCCCAAGAAATGGTATGTAGTGAACCAAACAAGTATATATTAGGTAGTCGATTAGCATGCGAAAGTGACATAATCACGAGTATATCATTTTCATGCAATCAAACAAGTAAATGTTGCCCAATGTCTTTGCGATACCGCATTTAGAATAAATTTGGTTTATTTAAAACCGACAAAAGAAATATAACACTATAGTATACAATGTGTTGTTCCAATCCATTTCTTTTTTGGGAAGATATAGTAATCTAATTAGTTTTATTAGATGTATAGTAAACTCCGAAAACCGTCCATGCGATTTGGCTAAACTGTAAGTGCAGTTTTTATCTTTTCGAAAATGCAATTACCGTCCTGTGAGAAACTCTGAACTACAAACTTTGTTCGTATCAATGTTAAATGATCAAATTGCCCTCGTCTTCAAACCCCTTATTTATTTACTTGAATTTATCTTTGTTTTCTTAATATGACGCGTCGTTGTGGGGTGTCATTTTTAAGACCGGCGTGTCATTTTGTTTGAAAGACGCGTCCTTATAATATTTTTAGGTGATTTTTTCAGACGAACAATGTCGATAAGTTTCTTTTTTTTACGATTTTGCATACGAACCATGTATTATATATTCCCAAAAAAATGGTATGTAGTGAACGAATGGTAACCGTGCATCTCGAGAAAGTGATACAAATGTACATATTAGTCGATGAAACAAGTATACAATGTGTTTGGTGAAAGTGACAAGTGACATAACCACGAGTATATCATTTTCATGGATTGAAACAAGTAAATGTTGCCCAACGTCTTTGTGATACCGCATTAATTATAAATTTGGTTTATTACTGTACACATATAAAAGCTGGATACTTATTTTGAGACAAAAATAAATAAGTCGACACCTTTTGTAGGACGGAGAAAGTATGTGTTGCTCAAATCCATTTCTTTTTTGGGAAAATATAGTAATCTCATTAGTTTATTAGAAATAGAGCATACCGCAAAAGTCGTTCATGTAGTTAGACCAAACTGCAACTTTTCTCGTTTCGAAAATGCAATTTCCGTCGTGTGAGAAACTTTGAGCTAGAAACTTTGTTGTGACCAATGTTAAATGATCAAACTGCTCTCGTCTTCAGACCCCTTATTTATTTACTTGAATATATCTTTATTTTCTCAAATAAATTCATTACAATCATCTATCAAATGAAAAAGTAACACAAACTTTTGGTCACCCAATAAACAATAAAATCATCACGAACGTACCGAATTATCATCATAACGAAATTTCAAACAAAAATCAAACAATTTAACAAAAAAATGTTACTATAATCACAAAAGTTTAACAAATGAAATTTTTGAAACAAAAATCGTCATCTAAACCTTATTTCTATATTAAACTAAATTTTCAACCAACATGTATCAAATATAAGAGGGTGCGTGTGTTTTCCAGTTTCAGAGTTCATGTAAATGTGTCACTTGTTATTTGTGTGGTGTAGAAAATGTTATATATTTGTTTATAATATAACACCGAAAAATGGATGAGCGAGGGAAGAATACCATTTAAAGAAAAAGAGAAAATCATGTCAAAACGGAAGGGGAAGACGATGAAGGGTATTTTAGTCATTTACTTTGGTAAGAGACTGTATGCAATTAGGGACGGAGATAGTAGAGGAGTCAGGGGGTGCTCGACCCCGTCCAACAGGCCTAATCGCGATGTATTTATCTTACAAAATTTAAGCCTATGACCCAAGTATAGTCAATTGACCCTCAAATTTTTAACTGGCAAAAGAATTAAGAGAAATTTAAAACCGTTTCATGCATAATGTTTTTATCTACTATCTTTTTATTAGTTATCAATGTTTTTTTCTTTTTTTTTTAAATGTGAGTTTGTAAATCAGCCTATGTGATGATTAGAACCTATTATTTAAAATTTTAGTTATATTAGTTTGTTAGTTTACTAAAAATAAAAAATAAAAAATAAAAAATAAAATAAATAAATAAAAATTGACTCTCTCGTTTGTTGGTAATTACTGGCACCGTCACTCAATAATTTCTACAAAGACGGTCGTAAGTTATTGCATTTTCAAAATGTTAGACACCAATCATAATTTGGTCAAATAAAAGCGATGATTATTGCGATTTACTGTTAAATAAAAGAATTAAGAAAAGCTTGACACCGTTTTATGCATAGTGTTTTTATTTAATATCTTTTAATTGGCAAAGTGTTTTTCTTTAAAAAGTTTGAAGTTTGTAACTAAATCAGCGTATGTGATCATTTTAATTATATTACTTTGTTAGTTTGAGGGAAAAACTTCGACCCTCTCGTTGGTAATTCTTGGCATTGTCCCTGAATGCAACTTATTTTCTACAAGGACGGTTGTAAGTCATTGCATTTTTAAAAAGTCAAACACTACATTCACAATTTGGTCAACTAAGAGACAGTAATAAATTGGGAGAGGTTATTAGGAACTTTTTTTTTTACAAAAGGGACCCTTTCGGTTTTTGTGTTTTCTTTATTGTTTTTATTATTTTTTTATTTTTATAATTTTGTTTATATAAAAAATATATAAACATGAAAGTACAAAACATAAAATACAAAGTTTAATAAGTTAAACGCTTAAAATTCTCATAAATACGAAACAGAAACTGACAAACAACTATGTTGTACAAAAAATAAAATGACAAACGTAATCTTTGACCAAATTCCCCTTATGTCACATCATAGGGGGGTCCCTATATTATAACCCTAAGGCTGGACGCAATCATCCAAATAAATATCAGTTGGTCTTGCATATGACCGATGTTTAAATCGGTTGTTGCCTTTGTGGAGAGTCGGTCGAAGATCGGTTGTCGAAAGAATCGGTCGAAATCTCGACCGATATTTTTAAACACACGAATAAAAAAATATATTATCTTTTGATATTTAAAAAAACTTGGGTCGTCATTGGGCGTCCGGGTCGTGTCGGATCATTTGGAGAGAAACGGCGTGTATTTGGATAACTTCGGTCGTCTGGGTCATGTTTGGATGGCTAATAAATAAATTGGGGATATGTTATAGTAACCCCTTAGGCTACCCAGTCGTGACTGACACAACTGGGTCGTCCGTGGCCAGCATCGGCTTTCTCTCAATGACATACGATCACGATCTTGACGATCAACGACCCAAGTTTTTATTAATGGTAAATTGGTTTTTTTTTTTTTTTTTTTTTTAGTTTAATGACCTAACGGTCAATTTTTGAAAATTGTTTTGAATTTATACTGGGTCAAAATGGTTGGGAACATGGATTTGGAAGCATTAATATCGGTGAAAATGCAACCGATGTTGCAAATTCTTCCCTCGACCGATGTTACAACCGACACCTCCAATCGATACACCGATTTGAACATCGGTTGAGGAGGCAAAATTTTGGTCTTGGCCGATGTACACCTCTCGAATGCGTCCGATTTTATAGGTCAACCGTACAAAACATGAAACACATACAATCTTGTGATGCACACTGCATAACCCTCCGATCGTACGATGATTGGAAAGCCTATATAGGGTCCGTATAAACTGCCCCATAAATTGTTGTAGAGATATACAATAGAGACCCCTACTATGTGTCAATTGTACAAACTGCTAAGCACATAATACAACACCGCAATGTATACAGTATAACTTTTCAATGCATGCAAAATTGAAAACCCCCCACTATAAAGGGGTACGTATAAACTGGGTAACATGATTGATTGTTCCATATTTCATTCATAAATGTAAAGAGTCGCTATCATGGTTCCGATTTAGCTTGTAAAGATACGCAACAAGGACAATAATACTACTACGTAATTATTACAACGTTATTTTCGAATGATTTACTATTTGACAACAACGAAATGAGATTGAAAAATATATTCAAGTCTAGGAACCTAAAATTTGTAAAATGTGATTGATTAATTGATTAATTGATTAATGTGATATTACAATTTTATGAGGTAGTCTTTTTCGGAAATTCGGAAGGAGATAATCGTAATTAGTCACTCATAATTCTAAGGTAAACTAAAAGAAGACCACCTCACGTTGGAACAGCCCTCCGGAGTAGTTGGGGTGACGAAGGTCGTCTCAGGTCCGGAGAAAATGACAATGGAGCAAGGTCGATCTACGTCAGAATCGGTACAACAGTAGTTGACATACGTTGTACGATGAAGTATGAATAGAGCAGAGCTTGGTCCATAGCTAGTACTTAGAGTGTCGCGACAATTTAAACCTCGAAAGAGAAGCCTGGTGCTCATCAGCTATTTGTTTGTTGCCGTTAGAAGACAACCTCGTCTCCAAATACTCATGTCGTGGAGTCAAGAACAAGTAGTATAAATGGAGTCGGTCACATAGGTGAACATGACATTCTCTCACACTCCGATACCCACTTTCTCTCTTTATTCTCTGTTACTATAATTCATACCAAGTAAATACTTACTCTCACGCCGATACTTGGTCTCGGATTAAAACCCCGAGGGAGCTAATGGTGTATTATCTTATTTCAGCCTAAGAGACAAAGGTGCATCCTCAAGACCTCTAAAGGATCGGGCCGAAGAGCATCTGCGAAAAAATTCTCAAACACATATGTCTCAATATTTAGTCGACTTGAAAAGAGATGAGAACGATATTTAGGTGTAAAAAAAGTGAAGAAAAGATTGAAGGTCGGTTATTATCTAAAAAAGACAAATCCCAAACAACAATACTTTAGAAAAACAAAACTAATACCATCAAACTTTATTCGTTTTTTGTTGATATCAACAAAACGTATTTTTTACCTTCAAAATCTGCGTCAGTGACAAATGTACATGCCACATTTTAAATTTGTACCATTATAATTCACGTTACAAATGAACATGCCACGTTATAAAGTCAAGGAATCATCAATTTGAATACCCCTTATCTCATTTTCTTTTTATTCTGGTAATGGAAAGCTTTCATCTTTTGTTCAAAAATATTTTGAATGCAGGTTTGTATAAGGGTATTCAAAATGACGATTCCTTGACTTTGTCACATTTGTTCTATGTTGATGATGTTGTATTCATAGGCAAATGGGATAAGCGGAATTTTAGTACCATCATTAACGTCCTTAAATGCTTCTCCTTGGCATTGGGGCTCAAGATTAATCTTCATAAGAGTAAACTTATGGGTATTGGCATTCCTCAAGGTGATGTAACCATGACAGCCAATTGCATCGATTGTAATACTCTAACAACTCCTTTTAACTATCTAGGTGTTAAGTTGGGCTGTATCACATCTAGAAGTAGTTTTTGGGAGGAGGTTATTGCTAAAATCTCATCTCGCTTATCTAAATAGAAGCTCAAAACCTTTTTCATTGCTGGTCGTCTTACTTTGATCAAGTCGGTCTTAAGTTCCATGCCTTTATACGAGATGTCTCTATAAAGTCCCCATGGGTGTTCTTAATAGATTGGAATCTACACGTAGGAATTTTTTCAATGGAGTTGAAAATAAGGAGTGGAAAATTTCCATGATTGGCTAGAAGAAAGTCTTGGGGTCTAAGAACAAAGGAGGGCTCGAAATTTCTAGATTTTTCCTCTAAACTGTGCGCTCTTGTTCAAATGGATATGGCGATTCATCTCTTATGATTCATGTCTTTGGTCTCGCTTTATTAAGGCTATTTTTGGTAATCATAGGGCTCTTGATATTCCTGGAACTTTAACTTGGCGATCACCTTGGATTGATATCATTAGAGAATTTGATTCTTTGTCTCGAAAAGGTTTTGATCTCCATTCTCATGCGGAAAAAAAGTGGGTAATGGTGCGCATACTTCATTATGGGATGACGTTTGGCTTACCGAAGTTCATTTGAAGCTCATTTACCCAAGGTTGTTTGCTTTGGAATGCGATAAACATATAACTGTAGAAGGTAAATTTAGTGATTCCTCCTTGTGTGCTTCCTTTAGAAGAGCTTCGCGTGGAGGTATAGAGGAAGAACAACTACATCTTCTCACTGAGAAAGTTGCTTCTGTTATTCTCTACAGTAATACCGACAGGTGGGTTTGGACACTTGAGTCCTCGGGTATTTTCTCGGTTAAGTCGGCTTGCTATTATATTGATGAAATCTTATTGCCTACGGTGGGTCCTCCCACTAAATGGGTAAATGTTGTTCCTATAAAGATCAACATTTTGCTTGGCGAGTGTCCTTGGATAGTTACCTACGAGGTTAAATTTGTCTCTCCATGAGATAGATATTCCTTGTATACTTTCTCCTATTTGTAGCATAGTTGGGGAGTCAAGCTCTCATCTCCTCTTTAATTGTCAAGTGGCCCGCTTCCTTTTGCTAAAATTCGCTCGTTGGTGGGAGCTTGAGATTCAAGATTTGCATTCTTACACAGATTGGCTCATTTTGGTTCAACAATCTTTGTTTTTCTATAAGGCTTAATGACATTTTGAAAGGCATCTTTTACGTCATGTGGTGGGCTATTTGAAAATTTCGGAGTGAGCTTGTGTTTGGAAGTTCTCACCCTCGCTTAGAGTTTCTTTTTGATGAGATAGTTTTATTGTCTTATAATTGGTGTTCCAGTAGATGTAATCGTAAATTTGATTAGCTCACTTGGTTGAAATGTCCTAGTGCCATAACTCTAATTGTTCTAGCTTTTTGCTATTTTTTTATATAATGCCGTTCAAATTTTTTTTACAGACGAACGATGTCGATAAGTTTCTTTTTGTACGAGTTTGTATACGAACTATATATCATATATGCCCAAGAAATGGTATGTAGTGAACCAACGATAACCATGCATCTCGAGAAAGTGATACAAATGCACATATTAGTCGATGAAACAAGTATACAATGTAGGCGAAAGTTGATATAGATCCAAAATTACTATAAACCCGATGAGCCAATAATAATAATTCGTTTTTATTATGATAAACTTTCACCCTTTTTAAAAATTAAATATCTCGCAAACCGTTAATCGTTCTGTGATAAAAATTATCTAATCGCGACGAATTAAATTATCTTTCTATAGATATGCACAACTATATATTTTTAACCATTTTTTTTCAAAATTTGGTCAACAAAATCATATATGATTTATGAAAATCATATATGATTCGATTTTCTGAATCATATATGATTTTGAGAATCATATATGATTCGTAAAAATCATATATGATTCATAAAAATCGAATCATACATGATTTTGAAAATCATATATGATTCAGTAAAATCATATATGATTTTTCAGACGAATTTTGAAAAAAATGTTTATCGAAAATATAAAAGTGCATATCATGAAAGATAATTTAATTCTCGTCAGCGATCAATTTATATTTTGAAAATTCTGGTTTGTAAGATATCTTTGTTTAGAAAAAGATGAAAAATGATTTTTATTAGTTTAGATAAAGATGAAGGGTATGATTGGTTCGTTGTTATCATGCGAATATGGGTTATATTGATCTAACTTGCAGTATATCATTTTCAAGCAATCAAACAATGTCTTTGTGATACCGCATTTAGAATAAATTTGGTTTATTTTAAAATCCACAAAAGAAATATAACACTATAGTATACAATGTGTTGTTCCAATCCATTTCTTTTTTTGGGAAAATATATAGTAATCTAATTAGTTTTATTAGATATATAGTAAACTGAAAAAGTCGTCTATATGGTTTGGCCATACTGTAAGTGCAGTTTTTGTCTTATCGAAAATGCAATTACCGTCCGTCCTATGAGAAACTTTGGACAACAAATTTTGTCATGACCAATGTTAAATGATCAAATTTTGTCTAGTGATACATTGATCATCTTACATTAACTTTACTAAGTCAACGTTTAGTGACTCTTTTAGCAAATCATAATGTAACAACAAATTCATAGTAGTGAAGGTTTACATATAAAATACTCAATATCTCTTATGCTTCTTATTCAATAATAAAAAGATATCTGCGTGATGCAGCAACGGAAAAATTTAATTAAACTTATCGACAAGCAATGCTAAATAGTTTTTAATTGTTCAAAAATCACAGGTTTTAGCCGAAATTTTGAATTGTAAGTAGTTAAAACTATTTTAGATGGTGATTTTGTTTTAGAAACATTTCAAATTAAACGTAATGTGATGGCATCGTGCTCGCGTAGTGCATCAACATCCACTCATATCACAGAACTCGTAGTACTTAACATCAAACACATAACATAAATATGTCATACTTAAACACAAATTTATTCCGCAACACATTTACTCACAGTAAAATAATAATAGAAAATAAAATTGAACGTTGCAGATAAAGAGACATGCGATGAATGATGATGTATTACTTTGGCCCGTCTTTGTATTAAAAAAATAATCCAGAAATTATTCTATTTACCCGAACACCAATTTTTTAAACAAAAGATACCATAAATAGTAAAAGCATTCATGCATTTAGCATTTAATATGTCGTATGAAATGATATATCATGGGTACTAAATAGTGTCTAGTGTACATCATATATATACCTATATTTACATACCTATGTATATAGGTCATGCATGTCTAGTGTACATCATATAGATACCTATATTTACATACCTATGTATATAGGTCATGCATGTCTTTTTTTTTTGAACTTGGTCATGCATGTCTGATTAGACTATAAAATATCTCATTATAAAGACGTAACAAAAAAATTAGGACCGTTTAGTTTGTAGATATGTTTAGGATTAGGCTTTAAATTTAGATTAGAATTTGAATTTTTATTTGGATTTGGAGTTTAAATTAAAAGAATAGAAAGAAAAACATAATATAATAATATATTTTGTATCTAATATATAAGTATAATTTTTAAATTTAAAAATATTATTATTGTAAAAGTAAAAACAAAATTATATATAAATGGTTGATATTAAAGATGATCCCACTTAAAATGGTAAATATAATAAAAGTAAATAAGAAGGATGAGGATTGCACAAAGACAAATATTTAGTAACCATCTCCATTTGTGGGTCTCACAAAAACATACCAAACATCAATTTTGGTCATGGTTCCCAAATCTTAATCCTATCACCTCAAACCAAACGAGCCCTTAGAGTATATTTCGGTATTTGATTCCCATTATACCTCGATCACCCAAATACGTACAGTCTCGTCTGATCTATCAAATTTAGTTTGATTTCTCGATTTGATCCGGTCTGTGATCAATTATGTTCAGCTTTAAATATCAATATACCACCATCAAGCTCCTTTAAAACATGAGTAACGCATCAAGTCATAAAAACTTGACGCATTTAATACGATTAAATTGTGATAGTAAAAAGATTTTGTAAAAACTTACATGGTTTTTGGTACAACTTACAAGATTGACTACTGGTGTGAATTGTGATATTTAATGTTTGACTTTATTGTCAATGTATTGCATATGTTTGACCTTATTGTGTGTCTTATGTTTGACTGTTTGAGTCAACTAGCAGGACATGACTTTCTTTATATAGGGTATGATTTGACCTTCTTTTGTAAGGAACAAAATAATTACTTCGATAGGGCATGGATATCCAAAGTTTTTATTTTTTAGATTTTTTTTCAGACCTATTACTGATACTAAAAGTATGTTTATTAGCAAGGTTGCCAACCTAACCTACTCAAAATACATATAAAAATAATAGTACTTTTTTAATTTTTGTATACAATTTTGCTTGCAATCTTAGTCGCTTGTCAATCCAGATCCCCAACCCATAATCTGACAAAACATAGTTTTATTGGCTAGGGTTTTATTTTATTTTATTTTATTTTATTTTTCTTATTTTTTAATATTTTTGGTTGGGTTGTTGATAAATAGTTGGAAAATATAGATTGGTTCTATGTATTAGTGGTGTAAGTGGAAGAATAATAAAGTAATATTTTATTAAAAGATTGAGTTATAAATTATAATAGATTGTTGATAAAGGAGCACTCAAAATTTTGTATCCATTTTTCATGATGTTATGCATGAATCAGATAAATGGTCACCAAACAAAAAATATATATCACCAATGGATTGCACTCAGAACTCATGCATAAGTAGATAAAACATGATCAATCAATACACAAACAAAGAAGCACGTCGGCAACGAAGAGGAGTAGTTTACTTGCTTCGCTTGGCCATGCCAACAACATTTCGGTCATTTACGCAACAGAGTTTGAAGTTTTTTTTTTATATTTGATTGATCAAAGATGGAAATTTGTTTAACTATGACATGGTTGTGTCATGCATATAAGTGCATTTAAAAATGTAAATTGTTTAACTTTGTCATCAAAGTTATAACGGCATTCAGTCGTGTAAATGAAATAATTAATTAAGTTTATAATAAATTTAGTAAATATGATAGATTTGATGTTCATATTAGGCATATATGAAAATTTTATAGTTGAATAAATATATCATTTTAAGGTTTAATTTGGATATAGTATAAAATAAACTCAGAATTATAACGCCATGTATAGTCACCTAAATAATTCATAAGGTGACCGAAACTAGCAAGAAATAGATTCAATAACCGAACTGAAATTTTGTTGAAAATATATAGAAAATTATTTACAATGTCCTATATCTATCTTACTTCATATATTTATACTACTTATAATGCACGAATGCACCTCACTTTTAATTTTAAAACGTACAAAATTAAGCATGGTTTATAACACTTTAGTGCACTCAATTTTCAGAATTACAACAAAATAAGCATGTTGTACAACAAAATAAAACGTTGTGTCATTTTAAGACCAAAATTATATCAAACAACATTAATGCTTTAAAAAACACCATTTCACCAAAAATTACAACCATTTAAGCACAATGTACAATAACTGCAACCAATTTTCAGATTTACAACAAAAATAAGCATAATGTACAACAAAATAAGCATGATGTAATTTTCAGACTTATAACATTAATGCTATTAAAGTGGTTAATGTTATTAATGACTATAATGACTACTACTTACAAAAAGAAACATAGTGTCATAAACACTTTAATACGCATAATTTTCGAGACGTCAAGACAAGAAGCATAGTGATAACAAAACACCACATTAATGCTATTTAATGTAGTCAAATATTTAACGGTCGATAAATCTGATTAATACGATTATTAAAACACCATTTACATAAAATACAAATTATCAAGCGTATTATACAACCAAATTAAACACAATTCACCATTAAATTTCACTACTACTGAATAATAAAGACATTATCTAAATATTTAAGCTAACAGGCAGTGACAGATAATGTGCTTGGTAGAAAGGGCTTGCAGCAGAACACGCCCATCGGAGTTCGAGCCCGAGCAGGCGTGGCTTATCTGAAATTCTTGATATCCGCAAATTAATAATTAAAAGAACATAATAAACAAAAATACATTATTCAACGAAAAATTTTATTTCAAAATATTCGCCGCTGCAACGCGCGGATACCCTACTAGTAAAATATAAAACATGTATATCTTGTCTTAAGTGCAACTTGTTATGAAAAGTTTACAACATTTATAAGCAAGCATAATTGAATAAATTAAGTATAAATGTCAATGTAGTTATGCAATATATTTGAAGTATTAATTAACAGTAAATTGAAGTTAAAAATTGTTATGGTGACAGAGGTAAATAAGTACATCAAAACTTAAACGTCGATATTCAGAAATAGTACATGATTTGTGATCGACACACACGATTAACCATTCTATAATCATGCGTATGCGCATACCTTCTACCTTAAGTATGTGGGATGCACGTAACCCATGACCATGCCACTTTCGTTAGAAGTTGTTGGTAATTTATGACGGTAAAAACTAAAATATGATGAATAGAAATAATATGTTATATGTTATAAGGAATAAGAATGAGACGGTATAGGACTATTTGGTTTCAAAATAATAGTAAGAGACCTACGAATGATAAATAATTATAGAGCACGAAGACTTCATTATAAACCTAATTTTTACACAATCTCACACCAAAACTCATATTTCCCCATTTCATTATAGAGCTAACTGAAATTTATCTTTTGTCACAAGTGTTTACATATATATGTAAATCGGTTTAAAAGATGAGATGAGGATGATTTTATTGTTTGGTTTTCTATGTAAAATAGTAAGGACTCGATGAGATTAATGAATATCAAAAATCTCGTGTAACACATAAACAAAGAACATGCTATTGTTGTCAAACATGACCGTCAATTCAACATCGCATATGCTTTTTAACACCTTAAATATAGCATAATAAGACAACTCACATCACCATCAAAACATACTCCATTTAAACACAAATATATCTCAGAATATGGTCATAAAAAAGTTGAAAAAGAAGTTGGTCTTGTGATTGATCGTGTTCTCCCCAAAACATGTTTGTGTCGTCATAATGGTCATCGTGAATGACCTTAGTGGAGCCCGGGAGGGCCGCATGCTCCCAAAACTTTGAGGTTTTATTTATATTTTCTCAAAAGAAATAGAACTTTGACCTCCCAAATTAGGTAGTCGATGAAACAATGTATTGGCTAAAGTGACATAACCACGAGGATATCATTTTCATGCAATCAAACAAATGTTGCCCAACGCCTTTGTGATACCGCATTAATTATAAATTTGGTTTATCATAAAACCAACAAAAGATATCTAACACTATTAAAGCATCACGTGCAGTCAGTCAAGCCAAAACTCAATAAACGTGTTACGTTATGCCACCTGAGCATTTTTTCCCGTTTCTTTCCTTATCAGCTAACATATCGAAAAACTCATTTCTAGTCACTCAACCAAAAATCTCGCTTTTGAGATTCACTATTTTATTCTTTATTATTTTTATCAGATTAAATAATTTTTCATTCATTAAAATAAAATACAAACTACATAAAAACACATTCATTGTAAAAAGGTATTAACTAGGATTAGCTTTATATTACAACTTTTTTAGAATTGTGACTAGCTTGGCAATTTTTTTAGAATCGTCATCTAAATTTTCAAAAACAACCGTTGATAATTTATTACATATAAGTTAATAAGCTTATGCATATGTTTGACAAAAGCAACTGTTGATAAAACTGAAGATCAATTATAATCTAAAAAAATATTATTAGTATTATAAGATACGTGAAGTAACATTTGATTTTAAAAAATTTAAAAATAATATTTATATTTAAACACTTTGATAATTTATGTCCGCCCAAGTAGTTTTTTTAACATAAATAAGTTTAAACTTGTAGTTAGTTCGTGTGCCAAAGATATTATGGAAACACCCTCTAATATAAGCGTAAAATATTGTTTTTTTTTTTTCTCTCATTATATGAGGATATATTTGCCTTAGGTAATGCTCTTTATATAATTTTGTGGTCGGAAACGATATCAAGTGCATCATAGGAAAGTGAAAATATATGCACTATTATGTGATGCCTAAAGTCGATAGATACGACGGTGAATGAAAGACAATCAATAGTCGTGATTACGTGGGTTGCAGCTTGCAATTTGTTGAAGTTTGAACACTTTGACTCTGAAGTGAACACACGATTTTAGTGCATATTTGGGTTGAGTCATTTCAAATGATGAAAATCAATCTCATAGTCATTATGCATATGAAGAAAAGCAATGAGAAATGATATACATGTTAATGTTTGCAGCTAGTGTGACCAATCTAAAAGCAGTTGAATTTGTGTGTAAGGTACCAAAAGTCTATTTACTTTCAGATTTATTTCTAAAACAGGGTAATATCTGTTTACATTCTATTTCTCTTATATTTAGCTCTTGCGTGTATGGTTATGTTGTTGTTGTATGAAGTGATTTATAATGGCTACTATTAGGTGGTGTTTGTTTTTAAGAGGCTGCCGAATACGAATCAATCAATCTCACATCGAATCAATCTGGGCGTAAATGTCGAATCGATCGCGATCCGAGCAGGAAAAAAACTTATGTTTGAGCAACACGTTTGCTTGCTCGTATTTTTTTTTTTTTTTTTTGAAGCGTTCGGATACCCTCTCAAGCCTGGCCATTAAGATGCTGCATGCCTCCGCGGCGCCTCGAACGGAAGAAAACAAACGGTGCGAACGACTAAAACGTCTCGGCGTCGTCGAGCGGTTGATTAAGAGGCATTAGAAGCGCTCTTTACGAAAACAAACACCATCTTCTTAGAAGATCGACTACTAGTGTGACCTGTGATATATTTATTTCTCTCAATGATGTATTGCAGATGTGAGACCTTATCGTGTGTAAGGCAATTAGTAGGATATGGCTTCCAATTCTTTTTATAGGTACCGACTAACAAGAAGTATGATATGACCGTTTTTGTACGCAAACAAAAATAATTAATGGTTACCAAACAAAAAATATATATAGCACCAATGGGCTGCACTCAAAATTCTCATGGTAGATAAATACAACAACCATGGCCAAGCAATATGTTGGAATTTTATACTCATAACAATTATACATAAAACAAATAACATCATCAAAGCAAAGCGGAGAGCAATAGGAATAATATACGTAATTAATTAACCAAACGAAAGTGCGTCACAGACTTTTGAAGAATTCAAGTAATTAAGCGATGATGTGATCAAGAATAAAACCCAAAACCCTAAATTAGGGTTTATACAAAATCGTCCCACCCAAAATCGACCACCAAGGAATACAAGCTCAAGTGTGCTTGCTTCTTGGATCTTTGTCACACGCGTTAATAGCGATTTGATGTGGAGTTTGATTCTCGAATCACAAATAAACCAAACACTTTATCTTTGAGTTAGACAAAATCGAAAACCACTTGGGGTGAGGGTGTTTCGACCGGCCACACAAAGAGGAGAGGAGAAGGAGAGAAATTAGGTTATCAAAGTGATCCAGGTTAGTCGATAATGAATACGTTGATTTGTATTTATAGTTAACATATCTTGGAGTACAAGTTTGAGTGGGTTTGGGTTTGGGAATACCCTAACCGATCGCCAAAGACCCACAAGGGTTCTAGAACTTTCCGACCACTAATTTCATTCTTAGTCCTTGTAGTTAATATTTAACGACCGTTAACCAAACCTCGTTAATTATTTAACTATCGTTATGTTTTATTTAGCGATTAATAATTAATAATAATAACGTTTTATTTATATTAATTATGTACATCAATTCTCATACGTAATGTGTGCAATCTCAAGTCTCGAGTTCGAATCCGGACATACTATTATTTAAATATCCATTAAAACCTTCGGCTCCCACTGGATATTACTAAATATAGTAATGACATTGGTTAGTCTAGCTTTCACACGCCAACGCCCCGGATCGAATCGAGCATGGTCTCTGGAAAAACCATTTAATGATTCATCATTTTTACTTGTCCTTTGTTACTAATACTACATTAACTATGAATATGGATCAAGTCATTTCATAAGTTAACATTCATTTCTCGTTGTATATGATTGAACAAGATTACCAAATCATCGAAGCGTATTCCGGATAGATCTTGGGTATGGCCATACAAACATCTTGTCAACCCTACGAGGGCCCAAATATAGTATTATGCTTTGAAACAAATTCAAAGGAACAAATTCTCTTGACTACAAACATAACTCATGAATTTTGCAACACTTCCGAAAATAGCCTTATAACTACCGATTCACGGATAGCGTTAGACTATCTTACACAAATGCACTACATCCATATCGGTTATCTGGTATCTCAAGTCGAGGATAAACACTTCATGATATACTTAATGATAAAATCCAAAAGTATCATCATGTAAAGTTGGGATAGTCACATATTGATTCATTGAATATCATGTGAATCTGGTATGTCCCACGCATCAATATACTTTTAAAAGTATATTCTACCAAAACTCGATTTGTCTTAATTCAATGACATTCCCACATCATTGATTGACAACGGACTATTTAGAATAACATAAGTTACTCATGGATTAAACATGCAAATATAGGATATAATATTAAGAAAATGAAAAATAAACATAAACAACTATTTTATTTCGTTAAAGTAATATTTGTTCATAACATCCTTTATCCAAATACTAATCACGGATCTGCATGAAACTACTAGCTAAACGAAGTCCTATCCCATCAGATGGTCGGTAAGTTTATCTTTTGGCAAAGGCTTCGTAAAGGGATCATTAGATTTTCATCTGTATGAACTTTGAGTAGATTGATTTCACCTATGTCGACTTGTTCTCAACATAGTGATATCGACGAGGAAAATGTCTGGCGCCCTTCATGACTCAGAGCTCATTGGCAAATGTTATTGCGTGAGTTGTCACAATACACATTTAGAGGTAATTCGATTGAGGCATTACTCCGAGTCGAAATGAATTTCCTAATCAAACAGACTTCCATCGCAGACTTCAAGCGGCTATGTACTCAACTTCGTAATAGACATCGAACCGTTGTTTGCTTCTTGCTCTTCGGTCAATTGCTCCTCCATTAATGACAAAGACATAACCCGTGCGAGACTTCAGTATCATCTTTATCGGTTTGGAATGACGATCGCAAAAACCTCAGTAACAACAAGTTCGCATCGGATTTCCTCCATACACTAGAAACATTTCTTTAGTAGCCCTTAGATACTTAAGAATGTTCTTAACAACTGCCGATGTTTCACACACAGGTTACGTTGATACCGATTGGTAATGTTTTGTGCAAACGCCACATCGTGCCTTGTACATCTCACAAGATACATGATAGATCCTACACCAAGCATAAGGAACTTTCCTCATGTATTCCACCTCGGCGGTGTTGACGCATAGTTTATTACTTAAGCCATGTTCAACTTGCATCGGCAAATATCCCTTCTTGGAATTTTGCATACTAAATCTCTTGAAGATTTTATCAATGTAAGCACTTTGGCTTAGTCCAATTAACCGCCTGATCTATCTCGTAGATCTTGATTCCCAGAATAAATCTTGCTTCCCTAAGTCCTTCATGAAAAGCACTCTCCAAGATAAGACTTTACATCTTGCATACTTGGAATGTCTTTTCCCATGATCAATATGTCATCGACATATAAGACAAGGAAAATAACATTACTCCACTAGCTTTGTGATACACACATGGCTCATCAAGATTTTGAGTGAAACCAAATTTCTTGATTTCTTCATCAAACTTCTTGTTCCATTGCCTTGATGCTTGCTTCAACCCATAAATGGATCTTTGAAGTTTGCATACACTCTTGAAACTTTGGATTCATGAACCCTACAGGTCTGCGCCATATAGATGTCCTCGTCTAGGCGACCATTTAAGAAGGCGCTTTGACATCCATTTGCCATATCTCATAGTCATAGTACGCGACTATGGCTATAAGAATCTAATAGCTCTAATGTACCTCACACAGGAGAAAATGTCTCCTCGTAGTCTACCCCATAGGTTTGAGTATAACCTTGAGCTATAAGACGAGCTTTATAGGTGTGTGCATTGCCATCCATGTCATCTTTATCTTAAAGAGCCACTTACTTTCAACTACCTTAGCATTTGGAGGTAAGTCAACCTCTATCCGAGACTTCATTATCTTTCATGGATTGCATTTCCCCATTCATTGCAACCGCCATTTTTCCTTTTCGGGACTCATCATGGCGCCTTTATAGTTAGCGAGTTCACCAAGATCCCTAACATATTTTCCTCGGCTTCACGTTGAGACATAGGCTTTCAGTGCACGCGTAGCATACTGCGGATCTGAATGGGAACCACTTCAATCTCGGGTGGAACATGGACTTTCAAGTTCTACTTGAGGTTGGCTAGTGTTTTCGAAGGTGTTGTATCTTCTTGATCATCTTCCGGATCATAAACTCTCCCATCGAATTCATGAGATATGAGATCCTTTTCAAGAAAGTCTCCATACCTAGCAACAATTACTTTGTTTCGGTGGAAAGTAAAAGTAGTAACCCATAGTTTCCTTTGGGTATCCTCACGAAGACACACTTAACAGATCTTTGTTGCAGACTTATCAGTGTCGCGTTTAACAAACGCCTCACAACCCTGCACCTTTAAGTAAGACAAGTTGGGAGGTTTCCCATACCACACTTCATAAGGAGTCTTATCAACCTTCTTAGTTGGAACCATATTCAATATGCGAACAGCGGCTTCCAAAGCATAATCCCAAAAGGATAAGGAAGAGTCGTAAGATTAAACATCGATCGCACCATGTCTAGCAATGTACGATTCCTTCTCTCGGATACACCATTTTGTTGTGGAGTATAAGGAGATGTGAGTTGTTGGACAATACCACACTCGACTAGATAATCTTTAAACTCTTGGCTTAAATATTCACCACCTCTATCGATCGAAGAGCTTTAATCTTCTTTCCTAGTTGCGTTCTACTTCACTCTTAAAAACCTTAAATGTTTCAAAGACTTCATGTTTATGTTTAAGTAAATAAACATAACCATAACGATCGAAATCATCGGTAAAGGTTAAGTAGCTAGCACCCTTTCTTGACACATGTCTTAGTGGTCCACATCGTCGGTATGTATCACACCAAGAAGATCGGAAGCCTTTCTAAACTATTTGTAAAGGTTTCTTGGTCATCTTCCAGATATGCAAGATTCGCATTTATCAAATGATTCATCATTGATGTCTTGCAAAGCCCATCGTGTTGCGGTAAATTGTTGCGCGTTTCTTGCCTATATGAGCAAGTCTACAATGCCAAAGAAATGAAGAATCCAAATCACCTTTGATTCTTTTATTATTGATGCTAAAGATGTAATTATTTTTATCAATTACATTATCATGCAAATCAATTTCAAACACACCATTTCTTTGGAATAACATTAAAGTAAAAACATCATTTAAAGAAACAGAAATTCCATAATCATGAAATGTATGAACGAAACCAATATCTTTTAACAAGGAAGCGAAGCGACACCCCAACAATGGAAGGTGCGTAATGACAATCGTTTAATGACGAGACTAAACCCGAAGGTAAAACTAAATCAAACGTGCCTATAGCTTCAACGATTGCATGTGCTCCATTACCCACGTGCGGGTATTTCGTCCATAGGCAAGCTTCCTTGCTCCTCTAAGTCCTGCGCATGTATTACATATGTGAATACCACATCCAGTATCATATACCCGTGAATTTATTTTATGAGGAAAAGCAAATAATTCTATCATCAAAAGAGTACACAAATCGGCCACGGTGCGAGATTTTTATACCTCTTATTCCGCAACTCATCAAGTACGGTGGACAATTCCTCTTCCAAGTGTCCAAGCTGCGGGTGATGATGACAAGAGCGATCCTTCTTCGGATTCTCACGCTGTTTGGGAGGGTACTTCTTGGGTTCTTGCCGATAAGTCATAACTTGTTTTCCTTATCGCCTTTTTCCTTACCTTTCCTTTCTTGTTCGCTAGCGGCTTATTAGGCTTAGAAATTCTACCCTTACGGATGGTCAAACCGCAGTGTAGAGGCCTTCGGGCAAACCTTTCATAATCAATGAGCATTGCATGTACCTCATCGATTGCCTTCCCCGCAATGCATATTATAATTCATAGACGAAACCATCAAATTCCTTGTTATGGATCTTGATCGAGCCAATTTGTATGTCATTAGGGTAGACATAGTTCAAACGCCCAACCGTCCATGTAACTCATCATTTCCAAGCGTTGGGCGCCACAGTTTCCACTTCTCGCTTGCAACTATGAAGAGCATCAATCAAGTCATCTGATACTTCTGATCATGTGCTTTTCAAACAACCTTTGCAATTCTTCCAAGATGAGATTAGGAAGTAATTCAAATTGCTTTTGCAAGCTCGAGTTCATACTCCCGAGCATAATGCAGCGACCTCATTATACTTGTCATACTCAGATTGCCATGCGGCTCGTGCTTGAGAAGAGCATCACCGCAGTTCGGGAGGACAAGGCGTAGTCAATAACTGAGTCTTTTGGCAACCCTCAAGACAATTACGAGTTGCCAATACCAATCATTGAAATTGCTACCAAGAATTCTCTCGATCAAACATAGATTTGAAGCGACGAGGCTAGTCTGAGAGATTCAACTTGAGCCATTTCTACTGAAATAAAAGTTCAAAAGTTAGTACTTTCGATAAGAAAACATTCAAGAAAATAAAATACCCTTTGATCAATATTCATATTAACCATAGTATTTTCCTTGAATATTGGATCCTCGTTATCATAGTTCCACCACATCGGTTGATCGCTAGTGGTGAAAGTATAGAATAGGTAATCGTTGAAAACGATAATTGACAAAATGTGTTTTCAATTCCAAAAGTTATGGGATTTACAATTTTGCCAAAACAATTAATGCAAACGTAAGCATGTTTTATCCCATCTTATGCCTTAAGTTATAGGTCTTACTAACTAACTTAATTAAGTTGTCTAATTTAGAACCGCAAATCATAAAGTTGAGGTCTCACACAACAAAATAATTCACCTCGTTATTGTAATCTAGATCAAGGTCTCACATAACTAAATTACAATTTCAAGTGTTTCATATCATTAGATGGCATAAACTTAAATTTTAAAAGGTACAATTTTGACGTGTAATCAAACTTATGTATAAAGAAGCATGTATACAACTTTATAACATAAAATTTTTGAAAAACTTACTCAAATATTTTAATTGCTAAGATTGAATTCTACAAAGTTTTAATCGATGCGTTGAGAAACTTACAACTTTGCACTAAGATGCTTCATACATAGAATGGTTATACTAGGTAGCTCCAATCGAACGCATTGTAAGCGAGAGGACCAAGTAGTGACATCAAGCATAACCTTAGACATCCATTCGGTGAGACTATGCTCACTTCTTAAATACCCCTTTATAGTTTGTTCTAGTGGGTGAGCGTTCTAACCATTTAGTACAATTGCATCATCGATTAAAAGTTCAGAATAATTCTTAGATAACAAATCAATTTCGCCATTATTTAGTCCATTTAATTTTCTATTCATAAAAACCCTTTTGCTTACTAACATGTCAAACAATATATAAACAAAAAGCATTTTAATAAAAATTAAACACACTCGAATAATATAAACATATAACTAAACAATTTAACATATGTAAAACAATTAGCCACATGCATAATTATTTCAATAAACTCTAATAACAATTTAGGCGTAAATAAATGCATACATTAACTAGTGCTTTCATCTCGCGAAAGATGAGCCACATACATCGACAAGTCGATTGCGTAAGCAAAGTTAATAGTATACCAATTAGCACGAAATTAATTTTATTAGTTATAATCGAGGTCTTCCCAATTCAATAATTATTAAATAAATAAAACATGTGTGTATCACTTAACAATTAATCAATATACAATAAACAATACTCCATGGCAAAACATGCATGTTCCACCATGGATTCCGCATAACAATTATCACCCAAGATACGCATATTACATGGCACATAACAATTATTCATTAATTAACCACATAAAATAAGCATGCAATCCTAGGGTTTCTACAAGTTTTACAAAATTAAAACCTAATAAAATAAATATTAGGGTAATCGACCCATATATATAAAAATTAGGGTTTCGAATTCAAAACCCTAGAAACCATAAAAAGCATGCATATAATCATAAAGATTCAATTTTTATGTGTTTCGGTAATTAATTACATCATATTAACGGCTCGTGATGCCCTTTGTTGGAATTTTATACTCATAACAATTATACATAAAACAAATAACATCATCAAAGCAAGCGGAAGACAATAGGAATAATATATGTAATTAATTAACCAAACAAGAAAGTGCGCACCTTTTAGCAATTCAAGTAATTAAGCGATGATGTGATCAAGTAATAAAACCCAAAACCCTAAATTAGGGTTTATACAAAATCGTCCCACCCAAAATCGACCACCAAGGAATACAAGCTCAAGTGTGCTTGCTCGCTTCTTGTACACACGCATTAATAGCGATTTGATGTGGAGAAGCTAGTTCCTTGAATCACAAATAAACCAAACACTTTATCTTTGAGTTAGACAAAATCGAAAACCCTTGGGGTGAGGGTGTTTCGACCGCCACACAAAGAGGAGAGGAGAAGGAGAGAAATTAGGTTATCAAAGTGATCCAAGGTTAGTCAATAATGAATACATTGATTTGTATTTATAGTTAACATATCTTGGAGTACAAGTTTGAGTGGGTTTGGGTTTGGGAATACCCTAACCGATCGGCCAAAGACCCACAAGGGTTCTAGAACTTTCCGACCACTAATTTCATTCTTAGTCCTTGTAGTTAATATTTAACGACCGTTAACCAAACCTCGTTAATTATTTAACTATCGTTATGTTTTATTTAGCGATTAATAATTAATAATAATAACGCTTTATTTATATTAATTATGTACATCAATTCTCATACGTAATGTAAGCAATCCCAAGTCTCAGTTCGAATCCGGACATACTATTATTTAAATATCCATTAAAACCTTTCACAATACACAAACAAGGAAGCACGTCGGTAACGCTACCAAGAGAAGTACTTTACTTGCTTCGCTTGAACATGCCAACAACATTCCGTTCATTTGCGCGACAAAATTGTTTAACTGTCTCATCAAGGTTATAGCGGGTATTTTGTGACTGTAATTAATTTTGTAATGAATTTGGTAAATATGATAGATTTGGTGTTTATATCAAATACATATGACATTATGGTTTTGGTTGGATAAATATGTCATTTTCAGGATTAAAAATTATTCATAAGGTGACTGAAACAAGCACGAAATATATACGATAACCAAACCGGAATTTTGTTGAAAATATATAGAAAATTATTTACAGTGTCCTACTTTATCTTACTTCATGTATAAAACATGCATATTTTGTCTTAAGTACAACTTGTTATGAAAAGTTTCAACATTTTAAAGCAAACATTATTGAATAAATCAAGTATAAATATCATTGCGGTTATGTAATTTGAAGTACTACTATTTAACAGTAATTTAAGTTAAAAATTGTTGGTGGTGATAGAGGTAAATGAGCACATCAAAACTTAGAGGTCGATACTCGCAATAAATATTCAGAAACACCAATAAAATCATGCGCATGCACATACCTTTTACCTTAAGTACGTCCGATGTAACCCATCACAATGTCACTTTCGTGAGAAGTTGTTGATAATAAATGAAGGTACGTAATTAACCAAGTAAAACATGTTACAGTATAAGGAATAAGAATGAGACATGCAGAAGGGGACTATTATATTTGGATGCAAAATATAATAATAGTAGTGAGATCGAAAGTATGGTTGACGAGACCGGTGGGTGATATGTTATTTTATGAAACAAAACAAAACAAAATAATTAACACTGCAATACAGAAACCCTAATATTCGGTCGGTGTGTCCTTTAGAAGTCGACGTTACCTGTAAAGGTAACAACATACTAGTATATAGTATATACACGGGACTTGTTTGGTTGCAAAATCCGTTTAGACAATGACAACTATTACTCTGTGTGGTTTGATGTAAGAACTTGATTGGTCCGCCCACAATCAATTATTTGTGGCATTTTTATTTTTATCGGGATTGTTAATGTCAACGGGGTTTGAGGAATAATGATTCATATACATAATCACAATAGGGTTTTTTTAACTTGTGTTTTAAGGACACAAATTAAGCACACCAAAAGTACAACAAAAGTACATTAGAACCCACATAAAAGTATATATGTCTGTACTTTTATGTGAATCTTTATGTACTTTTTGATGGGTCTCGATGTACTTTAGGTGTGGTTAGAAAAACCCATCACAATAATATGAAAATCAGGGCTTAATTATAAGTTTGTAGCTTGCAATTTGTTGAAGTTTGAACACTGAGAGTCTAAAGTCAACACAATATTTTAGTGCATAGTCATTTCAAATGAAGAAAATCAGTCTCATAGTCATTTCATATGAAGAAAAGCAATGAGAAATGACATGCATGTTAATGTTTGCTAGTGTGACACATGTAAAAGCAGTTGAATGCATGCGTTGAAATTCAATGTAAGGTACCGAAAAAGTTGTTCCCACCGAAGTACATAATATTTACGTACCAAAGGTCAAAACGAAATTCAAATTCACAAGATTAAGTCAACTTTCGAGTTTACATATAAACTTGATTAATGGCATCTAATATTAATAGATGTGTGTTATTATCGAGCTGAGATCACTGAATTCTTGCACTTTACGTATGAGAATTAAAATTATAATAATTAAATATAAAATGTTGTATTTAGTTATTATTTACACAAAACACATATGAGCATTAAGTGTAATGACTAATGATCGTTAAATGTTAATTGGAAGGACTATATGTGAAATTAGAGATCGAGAAGGTTCTAGAATCCCATGGGGAGTCCTAAAACCGATCGGCCTAAGGGTTTACAAACCCAACCCATTGCCAACTTGTTCACCAAGTTATTTTGGGTATAAATACAATGCGTTATTTTGGGTATAAATACAATGCTTAGGGTCTTGGTTTTTCATCTTTTGTACTCATTGTCTAAAACTGTTAGGATTGAATAAATGGATGATTTGGTGAATCGGGAGGTCTAGGAAGATGAAAGAACATCTTCATCAAGTTAGTGAGAGAAACTAGAGAGAGAAGGGAAAACTAGTGTGTGTATTATTATTGAAAGATGAAAGGTTACACAAAAGTCTCACCCTCCTAGGAAAGTCTCGGAGGGTATTTATAGCTAGACACATACAATTATGACTAAATGACATAACAAGCCCTTGTGTTTTAGCTAACAAAGATAGATAATATAATCCCGTCAATGTCGTTCCATTTACGAATTAGGAGCGATTCCAACAATCTTCCCTCAATGGGACGAGATAAGGGATTACTTACAACATTTACTACAAATATAGAAAACAAATAAAGAAAGGTCTTCATAAGCTCTTCAAGTCGAGGATGATGAAAGTTTACGCCTTTTTCTTCTTCTTGTACCTCGACTTGAGAACCGTTTTCTTCACTTGTAGGCAAATGATGTAATATGCATGAATTGGATTAACTTCCCCGATTCATCTTTGCATATCTTGAAGCTTCTCTGTACTCCTTTTGGCGAAGTTTCAATCGACTTCCCCCAAACCGACAACCGTCTTGCAGATCGAAACTTTGATGTAGTGGACATTTCTTCTAAATTTTGAAGATTTCAAGCTGCAATGAATTTGTAGATGAGCGATAAACCACACAAGGTAAGTCGACTTATTGCGGAAAATCCGTTCGGGGTAACATGCAAGAAATCAACAAGATCTTCTCACGTATGTAGATGCTTCACACCAAACAAACCACGAAATACGAAATGAAACGACTTCCCACGAATGTTGCGATTCATCTAATAATAGTTACATGTGAATGCAATTACCGATAAAATGACCGTGTGTGAGGCATCACAACATCATACTTAGGTAACTTCACACACGATAGCTCTGTGAAAGTGAGACGATAACACCAACTTGAGAAATTTGAGTCACAGATCGTCTCATTTCTTCCCCCCGATTGAGGAAATTCATGAAGGAAAACGGGTTTTCGAAAAAAAATCCAAAAACATCAAAGGAAGCAAACACCACCTATACTCTCTTCCCCCCGATGTTTTCAATGAATCAGAATCATACACCACGTATGTTGATGATGAATTGGAGACAGCGAAACCATGTATAAGGAGACATCGAAACCATGTATGTCCAATCAATCGAACAAGTGTGAAGTACCATAAATATCTCGTGAGAATCAACTGCTGATAAAACTTCTTTGTTCATCATGTTGATCATTAGCTGTGTCATTGTTGTTGGAAACTGTTTGATCTTCTGTTATCAAAGATTCGATTGGAGGTGCATCTATAACAACGGTAGTTGTTGTAGTTTCGAGTGTATCCGAAATTAGAATATGATCGGGGTTGCAAAAGGAAACATTCGATACATCTAAAGCACGACATTAGAAAGACTCTTTAACCGCAGGAGCAATCAATGTTTCCAATTCTTGACGATTAAGGACAAGTTTGTGATGCAACCGATGGATCATGATATTCTTTACGGTGAGAAAGGTCTCTGTTTACTTTGCGAAGAGCCATAGTTGTTGTACCGTGAAGAAAATAGGAGGGCAAGATAGAAGAAACATGGATCCCCAGTGTAACTGGTTCCGGATGTTAGAACATAAAGATGTAGTGTCAATAATCTTCTTGACACCGAACATGCCATTTGATGATTTCCTTTCCACCTGTGGATGGATGTTGTGGGTTTCACACTTGTTTTCATGCAACTACTTAGTATTTTGCTGTAGGAATCCACCTAAGACCAACAAGTGTTGAAAACTCTACCGTTGGAATCTATCTAAGGTTAGATCTAGGGATGTTGAAACTTCTTTTGGGAAGAGTCTGCGTCTATATTGATCCACCTATTAGGTTTCGAAATTTTACGTTTAGATCAACGGGTTTATTTCTAACTGCTTGTTGATTAAACTTAGGTTTTGGTTGCTACTACAAGCAAAGTGTTATGCAACACACTAGAAGGCATCACACTAGGTCGCGAACCTAAGATTCCATCCTTTTGGAGTAGTGCCTGTTCTAGCCTTTTCTAGATCATAGTCCTTTGTATCATATGAATTTTGAATTTTGATGCTCGGTTTAGACATTGTTTTCGAACTAATCATAGGCGCCGATGCAACTACTTGTTGAGGTTGAATGTAAGCAGGTACAATGAAACATAAGCATTTTTCTTAGGCCGGGGAATGTGGAGTGACTGGTTTTGTCAAATGATTATTCTCAACAACTTGGGAGGGAAATCATGGGTTTGAAGATTTTGAGCGTTCGATTAAATCACGGTTGGTTGTCTAACAACTTATTGGTTTCGATAGGTTGAAGAGCGATTTCCCAAGATTGTTGGTTTTGCAAACTTAGTATCCACACTTGTGAGTTAATCTTCTCGGTTTGTTTTGTAAAGCAACATGTGCAAGCCCATTTGCTTGAAGTTGAGCCTTTAAATGCTCATTTTCTTTTACTAATGTATCCACACGATTACTTTGTTCATTCAAAGATTTACTATTTGGCTCGAGTTTAAAATTTTATTTTTCATTTTAAGTTCAAGAGATGCAATGAGCCTCTAGTTTTGAAAATCTTTTCAAACCGGGCAATGGTCTTTTGAGAAGAATGTTTTGATTCAAGAGTTTGATTTGACGTTTGATTGAATTGTTTGCATGTAAGGGCTCGGACATAAGACGCTTTTCGGACATTGTGCAACACCACGTCAACCTCTCCTTCATTTCGAAATCAAGTTGCTCGGTTTGTTGTTTCGCATTTTCAGCGAATATGATCAACAATAGATTTTACCTTAACCATCCGTTTCACGTGTCGATGTCATAGGTGGGTAAGATATCTTCTCAACCATTTGTTCTTTGTCAAAGTTAGGCTCGTGTCATAGATGGGTATGATATCTTCCCCGATCTATCGTTGTCATCACCTTTCCAATGCTATAACCTCATTGTCCGCACACCGACAGTTGAAGTAATCACAACATTCCCAACAACCCTTTGAGAATTCCTTCCTTGACATCAACTCTTCCCTTGCACGCATCTTTGGATTTAGAATTTGATGATGTCTGACGCTTGGAATTGTTAAGTATTCATCCATCCGTTCTTCATTTCCACAAATTCCTCTGCGTCTTCAGAATCATCAGTAGCAAGGTTTGGTGATGAAGGTTTTAAGCAGTAGTTGGAAGGTGTGGAGATTTGTGACTTTTGTACAATCATTTGTGCCATTGATGTATACACTTTCTCTCCCCTGCAGAAGAATTAAAGAGAAAATGTGCGAAGTCGATATAGCACACAGAAGGCCGGTTAGTGAATTTCAATTTCCCTCCAAAAATAATTTTGAAACATTTTGACTTTTAAAATTTGAAATTCACTATAAAATTCATTTCTAATGTTGTAAGAAAAATTTGAGATTTGACAATTTTGACTCCAAATTTGACCAAAATTTTTTGAATTTAGGCCAAAAAATTTGAATTTTTGACCAAAATTTTCACAGTTAAACCAAAATTTGAATCTCACGTAAAAATTGAATGTTTAGTCTACCCTAAAATTTAAATTTTACTCAAATTTTCCCGCCAAAAAACTTTTTTTTTTTTTTTTAATGAAACTTGTGTTAGATGATGGATCTTTGTAGTCGAATGAAACTTTGTTTGTTGAAGAAGTCCTTAAGCGTAGAAATTTGAAGTTTGAAGTTTTCTTTATATTTGTAGATGATGGATCTTTATATTTTCAACAAAATTTCGGTGTTTACTCAACAGAGTTTGAAGTTTTCTTTATATTTGATTGATAAAAGATGGAAATTTGTTTAACTATGACATGGTTGTGTCATGCATATAAGTGCATTTAAAGATGTAAATTGTTTAACTTTGTCATCAAAGTTATAACGGCATTCAGTCGTGTAAATGAAATAATTAATTAAGTTTATAATAAATTTAGTAAATATGATAGATTTGATGTTCATATTAGGCATATATGAGAATTTTATGGTTGAATAAATATATCATTTTAAGGTTTAATTTGGATATAGTATAAAATAAACTCAGAATTATAACGCCATGTATAGTCTCCTAAATAATTCATAAGGTGACCGAAACTAGCAATAAATAGATTCAACGAGTGTTGGAAAACCCGCCGATCAATGGATTAACTAAGGACTTACTTTGCAACGACACTTAAACCTCGGGGATTGTTTTGCCAGTTGCGAAACTTTGCATTTAATGTTAAAGGACTTACTTTGTAATACCACTGAAAATTTTTTTCGTCAAGTTGTCAAAGTTTGCATTAAATGCGTGAATTTGCAAAACTCACTTCCTGCCTTTTAGTATATAGGATAATAACCGAACTGAAATTTTGTTGAAAATATATAGAAAATTATTTACAGTGTCCTATATCTATCTTACTCCATATAAATAAGTCAATGTTTTACTGTATTTGACTTATTATGATTTTTTATACTACTTATAATACACGAAGTCACATCACTTTTAATTTTATGACGTACAAGAAATTAAGCATGGTTTACAACACTTTAGTGCACCCAATTTTCTGAATTACAACAAAATAAGCATGTTGTACAACAAAATAAAGCGTGGTGTCATTTTAAAACCAAAATTCTATCAAACAACATTAATGCAACACCCCTACAACAAAAATTACAACCATTTAAGCACAATGTACACTAGCTGCAACCAATTTTCAGATTTACAACAAAAATAAGCATAATGTACAACAAAATAAGCATGATGTAATTTTCAGACTTATTTTCCGACTTACAACATTAATGCTATTAAAGTGATCAATGTTATTAATGACTATAATGACTATACTTACAAAAAAAGAAACATAGTGTATAACACTGTCTACACATAATTTTCGACGCACAAGATAAGAAGCGTAGTGTAAAAAAAAACACCACATTAATGCTATTTAATGTAGTCAATTATTAAACCTGGTCGATAAATACAATTAATACTGATTATTAAAACACTATTTACATAAAAATACAAATTATCAAGATATTATACAACCAAATTAAACATGATTCCTGCATTAAATTTCACTACTACAAATAATAAATCACATTATACAAATATTCAGTTCGAAAGAAGAACGAGCCAAATGGGCTTGAGCCCGAATCACGCAGCGACTAAGCGGCTCGAGCCCAGAGCGCAACGCCGCTAACGGGTTCGAGCCCGAGCAGGCGAGGTACGAAATTGCGATATCCGCAAATTAATAGTTAAAAGAACATAATAATACATTATTCAACGAAAATTTTATTTTAGAACCCATACCATTTATTCTTGGACTCTACTAGTAAAATATAAAACATGTATATCTTGTCTTAAGTGCAAGTTGTTATGAAAAGTTTACAACATTTATAAGCAAACACAATTGAATAAATTAAGTATAATTGTCATTGTGGTTATGCAATATATTTGAAATCTTCAGTAGTCACATAATAATCATTCAACTTTATTATTTTGAGTCTTTCTTATTTAACTTTGACATTAATATTTTATTTTCATATATATTACTTGGATGAAAATTATACCAAATTAAAATACGTTTAACCCAATCTATTCATATATTTTTCACCAAGACATGTTACGAATAAAAATATTTATAACAAAGTTGAACAACAAAAGACTTAAAAAGTCAAAGTGAACAATTATTATGGGACGGATAGAGATAATTAACAGTTAATTGAAGTTAAAAGTGTTATGGTGACAGAGGTAAATAAGTACATCAAAACTTACACGTCGATATTCTGAAATATTACATGATTCGTGATCGACACACGATTAACCAATTCTATAATCATGCGCATGCGCATACTTTCTACCTTAAGTATGTGGGATGTACGTGACCCTTGACCATGTCACTTTCGAGACAAAAATAATAAATGGTTACCAAACAAAAAATATATATAGCACCAATGGGCTGCACTCAAAATTCTCATGGTAGATAAATACTACAACCATGGCCAAGCAATACACAAACAAGGAAGCACGTCGGTAACGCTACGAAGAGAAGTACTTTACTTGCTTCGCTTGAACATGCCAACAACATTCCGTTCATTTGCGCGACAGAATTGTTTAAGTGTATCATCAAGGTTATAGCGGGTATTTTGTGACTGTAATTAATTTTGTAATGAATTTGGTAAATATGGTAGATTTGGTGTTTATATCAAATACATATGACATTATGGTTTTGGTCGGTTAAATATGTCATTTTAAGGATTAAAAATTATTCATAAGGTGACTGAAACAAAGAAATATATACACGAATTTTGTTGAAAAAATATATACGATAACCAAACCGAATTTTGTTGTAAAATATATATGAAAATTATTTACAGTGTCCTACATTTATCTTACTTCATGTATAAAACATGCATATTTTGTCTTAAGTACAACTTGTTATGAAAAGTTTTCAACATTTTAAAGCAAACATTATTGAATAAATCAAGTATAAATGTCATTGCGGTTATGTAATTTGAAGTACTACTATTTAACAGTAATTTAAGTTAAAAATTGTTGGTGGTGATAGAGGTAAATGAGCACATCAAAACTTAGAGGTCGATACTCGCAATAAATATTCAGAAACACCAATAAAATCATGCGCATGCACATACCTTTTACCTTAAGTACGTCCGATGTAACCCATCACAATGTCACTTTCGTGAGAAGTTGTTGATAATAAATGAAGGCAAATAATTAAGTAAGTAAAATACAGTATAAGGAATAAGAATGAGACATGCAGCAGGGGACTATTATATTTGGATGCAAAATATAATAATAGTAGTGAGATCGAAAGTATGGTTGACGAGACCGGTGGGTGATATGTTATTTTATGAAACAAAACAAAACAGAAGGACTTGTGATTCATTTTGACCCTAATATTCGGTCGGTGTGTCCTTTAGAAGTCGACGTTACCTGTAAAGGTAACAACATATATACTCGGGGCTTGTTTGGTTGCAAAATCCGTTTAGACAATGACAACTCTTACTTTTTTTTTTTGAAAGTTAACTATTATTCACACACGCTCAAACCAACGCCAACTAGCGAAGGGGCAACCGAAGCACAACGCAACTACATAAAATCAAACTTACACCACTTATCCCAACTTATGCTAGAATTCCCCCCTCGGTTCTTAAAACACAAGAAACCGAAACCCATAATATCTAGAATAATACGATTAACAACAATGGGTAGTTGTCAAACTTTTGAAGCTCAAACTTTCCAAATACACCAACAAGTAATAATTATAATCCCTTTTATAACCTTCCTTCTCTTCTTCTCTTGGACGCCCCACCTGTGAATGTCAAATAAATCTGAAACATAGAACATGAACAAAGGTGGGGATCGGGTCCATCGGCCAATTCTATACCAAATCTCCATGGTCACTTCGCACGAACAAAACAGATGCTCAGCACTTTCCTCCACTTGCCCACACAGGTCGCATATCGAAGATCCAAACAAACAGTTTCTAACTTTCAGCGCCAAACTAGTAGGGATTCTGTCCATCCCGAGCCTCCACATGAAAATATTACATTTCTTCGGGATCCACTTCGACCATTTGAATACAAAATTATTGCTAAAGTCATACTGACTTAGGAGAAAATTTTCACCTCTTTGACACTAAAAGGTTTATGACTCCTACCATTCCATTCCCACTTGTCGTCCAAATCCCTTAGATGCTTCCCTTCCAGATCTCTATATAACATTTCCAACTCGACCTCTTCTTCAGCCGACATCTGAACCACGGTATAAATGACAAAGCGATCGTTATCACCACAGAATCTATCCCGCACTTTACACTTCTTGTCAATCTCCTTTTTAAACAAGCCCGGAAACCTTTCTTTGAGAGTGACGTTGTTGACCCACGGATCCAACCAAAATCGAATGTCTTTTCCATTACCACAAGTACCTTTGAGCATCTGGTTCAGACTCAATTCTCCCACCTTTATCCTATTAATCGCCTTTGCTATATTACCCCACACACTAGCGTAAGACTGACGAAATGGAATGTGAGACAAGCACCTCTTGGTATCGTGAACGGAATCAACCACCCTTCTCCAAAGACTCTTTGATTCATTCCTGTATCTCCACAGCCATTTTGCAATGAGGGCTTTGTTGGTTTCCTTAAATTTTGTTAGACCAAGGCCTCCATCTCTAACAGGGGCCGAAACTTTATCCCACGCCACCCAATGAACCTTATTTTTCTCGTTATCCCCACCCCATAAGAACCGTCTAATAATAATTTCCAAAACGTTGATCACTTTAACCGGAGCAATGAAAAGAGAAAAATAGTAAGTCGGAATACTTTCCAATACCGACTTGATGAGCGTAGTCCTCCCCCCAATAGAAAGGCAGGATGCCTTCCACTTAGAAAGCCTATTCTTAAAGATATCAATTAAAAAGTTCCAACTACTTATTCGGTTCATATTCCCCCCAATCCTTAGCCCCAAGTAATCGCACGGGAATTCTCCAGATCTACACTTCATCAAACTCGCGACCCTCTTAACTTCTTCTACTTCAACCCCAACACCAATTATATGAGATTTTCCTATATTAATTCTCAATCCCGAACTCAAGTGAAAACACCTAAGAATCCTTACAACGTTCACCAGATTCTTTTCCGACCACTCACCCATGAAAGAACAATCATCCGCGTATAATAAATGTGAAATGATCGGACCATTATTCGGGAATTCAAATCCTTTCATAACCTCCACGACTTGAGCTTTCCTCATGATGCTAGAAAGCCTTTCCATCACAATTAAGAATAAGAAAGGAGATAAGGGTTCGCCTTGACGCATACCTTTAGTACATTGGAATTCAAACGTTGGAGATCCGTTTACCAACACAGCCGACCTAGCCGAGGACAAGATTCCCCTGATCCAATTGCACTACCTCTCCTTGAAACCCATTTGCAGTATAACAGAAACTAAGAATTCCCAATTAACGTTGTCATAGGCCTTATTGAAATCAACTTTGAATACGAAAGCCTTTCTCTTACTTTTCTTCACCCATGCTATCATTTCGTTAATAATCAACGGCCCGTCTATAATCAGCCTTTCCTTCAAAAAAGCCGACTGATTAACGGAGATCACTTTATCCAGGACCTTTTTAATTCTATTTGCGATCACCTTTGATATCACTTTTCTGATAATCCCGACAAGAGTAATCGGACGATAATCATTTAAGTTACCCGGGTCTTTAACTTTGGGTATCAAAGAAATGAACGCCGCGCTACACCCTCTACTAATCTTGCCTTCCTCGTGGAATTTCGTCAAAATATCCAGAAAATCTTTTTCCATAAAGCTCCAATACCTTTTTATGAATTTGAAAGTAAAGCCATCGGGACCCGAGGCCTTCTCATCACCGCAATCAAAAACAGCTTTTTTAATCTCTTCAATGTTGAACCTTGACTCTAACATGTCGGCTTCCACCTCGCTCAATCTCTCATTCAGTCACACACAATCTCCGGCCTTCTTGTCTCACTTTCTTTGAATTTGGATCTAAAGAAGTCAAACACCAGTTTCTTAATCCTCTTCGGTTTATCAACCCATTCGTTATTCACCATCAAACCTGGTATATAGTTAGACACTTTTCTGTTATTAATGAGCCCATGAAAAAACCGTGTATTCTCGTCTCCATCCACGTTCCATTTACACCTAGCTTTTTGTTTCAAATATTTGGTTTTGCTCTCTTCGATTTCTAATATCCTTTTCTTGCATTCCCTCCTGGTCCAAGCCTCTATTTCATTCAGGTCGTTCTCCTCCATATTCGCATCAATTTCCCTAAGCTCTTTTTTACATAAGTCGAATTCCTCTCCCTCCTTGGTATTCTTCTCATCTCTCAATTTCTTAAAGTTACATCTTAACCTTTTGAATTTCTCCAAAATTTTGATGTCAGGTGGCCCCGAGAAGGAGAACTCATCGAGAGTCTCTTTGACCACACCATCGCACTTCGGATGCTCCAACCATGAGTTATAGAAGCGAAACGGTTTAGGGCCAAAATTGCAATTTTTGGTAGACCATAGGATCGGGTTATGATCCGAGTGAATTCTAGGAATTGCCCTGAAAACCGCCTTAGGCCAAAAATCCAAAACCTCTCTACTAACTAGCAATCTATCAATTTTGCTAAGTTTCTTACCTTGCTCATCTTCTTTTAAGTATGTGAATCTACTACCCTTCATCTCGTACTCGAAAAGGTCAGCTCTATCAATAAACATATTGAAATCCCTGGCGCAATTCGACTTAAACTTCGACCCTTTCCTCTCTTCCTTCGTTCTAACCGAATTAAAATCTCCCATAAGAATCCACCAACCCTCACTCCTATCCTTGATACCTAGAAGTTCGTTCCAGACGTTAACCTTCTCTCTGTTTATCTGAGGAGCGTAAACATTGGCCATAAAAACAGGGCAGTCACAACCCTTAATCATCCCTTTACAAATCAAGAAGTTCTCTATTTTAATCACCTCAACTTTTTTGAAATTCGACGGATCCCAAACACTAACAAGACCCCCCGAACGACCCGAAGCACCAACAGTCTCACATTCCATTCCTTTCCTACCCCAATATTTGCTAATTCTCTCAATGGGAACATCCCCCATTTGAGTTTCTTGAATAGCTAAAAAAGACACATTCTCTTTATAAATAATACCTTTGATCCATTTGGGCTTGACTTCACCCCCCAATCCTCTTATGTTGATAGATAGGCAATTCATTGGAAAACATGGTTCATTCCTTCTTCTTCAATCGACCTCACAATATCAATGGTCGCCTTGGACAAATCTATGCCGATTGACTCGCCGATCTTCTTAGTTTTGAGCACCTCTTCGTTTAGATCTGCTTCATGTCTCTCCTCATTCCTTGTGTTATCCAACCCGTCACCAACTACACTTTCAGGATACCTATTTGGAACTTCAGAGTACTGATAACTATTATTGAGGTCAAAGTGACTTTTATCCCTAGTCTCTTTACCAGACTTATCCAAATAATTGGGCCCCTTCCTTTCCTTTGCCTTGTCACTTTGGATATTGTTGTTATTCAGGCCCAAAAGCCCATCCAAAGAAAAGGGGTCTGAATCTCTTTGTCTCTTCCTAGGCCTAATAGGAAGCCCACTGAATTTGTTAGTCCACTCCTCCTCAAATTTATTAATACCTTCAGTTTTAACATTCTTAAATTTACAGTTGGAGGAGGAGAATTCGAAGGAACATTCTTGATCCACCCAAACTTTATTGTATCCCGTACCTTTACTAAAAACCCCGTGACCAACCTTAAATTTTCTCTCCCCTTCCCCATGTACGTGATCATTATCCTTTTTCTCCCCATCCCCATGCAAAGTCTTTCCATCTTCCTTCCCCGGAGCACTCATCTCACCCTCTTCCATTTCCGATGACGGTTTGCATACCTCCGCTACCTGCTCATCGAAAACATTCCATCCAGCCTCCGACATGTTTCTTCCAAAATTGTTACTAATCGAACAACTTGGACTCCAATCGAAGTCTTTTTCTCTAAGCCAAACCTTAAAGTTAATACCTCTCCATGTTAAAGTAACTGTCTCCTTAACTTCGGTACCATCTCCTATTAGGACTCCTACTCCTTCTACCGACTTGTTCTTCTCACCATCCCCCGAAAATGACGGCGAAAAAACTTCCCCTACTAGCTCACCAATTTTATTATATGTCTGAGCCGAAGCAAGGTGTAAAGGAACCCCATGTATTCCAACCCATGCAATCCTTTTGAATGGGATAACTTGACCAGTCCATACCTCCACTTTAGAGAACCATTTCCTCCAAATATCATCCTTAGAGTGAAACTTTTGAGTGTCTTCCTTGCTTGGAAATGAAACGAGAATACAAAGTCCTCCCACGTATTTCATCTCCATACCCTTCTCGCCCATTCATCCCAGATAAGAGTTAATGTTGGTAAGGACTTTAAGGTTAGTACACCACGCAACTAGTGCCTTTTCGTGTAACTCCGTCATTGCCATCTCCGCCCTGTCCATATTTAAGACTTTACCTTTAGTCTTCATCCCAGTGGGTTCCGCCACCACATCCCTGTAGGAGTGACCAAACATTTTGTCGCCACGACTACCACCGGTAGCAGTTTTAAAACACTCCGAGAATCCCTTGGTCTTCTCCACATGGTTATCGAACGTCTTCTTCCTATTTATTACAATCCCAGCTTTCTCGTTCTCCTCTGCGTGTCTAGCCACGTTAATGGATAGAGTGAAACTTCCCATCTTAATCGAACTAAGAGTATCTTCCATAACCTTCCAATCCTTCACCCCTTTGAAGCTCACAAAGCCGAATCTTGTTGGGAATTAAGGTAAACTCTGATTACGCGAAGTATCTGAAGAGATTCTACAGAAGAAGAATGGATTCTGCGAGTTATACTTGATGAAGTGTTCAATCGTGTTCTGCGAAAGTGCGAATCACGTATGAGAGATAAGCTCGATTATGGAGTAAAAACGCCGTATTAAAGATAGGTTGGCGCCGTATATATGAAACTTACTCGGAATAAACAATATGATTAACAAAACAATATGATTAGTTGCATGCTTGTCTAGATGCATGCTTGGTCTATGTTTGTATTAGGAGCGTACATTATGGCGCTCGTGAGTCTTTAGGGTTTCTTGCCTATAAAAGGAATCATAATAGTTTGTAATAAACAAGTTTTTTTTCTGAAGTCTTTAAAGTCTTGTAATATATCCGAAACATAGAGTTTCTATAATAAAAAGATCCATAGAGGATCAAAGAGTTCTTAGTTATTATAACTTGTATTTATTTTCCGCTACAAAATACGAGTTGTAGAGATCTTCTATTAGTTTGCTTGTGATTACATAGGCAACACTAACGATCTCCGAGTGCTTAAGATCTATCAAGGTCTTTGTGTATTCTACAAATCTTTGGCCATCCTTGTTCCTCCTTCTAGCTATGTAAACGCCCCCGATATCCCCATATTCTTTGAGTCTTGAGGCAAGATCCCAAGGTCTGCATCCGTCTGGAATGTTGGAGACGAAGAACTTGATTACGATTCTTGCGTCCTCCTTCTTTAGCTTCCTTCCTTGGTATTTTTGGCTTTCATTTGAACCTCATGTCGGCCTTCTTTCTCTCTCCCTTTCTCTCTTTTTTTTTTTTACAACTCTTACTGATGTAAGAACTTGATTGGTCCGACCACAATCAATTATTTGTGGCCTTTTTATTTTTATCGGGATTGTTAATGTCAACGGGGTTGAGGAATAATGATTCATATACATAATCACAATAATATGAAAACACCCTCTTATATTAGCGTAAAATATTGTATTTTTTCTCCTGATATGGGGATATTTGCTCTTTATAAATTTTGTCGTTGGAAACGATATGATACCATGGAGAAGATCGATATCAAATGCATCATAGCAAAGTAAGAATACATGCACTATTATGAGATGCCTAAAGTCGGTAGGACGGTAAATGAAAGACAAGCAATAGTTGTGTTTAGGGGTGTGTCGACAGCAGGACCGGACCGGCCAAGAAACACCGGGACCGCCACAGGTTCGGCAAAATCTAGGCCGAGGCCGGACCGAATGTGGTCGGTCCCGGTCCAACAAACAAGTCGCGGTTTGGTCGGGACGGACCGAGGACGGATTTTAACCCGAGACCAGCGGACCGGAGATATGGTCGGTCCGGTCTCGTCCGTGTCGGTCGGTCGGTCCTTGATCGGTCCGGTCCGTTTTTGTCAAATCTTTTAGTTGTGTTTATGTAGGAAAAATTGCCTTATTCCTCACTTTTTATATGGGTGGTGATTTGCACATTCTCTTGATTTTTTGCATTGACACTTATATTCTCACGTGATTTTTAGCCATTTTTATCTTATAAGGGTATAAATGTCAAGACACTCTAAATTAAAGTGTCCAATCAATTTGAGGAGTATGCAAATCGACTCCCGCTCAATTATAGGTTTGTAGCTTGCAATTTGTTGAAGTTTCAACACTGAGAGTCTAAAGTCAACACAATATTTTAGTGCATAGTCATTTCAAATGAAGAAAATCAGTCTCATAGTCATTTCATATGAAGAAAAGCAATGAGAAATGACCTGCATGTTAATGTTTGCTAGTGTGACACATGTAAAAGCAGTTGAATGGACGCGTTGAAATTCAGTGTAAGGTACCGAAAAAGTTGTTCCCACTGAAGTACATAGTATTTACCAAACGTCAAAACGAAAGTCAAATTCATAAGTTTAAGTCAACTCTCGAGTTTACATATAAATTTGGTTAATGTCATCTAATAGCAACAAACTTTTTAAAATATTCACATATCAGTTATGAACTTAATGAAATACTACAATATCCATCAACTTTCAAACTTAAGCTCATACTTTTGTTTACGTGGTATGACCGGCAATCGGCTACACCAGTTAATTACATACGTGGATTTTATTTATTTATTTTCTAAGTTAATTACGTGAAGTTAGTTGTTTCAAAATACCTATCAAACTTTGTCAGATGTTCACTTATCAGACATGAACACAATTTGATGTGGATCATAACAATACAAATTTATAACGTGGCATGTACATTTATCGTCGACGTGAATTTTGGAGGTAAAAATAGGTTTTTATTGATCTCAACAAAAAACAAATAAAGTTTGAAGAGTATTTTGATATTTTATTAAATTCATAATTGATATGTGAACATTTGATAAAACTCATTATTATTAAACGTCATTAACCTTATAAACTTCTGTAGCCAATTCTTGGTTTGTCTCATCCTTATGTGAAAAGTCATTACGAATATATCTTTAAATCTATATCTAAAAAGAGGACACATGGCTTTTTTTACAATGACATGCATTTGCTTTTATATTTCTTTTATTGATTTTGAGTAACAAAATCTATTTGTTCCCCCTCTTAGAAGTTGCCGACCGGATAGATTAATGTCAAGTATTCATTGAACCTATTTAATGTTTATATCTTATGGCCTCTTCTTAATCAAATGCCACTTATTGCTTAAAACTTGATGCCTAAAAACAATATTTAATGTTTTAATATCACTCAGGTTTCACTCTTGTTAACTCTTTTTTTTTTGAACGGCAAACAACTTTTCATTTCACCCAGAAATATGTACAATAGTTTGGACTAGAAAGGTTCTAGCCATTACATTTTATCACCTAAGACATCGCCTTATTAAGGATACACAAAGACTATTATGATCATGTTGTTGGAGTGTCGAAAGCACGCCACATCTCCCAAGTCCACTCCTTTTTTTTAGCTTTATGTTTCACCCATGCAAAAGTGATTGCTTGGACTTCCCGAATAGCCCTTGTAAGTTTACACGCTGCCTTGAAAATCACTTCATTTCTCATCTTCCAAATGGACCACGTTCTCGCTAGAATGATCATCTTTATCAAATCCTTTTTCCCATTGAGCAACCAATATGATTATGGACATCGAACAAATCACGAACCGTGTGAGCATAAATTGGTGGAATGCGACACCAAGAACCGATCTCATTGCCAAGTAATGCAATCATAACAAGAGTTAAACAAATGAGTCGTCTTCTTCCCCATCTCCTGAGCTTCGACACAATGACGACCCACTTAGAATCCTCCTCTCTTAAGTCAGTTGTATATGAAGCCTATCTTGTTCTCGCCTCCATGCAACGAAACCTTTCTTGGAACCCATTTGAACCACAAGGGGTAAATGGGACGCGATACTTAGCAAGCAATTTCCTACATTGACCCATTGAAACGACCCTACAGAATTCGCTCGGCAAAGACCAACTGCCGTAGAAGTAATACAATTGACGAGACCAAAGTGCTACATCCTCGAGTTCCACCATTTCAACCGAAAAGGAGACCTTCCAATCCCAACTCGCAAGTCGTTCCGCAACCAAGATGACTTTTTGTTTTTCCAACGAACAATGGGATAACATTCCATTAATGGGCCATCTCCAACCCACCAATCCACCTAAAATCGAATGTCCGAGGCCATTTCCATGTGAGCCTTTATAAGACTTCTAATGTTCAAGTTCTTATTGCAAACTCTTTTTCCAATTTATTTATCATGTTCCACGAACACGAAACTCCTTTTTAATGGAAGATAGCCCCGTGAGTTTTGGTTGAAATGAATGGCATCAATAACATTCCTCCAAACCGATCCTTTCTTAGTTTTGTATCTCCATCACCACTTTGCCAAAAGACCATCGTTCAAGTCCTTCAATGATCCAAGACCAAGACCGCCTTTATCACATGGTCCGATGACTCTATCCCACGCCACCCAATTAGTTTTGGCCTTATCCTCATCTCCCCCCCAAAAAAATCTCCGTCTTAAAGCTTCCAACTTGTCCATGACACCCACGGGAGCCTTGAATAAGGAGAAAAAGTACACCGGGAGGCTATCCAAAGCCGCTTTCAATAAGGTAACTCTACCTCCAAAAGATAGCTTTTTTGCCTTCCATTTTGACAACCTTCTTTTGAAACACTCCACCACACAATTCCAGTTCCTAATAATATTCATGTTCACCCCTACAGGTAAACCAAGATACTTACATGGGAATTTGTCGAGTCTACAATTAATAGAATCAACCATCACTTGAGCAGTAATGTTATTTACTTTAATAGGATAAAGAGTAGTCTTGTAGTGATTCATTTTAGTCCGTAAATCGAAAGAAACATCGATAAAAGCAGACGACATTTTTGATGTTTTGATCGCCTACCTCCCACGAAGACTACATCATCCGCGTACATGAGATGAGTCATGACGGGACCATTGTTAGCAATCGAATATCATTTAATAAAGCCGAGTTGATTGCTTTGCCCATGAATCGGTTAAAGCCTCCATGCGATTATAAATAAGAACGGGATAGCGGGTCCCCCATTGTCGAACCTCTAAAACATTCAAATTCAAAGGTAGAGATCCGCTTATCAAACCACGCTTTAGCCGACTCGAGAACTCCCATACCCAATGTCGCCATCGCTCTGGAAACCCGTTTGTCTAAGAACTTCCATGATGAAACCCGACTAATAGAATCAAATGCCTTTTCCATATCGACTTTCAACACAAACGCGCCAAAGTTACATTGATTAGCCCAAGATATGATTTCGTTTAGGATCGAGGCCCATCTAATATGTTGCGATCGTTCATAAAACCAAACCAGAGGTCCGAAACCACCGAATAAATCACCCTCTTCACACGATTCGCTAAGACTTTGAAATGATCTGTAGATACAACCAATCAAACTAATCGGTCGATAGTCATTGAGCGAAACACGGTCGATCCTTTGGGAATAAGTGCGAAAAGGAGGACCCGCATCCACGACTAATTATGCCCTCTCATAGAATTCCTCCATGATTTTCAATATCCGATTTCCATAGGTCGAAGTAAGTGATTGATTTGAAAGTAAACCGTCGGAATAGGGGCTTTGTCACCCCATAAGACCATACTGCTTCTTTAAATTCACCAGAGAAAGGAGCCATTAACTCTTCCGCCTCCTATGGATAAATTCTTCGAGTTAGACAAGAAAACAGACGGTTGCGAATGGGTTCCCAAACTTGAAGGCAAAGAACTTTCTAGCTTCCTCCTTAATCTTTGTAGGTTCGTACCTAAATACCATTAATTAAGGTACCATTTATTAGACTAGAGCCAATATTCTTCTTTTATTACCCATGAAAAACGCGGAGTTTTCATCACCTTCGACTAGCCATTTAACCCGCGCCTTTTGTTTCAAGTCTGTACTATCTATATTAACCTCGCTTAGTTTCGTTTGCATTATTCGCCCAATCTCTCAATTCATCCGAAGTTAACACCTCTCTCCATAAGTTGATCAAGGACCGATATCCTGCTAATAACCTCATGTTTCATCATGGTTCTACTATCACGATTCTAGTTGAGCCATACCATAAGCTTCACTTTGATAGCCTTTAGTTTGGAAGCAAAAAGCGACATCGGCGGGACCTGGCGCTCATCATTTACCACTCAAAACCGACTCATCAATACCCACTTTCCCAATGCAAGAATTATAAAAGCGAAAAAGAATGGGGCCAAATTGAATGATACCGTGACAGCGTTAAAGGACTATTGTCCGAAAATAACCCTTGAAGTCTTGTATGTTGCAGCGTTTGGCCATTTATTCCAGAAATTCCCACACACAAGGAACCTGTCAATTTTACTCAATTTGCCCCCATCACCGACACGGGTAAACTTTCGGCCTCCCATGGGATATTCGTGTAACCCATTTTCATCAATAAATGAATTAAAATCCTCCGCACAAGAGGGATTGAACTCCGTATTCAGCCTCTCATCCGGGTTCCTAACGAAATTAAAATCACCCATCAAAACCCACAAACCACCCTTCAAGCTAATTACATCAGATAGAGCATTCCAAAGTTCTCTCTTTTGAACCACAGGTTGTGGGGCATAGATGTTTCCAAAGTTTATCACCTCACCATTTTGCTGAAGCACCCCCGATACAACCATGAAGTGTCTATGTCTCATAACATCAGTTTTAGTGAAGAACCTGTGGTCCCAATGAAACAATAAGCCTCCCGATCTCCCTCCGAATTAACCTAATCATAATCAACTACCCGTTACCCCAAATATTACTAACTTCGAATCATGGACCCATTTTGCATCTTGGTTTCAAGAGCCACCAATTCACCCTTGACTCTCTAATCAATTCCCCAACCGATTTGATTTTCCTTTCATCCCCTATCCCTTTAACATTAAAGAAAGAATCTTCATTGGGCCATATGATACCACCTGCGTTCGATTGCTTCTTGTAAAATCGAATCACAATCGTTGAGACTTATGCCATGAAGTACCTAATTCACGATATGCATGAGCTTCTAATGCAACTTCATCCAAAGGGTGGTCGAGCTCCAACCTCGTTAGTGTGGGTGAGGCAGGCAAAACAAAGAGAACTCCATACGATCTTGCTCTTGTGTGTTGGGTCGGCAGATCTCCTTACTTTCGAGTTTGAGCACTGGGATTTTTGCAGTAGCTCCTTGAAGGAGTTAAAATTAGGAAACTAAAAGGCGTGTTCTAGTGGGAGTGAATTTAGATCCAAAGATTTTCATTAAGCCCATTATCACAGTGCAGCCCTTTCCTAGCTCTTGGCCCGATAGTATTATTATTTTGAATGATGAAGATCGAGAAATTTGGGAAATAACCTCGGTGGGACCATATTATTTATAACATTCTCTGGTTATTCAAAACTGCTCACGCTTTGTCCGGGGACCCACCTAGATTTTGTTGGGAAGACTCCATGTATAATTCCCATTACATCTTGGGAACCCACTAGTATTTAAATGGGAGGAATTCCATGCATGCATGGAAGTGAACCGTTATCACCCAGTTGAGACCTTACAATTCCTATCATTGCAGCGCCCTTTTTCGTCTTCCTTGTTAGTCCCGAATCTTCAGGACCCGTTTTTCCATACGGATCCATTGTCATTGACCCAATTTCTCCGATCCTCAAGCTCGTGATCCATTGGTTCGTGACCCTACGGTGGTTTTTCAACAACATTAAATTCACCATTGTCAAGGTTAAGTGCAAGTTTCTATTCGGATCTGGAGGCGCTTTTGAAATCAAGCACCATGATTCTTCTATCTCGTACACACGAACCATAAAAGATTGCCCACCCCGTAGAAGTTTCTGCACTCGAGATCCGCCCATTTTCCTTCATTAGAACCGCTGTGATTTCAAAAGTTAAATTCCATCCTTGGTGCATGCCACCTTGTTGAACCACCAGTAGCCGGCGCAGATTAAGTTGAAAACCTCCTTATCCCATAGTTCAATTGGGACACGGATATTTTAGCCAAACAACTCTCTCAGCGATTTGTTGGCCATTCCATCTGACCAACTCGAGAACCACCCTTGCCCAAGTCCTCCTTGGATAAAAATTCATCAGCCAAACCGTTGGTAAGAAACGTGAGTAATACCTTCATGCCTGCGATGTATTTTACCGTCACATCTTTAACCTCATCGGACTGCAAGAATTCATCCATCCTACATAACCTAATGACATCCTTCACATTTCCCACCAAAGAACATCTACCCAGGGCAGATTGGATTGGGAAGGTTTTATTTGGAATGACAATAGTTTTGCAGGAACTGTTGTCACAACCCAAACTCGATACATTTGCTGCTGGTTGGAATTGATTAGTCACCTTCCACGGGTTTGTACTAGCATGTTCAAATGTCCTTCTTACCTCCACATTTGATTCCTTACCCCTGCTCCTGTCTCCATGGTCAAGCCTATTAGTATTACCCCCCTTTGAGACATGATGCTCCCTTAAATCCTCCTTTCTGAATCTAGCAACGTTTGCATGAATCTTATCCTGACCTAGGCGAACATTCGTAAGAGCTTTGACCATTGCATCACTGTTCCTGACATCTGCAAATCTTAAGAATGCAAAAAATCTCCCAAATTTGTCCTTTCTCCTTGGGAGGTAAGCGTCCGTCATCTTACCACACAAGCTGAACTCCTTCCACAAAATACCCAAGGTACAGTCGCCAGGAAGATTGGCAATGTGTAAGGTAGTGGTCTCCCACCATGTTGGTGGTTTTGTTGTTGATGATTTTGTCGTTGTTGATGAAAAGCGACTGAGGTGGATTCCTTTTAATGGCGATGTATCCCATTCCTTGTCTTTCTCTCTCCATTTTTCATAGTAGTTAAATATGCACCATTCTTGTTGCCTCGCGCAATCGAAACTCACTCTCATGCTTCTCATCACTCTCTTTATCATTAAAGAAATAAATAAAATGAAGATACATATTCACTCTTGTTAACTCTTAACCTTGCACCTAACTTATTGTGTCGCATTTTTCTTTTTCGCAAATAGTTTTATTAGTTTACTTATCAAAATTTTACTCTTTGAATTTGGTTACTTTGAGGTTTAGGTTTGATTCAAGTTCGGGTTTTCATGTTATTTACAAGTTTATTTGGCATGATATGTTATGCTTGCCTTTGGTGGTTGGTTTCTCCTCTTAAATTCTTGTATTATAATTTTTTATTTCTTTTTTTTTAAAATTTTTTTTTTAAATTTTAAAATTTTTTTTTTCCCAAAATTTAAAGGGTTTTTTAAAAAAAGGGGGTTTTTTTTTTGGGGGAAAATTTTTTTTTGGGGGGTTTTTTTTTAATTAAAATTTTTTTTAAGGGGGGGAAAAAAAAAAAAAAGGGGGGGGTTCCCCTTTTAAAAAAAATTTTTTTAAAATTTTTTTTGGCCCTTTTGGGGGGGGGTTTTTTTTTTTTTTTTATTTTGGAAAAATTTTTGGGGTTTTTCCCCCTTTTTTTTTTTGGGGGGAAAATTTTTGGGGAAAGGGTTTTTTTTTTTTTACCTTTTTTTTTTAAAAATTTTAAAAACCCCAAAAGGGGGAAAAAAAAAAAAAAATTTAAACCTTTTGGGGCCCTTTTTCCCAAAAAATTTTTTTTTTTAATTTGGAAATTTTTTTTTTCCCCTTTTTTTTTAAAATTCCCGGGGGGTTTTTTTTAAAAAAAGGTTTTAAATTTTTTAAGGCGGGGTTTGGGGGGGAAAATTTTTTTTAAAATTTTTCCCTTTTGAAAATTTTTTTTTGGGGGAAAAAAAAAATTGGGGGGTTTTAAAAAATTTTTTTAAATTAATTTCCCCCAAAAAATTTTTTTTTTTTTAAAAAAAACCCCAAAATTTTTTTTTTTTTAAAAAATTTGAAAAATTTTTTTTTTTTTTTGGGTTTTTTTAATTTTTTAAAAATTTTTTTAAAAATTTTTTAAATTTTTAAAAAAATTTTTTAAAAAATTTTTAAGTTTATTTTTTTTTTTTTTTCCCCCAAAAATTTTTTTTTAAATTGGGGAAAAAGGGTTTTTTTTAAAAAATTTGGGTTTTTTTTAAAAATTTTAAAAAATTTTTTTAAAAATTTTTTTTTAAATGGGGGTTTTTATTTTAAAAATTTTTTTTTTTTAAGAAAGTTTTTTTTGATTTTTTTTTTTTTAAATTTTTTTCCCCAAATTGAATTTAAAAAAATTTTAAAATTTTTAAAAATTTTGGAAAAAATTTTAAAAATTTTTGGTTTAAATTTTAAAATTTTGGAATTTGTTTAAATTCCCATTTTTTTAAAATTTTTTTTTTTTTTTTGGGAAAGGTTTTAAAAAAAAAAAATTTTTGTTCCCTTTTAAAAAGGTGAAAAAGAAAAATTTTTTCCCCCGGGGGAAAAATTGGGAATTTTTTTTCCCTTTAAATTTAAACCCAAAATTTTTTCCAAAAATTTGAAATTTTAAAATTTTTTAATTTTAAAAAATTTTTTTTTTTTAAAAAATTTTTTTTTTTTTTTCCCCTTTTTTAAAAATTTAAAAAAAAAAAAAATTTTTTTAAAAAAAAAAATTTTTTTTGGTTTTTTTATTTTTTTTTTTTTTTTAAATTTTTCCTTTTTAATTTTTTTTTAAAAAATTTTTTTTTTTTAAAAAATTTTTTTCCAAATTTAAGTTTTTTTAAATTTTTAAAAAAAAGGGGGGGTTTTAAAAATTTAAACAAAAAAAAAATTTTTTTTTAAAAAAAAACCAAAAAAAAAAATTTTAAAATTTTTAAATTTTTAAAAAAAAAAAAAAAAATTTTGGGAATTAAATTTTTTAATTTAATTTTAAAAAAAAAACCAAATTAAAGGGAAAAATTTTAAAAAAAAAAAATTTTAAAAAAAAGGTTTTGGATTAAAAACCCTTTAAAACCCAAAAATTTTTAAAAAACCTTTTAATTTTTTTGGGGTAAAAAAAAATTTTTTTAAAGGTTTTAAAAAACCCCCCTTTTTTAATATTTTAAAATAAAAAAAAATTAAAAATTTAATTTCCTTTTAAAATTATTTTCCCAAAAAAGGGAAAAATTTTTGGGCCAAATTTTTTTTTTTGGGGGGCCCCGGGGAAAAAGCGGTTTTTGGGGGGTTCCAAATGGTTTTTAAAAAAAAAAAACTTTTTAAAAAAAAAAAAAATTTTTTAAACCCAAAAAAAAAAAAAAAAAAAAAATTTTTTCTTTTAAAAACAAAAAAGGTTAAGGAAAGTTTAAAAAAAATTTTAAAAAAAATTGGAATAAAAAAAAAAAGGGGGGTTTTATAAATTTTTGGTTTTAAAAAAAAAATTTTTTAAAATTTTTTAATTTTTTTGGAAAAAATTTTTTTTTTAAATTTTTTAAAAATTTAAAAAAAAAAAAATTTTAAAAAAATTTTTTAAAAATTTTTTAAAAATTTTTAAAAAAAAAAAAAAAAAAAAAAAAAAAAAAAACCCCCGGGGGCCCGGGGGAAAAAAGGGGAAAGGTTTTAAAAGGGGAAATAAAAAAAACAAAACCCTTTTTTTTTTTTTTTTTTTTTTTAAAAAAAAAAATTTTTTTAAAGGGGGAAAATTTTTAAAATTTTAAAAACCCAAAAAAATTTTTCCTTTTTAAAAAAATTTTAAATTTTTAAAACAAAAAAATTTAAAAACCCCTTTTAAATTTTTTTTTTTAAATTTTTAAAATTTTAAAAAAAAAAAAAATTTTGGGAAAATTATTTAATTTTTTTTTTAAAAATTTTTTTTTTAAAAAAAAATTTTTTTTAAAAAAAAGGGTTTCCAAAAAAAAAAAATTGAAAAAATTTTTTTTTTTAAAACAAAATTTTTTTTTTTGGGGTTAAAAAAAAAAAATTTTTTTTTTTAAATTAAAAAAAAAAATTTAACCAAACCAAAAAAAAAAAAAAATTTAAAAAATTTTTTTTAAAAATTTTTAAAAACCAAAAAAAAAAAGGGTTTTTTTTTAAACCCCCAAAAAAAATTTTAAATTTTTTTTTTTTAAAAAATTTTTTTAAATTTTTTGGGTTAAATTTGGTAAATTTAAATTTTTTTTTAAAAAAAAATTTTTTTTTTTTAAAAAATAAAAATTAAAAAAAAAGGGAAAATTTCCAATAAAAAAAAAAAAAATTTTTTTAAATTTTTAAAAAATTTTTTTTTAAAAATTTTAAAATTTAAAAAAAAAAAATTTGTTAAAAATTTTTTTTTTAAAAAAAAATTTAAAAAATTTTTTTTAAAAAAAAAAGGGGGGGAAAAAGGAAAAATTAAGGGGAAAAAAAATAATTAAAAAAAAAAGGTTTTCCCCCTTTTTAAATTTTTTAAAAACAAACCAAAATTTTAAAAAAAAAAATTTAAAGGTTTTTTTCCCCAAAAAAAAAAGGAAAAAATTTTTGGGGGGTTTTTTTAAAAAAAATTTTTAAAAAAATTTTTTTTTTTTTTAAAAAAAAAATTTAATTAAAAAAAGGGGGGGGGGGAAAAAAAAAAAAAATTAATTTTTGGGTTTTGGGTTTTAAAAAAAAAAAAATTTTTTTAAAAAATTTAAAAAAAGGGGGGGGGGGCCCCCAAAAAAAAAAATTAAAAAAATTTTTTTTTTCCCCGGGTTTTTGTTCCCCAAAAAAAAAAAAATTTTTTTTAAAAATTAAAAAAAATAATTTTTTTTTAAACCTTTGGGGGTTTTAAAAAAAGGAAAAAAAAGGGAAAAAAATTTCTTCTTTCTTGGTTCTTGTCTCACGTCTTAATAGCGATTTGATGTGGAAATGATTCGCGAATATAAATAAACCAAACACTTTATCTTTGAGTTGAAAAATCCAAAACCACGGGGTGAGGGTGTTTCGAGGCCACACAAAGAGAGGAGGAAGGAGAGGTTAGGTTTCGAAGTTGATGAAGGGTTGGTCGATAATGAATCGTTGATTTGTATTTATATTAATATCTTGGAGTACAGTTTGAGTGGGTTTGGGTTTGGGAATACCAACCCGGTCGAAGAACCCAAGGGTTCTAGAACTTTCCGACCAAATTTCATTCTTAGTCCTTGTAGTTAATATTTAACGAGTTAACCAAACCCGTTAATTATTTAACTATCGTTATGTTTTGTTAGCGATTAATAATTAATAATAATAACGTTTTATTTATATTAATTATGTACATCAATTCTCATACGTAATGTGGCAATCCCAAGTCTCGAGTTGAATCCGGACATACTATTATTTAAATATCCATTAAAACCTTCGGCTCAACTTGGATATTCTAAATATAGTAATGACATTGGTTAGTCTAGCTTTCACCCCATGCCCCCGGATCGATCGAGCATGGTCTCTGGAAAAACCATTTAATGATTCATCATTTTTACTTGTCCTTTTGTTACTAATACTACATTAACTATGAATATGGATCAAGTCGTTTCATAAGTTAACATTACATTTCTCGTTGTATATGATTGAACAAGATTACCAAATCCGAGCGTATTCGAATAGATCTTGGGTATGGCCATCAAACATCTTGTCAACCCTACGAGGGGCCCAAATATAGTATTATTTTAAACAAATTCAAAGGACAAATTCTTGACTACAAACATAACTCATGAATTTTGCAACACTTGAAAATAGCCGCCAACCTACCGATTCACGGATAGCGTTAGACTATCTTACAAATACACTACATCCATATCGGTTATCGGTATCTCAAGTCGAGGATAAACACTTATGATATTTAATGATAAAATCAAAAGTATCATCTGTAAAGTTGGGATAGTCAATATTGATTCATTGAATATCTATGAATCTGGTATGTCCAACATCAATATACTTTTAAAAGTATATTCTGCAAAACTTGGTTGTCTTAATTCAAGCTTCCCAATCATTGATTGACAACGGACTATTTAGAATAACATAAGTTACTCATGGATTAAACATCAAATATAGGATATAATATTAAGAAAATGAAAAATAAACATAAACAACTATTTTATTTCGTTAAAGTAATATTTGTTCATAACATCCTTTATCCAAATACTAATCACGGATGCATGAAACTACTAGCTAAGCGAAGTCCTATCCATCGGCGGTGGAAAGTTTATCTTTTGGCAAAGGCTTCGTAAAGGGATGGTTAGATTTTCATCTGTTGAACTTTGAGTAGATTGATTTCACCTATGGCTTTTCTCTAACATAGTGATATCGGCGAGGAAAATGTCTGGCGCCCTTCAAGACTCGGGCTCATTGGCAAATGTTATTGGGGAGTTGTCACAATACACATTTAGAGTTTCGATTGAGGCATTACTCCGGGTCGAAATGAATTTCCTAATCAACGGCTTCCATCCCACAAAGGCGCTATGTACTCAACCAATAACATATAACGTTGTTTGCTTCTTGCTCTTCGGTCCTCCTCCATTAATAACAAAGACTTAAAATGGAGACTTGTATCATCTTTATCGGTTTGGAATGACCATCGCAAAACCGTAACAACAAGTTCGCATCGGTTTCCTCCATACCGAAACATTTCTTTAGTAGCCCCAGATCTTGGAATGTTCTTAACAACTGCCGTGTTTCACACAAGGTTTTGTTGATCCGGTTGGTAATGTTTTGTCAAGCCACATCGGGTTTGTACATCTCCGGCATACATGATAGATCCTGACGAAGCATAAGGAACTTTCCTGTATTCCACCCGGCGGTGTTGTGGATTTTATTACTTAAGCCATTTCGACTTGCATCGGCAAATATCCGCTTCTTGGAATTTTGCATACTAAATCTCTTGATTATTTTATCAATGTAAGCACTTTGGCTTAGTCCAATTAACGTGATCTATCTCGTAGATCTTGATTCCCCAGAATAATCTTGCTTCCCAAGTCCTTAAAAAGCTCTCAAGATAAGACTTTACATCTTGCATACTTGGAATTCCTTTTCCCATGATCAATTCATCGACATATAAGACAAGGAAAATAACATTACTCCGCTGCTTTGGAACATGGCTCATCAAATTTTGAGTGAAACCAAATTTCTTGATTTCTTATCAACTTCTTGTTCCATTGCCTTATGCCTTTGACCCTAAATGGATCTTTGAAGTTTGCATACCTCTTTGAAACTTTGGATTCAAACCCATACAGGCTGCGCCATATAGATGTCCTCGTCTGGCGACCATTTGAAGGCGGTTTTGACATCCATTGCCATATCTGAGTAGAAATGCGACTATGGCTATAAGAATCTAATAGCTCTAATATACCTTTCAAGGGAAAATGTCTCCTCGTAGTCTACCCTAGGTTTGAGTATAACCTTGAGCTATAAAACGAGCTTTATAGGTGTGGCATTCCCATTATTCTTTATCTTAAAGCCCCAACTTTCAACTACCTTAGCATTTGGAGGTAAGTAACCTCTATCCAGACTTCATTATCTTTCATGGATTGCATTTCCCTTCATTGCAACTTCCCATTTTTCCTTTTCGGGACTCATCATGGCGACTTTATAGTTAACGGAGTTCACAAGATCCTAACATATTTTCCTCGGCTTCTCGTTGAGACATAGGATTTCAGGTGCCGCGTAGCCATCTCTGAATGGGAACCCTTCAATCTCGGTGGGCATGGACTTTCAAGTTCTACTTGAGGTTGGCTGTGTTTTCGAAGGTGTTGTATCTTCTTGATCATCTTCGGATCATAAACTCTCCTTTGAATTCATGAGATATGAGATCCTTTTCAAGAAAGTCTCCATACCTAAACAATTACTTTGTTTCGGTGGAAAGTAAAAGTAGTAACCCGTAGTTTCCTTTGGGTATCCTCGAACCATATAGGATCTTTGTTGCGACTTATTGTCGCGTTTAACAAAGCCTCCAACCAGGACCTTTAAGTAAGACAAGTTGGGGGTTTCCCCCACCTTCATAAGGGTCTTACCCTTGGGGAACCATATTCAATATCCGACGGCGGTTTCAACATAATCCCAAAAGGATAAAGGGAAGAGTCGTAAATTAAACATCGATCGCACCATGTCTAGCAATGTACGATTCCTTCTTGGATACACCATTTTGTTGTGGAGTATAAGGAGATGTGAGTTCTTTGGACAATACCACCTTCACTAGATAATCTTTAAACTCTTGGCTTAAATATTCACCACCTCTGTCGGATCGAAGGCTTTAATCTTCTTTCTAGTTGGGTTTACTTCACTCTTAAAAACCTTAAATGTTTAAAGACTTCATGTTTATGTTTAAGTTAAAATAACCATTTTGAAATCATCGATAAAGGTTAAAATAGCTAGCACCCTTTCTTGACACATGTCTTAGTGGTCCATCGTCGGTATGTATCAAGAAGATCGGAAGCCCTTTCTAAACTATTTGTAAAGGTTTCTTGGTCATCTTCCGGATATAAGATTCGCATTTATCAAATGATTCATCATTGATGTCTTGCAAAAGCCCATCGTGTTCGCGGTACATTGGTCGTTTCTTGCCTATATAACAAGTCTACAATGCCAAAGAAATGAAGAATCCAAATTCACCTTTGTTCTTTTATTATTGATGCTAAAGGCAATTATTTTATCAATTACATTATCATGCAAATCAATTTCAAACCGCATTTCTTTGGAATAACATTAAAGTAAAAAACATCATTTAAAGGCGAAATTCCATAATCGTTAAATTGACGAAACAATATCTTTTAACGGAAGCGAAGCGACACCCCAACAATGGAAGGTGCGTAATGACAATCGTTTAATGGCGGTACTAAACCGGGGTAAAACTAAATCAAAGCGTGCCTATAAACCCGTGCATGTCTCCGTTAAGCGTGCGGTATTCTTTAATAAACGAAAACTTCGCCTCCTCTAAGTCCGATTGTATTACATTGTGAATACCACCTCATTATCATATACCCGAAATTTATTTTATGAGGAAAAAATAATTCTATCATCAAAGAGTACAAATGCGGGGCCGGTGCCGGATTTTTATACCTCTTTTCATGACTCGTCAGTGGGTGGACAATTCCTCTTCCAGGTGTCCAAGCTGCGGTCTGATGATAAAGCCGATCCTTTTGGATTCTCAGCGTTTGGGAGGGAACTTCTTGGGTTCTTCGATAAGTCATAACTTTTTCCCGGCTTTTTCCCTTACCTTTACTTTCTTGTTAGCTAGCCTTATTAGGCTTAGAAATTCTACCGCCCGGATGGTAAAACCCGGTGTAGAGGCCTTGGCAAACCTTTCATAATCAAGGCATTGCATGTACCCATTTGTTGTCTTCCCCGATGCATATTATAATTTTGAAACCATCAAATTCCTTGTTAAGGATGCATTGATCGAGGCAATTTGTATGTCATTAGGGTAGACATAGTTCAAGCCTGTTTGGTCCATGTAACTCATCATTTCAAGCGTTGGGCGACTTTGGTTTCCACTTCTCGCACGCAACTGAAGGCTCAATAAGTCATACAACACACAAATGTGTTTTCAAACAACCTTTGTAATTCTTCCAAGATGAGATTGGTGGAAGTAATTCAAGAATTGCTTTTGCAAGCTCGAAATTACTCCCGAGCATAATGCAAAGTAACCCCACTATACTCTTGTTACACTGCATCAAACACGCACCAAGGCGTCAGCAGAGTATCACCGCAGTTCAGGAGGATAAGCAAGCGTAGTCAAACACTGAGTCTTTTGGCAACCCTCAAGACAATTCCGAAATACCAATACCAATCATTGAAATTATTACTACAAGAATTTCTCTCGATCAAACATAGATTTGAATCGACGAGGCTAGTGCAAGAGATTCAATTGAGCCATTTTTACTGTAAATAAAAGTTCAAAAGTTAGTACTTTCGATAAGAAAACATTCAAGAAAATAAATACCCTTTCGATCAATATTCATATTAACCATAGTATTTTCCTTGAATATTGGATCCTCATTATTATAGTTCCACCACATCGCTTGATCTCTGCTAGTGAAAGTATAGAATAGGTAATCGTTGAAAAACACGAATTGACAAATGTGTTTTCAATTCCAAAAGTTAATGGATTTGATACCTACAAAAACAATTAATGCAAACGTGAAGCATGTTTTATCCCATCTTATGCCTTAAGTTATAGGTCTTACTAACTAACTTAATTAAGTTGTCTAATTTAGGAACCGCAAATCATAAAGTTGAGGTCTCACACAACAAAATAATTCACCTCGTTATTGTAATCTAGATCAAGGTCTCACATAACTAAATTACAATTTCAAGTGTTTCATATCATTAGATGGCATAAACTTAAATTTAAAGGGTACAATTTTGATGTGTAATCAAACTTATGTATAAAGAAGCATGCATACAACTTTATAATATAAAATTTTCAAAAACTTACTAAAAGATTTTAATTACAAGATTGAATTCTACAAAGTTTTAATCGATGCGCTGAGAAACTTACAACTTTACACTAAGATGCTTCATACATAGAATGGTTATACTAGGTAGCTCCAATCGAACGTGACAAAGGAGAGGACCAAGTAAGCATCAAGCATAACCTTAGACATCCATTCAGCGGAGACTATGCTCACTTCTAAATACCCCTTTATAGTTTGTTTCATGTATGGTGCCTTCTAATCATTTAAAGATAAATGATCACGATTAAAAGTTCAAGAATAATTTTAGATAACAAATCAATTTCATTATTTAGTCCATTTAATTTTCTATTCATAAAAACCCTTTTGCTTACTAACATGTCAAACAATATATAAACAAAAGCATTTTAATAAAAATTAAACACACTCAAATAATATAAACATATAATTAAACAATTTAACATATGTAAAACAATTAGCCACATGCATAATTATTTTCAATAAACTCTAATAACAATTTAGGCGAATAAATGCATACATTAACTAGTGCTTTCATCTCGCGAAAGATGAGCTACATACATCGACAAGTCGATTATGTAAGCAAAGTTAATAGTATACCAATTAGCACGTGAATTTAATTTTATTAGCTATAATTGAGGTCTTCCCAATTCAATAATTATTAAATAAATAAAACATGTGTGTATCACTTAACAATTAATCAATATATTAATAACAATACTCCATGGCAAACATGCATGTTCCACCATGGATTCCGCGATAACAATTATCACCCAAGATAACGACATATTACATGGCACATAACAATTATTCATTAATTAACCATAAAATAAGCATGCAATCCTAGGGTTTCACAAGTTTTACAAAATTAAACCTAATAAAATAAATATTAGGTAATCGACCCATATATATATAAAAATTAGGTTTCAACCAAAACCCTAGAAACCATAAAAAGCATGCATATAATCATAAAGATTCAATTTTTATGTGTTTCTGAATTAATTACATCATATTAACTACAGTGATGCCAATCGCTGGAATTTTATACTCATAACAATTATACATAAACAAATAACATCATCAAAGCAAATGAAGACAATAGGAATAATATATGTAATTAATTAACCAAACAAGAAAGTATGCATCTTTTAGCAATTCAAGTAATTAAACGATGATGGATCAAGTAATAAAACCCAAAACCCTAAATTAGGGTTTATATAAAATCGTCCCACCCAAAATCGACCACCAAGGAATACAAGTCATGGTGTTGCTTGCTTCGCTCGCACACACGCATTAATAGCGATTTGATGCGGGAGAAGCTAGTTCCTTGAATCACAAATAAACCAAACACTTTATCTTCGAAGTTAGACAAAATCGAAACCCTCAAAGTAGGGGTGTTTCAACCGCCACACAAAGAGAGAGGAGAATGAGAAATTAGTTATCAAAGTGATCCAAGGTTAGTCAACAATGAATACATTGATTTGTATTTATAGTTAACATATCTCGGAGACAGCTGGAGCGGGTGGGTTTGGGAATACCCTAACCGATCGCCAAAGACCCACAAGGGTTCTAGAACTTTCCTGACCACTAATTTCATTCTTAGTCCTTGTAGTTAATATTTAACCATCTGCTAACCAAACCTCGTTAATTATTTAACTATCGTTATGTTTTATTTAGCCGATTAATAATTAATAATAATAACGCTTTATTTATATTAATTATGTACATCAATTCTCATACGTAACGTGCAATCCCAAGTCTCGAAGCTCGAATCCTACATACTATTATTTAAATATCCATTAAAACCTTTCACAATACACAAACAAGGAAGCACGCTTAACGCTACCAAGAGAAGTACTTTATTTGCTTCATTGAACATGCCAACAACATCTCGCTCATTCGCGACAAAATTGTTTAACTGCTCATCAAGGTTATAGCGGTATTTTGTGACAGTAATTAATTTTGTAATGAATTTGGTAAATATGATAGATTTGGTGTTTATATCAAATACATATGACATTATGGTTTTGGTTGATAAATATGTCATTTTCGTGGATTAAAATTATTCATAAGGTGACCTGAAACAAGCACGAAATATATACGATAACCAAACCGGAATTTTGTTGAAAATATAGAAAATTATTTACAGTGTCCTATTTATCTTACTTCATGTATAAAACATGCATATTTTGTCTTACAACTTGTTATGAAAGTTTCAACATTTTAAAGCAAACATTATTGAATAAATCAAGTATAAATATCATTGCGGTTATGTAATTTGAAGTACTACTATTTAACAGTAATTTAAGTTAAAATTGTTGGTGGTGATAGAGGTAAATGAGCACATCAAACTTAGAGGTCGATACTGCAATAAATATTCAGAAACACCAATAAAATCATGCGCATGCACATACCTTTACCTTAAGTACGTCCGATGTAACCCATCACAATGTCACTTTCGTGAGAAGTTGTTGATAATAAATGAAGGTACGTAATTAACCAAGTAAAACATGTTACAGTATAAGGAATAAGAATGAGACATGCAGAAGGGGACTATTATATTTGGATGCAAAATATAATAATAGTAGTGAGATCGAAAGTATGGTTGACGAGACCGGTGGGTGATATGTTATTTTATGAAACAAAACAAAACAAAATAATTAACACTGCAATACAGAAACCCTAATATTCGGTCGGTGTGTCCTTTAGAAGTCGACGTTACCTGTAAAGGTAACAACATACTAGTATATAGTATATACACGGGACTTGTTTGGTTGCAAAATCCGTTTAGACAATGACAACTATTACTCTGTGTGGTTTGACAAGAACTTGATTGGTCCGCCCACAATCAATTATTTGTGGCATTTTATTTTTATCGGGATTGTTAATGTCAACGGGGTTTGAGGAATAATGATTCATATACATAATCACAATAGGGTTTTTAACTTGTGTTTTTAAGGATTAATTAAGACACCAAAGACAACAAAAGATAGAACCCACATAAAAGATATACGTCAGATTTTTGCGAATCTTTATGACTTTTCCGGCCTCGATGACTTTGTTATAAAACCCATCACAATAATATGAAAATCAGGGCTTAATTATAAGTTTGTAGCTTGCAATTTGTTGAAGTTTGAACACTGAGAGTCTAAAGTCAACACAATATTTTAGTGCATAGTCATTTCAAATGAAGAAAATCAGTCTCATAGTCATTTCATATGAAGAAAAGCAATGAGAAATGACATGCATGTTAATGTTTGCTAGTGTGACACATGTAAAAGCAGTTGAATGCATGCGTTGAAATTCAATGTAAGGTACCGAAAAGTTGTTCCACCGAAGTACATAATATTTACGTACCAAAGGTCAAACGAAATTCAAATTCACAAGATTGTCAACTTTCGAGTTTACATATAAACTTGATTAATGGCATCTAATATTAATAGATGTATATTATCGAACCTCGGCATCACCTAATCAGATTATTTTACGTATGTAATTAAAATTATAATAATTAAATATAAAATGTTGTATTTAGTTATTATTTACACAAACACATAAATTAATATTGTCAGAAATTGACTAACAATCGTTAAATGTTAATTGGAAGGACTATATGTGAAATTAGAGACTAGAAGGTTCTAGAATCCCATGGGAGTCCTAAACCGATCGCCCAAGGGTTTACAAACCAACCCATTGCCAACTTGTTCACCAAGTTATTTTTATAAATACAACGCGTTATTTTGTATATAAATACAATGCTTGTGGTCTTGGTTTTTCATCTTTGTACTCATTGTCTAAAACTCGTTAGATTGAATAAATGGATGATTCGGTAATCGGAGGTCTAGGAAGATGAAAGAACATCTTCATCAAGTTAAAAGGTAAACTGTAGCAGCAAGTGAAAACGCAGGCTGTATTATTATTGAAAGCATGAAAGGTTACATTAAAGTCTCACCCTCCTAGAAAGTCTTGAGGGTATTTATACCTGCACACATACAATTATGACTAAATGACATAACAAGCCCTTTGTGTTTAGCTAACAAAGATAGATAATATAATCCCGCCAATGTCTGCTCCATTTACGAATTAGAGCGATTCCAACAATCTTCCTCAACGGGACGAGATAAGTGGATTACTTACAACATTTACTACAAATATAGAAAACAAATAAAGAAGGTCTTCATAAGCTCTTCAAGTAGTCGAGGATGATGAAAGTTTACGCCTTTTTGTCTTCTTCTGTACCCCGACTTGAGAACCGCTTTCTTCACTTGTAGGCAATGATGTAATATGCATGAATCGATTAATCTCCCCAATCTATGCCGCATGTCTGCAAGCTTCAGACACTCCTTTTGGCGAAGGTTTCAATCGCCTCCAAACCCGACAACCGCCTTCAGCAGATTCAAACTTTGATGTAGTGGACATTTCTTCTAAATTTTGAAGATTTCAAGACGCAGCTGAATTTGTAGATGAGCAGAAACCACACAAGGTAACTGACTTATTATGGAAAATCCGCTCGGGGTAATACATGCAGAAATCAACAAGATCTTCTCACGTATGTAGATGCTTACACCAAACAAACCACCTAAATACGTAAATGAAACGACTTCTCAATGTCATGGGTTCATCTATTCAATAATAGTTACATGAATCGCAATTACCGATAAACGACTGCGCGCGAGGCATCACAACATCATACTTAGGTAACTTCACACACGATAGCTCATGAAAGTGAGACGATAACACCAACTCGAGAAATTGAGTCACAGATCGCCCCATTTCTTCCCGATCGAGGAAATTCATGAAGGAAAACGGGTTTTAAAAAATCCAAAACATCAAAGGAAGCAACACCACCTATACTCTCTCCCCGATGTTTCAATGAATCGTAATCATACACCACGTATGTTGGATGATGAATCGAGACAAATAAACCATGTATAAGAGAGACATCGAACCATGTATGTCCAATCAATCGAACAAGTGCGAAGTACCATAAATATCTCGTGAGAATCAATCAACATAAAACTTTTTGTTCATCATGTCGATCATTACCGTCATTGTTGTTGGAAACTGCTTGATCTCGTTATCAAAGATTCGATTGAGGTGCATCTATAACAACGGTAGTTGTTGTAGTTTCGGTGAGTATCCCAAATTAGAATATGATCAGTCAGTGTGGAAACATTCGATACATCTAAAGCACGACATTAGAAAGACTCTTTAACCGTAGGAGCAATCAATGTTTCCAATTTGACGACAAGGACAACAGATGCAACCGATGGATCATGATATTCTTTACGAGAAACGGGTCCTACGTCAAGCAAGAAGAGCCATAGTTGTTGTACCTGGGAAGAAAATAGAGGGGCAAGATAGAAGAAACATGGATCCCTGTGTAACTCGTTCCAGATGTTGAAGATAAAGATGTAGTGTCAATAATCTTCGACACCGAACATGCCATTTCGATGATTTTTTCCTACCTGTGGATGGATGTCATGGGTTTCACACTTGTTTTCATGCAACTACTTAGTATTTCGCTCAGGAATCCACCCAAGACCAACAAGAAGTTGAAAACTCACCGCTGGAATCTATCTAAGGTTAGATCTAGGGGATGTTGAAACTTCTTTTCGGGAAGAGTCATATCCTATATTGATCCACCTATTAGGTTTCCTCAAATTTTACGCTTAGATCAACGGGTTTATTTCTAACTCGTTGTCGATTAAACTTAGGTTTTGGTTCACATTACAAGCAAAGTGTTATGCAACACACTGTAAGGCATCACACTAGGTCGCGAACCCAAGATTCCATCCTTTTCGAGTAAGGCTCTGCTCCTAGCCTTTTCTAGATCATAGTCCTTTGTATCATATGAATTTTGAATTTTGATGCCTCATTAGACATTGTTTTCGAACTAATCATAGATCCGCCGATGCAACTACTTGTTGAGGTTGAATGTAAACAGTACAATGTAAAACATAAGCATTTTCTTAGGCCGAATGTGGAGCGAATGGTTTTGTCAAATGATTATTCTCAACAACTGGGAGGGAAATCATGGGTTCAAGATTTTGAACGTCAGATTTAAATGCGCTGGTTGTCTAACAACTTATTGGTTTCGATAGGTCAAGACGATTTCAAGATTGTTGGTTTTGCAAACTTAGTATCCACACCTTGTCGCTTAATCTTCTCGCTTGTTTTGTAAAGCAACATGTGCAAGCCCATTTGCTCAAGTCGAGCCTTTAAATGCTCATTTTCTTTACTAATGTATCCACACGATTATTTTGTTCATTCAAAGATTTACTATTTGGCTCGTAGTTTAAAATTTTATTTTTCATTTTAAGTTCAAGAGATGCAACGAGCCTCTAGTTTTGAAAAATCTTTTTCAAACCGGGCAATGGTCTTTTTAGAAGAATGTTTTCGATTCAAGAGTTTGATTTGACGTCAGCTTGAATTGTTTGCATGTGCGGCTCGACATAAGACAGCTTTCGACATTGTGCAACACCGTCAACCTCCTTCATTTCAAACAAGTTGCTCGCTTTGTTGTTTCGCATTTTCGCGTAATATGATCAACAATAGATTTTACCTTAACCATCCTGCTCGTCAAGGTCATTACAGCGGTAAGATATCTTCTCAACCATTTGTTCTTTGTCAAAGTTAGCTCGCGGTCATGTACGGGTATGATATCTTCCCCCGATCCATCGTTGTCATCCTCGCTTCAATGCTATAACCTCATTGTCCGTGACATCGACAGCTGAAGTAATCACAACATTCCCAACCCTTCGAGAATTCCTTCCTACATCAACTCTTCCCCTCGCACGATCGCCGATTTTGAATTTGATGATGTCTCGACGCTGGAATTGTTAAGTATTCATCCATCCGCTCTTCATTTCCACAAATTCCTCGCGCCTTCGTAATCATCGTAGCAAGGCTGTGATGAAGGTTTTAAGCAAGAGTTGGAAGTGTGGAGATTTGCACTTTGTACAATCATTTGTGCTATTGATGTATACACTTTCTCCCCCAAGAATTAAAGAGAAAATGCGAAGTCGATATAGCAATATGTAAGGCCTGTTAGTGAATTTCAATTTCCTCCAAAATAATTTTGAAACATTTTGACTTTTAAAATTTGAAATTCACTATAAAATTCATTTCTAATGTTGTAAGAAAAATTTGAGATTTGACAATTTTGACCCAAATTTGACTAAAATTTTTGAATTTAGGCCAAAATTTGAATTTTTGACCAAAATTTTCACAAATTAAACCAAAATTTGAATCACGTAAAATTGAATGTTTAGTTCACCCTAAAATTTAAATTTTACTCAAATTTTCCCGCCAAAAACTTTTTTTTTTTTTAATGAAACTTGTGTTAGATGATTGATCTTTGTAATGAATGAAACTTTGTTTGTTAAGAAGTCCTTGTTTAGAAATTTGAAGTTCAAGTTTTCTTTATATTTGTAGATGATGGATCTTATATTTTCAACAAAATTTCGTGTTTACTCAACGTAGTTTGAAGTTTTCTTTATATTCGATTGATAAAAGATGGAAATTTGTTTAACTATGACATGGTTGTGTCATGCATAAGTGCATTTAAAGATGTAAATTGTTTAACTTTGTCATCAAAGTTATAACGGCATTCACTGTAAATGAAATAATTAATTAAGTTTATAATAAATTTAGTAAATATGATAGATTTGATGTCATATTAGGCATATATGAGAATTTTATGGTTGAATAAATATATCATTTTAAGGTTTAATTTGGATATAGTATAAAATAAACTCTAATTATAACGCCATGTATAGTCTCCTAATAATTCATAAGGTGACCGAACTAGCAATAAATAGATTCAACGAAAGTTGAAACCCCGATGCAAATGGATTGCTAAAGGACTTACTTTGCAAACGACACTTAAACCTCAGTGATTGTTTTTGCTGTTGCTAAACTTTGCATTTAATGTTAAAGGACTTACTTTGCGCCACCACTTGAACCTCGTGGCGTTTTCATTTGTTGTCAGTTTGCATTAAATGCGTGAATTTGCAAACTCACTTCCCGCCTTTTTAGTATATAGGATAATAACCGAACTGAAATTTTGTTGAAAATATATAGAAAATTATTTACAGTGTCCTATATCTATCTTACTCCATATAAATAAGTCAATGTTTTACTGTATTTGACTTATTATGATTTTTTATACTACTTATAATACACGAAGTCACATCACTTTTAATTTTATGACGTACAAGAAATTAAGCATGGTTTACAACACTTTAGTGCACCTAATTTTCCTAATTACAAAATAATAATGTTAATACAACAAAATAAAGCGCAGTGTCATTTTAAAACCAAAATTCTATCAAACAACATTAATGCAACACCCCCACAACAAAAATTACAACCATTTAAGACAACGTACACTAGTCGCAACCAATTTTCGATTTACAAAAAAATAAGATAAATACAACAAAATAAGCATGATGTAATTTTCGTGACTTATTTTCCGACTTTACAACATTAATGCTATTAAAGTGATCAATGTTATTAATGACTATAATGACTATACTTACAAAAAGAAACATAGTGTATAACACTTTAATACACATAATTTTCTATCGCACAAGATAAGAAGATACAGTGAAACAAAACACCACATTAATGCTATTTAATGTAGTCAATTATTAAACCGGTCAATAAATACAATTAATACAGCTTATTAAAACACTATTTACATAAGAAATATAAATTATCGTTGATATCAGTACAACCAAATTAAACACATCGCATTAAATTTCACTACTACAAATAATAAATCACATTATACAAATATCAGTTCTCGAAGCAAGAACGAGCTAAATGGGCTTGAGCCCTAACACATGACTAAACGTCACCGGTTCCCAGTGTACACGCCAATCGGTTCGAGTTCAACGCAATTATAATAAATTTGATATCCGCAAATTAATAGTTAAAAGAACATAATAAACAAAAATACATTATTCAACTAAAATTTTATTTTGTATACCCACAAATTATTACCATGGCTCCCTACTAAGAAATATAAAACATGTATATCTTGTCTTAAGCAAGTTGTTATGAAAAGTTTACAACATTTATAAGCAAACACAATTGAATAAATTAAGTATAATTGTCATTGTAGTTATGCAATATATTTGAAGTATTCATCTGTCTATATATCATTCACTGACTATTTCAGCCTTATTTAACTGACATTAATATTTTTATTCATTATATATTACTGGATGAAAATTATACCAAATTAAAATACATTTGTAACCCAATCTATTCATATATTTTTCACCAAGATTATGTTATACAAATAAAAATATTTAATAACAAAACTGAACAAAAGACTTAAAAAGTTCAGTTGATAAATTATTACGGACTGGCGTAGATTAATTAACAGTTAATTAGTTAAAAGTGTTATGGTGACAGAGGTAAATAAGTACATCAAAACTTACACGTCGATATTCTGAAATATTACATGATTCGTGATCGACACACGATTAACCAATTCTATAATCATGCGCATGCGCATACTTTCTACCTTAAGTATGTGGGATGTACGTGACCCTTGACCATGTCACTTTCGAGACAAAATAATAAATGGTTACCAAACAAAAATATATATAGCACCAATGGCTGCACTCAAAATTTCATGGTAGATAAATACTACAACCATGGCCACAAGCAATACACAAACAAGGAAGCACGTCGGTAACGCTACGAAGAGAAGTACTTTACTTGCTTGCTTGAACATGCCAACAACATTCCGCTCATTTGCGCGCGATGTAATTGTTTAAGTGTATCATCAAGGTTATAGCGGTATTTTGTGACTGTAATTAATTTTGTAATGAATTTGTAAATATGGTAGATTTGGTGTTTATATCAAATACATATGACATTATGGTTTTGGTCGGTTAAATATGTCATTTTAAGGATTAAAAATTATTCATAAGGTGACTGAAACAAGCACGAAATATATACGATAACCAAACCGGAATTTTGTTGAAAATATATAGAAAATTATTTACAGTGTCCTACTTTATCTTACTTCATGTATAAAACATGCATATTTTGTCTTAAGTACAACTTGTTATGAAAAGTTTCAACATTTTAAAGCAAACATTATTGAATAAATCAAGTATAAATATCATTGCGGTTATGTAATTTGAAGTACTACTATTTAACAGTAATTTAAGTTAAAATTGTTGGTGGTGATAGAGGTAAATGAGCACATCAAAACTTAGAGGTCGATACTGCAATAAATATTCAGAAACACCAATAAAATCATGCGCATGCACATACCTTTACCTTAAGTACGTCCGATGTAACCCATCACAATGTCACTTTCGTGAGAAGTTGTTGATAATAAATGAAGGTACGTAATTAACCAAGTAAAACATGTTACAGTATAAGGAATAAGAATGAGACATGCAGAAGGGGACTATTATATTTGGATGCAAAATATAATAATAGTAGTGAGATCGAAAGTATGGTTGACGAGACCGGTGGGTGATATGTTATTTTATGAAACAAAACAAAACAAAATAATTAACACTGCAATACAGAAACCCTAATATTCGGTCGGTGTGTCCTTTAGAAGTCGACGTTACCTGTAAAGGTAACAACATATATACTCGGGGCTTGTTTGGTTGCAAAACCGTTTAGACAATGACAACTCTTACTTTTTTTTTTGAAAGTTAACTATTATTCACACATCGCCAAACCAACGCTAACCAATAAGGGCAAGCAATCAAGCACAACGAACTACATAAAATCAAACTTACACCACTTATCCCAACTTACGCTAGATTCCCCTGCTCTTAAAACACAAGAAACCGAAACCCATAATATCTGAATAATACGATTAACAACAATGTACTCATTGTCAAACTTTTCAAGCTCCTAAATTTTCCAAATACACCAACAAGAATAATTATAATCCTTTTATAACCTTCCTTCTTCTTCTCTCGACGCCCACCGTGAATGTCAAACAAATCAAACATAGAACATGAACAAAGGCGGGATCGGGTCCATCGGCCAATTCTATACCAAATCTCCATGGTCACTTCAAGATCGAACAAAACAGATGCTCAAGACTTTCCTCCACTTGTTCGCACAGTCGTGATATCAAGATCCAAACAAATGCTTAACTTTCGTCACTAAACTAGTAGGGATTCTGGTCCATCCCGAGCCTCCACATGAAAATATTACATTTCTTCTGGATCCACTTCACCATTTGATTACAAAATTATTGCTAAAGTCATACTGACTTAGGAGAAAAATTTTCACCTCTTTGACACTAAAAGGTTTATGACCCTACTATTCCATTCCCACTTGTCGTCCAAATCCCTTTAGATGCTTCCCCTTCCGCATCTCTATATAACATTTCCAACTCGACCACTTCTTCAAATTCGACATCCGACCCACAGATAAATGACAAAGCGATCGTTATCACCACGTAATCTATCCCGACTTTACACTTCTTGTCAATCTCCTTTTAAACAAGCCCGAAACCTTTCTTCGAGAGTGACGTTGTCGACCCACCTGATCCAACCAAAATCGAATGTCTTTTCCATTACCACAAGACCTTTCGAGCATCCGGTTCGCACTCAATTCTCCCACCTTTATCCTATTAATCGCCTTTGCTATATTACCCCACACACTAGCAGAAGATCATTTAAATGGAATGCGAGACAAGCACCTCTTGGTATCGCGAACTAATCAACCACCCTTCTCCAAAGACTCTTTGATTCATTCCCAGATTCCACGTACCATTTTGCAACGAGGGCTTGTTGGTTTCCTTCAATTTTGTTGCACCAAGGCCTCCAACCCCAATGGGCCGAAACTTTATCCCACGCCACCCAATGAACCTTATTTTTCTCGTTATCCCCACCCCATAAGAACCGCTTCAATAATACTTTCCAAAACGTTGATCACTTTAATCAAGCAATGAAAGAGAAAATAGTAAATGGAATACTTTCCAATACCGACTGATGAGCGAGTCCTCCTCAATAGAAAGGCAGATGCCTTCCACTTTGAGAGCCTGTTCTTAAAGATATCAATTAAAAAGTTCCAGTTACTAATTTGGTTCATATTCCCCCCAATCCTTAGCCCCAAGTAATCGCAAGGGAATTCTCCAGATCTACACTTCATCAAACTCACAACCCTCTTAACTTCTACTTCTTCAACCCCAACTCCAATTATATGAGATTTACCTATATTAATTCTCAACCCCGAGCTCAAGTGAAAACACCTAAGAATCCTTATAACATTCACCAAATTCCTTTCCGACCACTCACCCATGAAAGAACAATCATTCGCGTATAGTAAATGGGAAATGATCGAACCATTATTCGGGAATTCAAAACCTTTCATAACCTCCACGGATTGAGCTTTCCTCATGATGCTGTAAAGCCCTTCCATCACAATTAAGAATAAGAAAGGAGATAATGGATCGCTGACGATACCTTTAGTACATTGAATTCAAACGTTGAGATCCGCTACCAACACAATGACCCAGCCGAGGACAAGATTCCCGATCCAATTGCACTACCTCTCCTTGAAACCCATTTGGCAAGATAATGTAAACTAAGAATTCCAATTAACGTTGTCATAGCCTTATTGAAATCAACTTTGAATACGAAAGCCTTTCTTACTTTTTTCACCCATGCTATCATTTCGTTAATAATCAATCGTCTGCCTATAATCGCCCTTTCCTTCAAAAAAAGTCGACGATTAACGGAGATCACTTTATCCAGACCTTTAATTTATTTATGATCACCTTTGATATCACTTTGTCGATAATCCCGACAAGAGTAATCGGACGATAATCATTTAAGTTACCCTGTCTTTAACTTGGGTATCAAAGAAATGAACGCCGCCACACCCTCTACTAATCTTGCCTTCCTCGGAATTTCGCCAAAATATCCGAAAATCTTTTTCCATAAAGCTCCAATACCTTTTTATGAATTTGAAAGTAAAGCCATCTGGGACCCGAGGCCTTCTCATCACCGCAATCAAAAATGTTTTTAATCTCTTCAATGTTGAACCTGACTCTAACATGCTCTGCTTCCACCTCGCTTCAATCTCTCATTCAGTCACACACAATCTCCTGCCTTCTTGTCTCACTTTCTTTGAATTTGATCTAAAGAAGTCAAACACCGCTTAATCCTCTTTGCTTATCAACCCATTCGTTATTCACCATCAAACCTCGTATAGAGTTAGACACTTTTTCATATTAATGAGCCCATGAAAAACCGTATTCTCGCCTCCATCCACGCTCCATTTACACCTAGCTTTTTGTTTCAAATCTTTGGTTTTGCTCTCTTCGATTTCTAATATCCTTTTCTTGCATTCCCACCTGGTCCAAGCCTCTATTTCATTCAGGTCGTTCTCCTCCATATTCGCCTCAATTTCCCCAAGATCTTTTACATAAGTCGAATTCTCTCCTCCTCGGGTATTCTTCTCATCTCTCAATTTCTTAAAGTTACATCTTAACCTTTTGAATTTCTCCAAAGTTTGATGTCGTGGCCTCGAGAAGGAGAACTCATCGAGAGTCTCTTTGACCACACCATCGCACTTCTGATGCTCCAACCATGAGTTATAGAAGTTAAACGGTTTAGGCCAAAATTGCAATTTTGGTAGACCATAGATCGGGTTATGATCCGAGCGAATTCTAGGAATTGCTCGAAAACCGCTTTAGGCCAAAAATCCAAACCTCTCTACTAACTAGCAATCTATCAATTTTGCTAAGTTTACCTGCTCATCTTCTTTAAGTATGCGAATCTACTACCCTTCATCTCAGACTTAAAAGGTCACCTATCAATAAACATATTGAAATCCTCGCTCAAGCACCGACTTAAACTTCTCGAATTTCCTCTCTTCCTTCGCTCTAACCAATTAAAATCTCCCATAAGAATCCACCAACCTCACTCCTATCCTTGATACCTAGAAGTTCGCTCCAGACGTTAACCTTCTCTCTGCTTATCTCGAGAGCGTAAACATGGCCATAAAAATGTGGCGCCACAACCCTTAATCATCCCTTTACAAATCAAGAAGTTCTCTATTTTAATCACTCAACTTTTTGAAATTCACCTGATCCCAAACACTAACAAGACCCCCGAACCAATTCAAGCACCAATGCCTCACATTCCATTCCTTTCCTACCCCAATATTTGCTAATTTCTCAATGGGAACATCCCCATTCGAGTTTCTGAATAGCTAAAAGACACATTCTCTTTATAAATAATACCTTTGATCCATTTGGGCTCGACTTCACCCCCAATCCTCTTATGTTGATAGATAGGCAATTCATTGAAAACATGGTTCATTCCTTCTTCTTCAATCGACCCACAATATCAATGGTCGCCTGGACAAATCTATGCCGATCGACCGCCGATCTTCTTAGTTTTGAGCACCCTTCGCTTAGATTCGCTTCATGTCTCCTCATTCCTTGTGTTATCCAACCCGTCACCAACTACACTTTCGTGATACCTATTTGGAACTTCGTAGTACCGATAATATTATTGAGGTCAAAGCGACTTTTATCCCTAGTCTCTTTACCGACTTATCCAAATAATCGGGCCCTTCCTTTCTTTCGCTTTGTCACTTTGGATATTGTTGTTATTCAGCCCAAAGCCCATCCAAAGAAAAAGGGGTCTCAATCTCTTTGTCTCTTCCTAGGCCTAATAGAAGCCCACCGACTTGTTAGTCCACCCTCCTCAAATTTATTAATACCTTCAGTTTTAACATTCTTAATTTTACAGTTGGAGGAAGAGAATTCGAAGGAGCATTCTTGATCCAGCCGAACTTTATTGCTCCCCATTCCTTTATTAAATGCCCCATGACCAACCTTAAATTGGCTCTCCCCTTCCCCATGCACGTGATCATTATCCTTTTTCTCCCCATCCCCATGCAAAGTCTTTCCATCTTCCTTCCCCGGAGCACTCATCTCACCCTCTTCCATTTCCGATGACGGTTTGCATACCTCCGCTACCTGCTCATCGAAAACATTCCATCCAGACTCCGACATGTTTCTTCCAAAATTGTTACTAATCGAACAACTTGACCCAATCAAGTCTTTTCTCTAAGCCAAACCTAAAGTTAATACCTCCATGTTAAAGTAACTGCCTCCTTAACTTCGGTACCATCTCCTATTAGACCCTACCCTTCACCGACTTGTTCTTCTCACCATCCCCAAAATGACTACGAAAAACTTCCCCTACTAGCTCACCAATTTTATTATATGTCCGAGTCAAGCAAGGTGTAAAGGAACCCATGTATTCCAACCCATGCAATCCTTTTGAATGGGATAACTCGACCACCCATACTCCACTTTAGAGAACCATTTCCTCCAAATATCATCCTTAGAGTGAAACTTTGAGTGTCTTCCTTGCTTGAAATGAAACGAGAATACAAATTCTCCCACGATTTCATCTCCATACCTTCTCGCCCATTCATCCCGTGATAAGAGTTAATGTTGGTAAGGACTTTGTTAGTACACCACGCAACTAGTGCCTTTCGTAACTCCGCCATTGCCATCTCCGCCTGGTCCATATTTAAGACTTTACCTTTAGTCTTCATCCCAGCTGGTTCCGCCACCACATCCCCGTAGGAGCGACTCAAACATTTTGTCGCCACGGCCACCACCCCAGAGCAGCTTTAAACACCGAGAATCCTCGGTCTTCCACATGGTTATCGAACGCCTTCTTCCTATTTATTACAATCCCGCCTTTCTCGCTCTCCTCTCACAGGTTCAGCCACCTTAATGGATAGAGTGAAACTTCCCATCTTAATCGAACTAAGAGTATCTTCCATAACTTTCCAATCCTTCACCCCTTTGATGCTCACAAAGCCGAATCTTTGGCCATCCTTGTTCCTCCTTCTAGCTATGTAAACGCCCGATATCCCCATATTCTTTGAGTCTTGAGGCAAGATCCCAAGGTCTGCATCCGTCTGGAATGTTGGAGACGAAGAACTTGATTACCTGATTCTTACCGTCCTCCTTCTTTAGCTTCCTTCCTTGGTATTTTTGGCTTCTTCTGTTTCGAACCTCATGTCAGCCTTCTTTTTCTCTCTCCTTTTCTCTCTCACATTTTTTTTTACAACTCTTACTGATGTAAGAACTTGATTGGTCCGACCACAATCAATTATTTGTGGCCTTTTATTTTATCTGGATTGTTAATGTCAACGGGTCGAGGAATAATGATTCATATACATAATCACAATAATATGAAAACACCTCTTATATTAGCGTAAAATATTGTATTTTTCTCCCGATATGGGGATATTTGCTCTTTATAAATTTTGTCGTTGGAAACGATATGATACCATGGAGAAGATCGATATCAAATGCATCATAGCAAAGTAAGAATACATGCACTATTATGAGATGCCTAAAGTCGGTAGGACGGTGAATGAAAGACAAGCAATAGTTGTGGTGTGTATGTAGGAAACAATTGCCTTATTCCTCACTTTTTTATATGAGTGGTGATTTACACACTTTCTTGATTGATTGAGACATTTTAAATAAGAGTATATTGACATTTATACTCTTACATGATTTTTTGTTATTTTTTATCCTGTAAAAGTATAAATGTTAAAATACTCTAAATTAAAATGTCTCAATTAATTTAAAGAGTGTCCAAATCAACTCCTCTTTATATGGCCTCAATTATATGTTTGTAGCTTGCAATTTGTTGAAGTTTGAACACTGAGAGTCTAAAGTCAACACAATATTTTAGTGCATAGTCATTTCAAATGAAGAAAATCAGTCTCATAGTCATTTCATATGAAGAAAAGCAATGAGAAATGACATGCAATGAGAAATGACATGCATGTTAATGTTTGCTAGTGTGACCAATGTAAAAGCAGTTGAATGGACGCGTTGAAATTCAGTGTAAGGTACCGAAAAAGTTGTTCCCACTGAAGTACATAGTATTTACCAAACGTCAAAACGAAAGTCAAATTCATAAGTTTAAGTCAACTCTCGAGTTTACATATAAATTTGGTTAATGTCATCTAATAGCAACAAACTTTTTAAAATATTCACATATCGTTATGAACTTAATGAAATACTACAATATCCATCAACTTTCAAACTTAAGCTCATACTTTTGTTTACGTGGATGACCCGCAATCACCACACCGCTAATTACATACGTGATTTTATTTATTTATTTTCAAGTTAATTACGTGAAGTTAGTTGTTTCAAAATACCCATCAAACTTTGTCGATGTTCACTTATCGCATACTTAACACAATTTGATGCGATCATAACAATACAAATTTATAACGTGGCATGTACATTTATCGTCGACGTGAATTTTAGAAGTAAAAATAGGTTTTTATTGATCTCAACAAAAAACAAATAAAGTTTGAAGAGTATTTTGATATTTTATTAAATTCATAATTGATATGTGAACATTTGATAAAACTCATTATTAAACGTCATTAACCTTATAAACTTCTGTAGCCAATTCTTGGTTTGTCTCATCCTTATGTGAAAAGTCATGACGAATATATCTTTAAATCTATACTAAAAAGAGGACACACGACTTTTTTTACAATGACATGTATTTGTTTTTATATTTCTTTTATTGATTTTACTTCTCAATGCATGCTTTGTTTCAAAAAATGAGTAACAAAATCTATTTGTTCCCCCTCTTAGAAGTTGCCGACCGGATAGATTAATGTCAAGTATTCATTGAACCTATTTAATGTTTATATCTTATGGCCTCTTCTTAATCAAATGCCACTTATTGCTTAAAACTTGATGCCTAAAACAATATTTAATGTTTTAATATCACTCGTGCTCACTCTTGTTAACTCTTTTTTTGAACTAAACAACTTTTCATTTCACCCTTAAATATGTACAATAGTTTGACTAGAAAGGTTCTAGCCATTACATTTTATCACCCAAGACATCGCCTTATTAAGGATACACAAAGACTATTATGATCATGTTGTTGAGTGTCGAAGCACGCCACATCTCCCAAGTCCACTCCTTTTTTAGCTTTATGTTTCACCCATGCAAAAGTGATTGCTTGGACTTCCCGAATAGCCCTTGTAAGTTTACACGCTGCCTTGAAAATCACTCATTCTCATCTTCCAAATGGACCACGCCCGCTAGAATGATCATCTTTATCAAATCCTTTTTCCCTACCGAGCAACCAATATGATTATGGACATCGAACAAATCACGAACCGTGAGCATAAATCGGTGGAATGCGACACCAAGAACCGATCTCAAGTTGCAATGTAATGCAGTAAATGCAAGAGTTAAACAAATGAGTCGCGCTTCTTCCCCATCTCCACAAACTCGACACAATGACGACCCACTTAGAATCCTCCTCCCTTAAGTCCGCTGGTGAGAAGCCCATCTTGTTTCGCCTCCATGCGAAAACAGAAACCTTTCGAACCCATTCAACCACGGTGGGTAAATGGGACCGATACTTGGCAAGCAATTTCACATCGACCCATCGAGAACTAATTCTCCGGGTCGCTTTCGCCAAAGACCACCGTCCGGGTAGAAGTAATACAATTGACGAGACCAAAGTGCTACATCCTTGGAGTTCCACCATTTCCTGAACCGAAAAAGGAGACCTTCTCCAATCCCAACCTGCAAGTCGTTCCGCAACCAAGACAGCTTTTTGTTTTTCCAATGCGAACAATGCCGGATAACATTCCATTAATGGGCCATCTCCAACCCACCAATCCACCCAAAATCGAATGTCCGTGCCATTTCCACAGAGCCTTTATAAGACTTCTAATGTTCAAGTTCCTTATTGCAAACTCTTTTTCCAATTTATTTATCATGTTCCACTAACCTCGAAATTCCTTTTTAATCCAAGATAGCCCCATGAGTTTTGGTTGAAATGAATGGCATCAATAACATTCCTCCAAACCGATCCTTTCTTAGTTTTGTATCTCCATCACCACTTTGCCAAAAGACCATCGCTCAAGTCCTTCAATGATCCAAGACCAAGACCGCTTTTATCACATGGTCCGATGACTCTATCCCACGCCACCCAATTAGTTTTGGCCTTATCCTCATCTCCCCAAAAAATCTCCGCCTTAAAGCTTCCAACTTGTCCATGACACCCACTGGAGCCTTGAATAAGGAGAAAAAGTACACCGGGAGGCTATCCAAAGCCGCTTTCAATAAGGTAACTCTACCTCCAAAAGATAGCTTTTTTGCCTTCCATTTTGACAACCTTCTTTTGAAACACTCCACCACACAATTCCAGTTCCTAATAATATTCATGTTCACCCCTACAGGTAAACCAAGATACTTACATGGGAATTTGTCGAGTCTACAATTAATAGAATCAACCATCACTTGAGCAGTAATGTTATTTACTTTAATAGGATAAAGAGTAGTCTTGTAGTGATTCATTTTTAGTCCAGAAATCAGAAAGAAACATCGCATAAAACGGACGACATTTTTGATGTTTTGATCGCCCCACTCTCCCATGAAGACTACATCATCCGCGTACATGAGATGAGTCATGACGGGACCATTGTTAGGCAATCGAATACCACGAATAAAGCCGAGTTCAGTTGCTTTGCCCATGAATCCGGTTAAAGCCTCCATTGCGATTATAAATAAGAACGGGGATAGCGGGTCCCCTTGTCGAACTCCTCTAAAACATTCAAATTCCAAGGTAGGAGATCCGTTTATCAAAACGGACGCTTTAGCCGACTCGAGAATCCCCATACCCATGTCGCCATCGCCTGGAAACCCATTTGTCTAAGAACTCCATGATGAAACTCAACTAATAGAATCAAATGCCTTTTCCATATCGACTTTCAACACAAACGCACCAAAGTTCGCTTATTAGCCCAAGATATGATTTCGTTAGGATCGAGGCCCATCTAATATGTTGCGATCGCTCATAAAACCAAACCGTAGGTCCGAAACCATCGAATAAATCACCTCTTCACACGATTCGCTAAGACTTTGAAATGATCTTAGATACAACCAATCAAACTAATCTACGATAGTCATTGAACGAAACCCGCCGATCCTTTGGGAATAAGTGCAAAAAGGAGGACCCACATCCACGACTAATTATGCCCTCTCATAGAATTCCTCCATGATTTTCATAATATCCGATTTCCATAGGTCCCGTATGCTTGATAATTTGAAAGTAAACCGTTTGGACCGGGGCTTTGTCACCCCACAAGACCATACCGCTTAACTTCTAATTAGTAGAAAGGAGCCATTAACTCTTCCGCCTCTATGGATAAATTCTTCGTGTTAGACAAGAGAAAACCGATCGGTTGCGAATGGGTTCCCGAAACTTGAAGGCAAAGAACTTTCTAGCTTCCTCCTTAATCTTTGTAGGTTCACACCTAAATACCATTAATTAAGGTACCATTTATTCGACTAGAGCCAATATTGTCGTTTATTACCCCATGAAAGAACGCGGAGTTTTCATCACCTTCGACTAGCCATTTAACCCGCCGCTTTTGTTTCAAGTCCCATATCATCTCTATATTAACCTCGCTTAGTTTTCGTTTCAGATTCGCCCAATCTCTCAATTCATCCCGGTTAACACCCCTCCTCCATAAGTTGATCAAGGACCGATATCTTGCTAATAACCTCATGTTTCATCATGGTTCTACTATCACGATTCTAGTTGAGCCATACCTTAAGCTTCACTTTGATAGCCTTTAGTTTGGAAGCAAAAACGACATCAGCAGGACCCCTAAACCGCTCATCATTTACCACACTCAAAACCACTCATCAATACCCACTTTCCCAATGCAAGAATTATAAAACGAAAAAGAATGGGGCCAAAATTGAATGATACCGTAGACAACGTTAAAGGACTATTGTCCAAATAACCTCGAAGAAGTCAGGATCGCAAGGCTTGGCCATTTATTCCAAATTCCTACACACAAGGAACTCACAATTTTACTCAATTTGCCCCATCACCTATTACGGTAAACTTTCGGCTCCCATGGGATATTCGTGTAACCCATTTTCATCAATAAATGAATTAAAATCCTGCACAAGAGGATTGAACTCAGATTCAGCCTCTCATCCGTTCCTAACGAAATTAAAATCACCCATCAAAACCCACAAACCACCCTTCAAGCTAATTACATCGACAGAGCATTCCAAAGTTCTCTTTTTGAACCATGTTGCGGGCATAGATGTTTCCAAAGTTTATCACCTCACCATTTTGTCAAGCACCCCGATACAAACCATGAAGTGTCTATGTCTCATAACATCGCTTTGAGTGAAGAACCTGTGGTCCCAAAGAAACAATAAGCCTCCCGATCTCCTCCGAATTAACCCAATCATAATCAACTACCCGTTACCCCAAATATTACTAACTCGAATCATGGACCCATTTTGCATCTTGGTTTCAAGAGCCACCAAATTCACCCTTGACTCTAATCAATTCCCCAACCGATTTGATTTTCCTTTCATCCCCTATCCCTTTAACATTAAAAGAAAGAATCTTCATTGGGCCATATGATACCACCTTCGCTTTCGATTGCTTCTTGTAAAATCGAATCACAATCGTTGAGACTTATGCCACTGTATACCTAATTCAGAGAATGCATGAGCTTCTAATGCAACTTCATCCAAAGTCAGCGGTCAAGCTCCAACCTCGTTAGTGTAAGGAAACCCGCAAAACAAAGAGAACTCCATCCTCGATCTTGCTTTGTGTGTTAGTCGCAGCATCTCCTTACTTTCCCGTAGTCTCGAGCACTGGGATTTTTCCGTGCACACCAAGGAGTTAAAAATTAGGAAACCAAAGTCAGGTTCAGTGGGAGTGAATTTAGATCCAAAGATTTTCATTAAGCCCATTATCTCGTCCGCCCTTTCCTAGCTAACGCCCAATAGTATTATTATTTTGAGCCCAATGCGGAAGATCGAGAAATTTGGGAAATAACCCTGGGACCATATTATTTATAACATTCTCCTGTTATTCAAAGACGGCCCACGCTTTGTCCTGGGACCCACCTAGATTTTGTTGGAAGACTCCCATGTATAATTCCCATGTTCTGGCCTTGGGAACCCACTAGTATTTAAATGGAGGAATTCATGCATGCATGGAAGTGAACCGTTATCACCCAAGTTGAGACCTTCTCGAATTCCTATCATTGCCAAAGACCCTTTTCGCCTTCCTGTTAGTCCCTCGAATCTTCACCGGACCCGCTTTTCCATACCGCATCCATTGTCATCGACCCAATTTCTCCGTCCTCAAGCTCGTGATCCATTGGTTCGCACCCTCCGGTGGTTTTTCAACAACCGTGAATTCACCATTGTCAAGGTTAAGGCAAGTTCTCTATTCGATCCGAGACGCTTTAGGAAATCCGGCACCATGATTCTTCTATCTCGCTCACCGAACCATAAAAGATTGCCCACCCATAGAAGTTTCACTGCACTTTGAGATCCGCCCATTTTCCTTCATTAGAACCGCCACGCTTCAAAAGTTAAATTCCATCTTCGTGCATGCCACCGATTGTTGAACCATCGAGCCAAAACCAAGACCAATTGTTGAAAACCTCCTTATCCCATAGTTGAATTGGGACACCGGATATTTTTAGCCAAACAACTCTCTCAAAAGCGATTTGTTGGCCATTCCATCTGACCAACTCTGAGAACCACCCACCCCACAAGTCCTCCTTGGATAAAAATTCATCAGCCAAACCGTTGGTAAGAAACGTGAGTAATACCTTCATGCCTGCGATGTATTTTACCGTCACATCTTTAACCTCATCGGACTGCAAGAATTCATCCATCCTACATAACCTAATGACATCCTTCACATTTCCCACCAAAGAACATCTACCAGTATGCATTGATCGGAAGGTTTTATTTGAATGACAATAGTTTTGCAGGAACTGTTGTCACAACCCAAACTCGATACATTTGCTGCTGGTTGGAATTGATTAGTCACCTTCCACGAGTTTGTACTAGCATGTTCAAATGTCCTTCTTACCTCCACATTTGATTCCTTACCCCGCCTCCCCTCCATGGTCAAGCCTATTAGTATTACCCCTCGAGACACGATGCTCCTTAAATCCTCCTTCTCAATCTAGCAACGTTTGCATGAATCTTATCCTGACCTAGGCGAACATTCGTAAGAGCTTTGACCATTGCATCACTGTTCCTGACATCTGCAAATCTTAAGAATGCAAAAAATCTCCCAAATTTGTCCTTTCTCCTTGGGAGGTAAGCGTCCGTCATCTTACCACACAAGCTGAACTCCTTCCACAAAATACCCAAGGTACAGTCGCCAGGAAGATTGGCAATGTAGAAGGTAGTGGTCTCCCCACCATGTTGGTGGTTTTGTTGTTGATGATTTTGTCGTTGTTGATGAAAGGCAGCCTGAGGTGGATTCCTTTTCCGGCGGCGTGGCTGTTCCCATTCCTTGTCTTTCTCTCTCTCCATTTTTTCATAGTAGTTAAATATGCACCAATTGCTGTTGCCTCACGCAATCAGAAACTCACTCTCATGCTTCTCATCACTACTCTCTTTATCATTAAAAGAAATAAATAAAAATGAAGATACACATATTCACTCTTGTTAACTCTTAACCTTCTTGCCTAACTTATTGTGTCCACATTTTTTTTTTTCTGCAAATAGTTTTATTAGTTTTACTTATCAAAATTTTTACTCTTTGAATTTGGTTACTTTGCAGGTTTAGGTTTGATTCAAGTTTCGGGTTTTCATGTTATTTACAAGTTTATTTGGCATGATATGTTATGCTTGCCTTTGGTGGTTGGTTTTCTCCTCTTAAATTCTTGTATTATAATTTTACAGCCATGCTCTTTTGTGTTTATGTTTGAAGAAATAAGTAGGTGGTATTAGAGAAAGTATGAAACAAGCTATGGTGAAAAAACCTCAATTAAAGTAGATGGTTGCAAATCTTTTAAAGTATAAAAGATCAGATAGTTTCTGACATTTTTTTAAAACACTATAAAGTAAAATTATTTTAGATAAATAGTGAGAAAGTCATTGCAGTTATTAGATGGAGTATATAATTGTAGTCCATCCATTTAAGAGGTAATTGCACATAAAATATGAGACTTTCTTTGAAGAAATTATGTAAAGATTTTGTAAAAGCATTAGATGTCATGGCTTTAGGTGTTATATCATGTCACAACATCAAACACTCATTTTCATTTATACACCCAAAAACATCATCTCTCATGGCTCAAGCCAAAACACAAATTTTGTGACCCCACTTCTATTCTATTATTCAATCAAACTAGTTTTTATTCATTAAAATAAAATACAAAATACATAAAAAATAAAAAATAAAAAAAATAATAAAAACACCATACGAAAAAAAACTTAAAAAATAAATAAATAAATAAAAATACCGGGACTTACAAGGTTGTACTGCAATTAAAAAATATTAAATGCTTTTAAACTTTATCTTCTTACTTTCCTATACTTGCAAAAAAAACCAAAACATCTCGCTCACACACACACTTATTAATCAACTGAAACATCCATTTTAACTTTAAAAAAACAATAAAAACACAAAAAACCCACAAACCATCTATAATAACAAAGTACTACTACATGATATACCTAGGTCTGTCTCTTTTAGGAACTATAACAGCATGTTTAACCCCTCCAACAAAACGGAACACCTTCTTAAGTTGTAAATACAAAAAAAATATATATGAAATTGTCTAAGCAAAACTTAATACATGAAAAATTAACAACTACTATGATGTAGTCAGGAACGTACATCTTTCGTCGTAGCAGTTTTAGCTATATTTCTCACAAAGACAAAATGTTCTTGTTTAGGATAAGCTTTTTCCTGCAACGAAACAGTAACATAATCAAAGTCTAAATCGATTTCACTTACGTCACATGGTGTAAAATGTTTAAATGATGAAACTGGCATTTTTATGTTGAATGTTGATACAAGCATTGTGTTGACTATTTCAGATTGATTTTTTATTTCATTAATTTTGTCATAGTTTGAACTTTATGCTTGTGTGGAAAGATACGTAGGTCGTGGGGTGAAGCTTCTGCATTAGTAAATTTTGTTGTGTGCTAGGCATCTTGTTTGTAAATTACGTTTTGGTATTTTGTTTCTGGAAACTCAAACTGTTCATGCTGAGTTCTGTTACCAAGGATAATGTAGTTTTGTGTGTTTTTATCACGTTCTAATTGTTCATGCTAATGACCTAAGTGTTTTACAAGAGAACCAATTCAACTCATATGTTTTTGGGGGTTGTTTGTCTAAGCTTATTTGACGGGCTTATTGGAAGTTTGATAAGCTCATTTTGGTTGGCTCATGAGATTGTCCATTTGAGCTTAGCCATCAAATATGCTTAGACAAACGCACCCTAACTCAAAGTTTTGTTGAAGTTTTAATAACTTTTTGCTTAGGTTTGATATTTGTTTTTACTGATTTTTTTTTTTGTAAAAAAAATGGTTCTTTTGCGATGAGGTGCTATCAACAACAACAATGGTTATAATGGTTCTTAGCTCTTTGGTTAAATAAGGTGCAAAACAGTTTTTGGAGGCAACATTTTTATCGTTATGGTGACATGTGTGGTGTCATAGAAACGCATGTGTGTTTGGAAAGTTGAGACCGAGGAACAATTTATTTTTTGATCATTTTGAACGCACTATTTTGCATCAATAGTAGATATAGATCCAAAAACTTTAATGGGCTTTATTTACTTAAAACCCATCTCTTCTTATCAGGATGTAGTTTTTGTGTTTTTCAGCTTCTTTTGTCTTAATAAAATCTTTGTCAAAAAAAAAAAAAAAAAAAAAAAATCCCTTCTGGCACCTCCCATACATGTAGTAAAACTATGCATGTCTTTTATATAATTGTTTGTAAGAAACTAAATTATCTTATGAGAAATGACAATGAAGTGTTAATTGTAAACTCATAATTTTAGAGATTGTCTTCACCTTTCACGAAATTCTCATACTATTATAATCATTTATAGTGATCACGTAATGAAAAACATGTTAACTACAACTGTTTGGGTAGTAGTTATTATAAAAAAATATAATTATAAAAAAGATAAAAAAAATAAAAAAACCTAAGTATCTCAAAATTCACTATAATTACATGATTTAAATTTATAACCATATAGCTATGAACTCACAATATATAACACCATTGGATTACAATTGAAAAAACTAAATAGGTCTAGAAATGAATCAGATCATACTTGTCATATATCATATATGTGACAAAATTAAGTTAAGGAGAAATTTATAGCACGTTATCAGAAAGGAAGAAACCGATAATCCTCATCCCGAATCATGTTAGTCGGCCTGTCGCCGGGAGTTTAGTCGCTTTCGCTTAGTCTAACGCTTGTCGGGATGGGTCGACGGGCCGAAAACCAAAAACAACAAACAAAACCGATCAAATCGAATCCGTCTCCGATCCCGAGTCCCGAATCATGTTATCGAAATTGTCGCATATATATTTGCCATTTTATTGTTATTCAGATTTAAGTCAAGCTCACCCTACATTATTGTCTTTTTTCTTAAGGTATACCATTATATATCATTGATAAAAGTAGTGAAACACTACATATTTATGGCATTACTATCACGAAGATTGTCTTTCGTCATCCATTTTTTGGTTTAGGTGCATGCATGAGAAGAAAAACCAAATTATTATGCGCATGAAAATTTTCCATTACTCATATATATGGTTAAAAATGTTGAATTTGTTGGCTGTCATCCATCCTTAACTAATTATAAAACATAGGATACCCATGCAAATCCAACACAGATAAAGAGATGATAAATTTTTGACCAAACTTATTTGTAAAAATCTTATGTGTTCATGATGGTTATTAACTTATATGCGTGAACTTTGAAAAAATTATGTAAATGTAACGAACTTTCATAAAGTGTTTCAATGCACATTTTCACGACGCACACGTTATAATATCGCAACGCGTCGACTTTCGATATTACACGTTATCAAACGTTTATCATATTTAATGACCAAAGCCCATACCTTAACGGTGGATATTATTACCATTTTAATAAAAAAATATATTAGTAATTTCTTAGTTGTTATTTTGCAAGTTATTATTAAACAAACATGTTTTTTCTTTACCTAGTATAGAGTTAAAATAAAGTGTGACCATTAGTATATATCAAATTTACATTTTATAAGTACAACACCAAAGCACCAGTGGTGACGTGGAGGTCCGTTGTCGCCGCCACAATCGTGTCCCTCGTCTCGCCGCGACGCGAAAATCGTGACGACGAAATAAACTTCTTACACAAAAAGAAAGTGCGTGAACGGTTTGTGTTTGTGTGTAGTGTGTGTGTGTGTGTGTGTAGTGTGTAATCATGCTACCAAACGAAGATGAGCTGGAGGTTATATGAGTTTGGAGAGGTTTATTGTAATGTGGAAATGGGACGATGACGCCACGCTGGCGCCATGACGACGCAGCTAGTTTCTCATATGACACCTTCCACTCTAAGTGGTAAAAAAGTACCCCTGCCACGTTTACGGTAAAAAATACAGTACTTTTTTACTTGACCTTTCTCGTTTCACCAGCAGTCAGACTAACTTACATTTCAGTGACTTTTGTCCTTGTATAGACAAACTTATTATCAACTGATAAAGAGATCCAAGTAATATTTCTGTATGTTCTGAATCCTACCATTCATGTCGAAAAACCTTTTATCAACTATTTACGAATCGTGTTCATAGTTTAGACGGCTAGAAACAAGACCAACTACAATCAACATGATCAGATTGGTATGGTTGTCGACGCTGTTGGTAGTCAAAATCATTACCCGGTGTGATCATTACATACACACACTCAATGGCCCAACCTATCCGCTAACAACAAAATCCTTAACTAAAAAATATAAGGAAACACGTTAGCTGCACTATGAAAAAAGTCGATAAACAAAAAATGTACCTTTCATGTATAGGACCACAAGTAAATAAAAACCAATAGAGTGCAAACCTGACTTTGCGTACAACTATACATCATTACGACACACCATATATACACAATAGCAACTCAGAACAACGAATGAAACAGAAGAGTAACCTATTCCCGAATCCAAAAAGTTTGAGTCAATTCGACTCAGTAGCACATTTGACCTGGTGCATATGTGTTTACCAGCATTTATCCTGCCACGCAACAAAAGTATATGCAATTGTCATATTCATTTGTATATAGTGAAAGATATTTAGACCCCACGTAGGGAGTATAGACGACTAACCTCTGTTTTTCCCAACCCCCCCCCCAAAAAAATTTTTCCCCAACCCCCCCTTTTTTTAAACCCCGGTTTTTGGGGGGCCCAAAAAAATTTCCTTTTTTTTTTTTTTGGGGGAAATTTCCCTTTAAGGGGTTGGGGCCCCCCCCCAAAAAAAGGTTTTAAAAAACCCTTTTGGGGGGCCCCCCCTTTTTTTTAACCCTTTAAAAAAAATTTTTTTTAAAAATTTTTTTTTTTTAAAAAAAAATTTTTTTTCCTTTTATCCCCCCCCCTTTTTTCCCGGGTTTTCCCGGGAATTTTTAAAAAAAAAAACCCCCCCGGGGCAAACCCCCCCCAAAAGGGGAACCCCATTTTTTTTTAAAAAAAAAAAAACCTTTAAAATTTTTTAAAACCCAAAAAAAAAAAAAATTTTTACCCTTTTTCCCCCTTTTCCCTTAAAACCCCCCCCTTTAAAACCAAATTTTCTTAAAAAAAAAAATTAAAACCCTTTTTGGTTTTTTTCCCCCCCCCCCCCCGGGTTTTTAAAATTTCCCAAATTCCGGGTTTAAATTTTTAACCTTTTCCCCCCCCCCCAAAAAATTTTTTTTTGGGGAAAAGGGGGCCCCCAAAACCCCCCCCCCCCCCCAAAAAAAATTCCCCGGTTTAAAAAAGGGGCCCTTTTCCCCCAAAATTCCCCCTTTTTTAATTTAAAACTTTTAAAATTTCCCCCTTTTTTTTTGGGGAATAAAAGGTTTTTTTTAAAAAGGGGTTTCAAACCTTTTCCCCTTTTAAAAATTTTTACCCCCCCACCAAAACCCAAAAAAACCCAAAGGGGCCCAAAAGGGTTTTAAAATTGGGGTTTTTTAATTTTTCCTTTTTAAAAACCAAAAATTTTTTTTTTTTTTTAAAAACCTTTGGGGGAAAAAACCCTTTTTTTTTAAAAAACCCCAAAATTCCCCTTTCCCCCCTTTTTTTAAATTTGGTTCCCCTTTTTTTTTTTTTAAAAAACCCCAAAAGGAATCAAAATTTTTTTTTCGTACGATAAAGAAAATGTAGCTTGAATCTAACGTAGAATCCTTTATGAGGTTATGCGTCAATGAGATCCTAATCGAGATAACCTATTGTCTCATGAAACAAAAATTACGGACTAGAAAGTTCCTTTTACTTTTATCGTCTTCCTAACAACCCTTGTTGAAAATCATTCAAAAAATAATATTTCTTGACGACTTTTTTTAGTATGCATAGTCTTCTAGTCAACACATATAGGCGTTTTTTGTACAATACAGATGGTCTCTTAGTTAAGTTAAAGTCCATATAAGCCGAATTTGGAAGTATTCTTAATAGAGTAGATAACAACGCACACGTTATCTTAATTAACTTAAAGCATTGCTTGACCAATAAGAAGTTAGGTATTCTGTAAATGTGCATAAATCTTTTAGTTAAACAAATCACATGGTCTCTTAAATAACGAATTAAAGCATCGATACACCAGCAAAAGGTTAAAGGGGAAAGCAACAAAAAGCTTATTAATCAAGTGCTGATCTATTAAAAAACCAAAAAAGCAAATAGTAAAAACTTCATAGAATAATTGTTCTACTCCATTAGACGCAAAACCAAAAAGGACAAAATGTATCTTTTTACCGTTGGTATCACTTTGGAAATCACCTCCTTGTTTATCCTTAAATCTCGATTCTTTTGGCCAGTCATATGACTCTTCTTCTGTTAAAACAAAATCATGAAAATTACCAAACACATCTCGAACTATATATCAGCAGTAATGCAAGAAGTGTTTGCGATGGATATCAGACACATCTCAAACTAACGTATATAACCAAACACGCTACATTTGGTACACAAATGTATTTAGTTTCAATCATGTAGATTCAATATGCCGGTATAGTATAGTCCAGACAACATATGTGTTGGCATCCTAGCAAGAATTCTCATTTCCTAATCAAGTAAATACTAATTCGTTATCCGTATATAACCCCAATCACTCCCCATTAGCCAATTGGTTGAGCAACACGTTTTCGTACTAACCCATACCAAAATCTCAAATTTGCCAATATGGGCATCCAATATCATCAAAAGTGGCACAACTTTTAACAAGTCAACTAATAGGATTATCACCTAATATCATTTACTTAATCAAACATTATCAGAGATCTAAAAGGAAACAAAAAGCCAATGAAATCAAACCTTGATCATCTGATTCATAAGCACTATCATTATCATCATCATCCTCAGGATCAGCACTATATTCCGAATTCTTCGAAGTCCGGTTAAGCCACTTCCTTATAACAATCCTTGGCCACAACAACTGCTGCAATCACAAAAACAACATATAAGCAATGAAAACACAACTTCAACTATCTAAAAAAAAAAAAAAAAACACTCAAACATGAATAAAAACTAATGTACCTCGTGTCTTTGAGTTGATGTTGTACGAGGATGATGATTCTGTTTGTGAGTCATTAAACTTGAATTTGAAGAAAACCTGTAGTCAAAAAAAGGAAAAGAACACAGGGGTTTGAAAACTGAAACAGGAAAATGCAGTTTTTTACTTTTTTCAACATATGTATATGTAACATGTTAGTTGTGTCTAACTACCTTATTTGTACTTGCAACTTGCAAATAGTGGTTGCTCTTTATCTTGTTCTAAATATAAATATATTTATAAATGTATAATTAATTCCTATTATAGAAACTTTTTTGTTTTTAGTATTTTGTTCTTAGAATAGAGTAAGGCTTTGACACGTCAGAATCTCGGCCATCCTCGTTCATCAACTTTTTCTCTTCACGACCGCACACGATCGTTTCGCTTGATCGTTGACCAAGTTTTCTTTTTTTATAAAATATCAAACGGACATATTTTTTGTGTGTATACAATCGGTCGAATTTGTGACCGATAGGCTTTTTTTGAAACTCGACCGATATTTGACCAAAGTGCCACACTCGACTCGTCCGATTAAAATGCCGGTCACCCAACTTGACCAACCGATATTTTACGACCCAGTGTGGATAACCTAAGTGTCTACATTTGTATTTATTTCCCCTCAAATCAACATTTATCTTGTGTTTCAACCAAACATTTTAAAATTTGATTAGTGAAAAGTGTGGTTGGCTGAAAATCTTAAAGCTTTTTATAACTTGAAAGTTAACATTTATGTGTTGTTTGTTTATTAGTAAGAGGCTTGAATCTGAATTTGTGGCTGAAGTGTTTAAATCTGATTTATCTTAATGTAAATAAGAGGCTGAAAATTTTAAATATGACGTTTGTTATTGTAAAAAGTTGTCATAATTTGTTAGATTATCACGAAATATTTTCCTCGTCACAAATGTTAAAGTGCGTTTGATATCTCGGAATGAGAATCACGGAATAAATTTTCATTCTAATCAAAGTGTTTATTTAAGATGAGGGGCCCATCACTATAGGAATAAATGATATATTTATTCCATACTTTATATATATCAAAAGAGCTAAGTATGTATCTTTCATAGGTGAGAGATTCACCGCTAGTATCAAACTCGTAGCCATTGTGATTCATGGCAACATATCAAACGTACCCTTAATTTACAGTTCTGGTTAAAAAATCTCAACCCGTCAGGATCAAATGTTAATTTATAATTCTGGTTAAAAATTCATACATTGTCAACATCAAAATAAGAAGAAAAAAAATTACTCAAATAAATCAATAACAAAAAAGCCATGAATTTATGATTAGAAAAGAACAAGATGTCAAATGTCATGAGTTTTCATGGGACCCCTACCACCCCTTCATTCTATTTTTCCCTAACCACACAACAATATGATAAACAAAGATCGTGAAACACAAGCATATCGATTTATTGATCGAATGAACTTATTACTGTAACCAGGTACCTTTTAGACGTACTGATATTGTGTCACTATAAGTTATGACACGCATGTCAGGTTAAATTGGTCCTATACTTCACTGTGCCATTTTATTTCTTAAAGAATGTACACATAAAAAGCTAATGTAATAGATTCGCGTTGTCCTTTTCGAAGTGCACGTTGTCCTTTGGCTAAGTGTAATGATGATCGCGGTCAGTATCAAAAACACATTTTACAAAAAAAACTTCTAACACGAATGGATCTTATTTTCCATAGAGTCTTTGCAAACTACACATGTTAGACGCGTCTTGCATGAGTCGTGTAGAAAGGCATGATGCATTCTTGGTTGCCGTGTGAGACGAAAGCGTCCAATTTATCTTCATTACGCACAACAATGCGTTGTCATCTAATTTTGTTAAGATGTTGGTTTTGGCTAAGGCCGACTTGTGATGTTGGTTGTAGATGTTTGAACAATTATTTAACTGAGTAAAAAGTTAATGTGACGTTGAGTTAATTGACAGTTTGTCGCGACTATTAGCAACCAATATGTAATTGAATTTTTATTATCTAAACAAAAAGGTTTAAGGTCGGTGAGTATTTAATTTGAAGGATATCATATTTTATTCAGTGTGATTTCTGCCATAGAAATTGGCAATAGTTTGGATAAGGGATGAGTGAGACATTAGACTCCTGAAAATATAATGTAACTAATAAAGAAAACCTAAAAATAGAGAAACAAATAGAATAACTTTTTATAGTGGTACGTGGGGGTGACAATTTTGATCGGGTTTGGGTTGACATGTTGGCGGGTTTAAAAACTTCAATTCAAACCTGACTCATTTTAATTATTAGGCTAGCTATGTCAACTTTAACCTGTTTACACATAAACTGAACCTGACTCATTTAACTCATATATAAACTTGGGTTGGCGCGTTAAATAGGTTACACGGGTTCAATAGGTTAAACGGGTTTCGTGTTGACCCATTAACCCGTTTTATATACAAAAATTTGCGCACTTTACAAGAGTTAAACAGGTTAAACGAGTTTGTGGGTCAACCCGTTCAACCCATTTAACCCATATGATAAAATATAAATAATTTGTAGTTTAAGAAAAAAAAATCTTAAACGGGTTAGCGGGTTAACCCGTTTAATTTATTAACAACCCGAAAATAAATGGTATATATAATTGACCCGACCCGAGAATCATGGGTGACGTGTCTTAAGAAAAGAACCCCCGGAGGTTGAGCATGTGCCTACTATATGTATTGTCGCTCGTTGACTTTGACCAATACTTTTTCTTTACTTTTTTTTCCTTACATTCAAAGTGGGGTGAGCATGGTGCGGGTTGGTGCGGGTTTTGGTAAAAACCGAACCACATCCGCAATTGCGGTTTTTAAAAATGAGAATCTACAACCGCGCGGTTTTGCGGGTTTGCGGGTTGGCGGTTTTGCGGTTTTTATGGTTTGGTTTTGCGGGTTTTGCGGTTTTTAAAGTTTTTTTTTTTAAATCTACCTTTTAGTATATATTTATTATAGAATAAATATATCATAAAGTTACATAATAAGTAGAAACATATATATACAAAATGTTGGGTACCAATATGAAATTTTAAATCTCCACAATAATAAAAGTCAAATGAGATGAGAAATTTTTAAAATTTCGATGATAAATTGATAGAAAGTATATAATAATTAACCAATAAAATACGTTTGAAATAACTAATTATAAAAATATAAATAAAAGTATTTTATCATAAAAAATTATGAAATTTATTTGGTTTATTTAAAAATAAAAATAAAAATATATTTGAATATGACTTTGCGGTTCGGTGCGGTTATTGCGGTGCGGTTTTTCGGTGGAAACCGAACCGCACCGCAAAATGCGGTTTTTTTATTTTCAGGAACCGCACCGCGGTTTTTGTTGCGGTTTCAGTGTTTGCGGTGTGGGTTTTGCGGTTTAATGCGGGTTTGCGGTTAGCGGTGCGGTTTCTGCTCACCCCTAATTCAAAGTAAAGGAAATGAAAAAAAAAAAATGTGTTCTAAAAAACAGTAAAAAAAACTACTCCCTCCGTCTCAAAATGATTGTCCACTTTGACTTTTTTGAGTCTTTCTTGTTCAACTTTGACCATTAATATTTTTATTTGTGTTATATAATACTTGATGAAATTATATCAAATGATACTACATTTAAAACTCAATATATTCATATATTTTTCATCAAATATTATATTACACAAATAAAAATATTTATAGTTAAAGTTGAATAAAAAAAATTTAAAAAAATCAAGGTGGACAATTATTATAGAACGGAGTTAATATGATTTTAGTTATACTTTTTCTAACATACATAAACAATATATAACACGTAAGATACAAGATAATAAAAGTTATATTGGTCATTTTGTAATAGATTGTTTTGGTGTATATTAGCTTCCTCAAGTCTGCTTATAATTTGAGAATCGGAAATGCTAAAGCCTCTTACATCTTTTTTCTATAAAATTGCCTACTCACGAGATCCTGACAAATGTTAGAACGAACGATTTGAATGCAGAAGAGAAAATGAGTGAAAAAAATATATAATATTATTGTGTGTGTAGGAGGATTATACGATGAAAAGATAGGATGTTGTAGCAAAGCTCTTTAAGAATATCATAGCTTTTCGGAGGAAAAAAAACATAAAACTTTTCTGGTAGCTTTTTATTATATATATTTTTTTTTTCTTTTTTTTAAGAACAATAAAATACCATAGCTTTTCAGTTTTCTTTCATTTTCTTTCTTTTTAATTAAAGAAAAAACTTGAAAACGCAACGTAAGGTCAAGCTATACTTCACAAAGATTTGTTAAGGGAATTGATTGCACACTCTAATTTGTTATTTGTACACTCAAATGTACAAAACCGGTAAAGCAGCATATGATAACTTAATGATCCTTAAGGCATCCCAATGATAGAGCTCTAGTAAGTTTTTGAATAGCTTTAGGAGTAAAAGCTTTTTTGACTAATAACTTAATGATCCTTAAGTTATTCAGGTAATGTCATATGCAAAACACATACATCATTTAAGTTGTTTTATAATAAAAGACGTAACAAAAAGCTATGAAAAAACCTCTTCTCATTGAAGTAAAATTTGTCACACTAGTTAGAAGATAACAAAAAGGTTATTTGTGAAAATAAAAAAGTTTCTAATAGTTAAATGCATTTTGAATGCTTTAAGAGTGTGTTTAGTAGCAAGCATTTATGAACGGTTTGGAGCAACTAGCAACTATTGGTTAGCGTTTTGTATAAAATGCTTGTTTAGAAACAAGCAAGTAGCGTTTCACTTATTAATTATGACTATACAGCTATTTAACGCTTTATCAAACGAACAACTACTGTTTTTTACTACTGTCTACTGCTACTGCTTATTGCTGTCGTTTCTGGCTACCGATTATATAAAACCGCAATAATGATAAATTTCTAGATTAGCTATCATGCACGCATGCTTCATTTCACCTTTTACGTACATACTATGTTTTAACAATATATTCTAATTTCCATGCGACATGTTCAAATTATTGATCATGTACATGAAGAAGAACGTCTGATTTTGAACATATTACATGTCGCGAGTTACTACTAACTTGCCTCATAATGGTATGTTAACGAGTAAGATACGTCCTCACTTCGTTACGGGTTCGTTTATTCATGATTTAGTAAGGTACGTCCTCGCTTCATTACGGGTTTAGTAAGGATTGTATGTAACAAAAAATGGTGTCACATAGGTAAAATTAAAATTTCATTTAAAGTAAGAAAACCCAGTCAAACTTTCTAAATTACTTTTTAATAATTACATGTGTATACTATAATCATGTTTGTCAACTAACAACATTACATTAACACTCGACTACAAACAAGATATTATTAAAAAAAGTAAGCATTATATATTCTTGCTTTGTTTATTACTAATCGTGAATGCACGCTCATCGTAATAGTGTTTTATTTAACTTATTTACTCATATTAATACATTTCACCTAATTATAGCATATTATAGTACATCACAACAAAGCTACACATTTTATACAAATTTCGGGCATCTTGATGATATGTATATGGATATGATCTTCATCATAAAGTTCATATATCACACCAAAAATTTTTACTCAATTGCCTTTTATGAAGATATTGCTTTGTAGACCTAATGATCATGATTACTTCTTAACCGTTTGTTACATAAGGATTGAGATTCTCGCAAGTTTGTATGAACATGACCCGTCATGTATCCTCAAAAACAAAACTGTGAGGTCATATGACCGGTCATGTTTATAATAACTTGAAAGAATTTTAATCGTTTAGTAAACAACTACTAATGATCATGATTATCGAATCAAGTATGTATTACCGGATAAATGAAGACAACTAATTATACATGTATGTGCAAGTACATACAATATGTATAAGAAAGATGAACGTACCTATTGCCATGCATATTTTCTTGATTTAACTTGCTACCTTTTTCGAAGACGATCTTCGACAAACTTGTCTCCAAAAGTTGAAGAAAACAAAAAGCTTTTGGTTTGTTTTGTGTTGTTGAAGATGAAGAAGAAGAGAAAAAGGGAGAAAATGGATGCAAGTGTTGTGGATTAAGGGTTAAATATTGATTAGGGTTATTTCTTTTTCAAGATATATAACTAATATATCTAGACTTGTACTACTTTAATGAGTTGTATCATGTTTATTATGACTTGTACATTGTTTAGGCACTGGATTTGGACCTTATATTTAAGGCTAATAATTTCTACACTCCAAATTCTTATTATGAACTCAAATCAATGCGATTAAACAACAGATATTTATCTTACGCTTTTTACTGGGTTTGTATATTTGAGTGTCATAAATAACACCGAGAGTTGCATTTAATCAATACCATATATTTAAGCCTTTTTGGTCACTTAGTCATAAAGGCCAGCTGTGCTCACACTGAATTATAAAGTCCCAAATGTTGTCCTTTTCAATCCAATTTCATTACTTGTACCAAGTATATTATTATAGTGATTAGTAGTGCTAATTGGTCCAATTGTCATGGTTTTAAAGAGTGGTATATATTTCTTGGTGATCTAAATTGACTTTAAGACTACTTTTAATGATGGGTGATATTTCACCATTAAGATGGCCATCACAAGCCACTTTCATAAAAAGGTATTGATTTGTAAATTTTAAAAAATGGTTGAGAAACTTTATTAATACATTAAATATTCGTATCGTATTAATATTGTGTGCTTCAACTATTTGTATATATGTGTGTCTCAATAACAATTTAGAGTGTGCAAATTACCTCCCAAAATCAGTCTATGATCACGCACGAGAAAGGTGAAAAAAGAAAGATGGTGGTGATGTTGTTCAAACTTTCTTTTTTTAGATATGTTTGTATAAAGTGGATATCTTTAATGGTGATAAGCATAAAGCGGAAAGGTGATGATAATGATGATGCTTTGAATGATGATTTAACGCTAATGTAAAAGTGATGATAATTGTTACCATTAAAACCAGCCTAAGACTATTTCTCTAGAATACCCCATACAATGATCAAATTTGGTTTTCTCCATCCTATCTATTAAACCATAACTCGTCTATGAATCATGTACTTCTGATTAGCAAACAAAAAATAAGTCTCTTAACGACCAAATCACATCGTACTGACACAACTGTCTCAAATAATACGTGAGACCTCCAGTACGTTGACGAAAACTGTTAGCGTACGTATCCGAAGGACACGTGACAGAAGGAAAATGCCTCCATGTGTCCAAAGCGCACTAATCCAAAAAAAATGCATACCGGACAACCACAACAAAGTAACAGCACTTTTTTACTCAGAAGAACCTTTTACCCAACATTCCGTACCAAGGACAATACCTGAGCCGCCTAACCCTGGATATTACGGGATATTGTCTCCTACGTGGACTGACCCTAGCACCTAGGCTAGGCATAGCTTGGCTCGTCATTTTCTCGTGTTGTCAGGTTCAGTGGTTGAGGTAGTATAAATACCCCAACCTCATTTAATGTCCAACTAACTTATCACTACGCATTTACTCGCACATTTATTGTTTTGCTTTCCAACGTGAGCCTATACTTACTATCGTGCCAGAGCTTGGTTTTGAGGTCAAACCCGAGACGAGGCTAACACGTTTCTTTCATCTGTGTTAGGTGCTCGAAAGGCGTTACTTGTCAAGTCTGGAAGAACCTACATGTGCTCAATCCGAATAACAGTTATTTACCTTTACAGGAACCATAAACAAAAACCTTAGATATGGCTTGACTAATGTTGATCAGTTTTCTTTTTGAAATATATTAGCGTCTTAGCGACCAATGTTTATGTTTTTAATAAATATAGTACATGAATGTGTGAGGTTAATTTGATATCGTTCTAATGTATTGAGTAATCCTTGAATGATAAATGAATTGGAAATAAGACTTTGTTGTAATTATATATCAAGACATTCAAATAAATAATCACAAAACATCAAAGTAATAGTGCGGAAGCGTAGAGGATTTATTAATGAACAATTAATTAACATAAAAGAATATGCGTACCTTTTGTTGATTCTAGCCGAACAAGAATCAAATCCACAAACTAGCAACGGATGAACCCTAATTTGATTTAGTTAGGATTATGTGAATTACCCTCACTGCTTTGTAATTCAATCCAAGATAATAACAATAGTGTTATTACTATGTTTCTTACACACGCATTAAACCGAATTAAAGTAATGCTAGTTTTATAAAACAAATAACTTGGTTTTGTGGAAAAGACTTGGATCGACCCTATAGGGGTGTCGACCGGTTTTGAGAGCAAAACACACACAAACAATTTAGGGTTTAGCCATGAATCTGAGGACGCAAAACAAGACACTAGCATTTTATATACCCAAGAACTTGGTGAACAAGTTTTGGCTTGTTTCCTAATCCCTTAGGCCGATCGGTTCTCAACCTCACCAAGGGGTTCCTAATCTTCCAAACTTTGCAATTAAGTCATTTTCCAAATACCTTTAACGACCGTTAGTCCATTACATTAATTACTTAACGTCCGTTAGTCATTTTGTTTAATAAATAAATAAATACAACATTTATATTTAATTATTAACTTTAAATTCTCATACGTAAAGTGTGCAATCCCATAGTCTCGAGTTCGATCCTAACTCACGTCTACTAATTTATATCCATAAAACCAACAGACTTTTTGACAAATGTTTTTAGGTTAATTAGATGTTTGTGCCATCACCCAAACTATGATGTTTAGCGAAATTTTCAAACAAACATTGCTCATGGAAAAAGACTTTTACAAAAAAAGAAAAACCAAACGTTAGGCCATCAAATTAATGGCTTTGAGTGGTCTAATGATCAATTACCATCTCGCGAATATGATACACTACTACATATTAGGTACTCCATTAGTTGGCGAAAATGATATGGCCAATATAATTATTTTTACTCATTCAATCAAACAAAACGATGCTGCTTAATGTCTTTGTCATTAGTTGCATTAATTAATTTCGTTGTCCAAAAAACAAGTTTAATAATGTACACATGCAAATTTACGTAACAATCGATCACTTATTATATTGTGGTTCAGATTTGACCGCTTGTTAATTATCGCCTCAGTCTCAAAATTATTGTCTCTATTTTTATCTTGACACATCAAAATGTTGTGGTTCAACTTTTTTAAAATCGCGTGATTTTTTATCGGGGATAATAATTTATGTTGTTCATATAAATATGTGGACCTTACGAGATTCTCTCATAAGTTTCGGTGCATGTGAAGAGGAGACTAATAAAATCTTAAATTCGCAAAACAATAATTGAACAAAAGAAATAATTTGAGTGCACATGAAAATCTTTTATTTTTATGTCTAGATTGACTATATTATTCGAATAATGTAAAAACGGCCATACTCATCATTTTTCTTTTCGTAATGTAATAAATGAAAAAATCTAAAATATCACACGCATACACACAAAACAACAACACTCCACGACTCGGTTTTGGGGATGAATCTAAAACATACATTTTTAATGAATCTAATTGTTGATACAAAAACGTATACATTTTCATACAAAAACGTACATTTTTAATTCTAAAACATTTTCGTACGTTTTTGTTTGCACACTGTTGATAGATGTTATGATCTGGTTGGTTATCTTGCTGGATATGTCAAAAGGAATTTTAATTCTAAACCCTTCAAGAAGAATAATGTTTCACGACACTAATCTTTCCATCGATAATAGAGCTAGCAAATCTCCGCCTCTTTGTCTAATGAATGACTCTCCGGACTTATGAGTCCGCTTAATGACAACAATGTGTCCTCCGCTAATGCCAACGTAGCGGTAAAAATTTTCAGAACCTTCTTTAATGGCGGTGTCAAGTTTAACATAAACTTTGATAAATTCTTTAACAACAACACTAAAACCTTATCCGGAAACATAAGTCTTGGTTGGATTGTTAACTCGTGCAAATCAAAGACATGATGCTTCGCAAATTTTTAATTAATGTTGTTGACATTTCAAATCTTGGTCTAACCGTTGGTCATCCCAATGGGACTCAGGCCTTAATTACTAAAATTGGTGATTTAAAGGTCAATAATGACCTAACTCTCTTTGATGTCATGGTTGTTCTTGAGTACAATGTCAGTCTGCTGTCTGTTCATAAGATTGCTAGAGAAAATAAAATGTTTGTTGGCTTTAATGAATCTAATTGCTATATACAGGATTTACATCAAAAAAGGATTGTGGGGATTGGTAAAAAATGCAATGGGTTATATATGTTTGATATTGATTCCACATGTAAGATTGCTTCTAATAACTGCATTTCTGTTTGTCATGTTTCTAGAAATCTCTGGCATCAAAGACTTGGTCATCCCTCTGACCAAGTCTTACATATACTTAAACCTACACTTAATCTTGATGGAACCTCTGAATCTGACCATGTTTGTGATACTTGTAATAAAGCTAAACAAACCAGGGAACCATTTCCTTTAAGTGAACATAAATCAACTAAAATTGGTCAACTTGTTCATCTAGATGTATGGGGATCATATAAAGTCACTAGCAGAGATGGTTACAAATATTTTTTGACCTTTGTTGATGACTATTCTAGGGCAGTCTGGGTTTATATGCTTAAGGGAAAGGATGATGTTTATGTTTCCATTGTTAATTTTACTAATATGCTATCAAATCAATTTGAACACAATGTATCAAATCAATTTGAACACAATGTTAAGATATTCAGAAGTGATAACGGGACAGAATTTGTCAATAACAAACTTCAACACTTCTTTCATGAAAAGGGAATTTTACATCAAACCTCTTGTGTTTACACACCTCAACAAAATGGTATTGCAGAAGGAAACATAGGCATCTCCTTAATGTGGCTAGATCCCTTATGTTTTGTGGGAATTACCTCTATATCTTTGGCCCGAATGTGTTCTAAGCTGCTGCGTATGTCATAAACAGTTACCCTCTTACGTGTTGTCCGGCAAGTCTCCTTCTTCCTTGTGTATGGGCATGACCCTTCACTCTCTCTTAGAGTCTTTGGTCGCTTATGCTATGCCACCATTCTCAACATCTCGATAAATTTGGTAGTAGGTCCGAAAAAGTGTCTTTATTCGCTATTCAAATGAGAAAAAGGTTACAAACTCTTGAGCTTAGAAACAAAAATATCTTTTATTCCGTAGATGTCAAATTTTATGAAACTGTTTTCCTTCAAAATGAAAAATTCTTTGCCAAAACCTTTTGTTGAAACTTATGCGCCTAAAGATTTAAATCATAAAATTTTTTTTGACTCACAAATAAGTCTCAATGATGAAGGAGAGTGACATCCTATGATGATGGCACCGTGGTAAGTCATCCTACTAGGATTGATGAACCGTTGCAACATCTATAGATGATAACACACACCCCGAGGGCACCATATCACATGAATCACATCCTGCCGATGCATCTTCCGATTCTGGCGATACATCACCGATTCTGCCGAACAAGAAAGAGGCTTGCCACCACTATCGTTAGAAGGTCAACTAGAGTTTCTAAGTTGCCCAAGAATCTTAATGACTTTATTGTAGAAGGAAAAGTCAAATATGGTGTTGAAAAGGTTGTTAATTACTCTAATCTTAACAAAGAAAATTATCGCTTTGCTTCTAGTCTTAATAAAAGTATTGAACCCACATTATGAAGAAGCTATCCTTGATAGTAATTGGGTTCTTGCTATGAACTCGAAATTGAGGCCTTAAATGAAAACCATGCTTGGGATATAACCGATCTACTCCTAATAGAACTCCTATTGGTTACAAATGGATCTTTAAAATCAAATATAAAGCCAATGGTGAAGTTGATAGATACAAGGCTAGATTAGTTGTTAAAGGCTATAACCAAAGAGAAGGAATAGACTATGATGAAACTTTTTCTCTGCTGTGAAAATGTCTCATCGTTAGATGTCTTATTGCCTTAGTTGTAAAAACAAATGGCCTCTTTTTCAACTTGATGTTAATAATGCTTTCTTGTATGGAGATCTTGATGAGGATATCTATATGACCATCCCCAAGGGTTTCGTAATGAGAACAATAAGAATAAAGTTTGTAAACTTGTCAAGTCTCTATATGGCCTAAAACAAGCTCCCGTGAAATGGAATGAAAAACTTGTCGTTGTTTTAAAGGAAAATAACTTTGTTCAATCATCAATGATCACTCTTTGTTCACCAAAGCAGAGAATAACAAGTTTATTGCTCGCTTGTCTATGTGGATGATATTGTCCCATCGAAACCGTATTGAAGAGATAAACCTATTTAAAGAGTTTCTAAAATCAAAATTTCATATCAAAGACTTGGGAAATTTAAAATATTTTCTTGGCATTGAGGTTTTAAAACGGGAATGACATATGTCTCACCCAAATAAAATACCGTCTGGAACTCCTCAAAGAATTTTGCCTTCTGGTGCAAACTCGTGTCCACCCTATGGAACCCAACTCGTCCTTCCATACATTCCCACCGCCGATGATCCCTTACTTATCAACATCATCGGCTATCAAAAGCTTTTGGGAAACTTATCTATCTTACCCATACAAGACCGACATCTCATACTCGCTTAATTGTCCGGCACAATATATGCATTCTCCTTAAATTCTCATCTAGAATGTGCCCTCAATGTTCGAGATATCTAAAAGGAGCTCCGTGAAAAGGTCTAAGGTACAATTTGACAATTCAAAATCATCTTCAAGGATATAGTGATGCCGATGGGCTAAATGCAAGAAAACCAGAAATCATCACGAGTTATTGTGTTTTCTTTAATGATTGTTTGATCTCATGGAAAAGTAAAAACAAAACACTCTTTCAAAATCTTCCACAGGCGTAGTATAGATCTATGTCTCGCCGTCACTGTGAAATTATTTGGATTCAAAAATCTTAAAAGATCTAAAAGTTGATATCAATCTTCCCGTTAATCTTTTGTGATAACAAATCGACTTTTCAACTTGTCATCAATCCTGCCTTCCATGAAAGATCAAAACACTTTGAAATTGATGTTCACTTCATCGTGGAAAAAATTGCAAGAGGTGTTATAAGTGCAAAAAGATTTGCTCTTCAAACCAAACTATGACATACTTACTAAAAATCTCTCGTTTATCAAGATAAATTCTTGTGTGAAAAATTGATATTGTTTGATATGTTTGCCAATCAGATTAAGGGGGAATGTTAAATTTTGGGATATTAATCTGTGGCAAACATGTCATTCTATCAATTGCTAATGGCTTCCAAGTTATGTTCTTTGCAGAATTATTACAGGGGTTAATCATGGACAAAGCATAAATGGTTTAAAGTTCCAAGACGTTCATTTCTGCTGAAGTCTATCTCATTTCTGCTGATAAGTCATTATAGTCGTTAGAGGGGTGCTTTGTGTATCTTAATCTCCTATTTAATAAGTTCCTTAATCTAGGGTTAGACACAACTGTGAGTGCAGTCATTGTCTCACATTCTTTTCTATCTGATCATTTCATTTATCTTGTCTTCTCTTTGTATTTATATGATTATTGTCTCATTGACATTAATCTAATCTTGTAACACTTTGGATACTATTGTTGATTAATCTAAGCCGACTATTGTGGCTTAGGTTTGAATAAAGGTTCTATTGTTTATCTTGTATTGCTGATACTCTCGGACAGAGACGACCGATCGAGTCCTCCATTTCCTGGCCCAAAACGCGTGTGACATAGATCACCTTAATAAAAGAAGACATGTTCTAATTTGCCACATAAGAGATAAGACGCGTGCTAATTTACTTATTAGAGGTGAGATCTTCTTAGTAATATTTTGAAACAAAACTTGGATTATAAAAAATATATGTCCCTCTCATATGACATGTTGAAGTTGAACAAACCATTGAGTGATTTGAATCCACTTCACTTTCCCTATTTATAAACACAAGTATTTCTTGAATACAGTCAACTATTTTGTGATGTAATTATCTCTTTATAGATTTTTTCTTCATTTAGTTAGGTTTTGCTAACAAAAAACATTAGTGTGTGGTTAAAAGAATGTATCTTATTACATGGTTATTCTTGAATAATTGTGAATTTTTGATTGCTTGACAATTTCGAAAAATTTAGATGCAAATCCAGAAAGAAAAACTTGAATACACAACAAACAATTAATTGGCTGATTTAATTTCTTATAGTAATTTTAATAAAAGTCATCTTGTTAACTACAACCGTTAAGACTGTTCTTGGCAAAATAAAATTTAGTCTTGTAAAACCATAATATCGCTAAACAAATTAATGCAAGCAGTGTTTTGCTTAACTTCTTTGAGTATAGCAAGACTCTCGGGGTAGCAATGTCAATAATACTCCCAAAAGCCAAAGTTCTCGAATTACCCTTCGCCTATCTTAGTCTAATCTAAGCACGATATTCTTGAAAGTAACATTATGTAAAGAACTAATTTGTCAATCTATTGTAGATTTCACAAACTGATTTTTTTTTTTAATTATTATTATTTTTTTGTCTTTTTAATAACCAAATTTAGTATAAATAAATTTTATTGTCAAATAGTACTCCGTAAAATACTTTGATTTCCACTTAGACACTATAGAATCATATGCGGTGTTCATTAGACACCATAGAATCATATTTCGTTTTTCTGTTTATACATGTGCAATGTTTTAAGTTTTGAACAAGGCAAATTTTATTTCATCTTAAACAAACGTTACAACAAAAAGGAAAAGTCCGAATCACACCGTATAGTTTAGATACTTGAACACGTAAATATATGATGAACATAAAACATTTTATATGATTAGGTTACGATTTTAGCATGAGATGATTAGACTTCGTGCTATGCGTGTATAATTATATACATTGTTTTCTTTCTTTTTTTTATTTTTTTTAAGCATACGAGATAGAATTAGTTAATACGCAATAAGCAAATACTATAGTGCTTACTACATCACAAATATGAAACACTTTAACATAGATTAATTATTTTCACGTTATTATAACTTCTTAAGGTCAAATAATGAAAAAGGTTCCCAATTAAGTCTCATCATAGAAGATTCTAATGGATTAGCTTTCAAAAAACAAAAATAATTAACAGAAGGTAAAATGAAAGGGCGTAAAAAGTTGAATATTGTCATGGTCCAGCTTCGTCATTCTTAATATTTTACTTCATATTTTAATACAAGTGGTTTCACCATGACACACTTTTGTTTGTTAATAGATCTATTTAATTCAAAGGATAATTCTATGATAAATATTTAAATAAAGTGAATGAGTATTGATAACTAGATTTAACCTACCTATTTATTGTCTTTGTGATAGCAATCAAATTTAAATGCATCAACACGTGTTTATCTACTTTATTATTACTATGGCGCTTAAAATTATAGGATAAAAATATTACAAGTTTTAATTCAGCCGTATATCATAAAGCTCTATTTTCCTTTGTTTTTGTAGTTGGATTGCCACTCTAAAAACGTTGACGTTTGGTATTACATTACAATATTCTATTATGTTTCCGGACGTTCATTGTCGTGTTAGTGATTTTGATGATTTTATGTGAAACAATATGTAAAGTGATGTTTTAGACTTGTTATTCTGTTAGTGTTAGTGATTTTGATGAATTTATATAAGTCATTGTCGTATTAGGTCATTATGCTAGTTATTATTTTGGTATGTAAGTTTTGTTAGTGTTAGTGTTATTTGATATGTTCTATGCAACAAGCTAGATTTTGTTGCTCTTTAAACCGAAACATTTCTGATTTAATGCAGGACAAAGTTTATTCCAAAAAAGATCATTTTGTCTATGTGGGGAATTTATCAAAAAATGTTACTGACGATAATGTACGTTTCTAACTACATAATAGTTGTTATATTTATATTTTAAGTTTTGTGAAAAATGTATTTTTTTGTATTTGCAGCTTCGGAAGAGGTTCCATTTTTGTGGAACGATTAAAGATGTTGTTATTCCTAAAATAAAATGTATATCAACTACGTTTGTCTACTATGTTGTTAACATATATTAATTATGTTTGTGTAAAATTATATTATGTTATGATTTTTAGCTATGGCTTTGTTTACTTTAAAACTCAAGAGGTGGTGAAATCTGCTTTAGCAATGGATGGAACAACGTTTGGTGATCAATTGATAGTTGTTAGGGTGGGTTAGGTTAACCCTGATATCAGAGAAATTGTTGGAGATATTAAGGAGGGTGATGTTGAAGGGTTAGCCCCAGATGTTAAGGAGGGTGATGCTAATTCAGAAATGAGCAAGGGTTACGGAAGCAGTGCAGGTCTAATTCGGCATAAAAAAGAGGGTCAACATGCTGGAAACATGGGTTGTATGTTGATAGCATATTTGCGAATGGGTTAGCGTTTTGTGTTTACATTTTTTAGTCGACATTTGATTAACGTGTTAGTTTGTTGATGAAATAATTCTAGCAAGTCTGTGGGTATTATTGCGGAAACAATGAGTAAATGGGTTGATGAAAATAAGGTATTTATTGCGGAATTAGTGAGTAAGTGTATTGATGAAAACATGTGTTGTATGTCGATAGCAGATTTGCTGAATTGGTTAGTGTTTGTGCTGATGAAACGATGTTGTTCGCATCTGCAATTCTGCATATGTTCATTATTGAGACGTTAAATAAAAGTAAACAAACAGACTAGATGAAACACACACAAACTATAATAGTGATTAAAGTCTCACGTTTTATATGTGCAACCACCTCCCAAATAAATGGTCAAGATTATATATATATATATATATATATATATATATATATATATATATATATATATATATATATAATGCTTACAATAACTTCTCTAGTTATTTCAAGGTAACAATATCTAGAATCTTTTACTTCAAAATGTTTAAAGAATCAAATCACAAACTACCCTTTCTTCTAAAATCTTCATGTTTATGAAAAGTGCTAGTTTTTCTTTTGTTAGAGCTCCTTCACCCGTGTACATATCGTGTTTCCAAACTAAACCTCTCTAACGACACCTAAAATTTGACTCATAATGTGAACACATTATTTTCCTTCGATTAACATAAAACAATGTATTATGACAGTCAAAATGTCCAATTAACTTCGGTCTAAACATATTAGAAAAAATTGTATAACTTATTCAAAAAAAAGATATACTGATCGAGTTCTTGAAACTAATTGACAAAATAATATTAAAATATTCTTGAAAAACATAAGTTATTTAACATTTAAACTTTGTTCGTCAACACAATTTTATAAATGATTTAAAAGTAATCTTCTAAAATCAGATGCTACTTAATGTTATATTATAAAGACACCAAGTATTTTCGTCAAACATACCATTCCAAACATTCCATATGTGTCATCTTGACAGTAGTTAGATAAGTTTGTCCCCATGGGTGTAATCAAGCCGAGTACTAAAGCTCGAGCTCGTTTGAGTTTTAAATTCCGAGTTGAAGTTTGACCTTTATTAGTAAAGTAAATGAAAAAAAATATATATGTATATGACATGATAAAACTATAATTTAAGAAAACCTCGATAAGGCTCGCAAGTTGTATGAACCAATGAGGCTTGTGTTTCAATGGTATCTCATGTTGTGTGAGAAACTTATCAACCAAATGGTTGTGGGTAGGGCCGAGCGTCGGTCCAAAACCGAACCGAACCGACAAAACCGAAAACCATTAAAAACCTAAACCGAACATGGTCGGGTCGGTTCGGTTTAGTGTCGGGTCCGTCGGTTCGGTTTGGTTTACGTGTGTTTGTGCATGTTTTTGTCGGTTTTGGGTTGGACCGGACCGAACCGAACATAACCAAAACCGAAAATCATAAAAAACAAAACCGAAACCGAACCGAAAGGTTGTCGGTTCGGTTCGGTTTTTGTCGGTTTTGTCGGTCCGGTTCGGTTTTGAACCTTCCATGCTCAGCCCTAGTTGTGGGTTCAAGTCCTGCTTAAAACGTGAGAGATAGATTGTGCATTGTGGTGTATATTGTGTGAGATAAATAATTGATGTTCTAAAAAAAAAATAATAAAAAACTCGATGTCGGCTTGGATTCCTACTCGATTGACTTAAGCTTAATTCGATTGAAGCCAAATAAATTCGAAGTGTTTTTTTAAGTTGATGTGAAACAAATCACGAGCTCTCGTCTCGTTTACAGTATGTCCCTTCAATTGAGCCTCAAGCCAAAATATTACGTAAAAGTATAATTCAAATAGTAGTTACGGATTTTATGTCATTAGTAAACAATTATAAATTCAAAACTATTAAGTCACCCCTATTTTAAGGTTATTAATGATGTTCTTCTTTTGTAAATTCCGTTTTCCACTTTCTAAATCCCGCTTAGAGTCTCTAATGAACTATAATCGTGCGCTTAGAGTCTCTAATGAACTGTAATCGTGCGCTTATCATTGTATTAAAGACATAGTTTTAAGAGTACAATATCAATAATACTCCTAAAAGTCAAAGTTCTTGAAACACCCTTTGCCTATATTATTAGTCTAATCTTTTAGATTAGATTAAAATACACCGTTGGTTTTAAACTCTTTGGAAGGATCGCGACGACGAACTCGCCTTTTCATCGCCACAGTCCAAACCTGGCCATTAAACGCCGATTCGTCCTCGACCAATAACGCCTATGTTAACGTCTCTTTTCATTAGTTATTGGAGGGTATTACAGTCCTTTCACATTTATAACTCAACCTAGTTAATTCTAACTCAATAACTATTCCACCAAAACAAAAAGAGATATTGTTTGAACAAATAATATTAGTGTACCGAGTCCTCACCACTTAAGTATGACTTCATAAAAGTCAACCCAGAAAGAAAGTAATAATTCATGAAATTTACCCAAGATTAACAAACAAATTTATACATTATCAACTACTTAGCTAGTTGACTTATAACGATCAACTATATACGGTGTTTGATGAACCTGAACATAACCGATACTACTGAGTCATTGTCTCGATACATGTTAATTTCTCGATTAGTTACAAAATATAAAAGATGAATTTGGGCCCAACTTCAAAACGCTCAATCGCCGAATCTTCAAATGATCTACACAATGAGATTGATATCCGTAAACTGTTGAACCGACAAAACTTTTAGCCCTAAATTGATGATGTCACGCCACCTTGTCTCGCAAAAACAAGTATACAAATTACAAACATATAAGTTATGAACTGAGTGTTACAACTTAATGGAACTTAACACATGACATGGTATTCATCATCGAAACATCACCTAGGTCGCCTTTGGGTGAACAGTGTTAGGACGCAGCTTGTAATCTTTCTTTGCTCGAAGGGTGTCTTAACACCGCTTGAAACATCTGCAGACACCCCAACCCTTTCACCTTCCCTCCAAGTCAAAATCAGGCAAGTTCTCAACACCAAACCCTGCAAACTCAACTATTTTGGCCTTCCCCTTCCCATCTAAACCTCGCTTAAATTCTTGAACAACATCTCTCCCTTTTTTTCTAGGCAAAACCTCCTCTTCATCAACCATCTTTCCTTTTCCTTTTCCTTTAATTTTGTCCCTTTTTTAGCTACAACCCCTTCTTCGTCCTTGATTACTACACCACCTTTCACTCTTGGTGTCCTGGTTCCACTCCCCTGCATTTTTTTCTTATCTATCCCCTGCCATTGACTTCTAGTCCTAAAAGGTGTTTGACTAAGCATCCTAAAGTTAGCAACCTGCTCTACCCAACCCACAACTTCAAAACTGATGTTTTTTAAGTAAAATTGTGCTAACTTTTGGGGCTTGTGGCTACGAAGATATCAATGACTCATTTGTTTCAACCATTCCAAACAAAGTATGAACATCAACATCGGTATGAATCAAATGCAAACCATTTTCTAGGGATTGTTTAGGATCACAGAAAAACACCCCCAATTTCGTGATACGCAGCGGAATTCAAACTGGGTGTTACTTCATGGCACACCAGTCATAACAATAGAAAACGAACTCTAATGGAGTCGTTCGAAAAGATTTATCATTCGATTTATATAAATATCAAATTTTACAAAAAATGAGGTCCCAGTACTTTCACGGTTTACAAAATACATTAAATTAGTTTTCGAATGATAATAAAATTTATAGCCTTCTTGAGTATCCGTGCTCCTCCGTGCCAGCCTCGTACAATATGGACCTGAAATACATGCTTAAAACTGTCAACACAAAGGTTGAGTGAAATTCATAGAGTTTAGGAAATCAGTTGAACACATTATGTTAGTAGTGTGAGCTACAGACTCACACCAATGGTTTGAAAACAAAACAGTTATTATTGCACTAAGCTCATGATACCAAAAACGTTAACAGCTTGTCAATAGAAATTGATATATAGTAACAGTTGCCATAATAGGTAATTTGCCAATTAACCTATGGTTCTTCAAATAGAGTGCGTTTGTTTACCGGACTTGGTCAAACAAACGGGATTCGTCAATCCCGATAGATCTATCCACATTATTCGCGCTCACCCGCAAGTGATTAATGGTTCATGATAATAGGGACTTAAGTTTGGAAATAGTGGTACTTAGTGCACATAATACATTCAGATAAGCATAGAGTTTCAAAGCAATGTGTTCGGTTTAAAATAAAGCATGTATTCCCCCCAAGGGTTTGTAAAAAAATTAAGTAATAGAAAGTGGGGCTATGAACTCACCGTAGTGTAAATGATATCAAATGTATAATGAGAATGATGGATATGCCGTGAGAACTTCTACGAGCAACCTAGAAATAAAATGTTGCGACTTAAGTTTGGAATAATGATGCGAAAGAAATAACAAGCTTATATACGTCTCTATGTTGATCATGATGTAGTACATGGTATTTGTGTATGTCGTTTTATAGTAATGGTCTAGTTGTGAAAACGTATTTAGTTTATAGATATCGTACTACCGTTCGGGCCATCATAATTCGAGGTCATGCAAGAACGTCGAGGAGCTAGGACACTTTAAATCGTAAATCCAACAACTCGTCGATACGTTTTACTCAAATGAAACCCCTCACATGAAGCTCCCTACTATTGTAGCACTTAGTAGATACAACATATGTTTTGAGTGAAGATTGTTATATAAATAATTTTATCATGTTTTTACAAGTTTTCGTCGTTTCATAAATATGATTACCTTAGTTAACGGTCTTGGGTAAATAAGCCTTGAGGCTTTAGCCATGGCCTTGCCGTGACTTTGGTCTTAACTACCATGGTCTTGAGACTCAGCTTTGACCTTAGCCGTAGCCGTGGTCTTGGCTTATGGCTATTAGGCCTCTTGGTTTGCTTTTATTTGTGACAAAATTGTAGTTGTGAGATTATATAAAGGGCAGTTTCAGTTTTTGAAAGATAATGGCCTATTTTTGCGTTTTCAAGGTCCGAGCTTCTTTACAATCAAAGGAAAACGGCGTTCCGGACAACTTTCGTGTTTTAACTTTTTGATGATTCGGACCAGAAGTACCACTTTTAAAATGGCAGAACCAAAACAGTTTCAATATGGCAGTTTTGGCGTTTAGGTTTCGCCAACTTCTTTTGTCTATAACTTTTGACTCGTTTGTCCGTTTCAGGTGATTCAAGTTGATATGTTTACCTTTTTATTTTGTCTACCATAGTATGTAAGTTTGAAAGTCCATAGGTTACTGATTTTAATGGTCTCAAATGTGTAGAATATGACTAGTTTACTAGTTTGTTACTTTTATGACAATATGTAAATTAAAACATGTGATTGAGTATATGTACATCATGAATCAACATAGTAACTATATATATAGCATGAAATAGTTAAGATTATGAATAATAAGGATGAGATGATGGTGGTGATAAGTTGCTTACAACTTTTGGCTTTCACTTAAGAAAGGAGTAATTTAATAAGGATAGGACTTTGATTGATCACTTAAGACTTTGGATTGAGCTAGCTTTCCACACCTTGGCACCCTTGCAAACTTGAAGAGTTGGTGATAAACTACTAAGTGACTTGAGTGGATTTAAACTCAAGAAGATCACTTAAACTTGTTAGAGATTTGATGAAGTAGCTTGATCTTTGGAACTTCTTTGCATAAACTTGGAGTTTAAAGATCAAATGATGGAAGATATGATGGATTGATGATATGAACGACCCAATTCAGTGTTTTAGGGTTCTTAGGATGTATTTCACTTGCTATTTTTAGGAGGGTAAGTTTGGTTAACCATATATTGGGTTAAATATTAACCATGGTTAAGTTATGACACATGTAATGATCTAAATGAACCATGGTTAGGATGATACCACCAAAATGATGACTCCCCCCCCTAAAGGCTGTCACAATTGGTTACAAGGCTTAGATGATAAGTCTTGATCTTATCTTGGTTACGGAGTGGGTTTTGGTTCCGTTAAATGCCAACCGTAAGTTGTTAAGCCAAAAAATGTAAAACCGGGTATCGTAAAAATAAGAAAGTTACAGGAATGATGAGACTCATCATTATACTCCATCTAAAAATATAAAATGAGTGATAAGTCTCATTGGGTGCAAAAACGCTTCTTAAAGCTGGAAATACGGGTCAAAAACGCGTAATTCGCAGTTTATTAGAAAAGAACGAAATTTCAGGGAAACGACCGTGAATTTATTTAGAGTAGACTAAAATTAGTCTAAAAGTGATATGAGATGTTAAAATATGGTTTTCGTCATACGCGGGATAACTTTACAGTTATTCGTGAAGTTTAAGAGTTACGCGATTTAAGCAGAAATGTAGAACGTACAAGGTTAATTCCTTTATGGTCCAAAGAGGAGCAAAATATGTTTGAATTTTCCAAAAATGTAAAAGTGTCAAAAACATATTAAAAACACGGTCGAGAATCGTTAAGCACGGATGTAAGTAGAATTGTTTAAAACGTAAGTTTAGTTTCGATTCGGTAGCATGGTTTATTTGGTAACATAAAAATAAATCTTAAAAATTCTCAAATTAATCATGAGTGATCTAAAAATTCATCTGATGAGAGGAAGATTGTCAGAGTTGATTTTCGTTATGCGCTTGATGTTTAAACGGTGTACCGACCAAAATGAAACTTTTATAACGATGTTTTCTTAATAACTTTTGCGAAGATGATCTAACGATTTTCAAACTCTCATGTCATTACTAAAATAATTTATCTTACGAGAATGTGAAATAAAAATTTTACGGGATGAATAGTGAAAGTGAATAGTAAAAGTGAATAATAAATTCTCGAAAATGAAAAGTAACCTAAAAATGCGGGTGGTTATAGTCTCACCACCTTAATGGGAATTCCGTCCCGGAATTCAGTGTGTGTTACTAATGTTGAAGTGTCTAGGAAAATATGTTTATATGCGCCGAATCCTAATCTTTGCGTTATCAAGTTTCTGGTCATAGAATGTATTATGTACCATGTGGCTCAAGTTGATAACCTAAAGGGTTTTGTTAAAATCTTATAGAGTCCAATATACCTAAAGTTTGGCTTTTCCCGATTCTCAAAACGAATAATATCTTATTATATTGAGGCTATCAATAAAACCTTAATTTCTAACATGGAGTTTTTGGTGATAGTGTGCGGCATGGAGCCTAATTTGTATTTGTATGGTTTCCTTAGTTGTTTCGTGGGTGATCTCTGAACACCTTAGTCCATCAAATGGTTAACTAACACTTTCATCTATATAGTGCCTCAAAATGGAATAGTTTTGTTGTTGTTAGGGTAACTATTGTTAATCAAAGGTGTAAGATATTGTTTATGTGAAATGGTTTGTAACGATGTTGTAGGTAAGTCTTGCTAGTGGGAAGTGGTTATCCAAACCATTTCCAAAGTTGATCATGTCTTAGGTGGTTTCGGGATGAAGGTCATATCTTATAGTGGTGTTTGAAAGAAACGTGGTACTGTGAAGTTTTACATACTGGATTTCAATGAGGTTCAGATAATGATGTGATATGTTGACGATTAGAAGAGCGTAGTGTACGCTTACCACTATTCTTAGGTGGAGATGTCAAGTTTGCTTTAAAATCAAAAGTGAATTTTTAAAGGATTATGGCGGAATGATATCCTTGAAATCTAATCAGGTTAGTACTTCTAAGGAATGACGAGAAGATTCGATGACTGCCCCAAGACAGTAGTTCGGATTATCTCATGTATGAAAATTTCAAGAATGAAATCAGGTAGTATAAATAAGATGTTAAGATTTTGCTGAGTGGTAAGACACTATCGTGTCTCTAGATCTTTTTAATGAATTCTGGTGGTTTATCGAGTTTAAGAAGGAAATTGACCTGAATATAACACTTGTATAACTATTCTTAGTGTTTGAAAATTTTAAGTCGAACATAGTTAGTCAGACTATGTTCCACTATTCCTAGGCTAAAATATAGCTGACTAGACTATATTTAGCCGAGGTTCGATAAAATTTTCAAATACCTAATTTAGGTACACTTGTGATATGTTTATAGCTTTTGAGAAATTGTCCACTAAGAAAAGGCGATATCAAACCATCCAGTTGCAAGTCCTGGACATAAAAGACTTGTAACCTATGTTTTCACATTCCATTGCATAGAAGATAGTATGGGTAGATATGTGTGGAAAGGAAATTTTAAGTAATTCTAAAATAGTCCATACTTGGCTAGAATCACGGACCTTTAACAATGAAGGTTTCGGAAGAGAATTTTGATGAATGTAGAGAAAGTTCTTGAACTTGACTTTTGTAGATGATGAGTCGGTTTATCTTTTAGAAATCCCATTTTGTATTTCCATTAGGAAATTAATAGATTGTGACGGGCTTCATGTAAAAGAATATCATATAAGGTTTTATAAGATAATTTGTAGAGACTATTGTATAACTTACAATATCTGAGGAGTAGTTGAGACCATTTTGCAACTCACAATGTCTGAGAAATAGTTAAGACTATGGGTGTTATCGGGGTTATCGGGTTTGTCGGGTCGGGTTGAGTCGGGTTTTGAATTTTTTAAAAGTGACCCGCAACTCGACCCGATAAGTAATCGGGTTATCGGGTTCGGGTGGTATCGGGTCGGGTTAAGTCAGGTCGGGTTGAGCCGGGTTATCGGGTGATGGAATACCAATTACAACAGGTGGTTAATGTATGCTTAAAGTGATAGTCAACATCAGTAACATATTTATATAAATTTACAAGGAACATAAAGTGATAGTCAACATATTTATACCCGAATATTAAAGTGATAGTCAACATATTTATATAATTTACAAGGAACATAAACTGATATTACAAGGATAGTCAACAAATTTCATAAACAAAGTAACAAATTCCATAGTCAACCGACTCTCATCAGTGGCAAGCTACCAATAAAAGTAATATATATAAAAACTAATTCATAAAAATAAAACGTACAGTACCAAACTACCAATAAAAGTAATATATAAAAAATGGAAAAATGATTATCGGGTCTAATCGGGTTGACCCGATAACCCGATAACATAATTTTTTTAACCCTAACCCGACTCGATATCATAATCGGGTTATCGGGTTCGGGGTCCAAACAACCCGACTAAATTTTTGACCCGATAAGGCCTTATCGGGTTCGGGTTCGGGTTCGGGTCGGGTTGACCCGACCCTACTGACACCCCTAGTTGAGACCATTGTGTAACTCGCAATGTATAGGAAATAATAGAGACCATTGTGCAACTCACAATGTCTAAGAAATGATGGAAAGATCATTGTGTAACCCACAATGTCTTGAGAAATGATGAAGAGACCATTATGTAACTCACAATGTCTTGAGAAATGATGGAGAGATCATTGTGTAACCCACAATGTCTTGAGAAATAAATGAGATCACCATGGGATTTACTGGTGTCGAGAATATAATAGAGACCACCGTAGGATTCTGGTGTCTAAGAATGTAATAAAGACCCTTGTATCTCACGGTGTCTTGAAAATGAATGAGACCATTGTATCTCACAATGTAAGGAAGTAGGAAAGACCATTGTAGTCGGTTACAATGTCTTGGAGGAAGTTTCAGTAATCCTAAAATGCATGAGTAGATGCATGATTGGGAGATTAGGAAAATATGATTGTCTTAGTAATGCCTTAGAATAAAGTGACGAGATATGTTGAGTACATTGTTTATGATTGAAATTATGTCAAGTATATATATCAATATACTAGTATGTTTGTATAGCTTAAAATGCCTAAAAGTTACATAATCGTCGGAGGATGGAAGGCACGGAGAACGGAAGGCTATAAAATGTTTTTGTTTGTAAAGGTAGTTATAGTTTAAGTCTCAATTAGGCCCATTTCTCTATAAGCGTGGCTCGATACCAATCAGTAACACCCCGATTTCGTGATACGCAATGAATTCAAACTGGGTGTTACTTCATGGCACAACAATCATAACAATAGAAAACAAACTCTAATGGAGTCGTTTGAAAAGATTTATCATTCGATTTATATAAATATCAGAGTTTACAAAAAATGAGGTCCCAGTAGTTTCACGGTTTACAAAATACATTAAATTAGTTTTCGAATGATAATAAAATTTATAGCCTTCTTGAGTATCCGTGCTCCTCCGTGCCATCCTCGTACAATATGGACCTGAAATACATGCTTAAAACTGTCAACGCAAATGTTGAGTGAAATTCATAGAGTTTAGGAAGTCAGTTGAACACATTATGTTTGTAGTGTGAGCTATAGACTCACACCAATGGTTTGAAAACAAAACAGTTATTATTGCACTAAGCTCATGATACCGAAAACGTTAACAACTTGTCAATAGAAATTGATATATAGTAACAGTTGCCCTAATAGGTAATTTGCCAATTAACCTATGGTTCTTCAAATAGAGTGCGTTTGTTTACCTGGACTTGGTCAAACAAACGGGATTAAATCAATCCCGATAGATCTATCCACATTATTCGCGCTCACCCGCAAGTGATTAATGGTTCATGATAATAGGGACTTAAGTTTGGCAATAGTGGTACTTAGTGCACATAATACATTCAGATAAGCATACAGTTTCATAGCAATGTGTTCGGTTTAAAATAAAGCATGTATTCCCCCCAAGGGTTTGTAAAAAAATTAAGTAATAGAAAGTGGGGCTATGAACTCACCGTAGTGTAAATGATATCAAATGTATAATGAGAATGATGGATATGCCGTGAGAACTTCTACGAGCAACCTAGAAATGAAATGTTGCGACTTAAGTTTGGAATAATGATGCGAAAGAAATAACAAGCTTATATACGTCTCTATGTTGATCATGATGTAGTACATGGTATTTGTGTATGTCGTTTTATAGTAATGGTCTAGTTGTGAAAACGTATTTAGTTTATAGATATCGTACTACCGTTCGGGCCATCATAATTCAGAGGTCATGCAGTAAATGTTCGAGGAGCTAGGATACTTTAAATCGTAAATCCAACAACTCGTCGATACGTTTTACTCAAATGAAACCCCTCACATGAAACTCCCTACTATTGTAGCACTTAGTAGATACAACATATGTTTTGAGTGAAGATTGTTATATAAATAATTTTATCATGTTTTTACAAGTTCTCGTCGTTTCATAAATATGATTACATTAGTTAACGGTCTTGGGTAAATAAGCCTTGAGGCTTTAGCCATGGCCTTGCCGTGACTTTGGTCTTGACTACCATGGTCTTGAGACTCAGCTTTGACCTTAGCCGTAGCCGTGGTCTTGGCTTATGGCCATTAGGCCTCTTGGTTTGCTTTTATTTGTGACAAAAGTATAGTTGTGAGATTATATAAAGGGCAGTTTCAGTTTTTGAAAGATAATGGCCTATTTTTGATTTTTCAAGGTCCGAGCTTCTTTAAAATCGAAGGAAAACGGCGTTCCGGACAACTTTCGTGTTTTAACTTTTTGATGATTCGGACCAGAAGTACCACTTTTAAAGCAGCGAGAACCAAAACAGTTTCAATATGGCGGTTTGGCGTTTAGGTTTCGCTTAACTTTTTTGCCTATAACTTTTGACTCGTTTGTCCGTTTGGTGATTCAAGTTGCTATGTTTACCTTTTATCTTGTCTACCATAGTATGTAAGTTAGAAAGTCCATAGGTTACTGATTTTAATGGTCTCAAATGTGTAGAATATGACTAGTTTACTAGTTTGTTACTTTTATGACAATATGTAACTTAAAACATGTGATTGAGTATATGTACATCATGAATCAACATAGTAACTATATATATAGCATAAAATAGTTAAGATTATGAATAATAAGGATAAGATGATGGTGGTGATAAGTTGCTTACAAATTTTGGCTTTCACTTAAGAAAGGAGTAACTTAGTAAGGATAGGACTTTGATTGATCGCTTAAGACTTAGGATTGAGCTAGCTTTACACACCTTGGCACCCTTGAAAACTTGAAGAGTTGGTGATGAAGTACTAAGTGACTTGAGTGGATTTAAACTCAAGAAGATCACTTAAACTTGCTAGAGATTTGATGAAGTAGCTTGGTCTTTGGAACTTTTTGCATAAACTTGGAGTTTAAAGATCAAATGATCGAAGATATGATGGATTGATGATATGAACGACCCAATTCTGTGTTTTAGGGTTCTTAGGATGTATTTCACTTTCTATTTTTAGGAGGGTAAGTTTGGTTAACCATATATTGGGTTAAATATTAACCATGGTTAAGTTAGGACACATGTAATGATCTAATTGAACCATGGTTAGGATGATGCCACCAAAATGATGAATCCCCCCTAGAGGCTGTCACAATTGGTGACAAGGCTTAGATGATAAGTCTTGATCTTATCTTGGTTACGGAGTGGGTTTTGGTTCCGTTAAATGCCAACCGTAAGTTGTTAAGCCATAAAGCGTAAACCGGTATCGTAAAAATCTGAAACTTACAGGAATGATGAGACTCATCATTATACTCAATCTAAAAATATAAAATGAGTGATAAGTCTCATTGGGTAAAATTTGCTTAAAGCCGAAATACGGGTCAAAAAGCGTAATTCGCGGTTTAATGTAAAAGAACGAAATTCGTGGAAATGACCGTGAATTTATTTAGAGTAGACTAAAATTAGTCTAAAAGTGATATGAGATGTTAAAATGTGGTTTTCATCATACGCGGGATAACTTTACGAGTTATTCGTGAAGTTTAAAAGTTACGCGATTTAAGCGAAATGTAGAACGTACAAGGTTAATTCCTTTATGGTCAAAGGAGGAGGAAATATGTTTGACTTTTTCAAAAATGTAAAAGTGTCAAAACATATTAGAAACACATCTTGAGAATCGTTAAGCACGGATGTAAGTAGAATTGTTTAAAACGTAAGTTTAGTTTCGTTCATTGTGAGGTTTATTTGGTAACATAAAAATAAATCTTAAAATTCTCAAATTAATCATGAGTGATCTAAAATTCATCGATGAGAGGAAAATTGTCGAGTTGATTTTCGTTATGCGCGTGATGTTTAAGCGGTAATCACCAAAATGAAACTTTTATGACGATGTTTTTTAATAACTTTTATGAATATGATCTAACGATTGTCAAACTCTCGGTCATTACTAAAATAATTTATCTTACGAGAATGTGAAATAAAAATTTTAAGGGATGAATAGTGAAAGTGAATAGTAAAAGTGAATAGTAAATTTCGAAAATGAAAAGAACTCTAAAAATTCGGGTGGTTCTGAAAGTCCTATACTTTATATGTGCAATTACCTCATAAATAAATGGTCTAAGATATATATATATATATATATATATATATATATATATATATATATATATATATATATATATATATATATATATATATATATATATATATATATATATATATATATATATATATATATATATCTGATTATATACGTAGATAATGCCACGTAAACGCCACCTCATTGCCCAGTAATTCATTATCAGCCATGTCATCACACTGTTTCTATGTAAGCATTTTTAAAATTTATTTTATTTGAAGACATTTAATTAATTAAGCATTTTTGGTACAACTTAGTAATTTATTAATCCACTTAAGCAATAGTATTTAATTTTCGGATTTAATGTATAAATTATATAAATTTTTAATATTTTTTTATCCACTTAAGCAATAGTATTTAATTTTCGGATTTAATGTATAAATTATATAAATTTTTAATATTTTTTTTTGTAAAATTCGATAGTATTTAATTTTCGGATTTAATGTATAAATTATATAAATTTTTAATATTTTTTTTGTAAAATTCGATTTTTATAAAAAATGACAATGGTGAGATTTGAACTTGGGTTGTTTGTAAGAGTAGCATTAATAACTTGTGTGTTTACCACTAAGGCAACAAGTTATTTTGATAATTATGTTGCATACTATAATATATAAATGGCTATAATTTTATTGGAATCCTATACTAAATACAATTTATCTACAAAAATTATATTAACTAATTATCTTTTTAAAACTTATTATACATATCTTTCCTTAATATTTTTTCTTAATTCAAAACCCTAATAAAATTCGGTTCAACCATTTTTTTTGTCGACACTTTTGAGGATGTTGTTCAACAGACATATGATAAGTATGTTAGACATGATAAGTAAGTATGTTTCGTGTTATTTGTTTGTTTAGTGAAACATGTTGTGATTTGTTTATTTGTCAATTTGTTTATATATTCAGTTATAGAAAAGAATGGAGAGAAGTGAACATGTTTATGATGCTCACGCATACACGCAGATTGTACTATGTGAATCTGCTCACGGGGAGAATCAAATGGTGGTACGACACACCCGAAAAAGCATACCAATGTATACATCTTCTTTATTTTCCTAATCTTGATTTTGTAGTATCTTACTGTAATTTTTTCAGAATGTTTAATTTTACAATAATTACGATAACTCTTCTCGAGTATACTATGAACTATTATAAGAAAGTTCTTATATATTACAATTGCATGTAACATAAATGACCTTGGAGCTGCATACAAAATACTATTCTCCCCTTGCCGTGCATTGAACGATTATGATTGGTAGGTTTTGTTGTGTTGACACTATGTCTTGATTTACATGTACATGGTGTTATTTTTATGACCTCTTGTGGGAATATGTAGTAAGCGGAAAGAATATGGTTTATCACTCATATATGAGCTATATATTATGCTTGGGCTTTTGACGCCCCGGCACTCCTCTTTTCCCTTCCTTTGGATATGGAATCACGAAGAAAAGCATCATGGGTCATACTGAACTCCCAAAGCTCGCCCTCTCGCACTAAAATCTCGAGTAAGAGCAATTTTTGTTTCTATGAGGATAGCGTTATATAGTTTATGTATTTCGGGGATATTAGTTTGACAAAAGTTTTCATTAGGCCTTTTTGTGCCAATTTCAATACTGACATCTCAAAGTATTGAACCAAATGAACTAATTATGTTACGATTCTAGATCTTTTATTGTTAAGTTAATAATTCTCTTGTGTTCTTGGAAACATTTGGTGGATAGGTAATTATTATTTATGATCTTTGAAACTTCGGTCTCGATTCGAGCTCCCTGTCATTGCAGATGTTGTTGTGGGACCCCTTTCATTTACATTGATCAAGTAAAAGCTCTCTAACCGACCGTATTGAGATAGTTGCTCAAAATTCTTGGATTGGAAAAGGTGGAGCTTTTACCGAGAGATCGTATTCATCTTCATTTAACGCAATGTATTACATTATATAACCCGCCCATTACTGTTTATATGCTCTCTCTTTTGATACAAGGAGAACGGACAATAACTTGGTAGCCCATTACCATTTATAATTATCATCTTTAATCTAAAAAGCCGCTTTATGGTTCCGTGTTTTGGTGGAAGGTTCAGATAAACCAATGGTAGTGGCGGTTGAAGCGCGATGTTGAAGAAAGCGGACTTCAAGAAAAGTTATCGCCTTTGATCAAGATAAAAGATTGTGAAAGTTAACCGGTTACTGTTTGTGTGGTTGATGGTTTACCTTCAATGGTAAAAAAGTAAAAGTTTTTCATCAAACTGTAAAAATAAATGTACACTACATGCAATGACAAAAGCGTGGAAGCACTACATTTTCATGCAGTTTCACTCTATATTCAAATTTGATTTGTCTCCTGCAATTAACATTATCTGTGCCAACTTAATGTCTCGATATTTTAGCATTGTCATATTGAGTTGTGTTTTGTGTTTTTATCCATGGTAGATGGAGTATAGCTCTGGTGAAGAGTCCGAGTTAAGTGAGTCGGAGATATTTGAATACAAAGATAAGCCGTATGAGCAACTTAGGAATGGAATTTATAAGGTCAAAAATCCGAATGGCATTCTTAGATGTCCTTTCTGTGCCGGTAAGCTTATTGCTTTTATTGTTGTAGGTAATACACAATGAATAAAGTGAATGACGTTAACTTTTGTATCGTTAGTTTGGTGACTTTGGAGTCTATGAGGAACGTATGGGATGTCTTATCTGAAATGTTGCAAGCCATTGATCCAAAAGACCGTAAGGTATGGTTAATCATTAAAAAGTGTTGCCTTTAACTCATCTGTTAACAATGTGTATTGAATGTAACAGTTAGTTTCTGTTATAAACCCATCTATGATGTTTTATGCATTTTAGGCTGTAAAAGATGAAGTTATTGTCGATCTTTATGGTACGGGCCAACAGACTTTGTAAATTGCTAGCCGAGCCATTGGTGCACCACCAAAAGCGGTCCCATGGAAAATCCACCAAGGTCGAGGCGTTGGGAACACCTCGGCCTCCAACTGCTGAGAGTGTCGTCCCATTTCCAACCATATCACGTGGAGACCTGCTGTCTTGGGTGGTATTCAGATGACCATATCGTGCTTCATAACCTTTGAGGTAATATCGAGCTCCTATCAGTTTTCTGCAATAATTCATAGCTATTATAAGTCTAACTCCTCATACTCACATAAATCAGCATAATATGTAGTCCATTTAACATCCTTTATTTATAATATTGCCAGACTTGGTTTGATATACGTACGAAGATAAACCGGCATTCTTTTGTAAATTTAGTCTAGCATATATTTTGAATAATCAGTTATAAAGCTTTTTTTTTTCCTAAAAAAAGGTAAAATATAGTATAAACGGGTCGATCCGGATCATGATCCAGTTTTATTTATACGTTGGATCTTGGGTGAGATCCCCAGGATCTATTTAGTAAGATCATGGGTCAGATCCGATTTTCAGGAGATCCATAATGAGTGTTTGGGTGGGGTCTCATAATGGGTGTTTGGACATGGTGTAATACTTGGTATTATACATGGTTAAGGTTATATTCATTGTTTCTTTCGAAACTGAAGATATAAGGGGTGTTTGAACATAATGACCCAAAAAAAGTCAAGGGAGTAAATTCCTAAACAATGTTTACGGGTTGGCCAAAACATTGAAAGTGTACTGGTTTACCACTATGAACCTTAATATTATAGGGTCAACTTAAAAATGCTCTTAAAGATCATATTAGTTGTATTGATATTACTTAATTAAGAGGCCACCAATATTGTTTAATAGATGATTATGCGTATATATGTATATATAGTTGGCTAATGAGAGGCTCAATAAGTTGCAATAAGTTAAATTTCAGTTTCTATTGCATTTGTCCGTTTCTAATGTGGATTGTGATTTGGATTTACAACGTTGGATCTTTGGTCTGTAATTGATTTACAACAAGGAATAGTTATACGCAACCCACATACATGTTCCAAGTTAGAGTATAATATTTTTTAATTTATTTTAATTATGTTATTGAATTATCTTTCCATCTTAATACCTGGCAGTCAATGATTACTATTGAAGGTATAAAAATGGTTGATGTATACAAGCTTCTGAGGAAGAAAACGTCGACTTACAACAGCTACCTGACCCGACGAGAATAACATTTTTTTGCAGAAAGGGTACCGTACGCGATCTCCTCCCATTTCATGTACCATACTTACTTTCTTTGTAGTGACTAATAAGGATCAACTTTATCTTCAGGTTCTGAGTATGGTAAAGCAAATTAAGTAATCACGATTGTGCATATGCCGACTTGTGATGAGTCACTATTCCCGTGCTGGTAGACCGGGTCACTTATCATACTTTTAGAAGTCATGCCTATTTGAGACACATATTTAGTTTTCATATTTTCATGCTTTAAGTTAGCTAATGTGATTTAATCATCTCTCTTTCAGATCAGGTCGGAGTAATCGTATAGTCGTAAAGTATTCACAAGTTTCTATATCACCATATCCCATCAGGTATTCACTTTAATTTTTAGATGTCTATGTCTCTATATTAAGTTTTCAGATGTCTAAGTTAGATTGTGGTTAGGTATTAGTAACCATATATATGCAACTTAATAGATAAAAGTATTAAACCATTAGTTGGGTGAGAATGCGAGGAACGGGTTGTTTGGTACTGAGTAAAGTGTCGCAGCGAGGCTGTTTTATTGTTTGAGAATACTACAATGGAATCAATTGTTACTCATAGTGACATGCATAAGATAAATTGAGATTCATTTTTTAGAAATATTGATTTTAACTGTAAATTTGCATGGTTTTAGTTTTGGATTACTACACTTGAAGCATTCAAATAAGATAAAGGTTTTAACAGTTTATTTATCTATTTTTTCAATCAGTTTTGAAGTCTCCTTTTTTGTATAAATGTTAACCAAACACAAATCCAAACCTCATTGTGCAAAAACGATTGCACGCGGTCATGTTTACATGCGAAGGGACATTAGCCAACATCAACACAACAAGAGAATGGTACTACATATGATATACGATGTGCAGAAAAAAAGTCAAAAACGACAGTGGTGTATTTGAATGCATGGATCATGGCCCACTACAAATCCCACTTACAGGTAACACCGTAAAAAATAACACAACGTATTTACTCAATAATTCTAATATCGTGTGGCCATAGAGGTTCTGGCTCTGGCCTATCCAAAAGGGTAGTCGCCTTGGGATTAGTCGGCTCACATTTTCGAGTATATACACTTGAAATATTGCAATCCCCTCTACTTCAAACTTACAGGTACAACTTCAAAGATTTCATTGCAGACCACTCCGTAACAGTTCATTTCACAATTTTCACTCCTAGCGTTCATGTTGTTACCGGATTATAATGCTACAAGTTAGTTCAAAAGCTTCAAATGCCTGATCCTCATCAAATCCCAAGCAATTAAGGGGAAGAAACACATATTTCAGTTCTACTTCAGCCCCTCTTGCAAAAAAGGAATGGTTGACTTCATCCTAGATGACGTCTTAGATAAAACCCAATTAGCAATACAATGAATACTTTGTATTTTTGGTTTTTGATTACTGTTATATTGGTTGCTTTAAGGTTACAGGTTTTTAGATATATTAATCAAATTTATGTCTTGTGTCTTCGCTTCAAATGTGTTCGTGCCCATGTACCCTATTGTCAGTGCTTAATCCTCATTGAGCAATGATTTATGTAGTGTATTATTAATCTTTAGATGAAAGTGGTCAAAATAGCAGTTTCATATCTTACCTTTTTAGTATATTCATTTAAGGCTTGGGACCAGGAAAAATGCAAAGCAATCCAACTTGAACCTTTAAGTCCTTATATGAATATTTGAGATGTAGTATTCTTTGAATAAAAAAGCAGATGACATACTTTCAAGGATAGCAATGTCGTAGCCACTACGAGTTGTCGGTAGCTTCAGCAAAGCTCAGGTTAAACGGAAATTGATCAAAAAATATTTGAACTTGAAATAATGACTTACATAATAGTCTATGAGAGTTAAGTTTTCTCTTCAAATAAATCAAGTTCAGTAAGGCGCCAATTAAGGTGTCTACTGGAGCTACTTACCACAACCGCCAAAATTACAATTACAAAGGGCGTGAAAGAGGCAGAGGATTTGGGGCAATTTTCTATACTCTATGCTGGTGTGTACTATTATACTATGACCTGATTGTGTGTATTAATTTTCTTGTCTTTAGTTGATTCAGGCTTCACGACCAGTGATGAAATTTACCGAGGAGTTTGATCTTAGTGCGATGAATGAGAAATTTAACAAGGATGAAGTCTGTGGTACCTTAGGAAAAAGTAACAGGTCAAGTTCAAAGGAAAAAGCTGAAAATGCTACTAATGAGGATGAACCAAAAGAGTAAAATGATTCCAATTTACCCAAAGCTGATGTCAAGGTGAGAATAACAATGAAAAATTGCCCCTGATGGTGGAACTTGCATTTTTGGGGAGAAGAAAGCGGCCCCCTTTTTTCGGCGGAGTGGGCAGCATCGCTTTCTGTCGTGTAGCCGTGATGCCATTTAGAAAGAAGAGACCAAGAAGAAGAAAAAGAAAAAGCAGTATTTTGCAGATTCTTGACATCACTGGAAAAGAAGTTGAGTTATTGAGAAGGTGTTAGTGTGGGTGGGTTGATAAGTACTGGTGCTCATGGGAGTTCTTGGTTGGGTAATGGAGGATCAGTTCATGATCATGTTGTTACGATTGATATGGTGGTTCCTGCTAAACAAAGTGAAGGGTTTGCTAAGGTTCTTCATTTGGATGCAACAAATGACCCACTCTTTAATGCAGCTAAAGAAAATTGTGGAGGTAAATACATAAATGTTGATCCAAATAACACTTTGTGCTTAGACAGTCTTAAACCCATAGCTGAGGCGAGTTATTACGTTAACTCTCTGTGTTTGGTTTATCTTTTGTTACTTATAAGCCCTCATATGCATACGTTCTAACATGCATTTTGATCTCAGTCACTAAGTCGAGTTAATGTACCTCAAATATTAGAGCCAATTTGCAACGCACAAGATCCAAAAGCAATCTGTCGAGTAAGCCATAATTAAACCCCTGATCCTGCGTATTTTTTTTCTTTCTCTAAATGTTTTAGTTGAATTAAATTTCTAATGATAATACGTTTACAGGAATCCATTTATGTATTTTCTAATATTTGGGCAAACACAAAATCTGTCTGACAAGCTCTTCACATTCGCAAGGTATTTAAATCAAACTTAGCTGTTGAATGTTGTTATTAGTTTGTCCTTGGATTATTGATTATTCGACTTATAGTTCATCTCGAGTGGTGTCAATAATGTGCTATTGATAGTGCTTTTAACAATATTTGAATGATGTGTGACCGTACAGGGAACGATAGAAAACTTTCATCTCACCAACACCAGCATCCGTGCCGTGTTTGGGGACTCAACCTCCATATATTACACCCATGATATCTTCAGTAGTTTGGCATAAGCACCTTCTGACAAAAGAGTGTCGTGCTTTGATCATCAAGTAATATCTCTCTCAAACTCATTCCACAAGAACAACTTTTTTTTTTTTTTTTTTCTTTCTCTACACACAAACAATATTAGTTTTTAGGTAAATCCCCATAATCTTATTAAACATTAAGTGATACACACATGCATAGACTGGATGAATAATAACTATACTATGAATCAAACTGCGCTACACCCTAATGCTACGTCAGTAGACTAAACATGGGTAAGGTTCGCTTAAATGTTTGGGGTCTGTGTTGCTTAGCTAATTTGTTAAGAATATGTTTTATAATGATTATTGTTCTTACAAAAGAAAAAAAGGACCAATTCTACTTGCTTGAATCATCATACAAGAAGTTAAATGCATCATATGAATTAACCAAAGAGTATGTTAGTTGCCGTTAAAAAAATGGTATATAGTGCACCGGTATCAAAGTGGTCCACTATCTAAGGCTGGTCACAGTGGACCGCAAAAAATAGGTTGGTCAAGCTAGACGACCGACTTTGAAGTCGGTCGTGCCCACTGTGGGTATAAGCCTATAAGGTCGAAAATCGGTTGAGCATAAAAAAAAACACTATTGCTAGAAAAGAATTACAAGCAAAGAATACAAAGATTTTTACCTCGAAAAATTGATAGATATGATTTGATATGGATATGCACTTTTCGTTGCAGTTTATGCTGGTCTGGAAGTAAGTGGTTTACTCTCTTTTAGTTACAAATATTCATGCTTCTATCATTTACATATATCATCATTTAGTTTATTATTTTTATTTTAATTACAGTTCTTTGAATACTTGGTCATACAGTAGGTAGGCTGCACTACATTCTCACTGCATTACACATACAAAAAAGAACATAATTAAATGCGATTTATGACTATTTTTCTTTTGATTGTTGTTAGATACAATTTTTAAAGACAGGCATACAGATGATAAGTATGAAATAAAGATTAAAGTCAAGATGAGAAGGAAATTCAATCCATTGAAGGTTGAGAGTTTGCCGACATGTGGAAGGAATTAGCTATATTTGCAGCATACTTGATATTTTCTACTCTTTATGAGCTTTTATTATAACATATTATGTTATAAGGTCCAAATTCCTAATAACCATACACCAATGTTTGTTGCACAAACAAGATAATAAAAAACTGCTATGGTTTTTTTCATGATACAACTTTTAATATGACGAATCTCGAGCAATGATACATTTGAAATACGTTTTTATTTTTGATGTTATTACAAGTGAAGTTAACAGTTACATGATAAATCTATTGCAATGTTTTTTGTTTCGTAACTAAGTTTAGGACTACGACTTTTCTCTCAAATGGTATTTTAAGTAGTACTATTATTTTGTATTTATCTATGTTTACAATGTCTTTTAATAAACTTTGTTATCAATAGTTATAATTGGAAAGAAAGTTAGGTAACTGGAAAAAAAAACCACAATTGTCTTATAATATTGTCAAACAATTTTTAAAAATGTATTTAAGTTATTTAAAAAAACAAAGAAATAATTATAATTCATGCATACCCAATTGTATTATAATATTGCTTGACAATTTTTAAAAATGTATTTAAGTTAACAAAAACCAACAAACAAATCATTATAAGTCATGCCCGCCTAATTGGTGAACTCGACATCGTATATATATATATATATATATATATATATATATATATATATATATATATATATATTATTGCAATGGCTTTCATAATATTTATCAAGAATATTTTACTTTATAGTATTCTAAAAAATGTCAGAAACTATATGATCTTTTATAGTGTTAGTTAATATATACGCTATGAGAAACGTCCAAATGGTTACTCTTATTTTGGTGCTTACCAATGAACAAATTCTTACCATCCATCTATTTTGATCTAATGGTGATGATTAACCTAAGATTTAACATGTCAACCTAAGTCCATTTTTTTTTGTTTGTTTTTTTTTCCTTCACATTTTTGTCTTTTTTATAGTTCACGTTTTTTTATTCGCTTTCATACGTTTTAGTTTGTTTTCATACGTTTTCGTCCGTTTTCATACGTTTTCATCTATTTTCGTCCGTTTTCATACGTTTCCCTCCGTTTTCGCCCGTTTTCGTTCGTTTTCATACGTTTTTGTTCGTTTTCATACGTTTTCGTCCATTTTCATCCGCTTTCTTTCCTTTTCGTCCATTTTTCATACGTTTTGGTCCGTTTTCATACGTATTCATCCGTTTGTGAATATTACAAGTGATTTGCAGTGATATTTTGAATATCGCTTGAGATATTCTGAATATCACTTGTGATTTTCATGTTACAAAACATTAGTTGAAAATCACTTGTGATATTCAGAAAATCACTTGTGGTATTTAGAATATCACAGAATATTACTTGCGATATTCAGAATATCATTTGTGATATTCAGAATGATATTCAGAATATCACAAAATATCACTTGTGATATTCAGATTATCACTTGTGATATTCAGAAACGTATGAAAACGTATGAAAATGACCGAAAACATTTAAAAACGAGTGAAAACGTAAGAAAACGGACGAAAACGTATGAAAGGATAAAAACACGTCTGAGAACGGACAAAAAAGTATGAAAAATGGACGAAAAGAAAAGAAACGGATGAAAATGGACGATAATGTATGAGAACGGACGAAAACGTAAGAAAAACCGACGAAAACGTATGAAAACAGACGAAAAAGTATGAAAGCGAAAAAAAACGCGAATTAAAAAAAAACGTGAATTAAAAAAAAAAAGTGAACAAATAAGAAAAACAAAAAAAATAAGAAAAAGAACAAAACATAAACTTAGGCTGACATATTAAATCTTACGTTAATCTACAATCAATTTGTTGCGTTCCAACAGTGCATATTTTATTTACTTAATTAATAGCATATCAATGAACACAGACCTTTAGGCTAGCCCCAATAAGGCCAATCGACACTTGATCGACTCCTCCTGGCGATCGATTTCAAGTCGATCGAGTTGCTGTGGAGGTTGTCGATCGCCGCATGTTATACCCAATTCAATCGCCTGGCCGATCGAGACAAAAGCATTGTTACCGTTTAATATTTACGTTGCATATCCAAACAAAAAAAAACATTACCGTTTGTGATTAAAAAAAATACAACTAAAACTACCCTATAAATACACAACATATTTACACACTAAACTCACAAATCTCACAATCATCTCTATCAAAAATCTCACAATCCTCTCTATAAAAAATGTCTAAGAAAACACCACAAACCAAAGGCCGAAAATCCCGTTTAGCAAACACCCCGCATATTTTAACACCGGATCCGAATTTTCGGTTAACCGGTGTCTCACCAAGAATCAATTTCCAACCCCCTGATTTCGAATATCAATCCCAACAAGCTCAACAACAACAAACTAACAATCCATTTTTTATGAATCGTCCATTTGTTCCACCACATCAAAACATCCAACAACAACAACAAAGCCACTCCCGTCGAAGCAACCAATCTATGTATGGGTCACCCAAATCTGTGTACCGTCCAACAATGGATTCATCAACGTCTTCATATTCAAATTATCAAGAATATTCTCCGGTTAACCGTATCAATCTTGAGGGTTTTGATTTCGAAGACCAATTATACAACAATCCTGCTTTTTATGTTGGAACCGGTTCGGGTTATCCGGCTCAAGAGTATCACGGTTCGGGTACCGGTTCGGCTCATGGATCGTATCACGATTCGGTTAACCTTGATGACGTAGAAGAAGAAGAATGTCGAGAAGAGACGCCACCACAAACCAGCAGAAAGCGAGCTACTAAGGCGAAGAAGAAGGTTGTCGAGAAAGAAGCCAAGAATGATTCGTTGCTTTGATCAAAGAAGAAGAGATCGCCTTGTGCAACGCTTGGTGTGATGTATCAGAGAATAGTGTAGGAAACAACCAAAATGCTAAAGGATTTTGGCGAAAGTCATTGCATACTTTGAGAAGGAGGTTGGTGAAGAAAGAGCGTCTAACTCTATCATTACAAAGTGAAAAATAGGATTTGTCATAGAGTTGGTCAATTTTGTGCCATTTACAACAATCTCTCGGGAATTATGGAAGTGGTGAGAATGGCCTCATTGTTTATACACGGCGTGTGATGAATACCAACTAGTGTGTGGTCATCCGTTTGTTTTGGAGCATTGTTGGAAGATTTTGAGGGACCATTCTGCTTGGAAGGATAATGAGATCTGGCTTTTTAAGCCAATATGAGGTCAAAGCAAGGACTTCAACCGACTCGAATGTGCACTCGGATGTGCTGCTAAACCAATTGGTCGTGATGCATAAAGAAGAATAAAAGAAATCTTGAGTTTTGAAGCTATGATTATGGAAGGTGAGTCAAGGCATTCGAGGCGGAAGAAGGAGGCGAGACGAATCTACATCAGTCTCTAATTAATTGTCATCGTTTGACTTTTTAAAGTCTTAATTCTCACTTTGATCTTAAATATTTTATTTCGTTATATAATAATTGATCTGAAATATGTGAATGAATTGTCTTTAAATGTTTTTCGTTGGTGTAATTTTCATCCAGTATTATATAACACATCAAAAATATTAAGGATCGAGTTGAAATTAAACTTTAAAGCAAAATAAAGCCGATATTTGAGACGGAGAAATCTATGATTTGAAGAAGAAAGAGCTGAAACAATGACGAATCGTGTTGGAGATGGAGCAAAAGAGACAAGAAAGGAAGACAAAAAATTGGCTAGAAGAACAAAACTTGATTTTGAAATGAAAAGAAATATAATCTGATCTCGTATTCTATCAGCGCTAATCGACGAATCTTTCTTGCATGACAACAACAAACAATCAAGAACTCAAAGAGGCGATCAGCGCACGCCATGGCCTGAGATTTTAATAAGTGTTGTAATGTTTTAATAAGTTTCAGTAATGTTTTAATTTTATTTGAATTATTATGTAACGTTTTAATAATTAATGAAATTTTATTTTGTGTTTAAATTTTTATTTTTATTTATTTATTTTTTTTTATTATTATTTTTTTAAAGAACTTGGTACGTCGCTTCGCAAGCTGTCATCGCGAAGATCATTTGGAGAGAGAAAGCTGACGTGGCAGGAAAAATGAGGGGGATTGAATCCCCCTACTGGGCAGCCTTAGAAAACAAAGTTGTGATCCAAAATTATTGTGTAGTCTCTTTCTTATCGTTATAACATCTTGACATAATTGATGTAGACAATACTTATATTTGGCATAAATGGAATTGTTTTACATGCATGAATACAAACAATTTAAACATTACGTGGACCAAGCTCGAAAGATAATATATTATAGTAACACACTAGTTATAATAACTGTGCACGCACATGATTTTGACAAAAAAAAATTATTCTGTATTAAGTTTCGTTACTGAATATTGTGTCTTTAAAAGTAATTGCATATAATTATATAGTTTTAAGTTTAGATTCACGCATGAAGTTCTACACATAAAAATTTACATTAGGTAGCTTCAAGATTTAATTTTATTTAGGCGTGACAAAGATGTTGATATTATTATTTAAATTTATTCTTGATATTATGTTTCTGCGTATGTAAGTTTAATAAAGCGTAATGAGTGTTGATAAAGTTAAAGTATAATTATTTTATAATGGCGTTGATATTATGTTGATGTTTTATAAAAATATTTTTAGATATTTTATATAAATAAATAAAATTATATGAATCGTTGTTATAAATCTGATCGCGTATATTTGTTTTTATATTAAAATAAACCGTCTTCTGATTTGATAGTTATTTAGTTTTCGATAATTTAGTAGTATTTAAAATGTAAACTCGTGTCACATAGGTTATTTTAAAATGAAATAAATGAGTCGCTTATTATCGGCGTATATAGTAAAAAGCGATACTTATAATCTTATGTAAATTAATATGTTGTTATTTTAAAGCAGCATATACATTGTATTTTTAAGATATAAAGTTTTAAAGGTATAAAGTATAAGAAAGTATTTGTTTATAATCAAAGTTATTAAAAATATGGGTTTATAATATTACACTTAACTCTATATAATTTTTAAAAATCAACCTCTAAAGTTTTATTAATTACCTCATCTTTTTAAGTTTTGTTTTCACAAATTTGACCTTGTATTTTTATGTGTTTTTTTATCAACCAATTTATAAAATCAAATTTATTAAAGTTTGACCAAAATCAATTTAATTTTGACTTTTATTAACCAATCACATCACATAATTTTGCTTACGTTGCGAAATTGAGCTCTCCTATTGACACAATTTTTTTTTTCATTGAGAAGGGTTTTTCAAAAACACTCCGAAATGATGTAATTCTTTTATTATATAAAAGATTTTTGTACTTAAATAATTATAAAAATAAAAATTAAAAATATGTTAGCTTGTAACTCGAGTAAATTAGGAGATTATATCATCAAGTAACACTCAAATTTGGTAACTCGATTTCATAAACCTTAAAAAAATATATCCATTCATGTGTTAGTTTTTCTTAAATCTTAAGGAGGCCACAAAATAATCCCGAGACTGGATGAGTGAAAGTGGGCTAGGTGCGTTGAGCTGGGCCAATATACACAAACTAATTATGTGCATGGGTTGGGCTTGAATAACGACCATATGCTATATATTGTTTCGGCAAACCTATTATCTATGTAGATTTCAAATGATGGAGACGGTCATGTTTGATGTTGTCGAGGAAGTACTTTTAAGGTTGACTGTCAAAGATGTTCTCAGATGCAAAAGTGTTTGTAAGTCTTGGTATTCTTTGATTTCTAGTCCTTATTTTGTTAAACTTCATCTTAAACATATTTGCAACAAAGAAGACAAGAATAATAAACATCTTGGAAACAGAAGAATTGCTATGACTAGAAGATATGTAATTAGGCTTGGACATAATTCGTGCTATATACCTCAACAGTGGAGATCCTACAATTCATTGGATATTGAAGGCTCTTCTAATGGCCTTGTATGCATATCTTCACATGGTTATCGAATTTGTTTAACCAATCCTTCGACTCGAGAGTTTCGGAAACTGCATAAGCCCCCAATACTTCCTAAGAATATCTCGTACGCACGACGTTACGGCTTTGGTTATGATTCATCCACTGATGATTACAAACTTGTTTTTGCCATCAACCAAGGTGGTTCTGATGGGACACTTGTTCAAATCTTATCTTTGAAGTCAAATGTTTGGAAACTTTTTGGACATGTCAATTATAGTTTCCATGATAGCGAGCCTGGTATCTTATTCAATGGGGCACTTCACTGGTTTATGTATAATGCCAATGATACCTACAAAAAATTCATTGTGTGTTTTGATTTAGCTAAAGAGGAATTTAGAGAAATTCCCCGACCAGAAGACACAAGATATGATGCGAGTTATCGTAACAAACTGGGAATTTTCCAAGACCACCTATGCATATTTCAACAACGCAATGATGGTCGCCCATATGGCATTTGGGTTATGAAAAACTACAATGTCAAACAGTCTTGGGAACTGTTGCCAAATGATTGTGAGATGAAGGATCGTGTACACTATATGATTAAGAATTGTCTTCTATCCCGGAAAATGCCGTCATACTATTCCTGTGATGATACATTTTTGTCTGGGAGTGGAAAACACATTTGGTCTCCTATCTTTGTGCAAACCCTTGTATCTCCTTATGTTAATAATCATGGGAGACCAAGTGACGCAAAGAAGAACAAGAGGACTGTTGAAGCGGGGATTTCTAAGGTATATTCTTATTTCAGAATCTCTTCTCTTAATACTATTTAGTATATAATTTAGAATTGACTAGTTTGGTGGTTATTGTAATTGGGAAACTCAACTGATCCAAAAGGCAGTGACTAGTTATGTTGTTGTTCTAAGGTCCTTTATCTACACTAGTTATCATGCATCCTAAGTAAATTGAACATTATCTCAGTTGAGCGAATTATTTCCCTGTTTTATTACTACTAGATGATTACTTGTATTGTCTTTCATTCGCTTACCCGTTTACTCTACATTTGTACCATGTTTCAAATTGGTTATTGATTTATCATTTATAATTTTCAAATACAATTCTAGCAAATGAGAGATATTGAGGAAGCTTATACTTTGAAAGATGGAGAGAAAAATGGATTTCATTCTGCTGATGATGTTGAGATTGAGAGGAAGAAGAGAATGCTGATGATGTTGAGACTGAGAGGAAGAAGAGAATGCTGATGATGTTGAGACTGAGAGGAAGAAGAGAAAGCGAACGAGGAGCAAGAGCAAAAGCAGAAAAAATGGTTCAAATGTTTAACTTAAGCTTATTTTACTCTACAAGTTTACTGAGTGTGTATATATATATATATATATATATATATATATATATATATATATATATATATATATATATATATATATATATATATATATATAGGGATCCAGGTGAGAAGTAAATTAAAATAAGAAGTGGTGAGAAGTGACCAAAACTACGCATTTGAGATGCAACGACTTGAATTAGATGCATTTCTATTCATATAGATGCAACATCTTGAGTTTGAAAGTTAATTTGATGTATAGATGGTGCAAATTGATTTTCATGATTTCGCGCGTGCGGAGGAACAAAAACAAGAGAAATCATGAAATGCATCTAATATACATATATGCATCGATTAAAAGCTCGAAACACACTATGGTGCGTTATAATGCATCTAAGATTATAGGGATGCATCTAATTTAGGTCGGTGCATCTCGGTTTGCGGTTATAGTTCTTCTTATTGCTTATTATTTTAAGTAATCTTCTTATTTGATCCTAACTCTCTCTCTCTATATATATATATATATATATATATATATATATACTTATCTCCGTCTCATTTTCTGAAAAACACTCAGGAAATGTCTCTGTAATCATCATAAACGATTCAGAAAGAGGGAGAGATCAAGGAACAAAAACGATCAAACTCGAGAAATCTGATGCAGAAAGAGGGAGAGATCGAGGACCAAAAACGATTCACAAGAGTTAATTTTTCGAATAAGAGAGCCTTGTGTTTGATAGTCTAATCAATTTGTGATTGTTAACTATATGTATTTTTAGTCAAATGAGTATATTCATTTTGTCTACATTTCATTGGTTGGTTTGTCAAAAGACTATCTAACTTGACTTCTTTCCTAGTTTTTTCGCAGTACATTATAGCGTTCTGATAAAATCAGATTTCGATCTTAATATGGAAACTAAAGAAAAGTTTTTTTGCAATTTTCTTGTGTTGATTCATGTGATATATATTTTTGTTGAATATTTGTGTGGCAACACTTTTCTATAACATAGAAAGTGACCATACCCATTACTCAAGCACTGTGGGTAAACGATGAAACAACACGGGTTCAAAGTGAAAATTCGGTTTTAAGATGACGAAGAGCATGCGGTTCTAAACTTTACTAACAAGCTAAATGAAACAGATCAAGTTTACTATATCCCGGGGCTTTACCTCCACCAATATTCGATATCCGAACCGATGAACACACTAGTTCCTTTTATCATTTGTCGGCTTCACTTTGTTATATAATTATATAATAGAGCATAAAAAACGGCGTTGTTTTTTATGGGAATTTTCCCGCCAAAATTCTTGGGCTATTTTGATTCGAATGATCCCCCTGTTGTCTGGTCCAAAAAAAAATAATAATAAGAAAAAAAAAAAAAATCCTTAGGTAAGTATAGCGAGGTCCATAATCTTCACCAAGGTACCATCAACACACAGACATACATGCGTACCAGAGACGATGAATAAGATGGTGAAGAATGAGGTACCAAGATGAGGAAGACTCAAGGTTTTTGTGTAAAAGATTTTAGAGATATAAGATTCAAGGTGTGTGTATGTTGTACATGTATCATAAACAATTAGCAGCTAGATGTAAGCTTAAATTTTTTTGAACTTTTTTTTTTTTTTTTTGGTTAGGTATAATCTAGATTTTTATGGAGTTTTGGTAGCTTTTAGTTAAATGGTAGAAAAGTAACTCCCAACACCGTCTTTCACAGGTTATGGGTCCCAATACCGTGGAAGGTGTATGGGGCTTTTAGTTAAATGGTCTTTGGGTTAATTGTAAATTTTGATTATGTGGCAAATTCAACTGTTATGAAGTTTTAATTTTAGGTACTTATTTTGGAGTGAAATAAGAAAATATGAATAGATTGCTAATAGTTAGTTGTGTGGAGTTGCTTATGCTAAACTGCTTATTTAAGAAATGAGCGGCTTCGATACGCAGTCACAAACACCCCCTGAAAGACCGTTTATATGAAACAGCTAGCTTTGGAACGAGGTTTAATAAATGGGTCTGTAAAGAGATGAAATATTTGGTTAACAAAGTACCCTTTTGGCTGAATTGAGGATTCCAGGTGAAAGATTATGCAGGTAACATTTATTCTTGGGTGTTGATTCCGTATGTTATTGGTCTTTGGGATTTGTCGATTTACAGTTATATTCTTTGTATTTATAGGATTCTCCAATCAGGTCTTTTGAAGATGGTGTCACGTCTTTAAGGGTTGGTAGTATCCTTCTTGATATTTAGCGTCAGACTATACTCATACGAGTATCCATCTTGATCTTCCTTATAGTGCAGCGTTCATTGTAAGACGATTCTCGACTTTCCCTTTTGCTTTATACGTTTTGTATTTTCCACATATGTTTCACTCATTACTTTTCAAAATTTTGATCAGGGGAAGAATAACAAGAAATTTTATTGGTGGCCAGAAATAGCTCCGTTGATGGGGTTAGCGATTGATTAAAACGTTACAACGAGAGGCAACAAATTGCAGTTAATATGTGTTAGCTGTAGCTGCTGTTCAGTTTAATGGGAAGTTTGAAATGCAGGCACAAAAGATGAGAAGAAAGATAACTAATGAGGAGCTCGACATGTCCTGAAAACACCTCTCAGTCACTTAAAGCCAGGTATATTGTATTGTCTAATTTCCTTGTTGGGTGTTTGGACTTTGGATTGAGAGTCCAGGAACAAGGGGACAGAAAGAGAGAATGCATTTGGTTTAGAAGTAAATTATGTCATGATGGGTTGCATTATGTTATATTGATGTAAAGGTTTTATGTTTTGCTTATGAAGCCATTTGTGAAACATGCAGACTTGGCGTAAACCAGAAGCTAAAGATGCTGCATTGTTAGAAATATAGCAAATGAACAGGTTGTGCACGAGAATACTCTCCCCATCTGAAGAAGACGATAAAGGAAAAAAAATTGTTGGTGAGTAGAAATGTATTAGTGTTTCAATCATTTAAGAATGAATAATGAGTTCTGGGGAACCTGATTCGATTTTGTGAACCGATTAAATCAGATGATGATGATGATTTTTTTTCCACCTGTTCTCAAATGCAGCCTACTGTGCTGGGCTTCTATTCGCTCGCTGTGTTTTGAAAGTGCTTACCAACAATATCTAGGAAATGTTGAGGTATGCAAATCTTTTATCGTTTTCTTGAATCTCAAAAGCATGTGTTTGCTTGGGGAATTAGACTTAAAATTTGTTTTCGGTATCGGAAATATGTGGCTATTGATCCCCTGGTGTGGCGTTTTTAGTTTATAGGGCTTTTCATAGTAATTTGGGTTTGAATCCTACGAGAGTCTTTGGGATTGTTTAATATATCGGTTATAAACTGATGCGGACAAGATGCTTAGAGAATAGGTACTTCAAGAAATAGTGTTTTGATGCGGACAAGATCCTTTAGTTAGCGCCACATGTGGCTTTGCTGTCGTTGTTAAGCCCGCCAGACCTGTCTTCTGGCGTTAAAACGGAGGCACACTGCGTTTTCGTCACACCTTAGGATACTAGGTAATCACATATCCTATACAAAAGTCGTTCTCTGATTGTGCATTTAAAGTACACTTTCGGCTATTCCCGGCATGTTTGACTTGTTTCATTGTACTGCGAAACTAAGACCCTGATAGGACTCCTGTTGCTGCTCAGCCGGTAGCAGAAGCTTACATGCATCTTCAGCTTATAAAGTTTTAGCCTGCGCGGGCGTAGTTTGTAGCAGCTAGAACGCGTTGCTCTATGAGCGAATTAATATGGTGAGGGAATTTGGATTTGGGAATTGAACAAGGAAAGGGAATCAAAATATCTGTCAAATCAACTAGCTACCTGCTTATCAGAAAGTGCTCAGATTACCTTTTTTTCTCTTATAAGTGATAGTTAATTGCACTCTAATATTACTGTTACTGTATCCCAAATCAGGACCCATGAATAATGCATGTAAAAGGTTTAACAGCAATTACTGTTACGTCACAACTACCGTATATGTACTTCTATATCAGTAGGTTTACGTCACAACTACCGTATATGTACTTCTATATCAGTAGGTTATAATACTGTAACAGTACTATTTGGAATACCACTATCATCATATTGTATATACGCTTCTATTACCTTTCAGAATGATAGTTAATTGCATTTTTATAATTAAGGGGTGTTTGGAATTGGTCGTAGAAGTTTCTTATCAGCTTATTTTGTTTTTTGTAACATTGATAATGTAAATATACATGTCGTTAACAATGTGTATTCGCAGTGGAAGATGTATGCAGTCGGAAGGAGTGGAAATCCAACTACCAAGAATCAAGGAGGCCGGTGGCACCCGCAAATTCTAATGCTAAAGTTGAATGACTTTCTATTGTATTAACATTGGAAAGTTAATTACTCCGTATGAAGGTATTTAAAAGGCTGGAAACAATGCAGCGGCGTTGGAAGGCAGTAACGATTGGAGAGCTTCTAAAGACTGGGTTTGTGATCATGCAACAAATTCGAGTGTGTCACTGATCCCAAAAGTTGAACCACATGCAAATATATATATTGTACCTTACCATTACAAGATGGTCTCAAAACCTCAACACAAGAACCACAAGTGAATCACTTCATTTTATTATTATGACTTGTACATTGTTTGGGATTTTCCTTTTGGGCATTGACCTTATAATTAAGCCTTTTTGGTCATAAAGACCAGCTGGTGCTCACATAAAGTCTCAAATGTTGTCATTTTCAATCCAATTTCAATACTTGTACCAAGTATATTATTTAGGCACCTTACTTTTAAATCATACCCGCACTTCCTAGTAGAGCAGCTCGTAACCCGGCCACTTCATATGTTGCCTCCCCACCGTGATCACAATTCATTAGAGACATAATTAACTCTCTCAAATAAACATTTATCTTGTGTTTCAATCAATTAAAAGCATTTTACATATTTGATAAGTGAAAAATATAGTTGATTGAAAATTTAAAGCTTTATATAGGAAATGGATCCATTAAGAAAAAAAAAAAAAATAATAAGAAGAATGAGAAATGTTTTCGACCACACATTTCAAATGAAGGAGGAGAATTTCATGGGAGATGCATCTATTTTTGTAGGTGCACCTTAAGTGTGCGCTTGTGGTTATTTCTCATCCTTCTCATTTTACTTTTAATTTCTTGTTTTCACTTTATATAACTTGAAAGTTAACACTTAGGTGTCGTTTGTTGAATCATATAAATGATGCAACATTTGACATGTCATATAGCTGAATCATACCTAAATGGCTTTATAAGACATAAAATTTGGATTAGAAATTACAAAAAATCAAAATTTTAGGTGCCGTTTAGTTGATGAGATTTTTTATTTTTATTTTTTTTATTTTTCAGTTTTTAAATTTCTAAGGAAGGGATTGGTTTTTCTTCTCTAAAGAAGAGTTAGAATTTTGAAAATCCGTTTAAATGAAATTATATTTTTCCATTTTAAAAAAACAAAAAGATATTTAGATGAAGCTCTTTTCAAACATTTTTTCTTTTTTAAATTAACTTTTTTTCATATTGGATCCTTGTACGTTTTTTTTTCCATTTTATACGTTTTGTATGGCTTTATACGTTTTCATCCGTTTTTCCCGTTTTTGTACGTTATCATTCGTTTTTATCCATTTTTAAATGTTTCATCTGTTTTACTATGTTTTTACACGTTTTTTAACTTTTTCCATCCATTCTCGTCCGATTTCATCCGTTTTGTCTGTTTTGCGTTTTTGTCTGTTTTTTACGTTTTCATCAATTTTTATATGTTCGCGTTTGTTTTTTACTTTTCGTCCGTTTTCTTACGTTTTCGTCTGTTTTTTATGTTTTCGTCCGTTTTCTTTCGTTTTGTTATGTTTTCGTCCGTTTTCTTTTGTTTTCTTGTGTTTTCGTCCTTTTTTTACGTTTTCATCCATTTTTTACGTTTTAATCCATTTTCTTAAGTTTTCGTCTGCTTTCTCATGATTTCATCATTTTTTTTACGTTTTCGTCCGTTTTTTATGTTTTCGTCCCAATTTTCATGTATTCGTTTGTTTTTATTACGCTTTAGTGCGTTTTTTTTACTATTTCGTCCATTTTAACGTTTTCGTCCGTTTTCTTACCTAAAATAACGTAAGAAGACGTAGAATAACGTACAAAACGTACGAAGCTTATGAAATCATATGGAAACGGACGAAAACGTAAAAAAGGACGAAAAAGTAAAAAACAGACGAAAACGTAAAATAATGGACGAAAACGTAAAAAAACGGACAAAAACGTAAATAAGCGAACGAAAACGTAAAAAAACAAACGAAATCGTAAAAACGGTCGGTAACGTAAAACAATAGACAAAAACGTAAAAAAATGGATGAAAACAAAAAATAACAGGCGAAAACGTAAAAAACATACGAAAACGTAAAAAATAGGTGAAAATATAAAAAAAAGGTAAAAATGGACGAAAACGTGAAAAATGGACAAAAACGTAAAAAACAGGCGAAAAGGTAAAGAACGGATGAAAATGTAAACAAATGGGCAAAAAATTAAAAAAACATATGAAAACGTAAAAAAAATACGAAAACATAAAAAACGAATGAAAACGTAAAAACGGATGAAAACATAAAAAACTGATGAAAACGTAAAAAAACGAACGAGAACGTAAGAAAACTTAAAAAGGCGGACGAAAGTATATAAAAAACGGACGAAAACGTAAGATAACAGACGAAAACATAAAAAAAAAAACCAAAAACGTAAAAAAAATAGGACGAAAACGTAAGAAACGGACGACAACGTTAGGAAACGTAAAAAACGGATGAAAACGGTTAAAAATGTATAAAACCGGATGAAAACGTATTAAAAATGACGTATAAAAAGCGAGAATGAAAAAAGTGGAGAAGAGTAGAATGGGCTTTTCAAATTTGTAGTTAAAATTTAGAGAATGAGAATTTCATATTTTTTGAAAATTATTAGAAAAAAATATAACTAAACGGATTTTCAATTTTTCTCTTTACATGTGAAAAATTTTCTAAAAATATGGAATGTTTTTGGCCAACTAAACATCCCTTAACGTTTTTGATTTTTCTGTTTCCAACAAGATAAGATAGTTAACCAAGAAAATAGAGTGAAATTTTGAATATTAGCCATTCCCTGGTCTACAATATTAAAAATAGTCCATATAAAATTTGGAGCAAGCTGATTAATGCTTTGCTTGGAATTTTGTTTGCTAGGTACCAATTGGTGATGGCATGACAATATGTCAGCAAAAGGTGATTTCATCATAAGCTTAAAGCTCAAAAGGGTTCTCAGACGTCTGACGTGTTATTACTGAAGGTGCTTCAATCTGGGTTAATAACCAAGTCACCCAAACAACACAAGTCCGGTAACAAACATGTCAATATCAAAACAAAAGCTAATTGTTCAACATAGTAAAAGACATGCTTATTTGCAGAATGCACTAGTAGTTTTTCATACTGTTCAACATAGTAAAAGATGATTCCTGTAAACTGTACTCATGATTCCATATTAGTTGATCAAATAATTTCTTGCTGATCAACAACAGCTTCTTCAGATGCATTAACCTGGCAGAAATGGGGAAAAAAAGAGATCAGAGAGCCATAAAATTAAAAAGGAACAAATATATATGCCTTTGATTTAATAAGAATTATATATATTATCTTGTGTTACAATATGATCACCCATTTCCCATACATACAAATATAAATTCAAAACTGACAACATATAAAAACTGCAAACGTTGTTGTGTGTTCAGATTGACTGATTTGCAAGAGTGTATCTATAGTCTAAGACTACAGCTGTTCCATGTAAATTTGACTGCATAATACTAGTGCAGTATCCATATATTACCCATGTATACTTTTTTGTTCCAATAAACAAGACTTAAAGCGAGGTTACATCATGGCATTACAGTAACTAGTCCCTAACTGTAGTCTACCACTAGCTATACCAGCCCGTAACTGTTACTTACCACAATTACTTGTAACACGAAAGATTTTACAAATGTACCTAAATCCATATCAAACAAGCTACTAATATCCACAATGGGCGATAACTTTAGACCAAATTCTGCATTTGCACCTACATTTACTATTCTACTATTAAACTGTTGGTTTTATGGATATAAATCAGTAGTCGTGAGTTAGGATCGAACTCGAGACCACGGGAGTGCACGCTTTATGTATGAGAATTAAAGTTAATAATTAAATGTAAATGTTATATTTATTTATTAATTACATGAAATAATATAACGGACGTTAAGTTAATTAAGTGTAACGGACTAACGGCCGTTAAATGTTAATTGGAAGGACTAGATTGCAAAATAAAGATTGGGAAGGTTCCGGAATCCCACTTGGGATACACAACCGATCGGCCAAAGGGGTATTCCCAACCCAACCCAAACTCAACTTATTCACCAAGTTATGTTGAGTATATGTACAAGGCTAGGGGTCTTGGTTTTGCATCTATTGTACTCATAAGCTAAAACCTAAAAGTGTTTGTGTGTGTTTTTGCTTAAAATCGGTCGACCACCTCCCTTGGGTGTCGATCCACATCTTTTCCAAAACCAAATTGTTTCGTGTGATTAAAACTAGCATTACTTTAATTTTATTTAGTACGTGTGTACAAGAAAGTGGTACTAACACATTATTGTTAGTATTCTTGGATTGAATTGCAAAATCGGTAAGGGGTAATTATTATAATCCTATAAACCCTAATTAGGGTTCATCACTTGCTAGTTTTGTGGATTTGATTCTTGTTCGGCTAGAATAAAAAAGGTACGCATACGTTATGTTTTGTTAATTAATTAGTCATTAATAGTTCGTATACTCTTCCGCATGTTTTCTTTGATGTATATGTGTTTTATATTTGATTGTCATGATATATAATTCCAACAGTGGCATCACGAGCCATTATTTTAATGAGTAATTAATTACTAAACACGTAAAAAACGAATATTGTATGTTGTTTGATATGATTGTTCTAGGGTTTTGGTTATGATTATGTAAACCCTAATTTTAGGGTTAGGGCTTTTGCCCTAATTTGTTTAAATTTTTTTAGGATCGACCAAAATTTTTTTATGAGTCGATTCCCATAATTATTTTAGTCGATTTATGTAAAAAAAAAAGAAATTTAGGGTTTATATATATTAATTGTTATGTTAACCATATCGAAACCTAGAATTAATATATTTCTTACGTGATAAATTCATGAATAAAGTGTTATGTGACATGGAATTGTTATGCGATCTTGTGACTTAATTGAATAATTGTTATGTTATATCCATGATGATACATGTATGTTCGCCATGGATGGTTGCTTGAATTTTTTAATTGTTACGATATTTTATCACATGTTTGTTTTGATAAATCTTGAATTGGGAAAGACTCCAATAATATATTAATGAATCGATTATGTGCAATTTGGTATATTTTTAATTATGACTTACGCAATCGATTCGTCGGTGTATGTGGCTCACTTTCAATTGTGCGAGTGAAAGCCCTAGTTAATATATACGTTAATTAACCTAGATATTGATTATTAATAGGTTTTATCAAATAAGTTGCATGTGGCTACTTGTTTACACGTATTAATTGTTAGTTATGTGGGCATTGTTTTAGTTATTTATTTTTTTATTGTTTACTTGTTTTTTTTATTATGTGTGACAAGTTTTAAGCAAAGGGTAATTTTGAATAGAAAAATAAATTTGACTAAACAATGGTGAAATTTGATTTGTTTGTTGAAGAGTTAAATTTTCAAAAGTTTAATTGATTGATGATTTTGGTACAAATAGTGAGAACGGCTCACCCAATTTTGACGGACTGTGTGAGGGGTATAAGGAGGGGAGCGCATTAAATTGTGACCCTAAAGAAGGAGGTTATTGCTTCAGCGCTAACCAAATTCTCCGCTTCTTTATGAGTCAAATTTGAGTTACCAAGTAGGCTATTAGTACAAAATCATCTTAAGGGCGAATTAGCATTAATTCCATGCGCCACTTTTTGTGGTAATTATCCGACACACTAAGTCTTTAGACTTATGCAAAAGTACAATATAATGGACGATAATTAAAGGTAAATTCCTTGATTGGCGAAACCAATACCTCAATCAAAACTTTGATAATTTGATCTTTATGAATTGGTTAATAAAAAGTTTTTTATTAAAATTTATGCTACAAGATGAATGCATGACATCCTTGTACATATTTGATTTGACACCATAAATCAAACTAGTACCCTTTATAAATTAAATTTGTGCCATCTAGTTAAAGGAGCACTTGAAGTTGCAATTTACGTCATGTGGGAACTTGGCGAGATTGTGATGGAAAGGTAAATCTTTATGTAAATTCAGACCTTATATGAACATATTTGCAGTTCTTTAAGTGAGACCTGGACTCAAGGCACAAGATGGGGATAAAACATGCTTATATTTGCAATACCGTTGGAAAATATAAATCCCATAATGATCTAGGAATTGGAAGGGTAAAGGGAAAGTTGAAAAGGGTGAACAAATTATGGCCTATCAACCAGAACCGAAAAAGAACCCTACTCTTAGGAAGGAAAATCCTAAAAAGGATCAAGCATGCCACCACTTCAAGGTCGTTGGGCATCGGAAGAGAAACTGTGCTCTCTATCTTGATGAATTGCGGAAAAATAAGTTGAAGTATGATGGGTCCTCGGGCGTCGGTCCTTCAGGTAACTTATTTGTAATTGAGTTATTTACTCTAAATCATAAAAATTCATGGGTATATGATACTGGATGTGGTATTCGAATTTGTACTACACTGCAGGGGTTTAGAGTGGAGAGGAAGCTGGCCTATGGGGAGCAATATCTGCATGTGGGCAATGGGGCACCTGCAACTGTTGAAGCCATAGGAGTGTTTAGTTTAGTATTGCCTTTGGGCTCAATACTGTTATTAAACAATTTTTATTATGCACCTTGTATAATAGAGGTGCTGTTTCCTTTTCAGTATTGTTGGATGATGGTTTTACTCATACTATTTCACGTAATGGAATTTCTGTTTCTGTAAATGGTGTATTTTATTTTAATGCGATTACTGTGAATGGTGTGTTTGAAATTGATGTGATTGAAAATGAATCTAACAACTATAATAATTCGATGTTTAGCATCAATAAGAAAATGAAGTTGGACTTGAATTCTTCTTATCTTTGGCATTGTAGACTTGCTCATATAGGCAAGACTCGCATGCAAAAGCTACAACGTGAAGGGATTTTGCAAAATATCAATGATGAATCATTTGATAAATGTGAGTCATGCATATCTGGGAAGATGACGAAGAAACCTTTTCATAGCAATATGGAGAGGGCGTCTGATCTACTTGGTCTTATTCATACTGATGTATGTGGACCACTTAAACATGTGTCAAAGAGAGGTGCTAGCTACTTCTTATCCTTTACTGATGATTTCTGCTGTTATGGTTATGTTTATTTACTTAAGCATAAACATGAGGTGTTTGAAACGTTTAAGGTTTTCAAAGCATCCTACAATTTGGAAAGAAGATTAAAGCTCTTAGATCAGATAGAGAAGGCGAGTATCTAAGCCAAGAGTTTAAAGATTACTTAGCTGAGAATGGAATTGTCCAGAATCTCATATCTTCATATACTCCACAACAAAATGGTGTATATGAGAGAAGAAATCGTACATTGTTGGACATGATACGATCAATCTTTAATCTTACTACTCTACCTTTATCCTTTTGAGATTATGCTTTAGAATCAGCTTTTCGCATTCTAAATTTGGTTCCCACGAAGAAGGTTGATAAGACTCCATATGAAATATGGCATGGTAAAGCTCCTAACTTGTCTTATTTAAAGGTCTGGGGTTGCGAGGCTGATAACGCTCAGATTGTGCATGTTTTTAGTAGCGTTATGTGTGCTTTTATATCTGTTATTTGGTTATATTTGCATGATTATATTACTCAAACGCATCAAAAGATGTTTGTCTAGTTTTTATAACCAAGTGCGAGGAAGCGGATGGAAAATGAAGAAATGTGTAGCAAAGCGAAGATTCCGTTTGAAGAAATCTAAATCGATATCTCAAGGACCTTTGAAGACCTTAGTGATTGAAGAACCAAGTTCTACAAGACAAAGTAAAGAAAAGATCAAGTTTTCATAACTCAGAAGATCCAACCGGATCCGGCTACAACCGCAATCGGATCGGTTGGAAGGCGGCCATAAACACTATTTTCGCCATCGCCAACCGATCGGTCGCAACCCGCAACCGGATCGGTTGGCCAGTTGTTGTAGAAGGCCAACCGGATCGGTTGGTCGTATGACCGATCCGGTTGGAGAAGTCGCATCGCCAAACTTCATCACTAAGCTTTCCTTTGCATCCAAACGATTCTAGGTCCTTCTCTTGGTGTATTCTAGTCCCTTCCTTACTCCTTGGAGGCCAAGTTCAGCATTTAATGCCCTAGGCCTTAGACTTAGTATAAATAGAGGCTAATTGTGAGCATATGAGACACACCTCAAATACAAATCTCTCTACTCATCAAACAAAGCCTTAAACTCTCAAAATTCGTTCTTAGAAATCCAGAGAAGTTTGGAGTTCCATAAGTTCCACATTTGGAGGCCAAAACACCAAGAAGTCCACCTCAATCCTTTGGGAATCATTACTTCACCATTTGTAATCTTATTCCAAGCATTGTAAGACTTTTAATCATGTTTTCTAATGTTCAAAGTTATGAGTTTATGTTCATGTTTGCTATGAGTGGCTAGTTTCTTTATACACTTGCTTAAATGATGTTGATTATCATATGATTAGTTGGCGATTGTGTTAACATGTTTTAATTCAATTTCAAGTCGATTCTAAGATCTAATTGTGCTAAAGTTTTATAGTGACATTTGTTAATCAAGTTTGGCTAATTGATAGTAAACGTTGGGGGTCGAAAGAACTTATTGTTATTCAACTAGTCATAATCATTTTGTCTATGGATGATTGTTTTTACCTATTATTCTTGATTATACAAAGGAACTAAGGCGTGATTGTAATAGAAACTCTTTTTGATTATCAAGTTGGATTGGTTGGAAACATCTAAATGGTCGTAAGATTAGTTGTTGAGAATCAATTGTAGCCTTTTGTCTATAGTCGGTTACCTTTTGTATTGACCATTTCTTAAGCAGTTTGATGAACAAAAGAATATTTTTGTGTTTAAGTTTATATAGACTTACACCTTTAAACCTTAGCCTAACCCCTTGTCAATGTCTAAATTGGTTGGTTGCTAGTTGCTTGGAATGTTGGATTGTTTTAGATGATTATTAGTTAGCCACACTTTGTCATTCGTGTGTGCCATTTTGACAAATACGAATTGTGGGGGAGATGTGATGTAAGAAAGAAGGTTATGTTAAAAAAAAATGTGATGACAATTTTAGCCAATGTGCTATATTATTATGTAGATGAAGGAAGAGGAAGTATGTTTTAGATATCGATTAGCAAATGTGCTAAGACGTGATATATATTATACATTTGATCGATACGTGAAGAGAAGTTAGTAACTATAATCATTTTCGGATTTGTGGTTTGTTCGTGACTAGCAACAATGGGACTTAGACTTGATTTCATTTTTATTTTAACACCAATTTCATAAATTCTCCCATGCCTTATCCATACCCTTTATTCACCCTTAGCCGTATCATTATAACCCAAATAAAAGCCCTCTTTAGACGTTTTTACTTGGTGCTTATGCCACGTCGGTGGAGTTTTGTTTCTTGTACAAGCTTATGGTAATAATCTAATCATGACTGAGCAATGAGTGTGATTTATCTTGTTACTCCACTAAAATGAGTGATTGAGTGAATTATATATCGTTCCTTTTTCGTGAGGTGTTTTGAAATGTTAATCATGCAAGAAAATCATTGGATATTGTCAAACATCTCGATTTTTCACCTTTATAAACCATAATTGATGAATCCTCTCTCGTATTTATACTTGGTTGATTTGCATCATATTTTCATAATCACGATCGTGTACCAGTGGATGTTTGTTTTTCCTAGATTTGCTTGAGGGCAAGCAAAGTTTAAGTGTGGGGGAATTTGATAACGCTCAGATTGTGCATGTTTTTAGTAGCGTTATGTGTGCTTTTATATATGTTATTTGGTTATATTTGCATGATTGTATTACTCAAACGCATCAAAAGATGTTTGTCTAGTGTTTATAACCAAGTGCAGGGAAACGGATGGAAAATGAAGAAATTTGTAGCAAAGCGAAGATTCCGTTTGATAAATCTAAATCGATATCTCAAGGACCTTTGAAGACCTTAGTGATTGAAGAACCAAGTTCTACAAGACAAAGTAAAGAAAAGATCAAGTTTTCATAACTCAGAAGATCCAACCGGATCCGGCTACAACCGCAACCGGATCGGTTGGAAGGCGGCCAGAAACACTATTTTCGCCATCGCCAACCGATCGGTCGCAACCCGCAATCGGATCGGTTGGCCAGTTGTTGTAGAAGGCCAACCGGATCGGTTGGTCGTATGACCGATCCGGTTGGAGAAGCTGCATCTGCCAAACTTCATCACTAAGCTTTCCCTTTGCATCCAAACGATTCTAGGTCCTTCTCTTGGTGTATTCTAGTCCCTTCCTTACTTCTTGGAGGCCAAGTTCAGCATTTAATACCCTAGGCCTTAGACTTAGTGTAAATAGAGGCTAATTGTGAGCATATGAGACACACCTCAAATACAAATCTCTCTACTCATCAAACAAAACCTTAAACTCTCAAAATTCGTTCTTAGAAATCCAGAGAAGTTTGGAGTTCCATAAGTTCCACGTTTAGAGGCCAAAACACCAAGAAGTCCACCTCAATCCTTTGGGAATCATTACTTCACCATTTGTAATCTTATTCCAAGCATTGTAAGACTTTTAATCATGTTTTCTAATGTTCAAAGTTATGAGTTTATGTTCATGTTTGCTATGAGTGGCTAGTTTCTTTATACACTTGCTTAAATGATGTTGATTATCATATGATTAGTTGGCGATCGTGTTAACATGTTTTAATTCAATTTCAAGTCGATTCTAAGATCCAATTGTGCTAAAGTTTCATAGTGACATTTGTTAATCAAGTTTGACTAATTGATAGTAAACGTTGGGGGTCGAAAGAACTTATTGTTATTCAACTAGTCATAATCATTTTGTCTATGGATGATTGTTTTTACCCATTATTCTTGATTATTCAAAAGAAATAAGGTGTGATTGTAATAGAAACTCTTTTTGATTATCAAGTTGGATTGGTTGGAAACATCTAAATGGTCGTAAGATTAGTTGTTGAGAATCAATTGTAGCCTTTTGTCTATAATCGGTTACCTTTTGTATTGACCATTTCTTAAGCAATTTGATGAACAAAAGAATATTTTTGTGTTTAAGTTTATATAGACTTATGAAACTTTAATTGATCTTGAATTGATTGGTTAAACTTAATGCTTGTTTTTATGAACTGAAATCTTGACGAAGGTTTAACTTGTAAGAACAATAGATTAGTCTTCCAACTAATTATCACAACCAACATGTTAAGAGGTTAACACAATCACATTAATCTATGATTTGAAACTAGTTTAAGCAAGTGTAGTTTTTAATCATCTGAATTTCATTATATCTATTTTGCTCTATTATATGTTTTGGATAGGCTTCGTTAATTCAAACTTGTGTTTAGATTCACTCAAATCCCTGCGAACGATCCCGACTTACCTTCATAACCTTGCTATTACGGACGAGTATACTTGCTCGTATGTGTTCTTGGTAATATTGGTAATTCACCTTTTATAATTTTAAACTTGTACACACCCGACACATCAAGTTTTTGGCGCCGCTGCCAGGGATTTGATTGTATTTCAACAAGTTTTTGAATTACCCAAAGTCGATTCAACCCAAAAAATTTTCACAGAAACCTTAACCGGATTCAGTTGCCCGTCAACCGAATCGGTTACGTGTTTGTCCATCAATCAACTAATCTGACCGATCGGTCGCATCCCGCAACCGATCCGGTTACCTCCTCTGACCCATAAAAGCTGTTTTCGTTGTTTGTTCGTGCATTCAGATATTGCCTGGATTCTCTAGGACATTGTATGAACACTCGAGCAACGGGAATTGAACCAATTACACCTCTTACCAATCCCGAACGTTTGATTCGAAGAAGAAGGAGAACACGCTTCATACCATTGGAAAACCGTGTACCAAGAGTACCAAAACCCACCATTTGATAACCTCGTAGAAGCCAAAGTTGTTTACAACCCTTTCACCAATTTACCTTTTCCCATGGCGGACGATCAACCCATGTGGGGAACCAACCGAATAGTAGCACCAACCCCCGAAAGTGCTATTGTAGCTATCAACCTTGGAGACAACTTCACCTTGAAGGGACACCACCTTTCTATGATCAAAGACCGACAATTCGATGGCCGTGCGCGGGCCGATCCACATAAGCACATTGCCGAATTCATCAAAATTTGCGGCATGTTCCGTTATGGCGACACCGATGTCAATGCCATTAAACTCAAACTTTTCCCATCATCACTCACCGGAGATGCTAAAGTATGGTACAATGAATTAACCCCATGAATCATCAATACTTGGGAGGAGTTGAGGCAAGCTTTTGTGAGCCGATTCTTTCCACCTGCCATGTTTGACCGATTAATGGGGGAAATTCGTGCTTTCAACCAAAACCCAAATGAATCACTTGTCAAAGCTTGGCTTCGAATGAAAGATTTGCTTCGTAGTTGTCATGGACATGGATTATCAAAAGGAACCATTATCCAAATCTTTTACCATAGACTAGATGAAATCTCTCAAGGCATCCTTGATGCTGGAGGAATTTTTCTCTATAAGACTCCAAACGATGCACATCAATTGCTCGAAGATCGAGTACTTCTCAAACTTGATTGGTCCAAGGACTCCAAAACCAAACCGCTCTGAAAAACCGTTGCTTTTGTCAAAAATACCGATACCTCAAAACTTATGGAAAAGATGGAAGCATTAACCTCAAAAATTGACTCTCAATACAAAGATATCAAAGATGAAATGAAAGAGATGCGAGACGGATGCAACAATTGTGGAGGAAATCACCCATCGTCCGAGTGCGACGATAAACCTATGGGTGGACCGAAGGAAGGAGAAGCAAATTACGCTCAAGGAGGATACCGTGGAGGAGGATATCGTAGTAATTATTACGGACGAAATTCTGGAAATTGGCAAGATCGCCGACCAAGGGATGAAAACCGTGATTCTCAACCACGAACCGACGATCCGCCACCACAAAATCCCGACAAAAAGATAGAAGAAACCGAATTCGAAAAAACCATGAGAGAATTCGTGGTCGGTCAAAAATCCATAAATGATTTTATCAAAATCAATTTTCAATCTCAAAGCCAAAGTTGAGCAAGGACACAAAAAATCATCAAGCATCTATCCAAGATCTTGAAAACAAGTTTGGCAGATTTTCTGACCAACATTCCTCTAGACCATCTGGTTCATTGCCAAGTAACACCCAATCCAACCCGAAGCCATTGAATGAAAAACCGTACCGTCCACCACAAACAAGAAATGAGCATATCAATGCTGTCTTCACAAGAAGTGGTCTCTCATACGATCCACCACCAAATCCTAACACTCCTGTCACCATTGATAGTGAGGACGAAACCGAGGAGCAAAACACAGCTCAAACCACCAAAAAGAAAAACATTCCATCCGTCAAGGCGTATACACCAAAAATTCCTTATCCTCAACGCCTAAAGAAAGAAAAGATGGAAGAACGTTATAAAAATTTCATCGAACTAATCAAAGAGGTTAGACTCAATGTTCCTCTCATTGATGTCTTAGCCGGAATGCCCAATTACGGAAAATTTACGAAAGAACTTCTTAATAACAAAAGCAAGCTTGAGCAATTATCGTGACTTTTCTTAACGAAGAATGCTCACTATAGTTCAAAACAAAATCCCACCAAAGCTCGGAGATCACGGAGCTTTCTTATTCCATGTACTTTCGGGAATAATGTTAAATGTGATGCTTTGGCGATCTTGGCGCAAGTATCAATTTGATGCCTTATTCACTCTATTCCAAGTTGTGCAAAACATTGAAACCAACAAAAATGAGCATCCGATTGGCAAATCATTCCTATCAATATCACGTGGGAATAGCGAGAATATGCTTGTTCAAGTTGGTAAATTCATTTTCGATGAGACTTTGTGATCTTGGAAATGGAAGAAGATAATAAAGTCCCACTCATTCTAGGAAGACCTTTCCTAAATACCGATCACGATCATCAAAGTGAAAGGAAAAGAACTCAACCTTGGGTTGGGGATGATCGAATCACTTTTCTAATCGATAAAGCAATGCGCTACCCACATTCGGTGATGACACTTGTTTTAACATCGATATTATTGATGAAGTCACTGATGAGGAATTAGATGCATTACTGAATGAATCCGATCCATTCATGACTACTTCTGAAAAAATAAATGAAGTAGATTTTGACAAAGAATTTGATGATTTCATGAAAGTAGAATTCGAAGGAGATAACTCAGAAGAAGAAGAAGAAATGGAGGAAGAGGAAGAAAATTTTGAGGAAATCACTTTCAATAACGAGATGCGAATAAAATCCTCTATCGAAGAACCACCCACAGATCTCGAACTCAAACCTCTCCCAGATCATCTTGAATATGCTTATTTGGAGGAAAATTCTCTTCTTCCAGTAGTCATATCTTCATTGCTCGAGGATAATGAGAAAGAAAGTTTAGTTTCTGTCTTCAAAAATCACAAACAAGCTTTTGCTTGGAAAACATCCGACATCCCATGAATTAGTCCCAACTTCTGCAAACACAAAATCAATTTTGAAGAAGGGATTAAACCTGTGGTAGAACGTCAACGTCAACTCAATCCCAACATGAAAGAAGTTGTTAAAAAGGAAATCATTAAACTTCTTGATGCTGGAATCATTTACCCAATTGAGGATAGGCCTTGGGTAAGCCCTGTACTGTAACACCCCCGAAAATCTTAATGACAGCGGAAGACTAATTCGGGTGTTACTTGAATGGAGATCATAGTCAATAATTATAGAAAATGACTCGAAAGAGACATTTTATTAAAATAGTTATCATTCATCGAAAACTCATAGTTTGTTACAAAATATTGTAAATAGATCAAGTGTTTTTCCCAAAAGAAAGATCATGAGTTTGAAAGAAATGATAACTTTTATGTTTTACACCACCAGATAAGCCTTGCCATGCCCGTTCCGCACCTTGGTCATAATCTTCACCGATTACCGAGATAACATGCTTAAAAGGTCAACAAAATGTTGAGTGAAATCCATAGGTTTAAAATAAGTTGAACACAAGTATAAGATCATGATCATTGTAAACTAACAATATCATAAGAAAAATATCACCGATTATTATGCGCTAAGCTCATGAAACCAAGACTCATTGCATACACGAATTACCGATTAATGCGTAAGTATGCCCCAAAGGAGGTAATAGCCAATTACCTAAAGAAATTCGATATGGTGCGCCCGGTTATTTCTCTATAATCGAAACGGGTTCGTTATTCCCATAGTACTATTCACGATATCTACGCTCACCGCGGTGACTAATGGTTCATGATCGGGACTGTGGCTAACAACTTAGGCGGTACCAATAATCAAGAGGATCAAGCATTTATGAAAACCTTGTGTTCTAGTTTAGAGCATGTATCTCCTCGTGGGGTTTATAAAATGAAGTAAAAGCGAGGCTATGAACTCACCTTGATGATAATGCACACGCACAAAAAGATCAAGCACAATGTAGCGGAGGTTCCAACTCGAAACCTAAAGTGATGAGATGGCGAGTCTCAAGAATGAGCATTTTGGTTCATGACCAAAATAATAGAGCATTGAATATTCTTATTCAATAGATCATTGGATTGTCCAATCCAATAGTGTGCGATCGTGATTAACGTTTTAAGTTAATTTATGTGCTACATTGCCTTAATTAATTATCCTCACTTACGCATAAGTGAAATGTTCCTCTGTTGTGATCTTAATAGATTTGTTGAGCATTTTAACGTATTTAGATTCCCAGTATTTTATCGAAATATGTATCCTTTTACATATACTTAATTATTTTCTAAAATATATATATTTACATATACATATATATATTTTTACATATATATAAATTAAATTCATCGTTATTGAAAATATTACGCTCATGTGGTCAAAATACTTATTTTTACGAGGTTATAATGAAATCATAAGTTTTGCTAAACTTTTCTCAAATTTACACTTTTACCCTCGAGTTACAAAAGTACAAGTTTAGTCCCTATACTTTTAGAAAATGACACTTTCCACCGAATTATATTTTATACCCAAAACTTTCGAAATGACAACTTTGACCCTCAGAAACTGCTTTTACAAAATCACCCTCTAGGTTCATTTTATACGCTTTAAACCTTTGTTTTCCAAACTTGACACTTTTCACCCAAAACTTAATTTATAACTAGATTAGGTTATTTACAGAACTGGTCCTTGTGGTTTTCATGCATACACATGCACGTACATATTTCCCTTGACCTATCGAAAATGACTTTTCCAGTCCCTAGACTTTTACAAAATATTTGTTTCATTTATAAATGACCCTTTAGCTTTTAAATATGTTACCTTTTGACCCAAAATTCATTTGTTTTGCAAATTCGGTCCGAAGTACCCTTTTAACATACGAAAAATTTACAAAACTTTTACAAGCTTATTCCTAGCTTATTTTTAGAGATTATTAGCTTATTACTAATTCATTGGGCCGGGTTGAATCTTTATTGGACTCAGTTTGGACATATTGGGCTTACGGTTTGGGCTTCAGGCCCATTAGTGTTTACGTGAGTTTATACAAACGTACGAGAGCTCATAGTAGTTTTGTGATGTGTTATAAACATTTTAGGCTAGTGTTAACATGTGTTTATGTGTCTTGTTGAGCTATAACATGTATATCTTACGAGTTGGTTTACTTAAATGGTGTACACAACATATAATACGTGTGATAACTAAGTATAAATGAGAAAATTGGAAAGGAAATGAGTTGGAAGGGACTTACTACACTCAAAGAGAGTGGTGATGATACGTGTGAGGTGTGAGCGAGAGAAATGACCAACGAGAACCCTTGTTCTCCTTATAATGTTACTCGTCTTAAATGTTTACCCAAGTTTCTCCTAGCTTTCACCTTGCAATGTTTTCTTATCCTAGTTCGACTTCCACAATGGTTGATTTTAGAGTGAGAGATGTGTAGATGTTTTGAGAGTTTATGTGAAAGAGTGTGTGTTTGTCGTGTGTTTTAAAGAAAACACAAGCATGGCTTTTACATTTTATATTTCCTAGCTCTCCTAATCCCTATTTCATTAGTCACATGTTGAAATGTATTTGGTCTTTGTTTGTGTATGTTGCTAGGCGTGGATTTGAGCTCTAAGCAAGTCATGGCTTGTCAAGTCATTAGAAACATTATATCCAATGGGTCTTGGAGTCAAAGCTAGGTCAAAGGGTTTAGGTTATTAAACTATCATTTGTAAGGTGGCTAAGTATGGGGTTGTCTCCTCTTGTTCACTCACACGACAACACAAAGATCAAAGGGAACATGCTTTTTGATTTTGTTTGACACATTTGTTAGTTTGGTTTCTTTATTTTTCTTGTTTGCTCGCTCGGTTACAAATGAAGGAACACCCAAAATATTAACTCAAGTTTTTTATATGATCATGGGCTAGGTGACATAGACGAGGCCCAAAGCAAAAACATATGGGGGTTTGGGCTCATATATTTAGTCGTAAAGATGTTAGGCCGAAATGGTTTTCAAGGGTGTTGGGCTTGGTTCGGTGGTATACAAGGCCCATTAGCTTGGGTCGTGAAGTGGTAAAAGTCCGATGAGTTCCGAGGCCCAATACTAATTTTATATATTTTGTTATAATTAAATTGTAATTTTTACAAATTTTTACGTATTCATTACGTATTTTAGGATTATCGAATCGTGGGAAATTTATTTAGATCACAACAGATATTTTATGAACGCTCAGTTGCGTTGATCATGCATATGCCAAATGATATGCAAATGTGGTGCTTAGAAAATTTCATGACAAAATAGATCGTGTTTAATTCTCGATTAAAGCGTTAAGTACATTGAAATTTTCCGGAGCTTACAAGACCTACCCTTAAGAGAACTGCGTCCATGTTAAACTCGCAGAGGTCATGGGTGATCTAGATGAGCAGTGGGGATACTTGGAACGCATTACATCCTCGCGCTCCCTGTGTGAACTCGCACTCGTTTCTTATGATTCCATCGAACTTTAACGATAGGAATGCGGCTTTGCTTAAGCCTCTTTACTTCTCGTCCATGATCTCGATTGGTTCTTCGACAAAGCTAAGTTTGTCATTGAGTGGATGTCCTTGAGTGGTACAACTAGAGTTTCATTCGAAAGACACTTAAGATTTGAGACATGGAACGTGTCATGTACTCGGCTAAGTTCTTCGGAAGATCAAGTTTATATGCCATGGACCAATTCTTTGAAGAATTTTGAATGGTCCGACGATCGAGGTTTGAGCTTTCCTCGTTTTCCAAATCGACCATCCCTTCTGTGGTGATACTTTGAGCATTACACGGTCTCCGACTTGAATTCCATTGGTTTTCTTGAACATCTGCGTAGCTCTTTTGTCTATCTTGAGTCGCTTGCAATCTTTGCCGAATTTGCATTATCTTTTCTGTTGTCTCTTGGACAATTTCGGGCCTGTAAGTTGTACTTCTCCAACTTCCGCCAAAGAACCTGGCGATCGGCATTTTCTTCCATAGAGTGCTTCAAAAGGAGCGACTTTTATGTTTGCGTGATAATCATATTGTAAGAGAATTCACCGAGGTAAGTGCTTATCCCATCCTTTTTCGAATCAATCACACATGCTCTTAGCATGTCTTCCGTAGTTTGGATCGTTCTTTCACTTTGTTCATCTGTTTGAGGATGGTACGGTACTCATATCTAAGTTGGTACCCATGGCTTTTGAAGCGTTTGCCAAAATCTTGAGGTGAATCGGCTATCACGATCGATATGATAGAGATTGGTACACCGTGACGAGAAACAATCTCTTTGATGTACGATCTAGCGAGTGTAATCATCTCGTCGTTCTCCTTGATTGGCAAGAAATGAGCGGACTTTGTAAGACGGTCACAATAACCCAAATGGTGTCAAAACCATTAGAAGTTTTTGGCAACTTTGTGATGAAGTCCATTGTGATTCTTTCCCATTTCCACATAGGAAGTTCGGTTGAGTTAGCAATCCGGATGGCTTTTGATGTTCGACTTTAACTTTCAAGCATGTCAAACATTTCTTGGCGTATACAATGATATCGCCTTCATATTAGGCCACCAAGACAAAAGCTTTAGATCTTGATACATCTTGTTGGGACCGGGATGTATGGAATACTTGATTTATGTGATTCATGCATGATGAGTTCTCGGATACCTCCAAAGAGTGGAATCCAACTTGATTTTTGAAACATAGCGTTCGTCCGATCTCTTCACAAATCCATTCTCATTCTCCCATGCCATAAATCTTCTCATTCGCCTATTTTCTTCCTTAAGGGCTTCGATCCGAGCTTCAAGAATTTTCGATGGTAGGGTGAATTGATTACCATTCCCAATGATCTCACTCTAAGTGGCTTAGGGCGATCTTTTCGCTCAAAGCATCGGCAACAACGCTTGCCTTTCGTGATGATAACGGATCTCGCAATCATAATCACTAAGCAATTCGAGCCGCCGACGTTGACGATATTCAATTCCTTTTGATCTAGGATGTGTTGAAGACTTTTGTGATCGGTGTACACTATACACTTGGTTCCGCATGATAATGTCTCCATAATTTGAGTGCAAATACCACGGCGCCAAGTTCTAGATCGTGAGTAGTATAATTCTTCTCATGAGTTTTGAGTTGTCGTGACGCATAAGCAATCACTTTGTTCCTTTGCATGAGAACGGCGCCTAAACCCATGTGTGAAGCATCACAATATACTACAAAATCTTGGCTCCTTCCGGTAGTGCCAAGATAGGTGCTTCGCAAAGCTTGTTCTTTAGGAGTTGAAAAGTCGATTCTTGATCGTTTCCCATTCGAATTTCTTCGTTTTACGGGTTAACTCGGTCAATGGTTTAGCTATTTTCGAGAAACCTTCGATGAATCTTCGATAATAACCAAGAAGTCCTAAGAATTGACGAATTTCGATGGGGTTAGTGGTGCCGCCAATTCTTAACAGATTCAATCTTTGAAGGATCCACATGGATTCCTTCACCGTCGATCACATGACCAAGAAATTGGACCTGTCTCAATCCAAAAATCACACTTGGAAAACTTTATGCACAATTTTTCATCCTTGAGTAACTTCGTGATGTCTTCAAATGTTCCGCATGTTCTTCTTTATTACGAGTAGATAAGAATATCGTCGATGAACACAATGACGAATTTATCCAGATATGGTTTGCGAGACTCTATTCATGAGGTCCATAAACAAAGAGGTGCATTAGTTAAACCGAATGGCATTACTTGGAATTCATAATGGCCATATCGAGTTCTAAATGCGGTCTTGGGTATATCTTCTTCTCTTACCCGAATCGATGATATCCGGATCTTAAATCAATCTTCGAGTATACACTGAGCCTTGTAATTGATCAAATAGATCATCGATTCTTGGTAAGGGATATCGGTTTTGATTGTGAGCTTGTTCAATTCTCTATAATCGATACACATCCGAATGATCCATCTTTCTTCTTAACGAATAATACCGGTGCTCCCGGGGTGAGGAACTTGGTCTAATGAATCCTTTCTCGATAGCTCTTCTAGTTGTTTGGATAACTCTTACATTTCGAGGGCGCTAAGCGGTGCGGTGCTCGTGCTACTGAGAGTAGCTCCGTGAATAAGATCGATTTGAAATTCGACTTGTCGAGCAAGTGGGAGTCGGGAAAATCTTCTGGAAACACCTCAGAAAATTCCTTGATTACAGGTACATCCTCTAGTTGTTTCTCTTCCGACTTCTTTTCCGTTACTTGAGCTAAGAAGGCATAACATCCTTTTTCCATGTACTTTATTGACTTCGCACAGGATATAATACTTAAGTACTTTCTACTTTGATCTCCTTGGATGACTAAGGTTTCACCGTTGATCGGGATATGAACGGTTTTCTCGTCACAAACAATCCTAGCACGGTGTTTGGACAACCAATCCATGCCAATTACGACATCGAAACTTCCAAGTTTGATTGGCAAAAGATCTATGAGGAACGAGTGATCTTGTAATAGAATAGGACAATTACGGATTACGGTGTTGGTTCCTATTATTTTCCCATCGGCAAGTTCTATCTCATAAGTTGTATCTAAGGCTATTGGGGATATTTCAAGTAATGGTGCAAAAGTAGTAGATACAAAACTCTTATCGGCTCGAGAATCAAACAAGATTTTTGCGAATGATTGTTAAGAGAATACGTGCCGTCAATGTCGTGGTTCAACGGTGCATCTCCATCTCCTAACATGTACACTCTTGCACGCGCATTGTTTATTTGAACGGCATTTAACTTTGGGCATTGACTCTTGAAATGACCGTGTTCTCCACATCCATAGCGTTCATGTTTGTCACGGTGTTGCCTCTTCCGTGGTTTCGGCAATGCTTACCTTGATGACCTACCTTGTTGCACTTATCGCACTTCACGGTACAAGGTCCGAATGGTGCATCAAACATCCGTTACATCGGGATGTGGTCCTACATACGCTTTTCAAAGTGGGTGCGGATAAGCCCTTGCGGCTTCTTGCCTTCGGTTTTGCCGATTGTGATGTTGATTTGTTGTGGTGATATTGGTTGTTGTTGTTCGATTGTTGTTGTTGGATCGATAGTGGTTGGAATTTGAGGTTTTCCGATCATCAAACTTTCTTTTGTTGTCACTTGAGCCTTGTGCATTTGCAAGCTTTAGTATTGGTTCCATAAGGCGGTGAGATACAATGACAACTTCTTCAGGTTTTGGCTTCAAGCGATGACATCTCCTTCGATGCTTGAGGTAAACCTCCGATCAAAGCTTCCAAAAGCTTTTCATTGGTGGGAAACAAATGAGGACATAGAGCTCTCACTCATGGAATCTCTTGAAGTATGTCTTGAGATCATTACCTTTAGCGACCAAGTGGTAATACTCATCTTTGAGTTTCTTGATCTCGTTCTCGGGCATCTTGTTTCATTAACAGTTGTTTCAGATCGACCATGAAATCTTACAAGCTTCTTCCATTCCAATTGGTTGAGCATGGCCTTTCCACCAAGATAACGCATCTTCTAACAAAGTTCCAACATGAAACTTGACTTTGCAATCATTTGTCTGATCACTTAGCGAAATACGATCTCGGTTCTCTCAAACCAATGAAGTAAACCAATAGCACCTTGGTGCCCTTGAAGAATGTTGGCTTGCGGTTCATGAACTCTTTGTAATTACACTTGCGAGTTACGGTGGACTCACTTTGATTTGTTGGAGTGTTAGTTGCATTTGAGTTTGCCATTTCAAGAAGACGTGCGACTTCCGCGACACGATTCTCTTCAAGAATGCGGCGACTTGACCTCGCGTCTTTGCTGAGCGACACGCTCACCTTCAAACCTCCCGAGCAATTCGGGCGTTCTCGACTTCTCTTGCAATTTCGACTTCTCTTGCGATTTCACTTCACGTGCCTCTTGGGCAATTCGCTCGACTTCAATGCGTTCGAACGGCTCTAGCAAAGATCAACGACATGTTGTGCTATAGCTGCTTAACACTTTCAATGACCATTTTCTCGAATAGTCATGGAGTGATGGTGGATGAGGTAGCTTTTCTTGACCATTTTTCTAAAATTTCCAAGAATGAGGTAGCTTTCTTCTTGACCATTTTTCTAAAATTTCCAAGAATAAATACCAAGATTAAGAAATTATCGATCGATGATAAAACTGATTTCATATTATACATATCATAATAGTCCAGATTACCACTTTAAATTAATGATATGATATGAATATGATTTTTCTCAACAAATCATAATATATGTATAAGGACATAAGGATTGGTTCGGCATACATCACCGAGGAATAATATCATAACATCAGAATAATAGAAATACAACCATGAAATACATCGTTACATAGTTTTGTTCACAACCATAAGTTACATCATCATAATTCTTGTTCCAAGGTTACAAACCAAAAAGATACAAGCCTTAATGCCTCATATGGCGGCTTTATGATACATACTAAGATAAAGATGACTAGGATTTACGATCTCCCGGCGCGTCATCCCGACGACGACGAATCTCCTCAACCATGGTCGCAAGTCTCGGATCTGCCGCTCACGGGCTCGATCTCTCGCCTCGAGGTCATCAATCCTCTCCTCCGAATAGCGGTGTGAGCATGAGCGGATGCAAGCTCGTGATGGGACTCTCTCGACCCAAAGCGCTCTCTCAAAGTACTAGCATCTCGGATAGTAGTCTCCAATCTCGAGTCAATTGGTTAACGGCCTCTCGCCTCCACAATCCGAGTACTCATCATATCAAACACAATCTCAATGGAGTAGCGACCTACCACGAGGTTTTCGACTTCTTCCTCCAAGCTCTCTATCCTAACCGGTGGAATCTCATCATAATGTGCCATGAGCTCATTCAACCTGGTCTTCATGCTTGATAAGTCTCGTAGCCAATAGAGGAATAGTGTGGTGTCTTGGTTCACCGTAATGTGTAGAACCGAGTCGGTGCGATGGTTGAGCTTTCTCCAAGCTCGAACGAACTAGTGCTCCTCCTCTCTCCAACGTCAAGTAAAGGTATCAAGAATGACCATCGCCTAGCACCGGATTTCTTCCTTGGTCCGGTCTCATTATCCACTGAGTAGGCTTGTCGATCGATAGTGATGGTGAATAGCACTTGATGCAAAGCGGTAAAATTGGCTCACTAAAAGTGTCCAAAGGAGGTGATGTCAGAGGTGGTGATGAAACAGAGCAGAGTAGTCGATGGTAGAACACGATGAAGTGGCGGTGGTGGTGAGGTAGCGATGAGGTGGGCAACAGTGGCGGTGATGACCGAGCGGTGGTGACCGAGCCGGTGATGATCGAGGTGGTGGCATCACATGAGTCATAGTGATGGGTCGCACACGCTTCCTAGCGGTGCGTTTGAAGGTCTTACCATTAGGATGCGGTCTATAAGGTACTCCAAACGGCTCAGCTCATGAGGCTTAAGAACACGAATCCTACGTCGACGACGACGGATAGCTTGGGAAGATGATCCGGAAGAATCGATGAAGCGAGTCGGTGTTTTCGATGACTTGATGATTCATCATCCACAGAACATCTCAAGCGGTAGCCATTCTTTGCGACTCATAGTCTCGATCTAGGGTCATGGAAGCAAAAGCATTGTACTCTTGAGGATGAGTAGTCATAGCCGAGCAAGTAGGAGTTCGCAACTTCACCTTCTTCAAAGGTTCGATTTCATCCAAAAAAGAGTCGGTATGACAGGTGGGATGAGTGGCATAGTGACGATCGTGAGGACATGGTATCATCCATCTCGGTGTCCGAGGACGTAACAATGGGTGGGATAATATAATTGTAACAACCCATAAATTAATGTAAGTAAATGCCAATAATATAATTATTTTAGTTAGCTACAATTTGCCAAGCAAATCTCCATGCCTAACTAAAATGAATGCAATTTACTTATGATCTAGTGATGCATCAATCCTAATGCATAGAGCGGTCACGGAAGGGCGTAAGGCGGTGGTGTAAAATAGTCCCTTTAAAAGTGCGGTTATAGTCCAAATGATTTTGAAAACTCTTTGGTTCTCTATAACCTTGGCTCGATGCTAATCAGAACACCCCGAAAATCTTAAATGACGGAAGACTAATTCGGTATTACTTGAATGGAGATCATAGTCAATAATTATAGAAAACGACTCGAAGAGACGTTTTATTAAAATAGTTATCATTCATCGAAAACTCATAGTTTGTTACAAAATATTGTAAATAGATCAAGTGTTTTTCCCAAAAGAAAGATCATGAGTTTGAAAGAAATGATAACTTTTATGTTTTACACCACCGGATAAGCCTTGCCATGCCCCTGCTCCGCACCTTGGTCATAATCTTCACCGATTACCGAGATAACATGCTTAAAAAGGTCAACAAAATGTTGAGTGAAATCCATAGGTTTAAAATAAGTTGAACACAAGTATAAGATCATGATCATTGTAAACTAACAATATCATAAGAAAAATATCACCGATTATTATGCGCTAAGCTCATGAAACCAAGACTCAATTGCATACACCGAATTACCAAGGTACGTAAGTATGCCCCAAAGGAGGTAATAGCCAATTACCTAAAGAAATTGATATGGTGCGCCCGGTTATTTCTCTATAACCGAAACGGGTTCGTTATTCCCCATAGTACTATTCACGATATCTACGCTCACTCGCGGTGACTAATGGTTCATGATCGGGGACTTGTGGCTAACAACTTAGCAAGCACCAATAATCAAGAGGATCAAGCATTTATGAAAACCTTGTGTTCTAGTTTAGAGCATGTATCTCCTCATGGTTTTATAAAATGAAGTAAAAGCGAGGCTATGAACTCACCTTGATGATAATGCACACGCACAAAAAGATCAAGCACAATGTAGCGGAGGTTCCAACTCGAAACCTAAAGTGATGAGATGGCGAGTCTCAAGAATGAGCATTTTGGTTCGCGACCAAAATAATAGAGCATTGAATATTCTTATTCAATAGATCATTGGATTGTCCAATCCAATAGTGTGCGATCGTGATTAACGTTTTAAGTTAATTTATGTGCTACATTGCCTTAATTAATTATCCTCACTACGCATAAGTGAAATGTTCCCCGTTGTGATCTTAATAGATTTGTTGAGCATTTTAACGTATTTAGATTCCCCGAGTATTTTATCGAAATATGTATCCTTTTACATATACTTAATTATTTTCTAAAAATATATATATTTACATATACATATATATATTTTTACATATATATAAATTAAATTCATCGTTATTGAAAATATTACGCTCATGTGGTCAAAATACTTATTTTTACGAGGTTATAATGAAATCATAAGTTTTGCTAAACTTTTCTCAAATTTACACTTTTTACCCTCGAGTTACAAAAAGTACAAGTTTAGTCCCTATACTTTTAGAAAATGACACTTTCCAACCCGAATTATATTTTATACCCAAAACTTTCGAAATGACAACTTTGACCCTCGGTAAAACTGTTTTTACAAAATCAGCCCTCTAGGTTCATTTTATACGCTTTAAACCTTTGTTTTCCAAACTTGACACTTTTCACCCAAAACTTAATTTATAACTAGATTAGGTTATTTACAGAACTGGTCCTTGTGGTTTTCATGCATACACATGCACGTACATATTTCCCTTGACCTATCGAAAATGACTTTTCCAGTCCCTAGACTTTTACAAAATATTTGTTTCACTTATAAATGACCCTTTAGCTTTTAAATATGTTACCTTTTGACCCGAAATTCATTTGTTTTGCAAATTCGGTCCGAAGTACCCTTTTAACATACTAAAACTTTACAAAACTTTACAAGCTTATTCCTAGCTTATTTTTAGAGCTTATTAGCTTATTACTAATTCATTGGGCGGGTTGAATCTTTATTGGACTCGGTTTGGACATATTGGGCTTACGGTTTGGGCTTCAGCCCATTAGTGTTTACGTGAGTTTATACAAACGTACGAGAGCTCATAGTAGTTTTGTGATGTGTTATAAACATTTTAGGCTAGTGTTAACATGTGTTTATGTGTCTTGTTGAGCTATAACATGTATATCTTACGAGTTGGTTTACGAAATGGTGTACACAACATATAATACGTGTGATAACTAAGTATAAATGAGAAAATTGGAAAGGAAATGAGTTGGAAGGGACTTACTACACTCAAAGAGAGTGGTGATGATACGTGTGAGGTGTGAGCGAGAGAAATGACCAACGAGAACCCCTTGTTCTCCTTATAATGTTACTCGTCTTAAATGTTTACCCAAGTTTCTCCTAGCTTTCACCTTGCAATGTTTTCTTATCCTAGTTCGACTTCCACAATGGTTGATTTTAGAGTGAGAGATGTGTAGATGTTTTTGAGAGTTTATGTGAAAGAGTGTGTGTTTGTCGTGTGTTTTTAAAGAAAACACAAGCATGGCTTTTACATTTTTATATTTCCCTAGCTCTCCTAATCCCTATTTCATTAGTCACATGTTGAAATGTATTTGGTCTTTGTTTGTGTATGTTGCTAGGCGTGGGATTTGAGCTCTAAGCAAGTCATGGCTTGTCAAGTCATTAGAAACATTATATCCAATGGGTCTTGGAGTCAAAGCTAGGTCAAAGTGGGTTTAGGTTATTAAACTATCATTTGTAAGGTGGCTAAGTATGGGGGTTGTCTCCTCTTGTTCACTCTCACACGACAACACAAAGATCAAAAGGGAACATGCTTTTTGATTTTTGTTTGACACATTTGTTAGTTTGGTTTCTTTATTTTTCTTGTTTGCTCGCTCGGTTACAACAGAAAGGAACACCCAAAAATATTAACTTCAAGTTTTTTTATATGATCATGGGCTAGGTGACATAGACGAGGCCCAAAGCAAAACATATGGGGGTTTGGGCTCATATATTTAGTCGTGTAAAGATGTTAGGCCGAAATGGTTTTCAAGGGTGTTGGGCTTGGTTCGGTGGTATACAAGGCCCATTAGCTTGGGTCGTGAAGTGGTAAAAGTCCGATGAGTTCCGAGGCCCAATACTAATTTTATATATTTTTGTTATAATTAAATTGTAATTTTACAAATTTTACGTATTCATTACGTTAGGATTTTAGGATTATCGTAATCAATGCCAAATATGGGGAAATTTATTTAGATCACAACGGTATATTTTATGAACGCTCAAGCTGCGTTGATCATGCATATGCCAAATGATATGCAAATGTGGTGCTTAGAAAATTTCATGACAAAATAGATCGTGTTTAATTCCTGATTAAAGCGTTAAGTACATTGAAATTTTCCGGGAGCTTACATGTACACTGTGTTCCCAAGAAAGGAGGAATGACGGTTGTAACTAATGAACGAAATGAACTAGTTCCAGCTAGAACTGTAACTGGTTGGCGCATTTGTATTGACTATCGAAAGTTAAACAAAGCCACCAGGAAAGATCATTTTCCACTCCCGTTCATGGATCAAATGCTTGAAAGACTAGCAGGAAATAAATTCTTTTGTTTCCTCAACGGATTTTCAGGTTATTTCCAAATTCCTATAGATCCTAACGACCAAGAAAAGACCACTTTTACTTGTCCTTTTGGAACCTACGCATATCGGCGTATGCCTTTTGGTCTTTGCAATGCACCTGCGACTTTTCAGCAGTGTATGATCGCCATATTCTAAGACATACTAGAAACCTCCATGGAAGTTTTCATGGATGATTTTTCAGTCTTTGGAGACTCATTTGAAGCTTGTCTTTCTAATCTCGATAAAATGCTCGAAAGATGCGAAGCTGCACATCTTGTCCTTAGCGGGAAAAATGCCACTTTATGGTAATCAAGGAATTGTGCTTGGCCACAAAATCTCTAGTGTCGGAATGGAAGTCGACAAGGCAAAGGTCGATGTCATCTCAAACGCCCACCACCAACCAACATCAAAGCCGTTAGAAGTTTTTAGGACATCTTTGGTTTTACCGCCGATTCATCAAAGATTTTTCCAAAATATCTCGTCCGATGACAAAACTTCTTGAGAAAGAATCTATTTTTTACTTCAATGCTGATTGCATACAAGCTTTCAAAACTCTAAAATCTCAACTTACTAGTGCTCCGATTATGGTCTCACCTAATTGGTCACTACCTTCGAACTTATGTGCGACGCAGTTTATTTTGTTGGAGTCGTCTTAGGTCAACGCCAAGGAAAACACTTTCGCCTATATATTTTGCTAGCAAGACATCGAATAGTGCCCAAGAAAATTATACCGTCACCGAAAAAGAATTTATCGTCGTTGCGCATTCGACAAATTCGATCATACTCGTACTCTAAAAAGCAGTCATTTTACCGATCATTCAAGACTCAAGTATCTGTTTCACCAAGCAAGACGCTAAACCACGCCTTATTCGATGGATTTTGCTACCCAAGAATTTGACATCGAAATCAAAGATAAGAAGGAGCGTAAAATCTTGTCACGATCACTTATCTCGCCTTGAAAATCCTAACCTTGATGAGTTGAAAGAAGAAGAAATCGATGATTATTTTCCGATGAAACTCTCATGACCATCGACGGAAATGACGATCCTTGGTTTGTCGACTTTGCGAACTACCTCACGGAGGAATTCTCGAAAAGGTCTAACTCATGCTCAAAGGAGCAAATTCTTTTCGGAACTTAAATACTACTTTTGGGAAGAGCCATATCTTTTCAAAATGTGCCCCGATGGGATGATCCGAAGATGTGTTTTTGGTTCCTAAACTCGAAAAATTCTTGACGAATGTCATCATGGTCCAACTGGGGGACATTATGGTCCTTCCACCACAGCTAAAAAAGTTTTTGATGCTGGATTCTATTGGCTAACAATATTCAAAGAAGCACACACACTTGTTCAAAACTGTGACGCTTGTCAAAGAACCACCAATATCTCTCGAAGGGATGAAATGCTATTAACAAGCATTCAAGTGTGTGAAATATTCGATATTTGGGGAATAGATTTCATGGGACCTTTCCCTAAATCCCACAAATTCGAATACATTCTAGTTGCTATAGATTACGTGTCCAAATGGGCAGAAGCTGAAGCTTTACCAACAAACGATGCTCGTGTTGTCGTTAATTTTCTCAAAAAGCTTTTCGCTCATTATGGAATCCCCAAGGCACTAATAAGAGATCGAGGAACCCATTTCTGCAACCAACAAATGGAGAAAACCATGAAAAGATATGGAGTTCATCATCGATTTGCAACAGCCTATCATCCACAAACCAGTGGTCAAGTCGAAAATACCAACAGAGCTCTCAAAAGAATTCTAGAAAAACGGTGAAGGACAATCCTTCGGTTTGGGCAAAGAAACTTGACGATGCTCGTGGGCATTTCGTCTGACCTATAAAACCCAATTGGCACAACTCCTTACAGACTCTTGTACGGCAAGACTTGTCATTTGCCGTTCGAAGTTGAACATCATGCTTATTGGGCTCTCAGAAATTGTAACACCGATCTCAAAATAGCTGGAGAGAAAAGATTCCTGCAACTGCACGAACTCGATGAATTAAGGCTCCAAGCTTATGAAAATTCCAAACTGAAGCAAGAACAAAAGCTTATCACGATAAAAAGCTACGAATTCGAAAAGAATTCAAAGCCGGAGATAAAGTTCTGCTTTTTAACATGAAATTTAAATTCAAAGCTCCTAAGTTACAACCAAAATGGTTTGGACCATATGTCGTCAAACATGGATATCCATATGGGTATGTCGAACTCTATGACAAACAAGGTGGAAGTTTCATTGTTAATGGACACCAAATCAAGTTATACTACGACAAGGAGAACACGAAATAAGTTTCAGTTGCGACAGTATCCTGGCGACACCATGAGAATGAATTCGAAACTATCACCTTTGTAGCACCATTTCCAGGAAGAATCCCACAAACTGTTCCATGGAAACCATCTGCTGAGTTCATCTGGGACGATATCGAAGCTACTGGTGAAGAATTTATGTACATCCCCGAACTTTTCAAAATGTTCAAAGATGCCCTTGCGGCCAAATAAATTCGGGAAGACTCGAGTCAGGCTGATGACTCGGTAATAAAACAAGTGCTTCTCAGGAGGCAACCCGTGTGTTTCTTTTATTTTAATGGTCACTTCCGAAAGTTTAAACCTTCGGTTGAACTTAAGTGTGGGGGAGTGCCATCCTTTTAATAAAACCTTTTGTTTGTTTATAAGATTGTGTGCAGGTGCTGATTTCTCAAGTGAAGGCCTGGGGTGAAGAAAGAATTCTAAGCTGATAAACTCGTTGACATATCTGGTTTCATTTTTATTTTCCCTATTTCTAAACTTTGAAGTTCGTTTTTCATTGAGGACAATGTCTAACTTAAGTGTGTGTGTGGGGGGGGTGAATAGGAAAAATTAGAGTTTTCATGCTTAAATTTAAAATTTTGTTTGCCCTTGTGATCTAGTTGTTTTCACACTTTTAGGATTATCGATTAGAATAACTGGATCATTCCACTGGTAAAAATTGGTAATATTTGAAATTTCGAGATGTGTTCCGATTACTATTGCAATCCATTCTGGGATCGATAAACATTTGCTAGCACATATTATACCCTTTCCACTAAATTGTGAGGATTTAAGCCTATTTCTTATTAGCATACATCTTATATGCTTAGATCTTTTTGCTATGAGTGTGCCGGTGATTTTATTTATTCTAGAACTTGTGCTTGTAAATCATTACCAGACCGCAGTGAGATTGCATTCGTGCGATATAAGTGAATTCGTGTGATAAAGAGGCACCTTAGGAATAAAACCCAAATGGCATTCCATTTTACATTTAATGATTTATTAGCTAGCCACATCGGTTAGTTAACCACCCACATGGACCCATTTGTAGTGCTCATTTTTAGCACTAGATACCCTTAGTACACCCTTCGAGCCATCCCATTCTTTTTGTTAAATCCAGAAAAATACAAAAATATTTTACACCTTTAAACCTTAGCCTAACCCCTTGTCAATGTCTAAATTGGTTGGTTGCTAGTTGCTTGGAATGTTGGATTCTTTTAGATGATTATTAGTTAGCCACACTTTGTCATTCGTGTGTGCCATTTTGACAAATACGAAGTGTGGGGGAGATGTGATGTAAGAAAGAAGGTTATGTTAAAAAAAAATGTGATGACAATTTTAGCCAATGTGCCATATTATTATGTAGATGAAGGAAGAGGAAGTATGTTTTAGATATCGATTAGCAAATGTGCTAAGACGTGATATATATTATACATTTGATCGATATGTGAAGAGAAGTTAGTAACTATAATCATTTTCGGATTTGTGGTTTGTTCGTGACTAGCAACAATGGGACTTAGACTTGATTTCATTTTTATTTTAACACCAATTTCATAAATTCTCCCATGCCTTATCCATACCCTTTATTCACCCTTAGCCGTATCATTATAACCCAAATAAAAGCCCTCTTTAGATGTTTTTACTTGGTGCTTATGCCACGTCGGTGGAGTTTTGTTTCTTGTACAAGCTTATGGTAATAATCTAATCATGACTGAGCAATGAGTGTGATTTATCTTGTTACTCCACTAAAATGAGTGATTGAGTGAATTATATTTCGTTCCTTTTTCGTGAGGTGTTTTGAAATGTTAATCATGCAAGAAAATCATTGGATATTGTCAAACATCTCGATTTTTCACCTTTATAAAGCATAATTGATGAATCCTCTCTCGTATTTATACTTGGTTGATTTGCATCATATTTTCATAATCACGATCGTGTACCAGTGGATGTTTGTTTTTCCTAGATTTGCTTGAGGGCAAGCAAAGTTTAAGTGTGGGGGAATTTGATAACGCTCAGATTGTGCATGTTTTTAGTAGCGTTATGTGTGCTTTTATATCTGTTATTTGGTTATATTTGCATGATTATATTACTCAAACGCATCAAAAGATGTTTGTCTAGTGTTTATAACCAAGTGCAGGGAAACGGATGGAAAATGAAGAAATTTGTAGCAAAACGAAGATTCCCGTTTTAGTAAATCTAAATCAGTATCTCAAGGACCTTTGAAGACCTTAGTGATTGAAGAACCAAGTTCTACAAGACAAAGTAAAGAAAAGATCAAGTTTTCATAACTCAGAAGATCCAACCGGATCCGGCTACAACCGCAACCGGATCGGTTGGAAGGCGGCCAGAAACACTATTTTCGCCATCGCCAACCGATCGGTCGCGAACCGCAACCGGATCGGTTGGCGATTGTTAGAAGGCCAACCGGATCGGTTGGTCGTATGACCGATCCGGTTGGAGAAGCCGATCGCCACACTTCATCACTAAGCTTTCCCTTTGCATCCAAACGATTCTAGGTCCTTCTCTTGGTGTATTCTAGTCCCTTCCTTACTCCTTGGAGGCCAAGTTCAGCATTTAATACCCTAGGCCTTAGACTTAGTGTAAATAGAGGCTAATTGTGAGCATATGAGACATACCTCAAATACAAATCTCTCTACTCATCAAACAAAGCCTTAAACTCTCAAAATTCGTTCTTAGAAATCCAGAGAAGTTTGGAGTTCCATAAGTTCCACGTTTAGAGGCCAAAACACCAAGAAGTCCACCTCAATCCTTTGGGAATCATTACTTCACCATTTGTAATCTTATTCCAAGCATTGTAAGACTTTTAATCATGTTTTCTAATGTTCAAAGTTATGAGTTTATGTTCATGTTTGCTATGAGTGGCTAGTTTCTTTATACACTTGCTTAAATGATGTTGATTATCATATGATTAGTTGGCGATTGTGTTAACATGTTTTAATTCAATTTCAAGTCGATTCTAAGATCCAATTGTGCTAAAGTTTCATAGTGACATTTGTTAATCAAGTTTGGCTAATTGATCGTAAACGTTGGGGGTCGAAAGAACTTATTGTTATTCAACTAGTCATAATCATTTTGTCTATGGATGATTGTTTTTACCCATTATTCTTGATTATACAAAAGAAATAAGGTGTGATTGTAATAGAAACTCTTTTTGATTATCAAGTTGGATTGGTTGGAAACATCTAAATGGTCGTAAGATTAGTTGTTGAGAATCAATTGTAGCCTTTTGTCTATAATCGGTTACCTTTTGTATTGACCATTTCTTAAGCAATTTGATGAACAAAAGAATATTTTTGTGTTTAAGTTTATATAGACTTATGAAACTTTAATTGATCTTGAATTGATTGGTTAAACTTAATGCTTGTTTTTATGAACTGAAATCTTGACGAAGGTTTAACTCGTAAGAACAATAGATTAGTATTCCAACTAATTATCACAACCAACATGTTAAGAGGTTAACACAATCACATTAATCTATGATATGAAACTAGTTTAAGCAAGTGTAGTTTTTAATCATCTGAATTTCATTATATCTATTTTGCTCTATTATATGTTTTGGATAGGCTTCGTTAATTCAAACTTGTGTTTAGATTCACTCAAATCCCTGCGAACGATCCCGACTTACCTTCATAACCTTGCTATTACAGACGAGTATACTTGCTTGTATGTGTTCTTGGTAATATTGGTAATTCACCTTTTATAATTTTAAACTTGTACACACCCGACACATCAGAGGCGTATGTTAGACGTGACTCAGCAGATAAACTCCAACAAAGATCTGTAAAGTGTATCTTTGTAGGATACCCTAAGGAAACTATGGGTTACTACTTTTACTATACAACTGAAAATAAAGTAATTGTTGCTAGGTATGGAGATTTTCTTGAAAAGGATCTCGTATCTCAAGAATGCAGTGGGAGAGTTTATGATCTGGAAGATGATCATGAAGATACATTACCTTCTGAAAATACTAACGTACTTCAGGTAGAACCTGATAGTCTGGGTCCTCCACCAGAAGTTGAAGTGATTCCCGTTCGTAGATCTGTAAGGACTACGCGTGTACCTAAACGTCTATGTCTTAACGTAGAAGTTAAGGAAACTATATTAGGAGATCTTGGAGAGCCTACTAATTATAGAGCTGCCATGGCAAGTCATGAAAAGGACAAACGGAAAGTTGCAATGAATGGGGAAATGCAATCCATGAGAGATAATGAAGTTTGGGAAGAGACTGACTTGCCTCCAAACACTAAGGTGGTTGGAGTAAGTGGCTCTATAAAATAAAGACTGACATGGATGGCAATGTACACATCTATAAAGCTCGTCTAGAATTCTCATAGCTATAGCAGCGTACTATGACTATGAGATATGGCAGATGGATGTCAAAATCGCCTTCTTGAATGGTCGCTTAGATGAAGACATCTATATGAAGCAACCTGAGGGGTTCGTGAATCCACAATTTCCAAACTGTGCATGCAAACTTCAAAGGTCCATTTATGGATTGAAGCAAGTATCGAGGCAATGGAATAAGAGATTTGATGAAGAAATCAAAAGGTATGGATTTATTCAAAATCTTGATGAGCCATGTGTATATCAAAAAGTTAGTGGGTGTGATGTGATTTTCCTTATCCTTTATGTCGATGAAATATTAATTATGGGAAAAGAAATTCCAAGTTTGCAAAGTGTTAAGGCATATCTTGGACAATGTTTTTCCATGAAGGATTTAGGAGAAGCTGCATACATTCTAGGAATCAAGATCTACCTAGATAGGTCAAAGCGGTTAAGTGGTTTAAGTCAAAGCGCTTACATTGATAAAATATTGAAGAGATTCAATATGCAAAATTCCAAGAAAGGATTTTTGCCAATGGAAGTAAAGCATGGCTTATGTAGCGATATGTTTGTTTCAACACCTGCTGAGGTGGCACGCATGCAGAAAGTTCCTTATGCTTCGACAGTAGGATCTATTATGTATGCTGTGAGATGCACAAGGACAGATGTGGCGTTCGCTCAAACATGACCAGTCGATATCAATAGAATCCGGGTGAACTTCACTGGACTGCTGTTAAACATATTCTAAAGTATCTTAGAAATACTAAAGATATGTTCTTAGTGTATGGTGGAAATCTAGACACGAGCTTGGTGTTCTGTGTTTCGTGATGCGCCCCGGTAGTGTGATAAAGATGATATGAAGTCTCGACGGGTTATGTCTTTGTCTTCAATGGAGGAGCGATTGATGGAAGAGCAAGAAGCGAGTACGATTGCGATGTCTGCGACATAGGCGAATACATAGTCGCCTTTAAGTCGCAATGGAGGTCGTTTGGATTAGGAAATTCATTTCGTGGATTGGTGTTATGCCTTCAATTGAATCGCCTATTGATATGTATTGTGACAATTTCACGCAATCATATTTGCCAATTAACACGGAGTCATGAAGGGCACCGACATTTTCTACTAAGTATCACTATGTTCGGGAACAAGTCCGCGAAGGTGAAATTAATATATTGAAAGTTCACACAGATGACAACTTAGCTGATCCTTTCACTAGGGCTCTTACCTAGAGAAAAGCTTATTGGACTTGCCAATGGCATTGGACTACGTTTGGCTAAAAGTTTCATGCAAAATCTGTGATTAGTATTTGGATAGGATATTATAAACATTTATTATTTTGATGAAATAAAATTTTGAGTATGTTTATTTTCATTTATAATATTGTTGTCTTATATTTGCATGTTTAATCCATGAGTAACTAAGTTATTCTAAATTGTCCGTTGTCGATTAATGATATGGGAATATCATTAAACTAAGATAAATCTGAGAGATGTGGTAGAATATACTTGAAAGTATATTGACGAGAATGCATACCAATTTCAGATGATATTCAATGAATTGAATATAAGACTTATCCCAACTACATAATTTACTTTATGGATATTGTTATAAGTAAATTGTGAATAGTTATCCTCAGACTTGAGATACCAGATAAGTGTCATAAATGTAGTGCATTTCTGTGGAGCAACTTAACGCTATACGTAACTGGTAGTCATAAGGGTTGTTTCCAGAAGTGTTGCAAAGTTTGTGGGTTAATCTCGTAGTTAAGATAGAATTTGTTCCTTCAAATCTATTTGGAGTTTAATGCTGCTGGGCCCCTCGTAGGGTTGACAAGATGTTTGTGCGACCGCACCCAAAATCTCCCCTGAATATGTTCAGAAGATTTGATAATCTTGGTCAATCACTTAAAACGAGAAACAAAATGGTTGAATAAAGAATGACTTAATTCCATATATTTATTTAACGTGGTATTAGAAACAAAATGATAGTAATAATGAGAATTCATTAAAAGGTTTTCCAGGAGCCTTGCTCGAGTTGTACTAGAGGTATCGAAGTGTTGCTAGACGCTAACCGATGTGATCACTCTATTAAGATATATTTAAATGAGAGTTGTTGGTTTTATGGATATAAATTAGTAGTCGTGAGTTAGGATCAAACTCGAGACCACGGGATTGCAAGCTTTACGTATGAGAATTAAAGTTAATAATTAAATGTAAATGTTATATTTATTTATTAATTACACAAAATAATATAACGGACGTTAAGTTAATTAAGTGTAATGGACTAACGGTCGTTAAATGTTAATTGGAAGGACTAGATTGCAAAATAAAGACTGGGAAGGTTCCGAAATCCCACTTGGGATACACAACCGATCAGCCAAGGGGTATTCCCAACCCAACCCAAACTCAACTTGTTCACCAAGTTATGTTGAGTATATATACAAGGCTAGGGGTCTTGGTTTTGCATCTATTGTACTCATAAGCTAAAACCTAAAAGTGTTTGTGTGTGTTTTTGCTTAAAATCGGTCGACCACCTCCCTTGGGTGTCGATCCACATCTTTTCCAAAACCAAATTGTTTCATGTGATTAAAACTAGCATTACTTCAATTTTATTTAGTACGTGTGTACAAGAAAGTGGTACTAACACATTATTGTTAGTATTCTTGGATTGAATTACAAAATCGGTAAGGGGTAATTCTTATAATCCTATAAACCCTAATTAGGGTTCATCACTTTCTAATTTTGTGGATTTGATTCTTGTTCGGCTAGAATAAAAAAGGTACGCATGCTTTATGTTTTTTTAATCAATTATTCATTAATAGTTCCTATACGCTTCCGCATGTTTTCTTTGATGTATATGTGTTTTATATTTGATTGTCATGATATATAATTCCAACATAAACAATCTATTAACTTTCGACAATACTTGTATTACACTAATTAACTGTAGCACTATATATTTTACAAATACACCTAAAAAAGAGTAGAAAATACCTAATATGGGTGACCACGACCACGTTGATCCTTCAACCTGCGAATGGGTTCAGAGCTTGATCCTGACTGACCACTGCTGCTGCTCTTATCAGCCCTTACTAAACAACTTTTGTTGCTCTTATCAGCCCTTGCTAACTCAACAATAATCTCTTGTTCCCCAATAGCCGACCGGTTGAATGTCAACGCCATATCAACTGAAGATTTAGAATCATAATAGATGTACGCTGGTCTGAAATTAGAACAATTTGTCATTAGATAAATTACTAATATATTATAATTTAACAAAAAATAAATGAATAAATAAATAAATAAATAAACCATACTTTATATATATGTAGCAGCAAATTGATCATTTTCAAAAAAACTTACCAGTTATTATTCTTAAAATATTTAGAGACATCAATTCTTGTAGGATCTCCAGCAACTTCTAAGTGATCCCGAACTTGCTCTATACTTGTGTCTCCAGGTAGATTCTTAACAACAACAACAACAACAACAAAAATTTCCTCATCGTTTAGCACTTCACCACCAGTTCCTTTATCCTACATTAACAATCAATATCGCAACAATCGCAATTAAACACAATTTAATTTAAGCATTTTGAAAATACAAGTTAAGAGAAATCTTTCTTAAACAGTAAATGCCCAAATAAAATTATATGTCACATACATTTGAATTTAAGCATTTTGGAAATAGAAGTTTAAACAACGGAGTATCTTTTGGAATAACATCACTTCCCAATCTCTCTCCAAAAGTGCCACTTTCATTCTGAAACAGTAAACAACCAAAAATAGTTTTATATGCGACAAAATATAATATGATTATACAAACAAAGTATGTAAATATCAGATCACTAACCAGAAGGTTCAAAGCAATTGTATAGATTTCATCAAGTTTTGCTTCATCAGATAAACCTGTAATGACAGTTAAGTCCTATAACAATACAAAAAGAGTTAATTACATAATTGGTCCTTGTGGTTTGTCAGATCTTGCAGAAATTGTCCCTGTGTTTTTTTTGACGGGTCATGTCCTCGTGGTATGCAAAAGTTACGGGTTTGGTCCTTTGACCAATAACTCTGTTAGTTGACCGTTAACTTGAAGGGTATTTTTGACTTTCCACATGTTTTGGCAAACCATAGGGACATTCACTGCAAGATCCGGTAAACCTTAAGTTAACGGTCGTTGAGTCCGTTGACTCATTGGCTTGATTGGTGCGTTGGTACGTTTGCCCCTACGTCATGTCATGTGTTGTATGCTTGATTTTGTTGCTCTTATTTTGATGCATGACAAAATGCGCTCTTTTTTAAAAGATAATGGTTTTCCAAGCTTCTTGGTGGCGAATTTCACCTAGCTATTACCGGTTGCGCTGCTTGGTCGTTAATGAAAGCCAACGACATCTAACATGCTGGTTTTTTGATGGAATAGTATTTTTTATATTACAGTAAATTTTATATGTTCAAACTTTTAGTAATCCTTATTATCCTTTAACAAATAGGTGTGATCATGACCCTCCGATAAGCGCTTTGGATTGGGTAGTTCAGATAAAGGAAAAAGAAGCGAGAAGCAAAAAGGGAGAAAAAGAAGAACCCGTTGAAGGGAAAGGCGACAACGGAAATACTTAGAGCTCTGGGTATCGTAACATATGCATCGCGCCATTCGACGTGGCCCAATGCCATAGCGTCGCCACCATACCGAGACCCACCGACACCAACGCCAATTCCTTGGCTTGAGCCAAGAGACGATAGTTTTTTTTTTTTCTTTTTTTAAAAAAAAGTTAAAATGGGTGTTTTGGTTGATTATATAGTGTGGGTGAGTGAGATGTTTTAGTTTTTTCTTTTGTAGGTCCAGGAAATCAAAAAGATGAAGATTAAAAGCTTTTATTATTATTTTTTATTGTAGTACAACCTTTTTAGTCCATGTAATATTTTTTAATTTTTTTGTATTTTTTATGTAATTTGTATTTTTATTTTTGTGAATGAAAAATTAGTTGGATTGAAAAATAGAATAGAAAATAAAATGGTGGGGGTCATAAAAAGGATGTTTTGGCTTCAGCCATGAGGAGGATGTTTTTGGGTGTGCGAGTGAAAATGAGTGTTTGTTGTTGTGACTTACGTAACACCTAAAAGGTGTCACAACTTGAGCCATGACACCTAATGCTTTTACAAAAACTTTACATAATTTTTTCAAAGAAAGTCTTATATTTTATATGTGCAATTACCTCCTAAATAGATGGTCTAAAATTATATATATAATTATTGCAATGACTTTCGCAGTATTTATCTAGAATATTTTATTTTACAGTATTCTAAAAAAATGTGAGAAACTATATGATCTTTTATAGTGTTAGATAATATATACTCTATACATATTTTATTTAAGTGTCTAAAAGATAGTCAACTTGTGTTCCACGAGTGCATATTTTATTTACTTAATTAATAGCATATGAATGAACACCGACCTTTAGAAAACAAGGTCTTGATCCAAAATTGTTGTGTATTCTCTTTCTTATCATTACTAGTTATAAGGCCCGTGCACGCACGAGCCTTATTCTAATTTTTTGAATAATATATTTTTATTTATTAAAAAACGAATAGTATTTTTTTAATTACAAATCATAATTTTGGGTTTAACTATTTTTTACTGACGTAGTAAGCGGTTATATATTTTTTTCAAAAAGTTTTTACACAACTTTATAAACCAAGTTTTCAACCTCTTACTGTTTTTCTGTTTTATTGTCTGTTTAAATTAAATTGTTAGACATAAACGTATGCGCATTCGTTTACGTTTTCCACTGACTGCAAATATGTAAAATGAATGGAAATATTTGAAAAAGTACGTGTCAATTATTTTATGTTTGCTTAATACATAAATGGGTTTATTAGATTGCTTATTGAAACTCTTTATCTTATCTTGTTGAATAAGATGTTTTGAATAAAGAGTTCCAAGTTGCATATTGTTATGATAAGGAATCCCAAACGTCATAGTAATCTACTATATCCAAACAAAATAACCATATAAGTCGTTTAATAAGAAATCCAAACACCCAAATGACACTTACATATGTACAAAATCTTAACTATAAGTCTAATATAGATCACTCCGTAAACTTATATATTAAAGCCAAAAGCATTTGAAAATTCTAGCAATATACTGAGACCATGTACCATTACATGGGTAAAAATTATCATTTTGAAATTACCTCGAGCAAAGTCATGACGCATTCTGCCCCTAGCTAGTAATACGTATCTAATTCTCATGAATTGGTTGCTCCGCTCGTGGCTTTTCCACCATCTGGTACCGTCAACATAAAGCCAGTATCTCACAGTCTGACTATGACATTTTAAGAATGGTAAAACTTCAGCAGGCAAAGAAAACAAAAATGGTCGATGTTTTTTTAATATTTGCAGATGACCCGTCACAATTTCTCTTCAGTACTTGGCTCTGCAACACCTCGTGCTGGTCTTCTTACATTTGTCATTTAAAAACTTTTGTGGCCTCCTGATATGATGAAATAATTTTTAAATTTTGAATGTCACACAAACTACTTGTAGATTTAGATTATGACACAAATTATCAGCAATTTCTTTGCATAACAGACTGGGTACTTATTAGAAAACTTTACCAGGAAGCAAAGACATTTGATCGCTTGAATTCCCCAGCATCATATACTCTTCCACGCACATTTCCAAATGGCAAACCAAGTTAATGGGTTCACCATTCATCATAACAGTTTCACCGGCTCTTGGTTTTACGGCTGAATTTTGAGAAAGATTTGTTGACCATGCACCGTCTCGTGATCCAGCCATATCCAATATTGCATCTGTCTGAAACAAACAAAGGTTTTGTTCATTCCTAAAAGCATCAAAACCGCTATTGATGGCCATGCTCGTAAGAGAATGAGTTTTGGATACAAGCTCATATTAGCTCATCTAGGAATAAGAATCATTTTATAATTGCACAGATATCTTTTCGTGTTGAACGAATCAAAAGAAGCAAAGCATAAACTCACCATCTTTGGATGCACGTCGTTAAAGTCATGAGCTTGACCACCATAAAATATAGTCATCGGCAAGTTGCGGATGTTGAACCTTGTCTACTGTTAAACGTAAGGATTAAGTAGGTGACTGAATGTTCATTTCAGATGTGTTGTTGTTGGTATATACTGATTATCTGACCCTTAATCTAATCATACAATTATAAACAAAACTTGTTTATCCGAAAAATAAGAACTGATTTATGACTTCAAGTTGTAATATTCAGTTCCAAACACATACAATCAGTAAAACTCATATATCCTATAAGAATACTTGGGTGTCTAATCAATTAATTACCGAATAGGAGTCGAAGACCCTGGCTCACGGAGACTAACTGCAGACTTTTTTTTACCGCTACTTGGTACAACTGTGCCACCACTAACGTTAACTGAGCTCAAAACTCCCACCCCTTTAATTCCAATTCTAGATCCTTCATCAGCAGCCACATTAGCTTCTTTAAATCCACTTGAAAGTTGTACATATGCATAAGGTGCTCCTTGACCACCCCGCGAAGGGTATTTCATCACAAGACCAATGTTAACAGGAACTGCTCGGTCCCATATAGAACCATTAACATGAGCTTTAGCACCAGTACCTTTGGATTGCTCTTGTCTTACGTTTTTTAGCATCTAAATTTAAAGAAAAATATAGCATTATAAACATAAAAGATCAAATACTAAATAAAAATGTAACGAACATGATATTTTTTTTAGAATAATAAAAAAAACCTTTAACAAATGTGAGCTATCTGGATAATCTGGTCTTGTTTGTGGGACACCATGCCTCTAAGAACCCGGAAAAAGGGAATTCAAATTACTTCATTTTATTCCCGTGTTCTAGTTACCAATCTCAGAGATCAAAAGATCACTTCTTTCGCCGTAAAAAGGTACCCATATAAGATGCGATCCAACAACCTGTTTGTCTACCATAATTAAATCGATAAAATATATCAAATTACAATACTAATGTAACAATGTATCACACACCCTAATCACCATTCAGTTTTGTATCCAAATTAATCAAGGTTAGACCCATTATACTAAGTGGGTGTTTTGGATTGCTTAATTTTTCTCTTCTCGCGCTTATCTACTTCGCATTAGTTGCCTCAGGGTCATTACCAGAAGTTCGGGGTTGCGGTGGATCCCTACCCAGCTACCATTCACGAAGATTTATGTAGATTAAGGTATATCAACCGCTGATATTTCCTATAGAATTAAATAAAACTTTGCTATAAGCTTACACCATATACAATTTTGTCTGCAAGTTGATAATTTGACATTAGATAGAATGAGACCTTGAAACTTTCCATGCTCCATTCATCTAGAATTTTATGGGATTTGCAACTGATCCAACTGTTATGTACACCATTAACGACCTCCCCATCTTACATTCCTTCTCATGACAGCCAACACAACACCAATTTTAGAGTTAATCATGCATCCCACATCAGCTTTATCCCTATCAGAAGCCATATTCTCATACTATTCTGCCTCTTCTTCAACTGCCTTAATTCCAGGTTGCAGATTTAGTCGTCCCATATTACACCTTCATTCAAGTTTATGTATGTTAAAAATGCTATACTGCTATACAAATTAGGAACTGCAACCTGACTGAGACCCTCCATCCACCACCTGTAAAGCGACGATATGAGTTACTATTTTACCCATAATGAGGACCCGTCTAACCAAAGACTGAAATTTCACATCAATTTACAGATTAGCAATATGTAGTCTTTGCTTGATCAATATCTTTTACCAAGATGTAGCAAAAAAATTTGGTCTCCAACTATTACAGTAGCCCTTGACTTCTACAATGTGGCAGTGCTTGCACTTGGAAAGCAACCTGATCACCGTAACTTTTAAAGGTTTATTGTCTGTTTAGAAAGAGATTTGCGGTACATATTTAAGTCAAACCGTGAATGATTATAACTAATATGAATTTTCTTTTAATAAAAACTCAATAACATGGTTTCTTTACGAAAAGCTTACTTTAAATCATCTCAAGAGTTCAAGGGGGTCGTAGCAAGAAATGTATCATCATAATTACTAACCAAAATTACTTACATTGAATTAATCCCGAAACTAAAATCAATGGGTTCAAAAACTAACCACTGCATTGATGTTAATAACTATAAACTCAATGTCATCTTTTCTTTTCAAAAGACCATCATATCCACAAACCAAATTAAAATACATTAAATTAATCTCCAAATCAAAATTGTTGGGTTCCAAAGGTAACGGCCTAACGGGTCAAAACACGTAATTTTTCAATACGATACAAACACCAGCAGGTTGACCCCTCAAGATATTTTAGGTTGTATGGGCGCTAAAAAAATATATTTTTAGAGTAGTTTTTTCTCCTAATATAGCAAGTTTGGAGGATTTAAGAATCTTAAAATACTTTGGTTCGCGTTCTCCTATTAGACCATTCAGATATGTTTCTAACTTTAGCTAACCCGTTAGAGATAGGATACAACCCAATATCGACCCATTTAGAATATAAATAAAAGAACTTTCTGAAAGATTACATACCTTAGCAACACAATGAGTGGTTTGAATAACATAGTTGGCATGTAGATCTCAAAATGAGCACCTGACTTGACTATTTAACATGGCTAAACATCTGTCCACGACATGACTGCTGAATTTTTGGGTCGCAAGGTGCACATATTTACCCTTAAATTGTGATGTCAACATGGGCACGGCTGAGGGAATCTTCATCTCAGTAATGTACTGCACAACGCATTCCATGATGAAAAATATGTTCACTGATGACTACAAAAAGAGTGCCTACTATTTAATTAGTAGGATGCTTAACAAACCCTTATCATGATTGTAATTTTTTGCAAATAAATAATCAGTGAATTGATTAAAGTGAAATAATGATAATCCCACACCAATCAACAATTCCAACAACAAAAAGGTCAACTTTATACTGCCAAGTCAAGGATAAGTAAATAGACCAAAAATATAGATGAACAAAGACAATATATAACTAACGCAAATCTTGAGACCCACATCTACTATCGACTACTGGTGATGTTTTTTTAAAAAAAAAGAAAACTAATACTACAATCAATAGTTTGTTGGGTCGAACTTATGTACATCGTCAAGTACCGATTTCACCGTTTTCGTGCCTTTTTGTCTTCTTTAACACTATTTTTATCCTCAAAGTCTAACTTCTTCGATTCCACTTGATAGTTAGCTGGGTCGAACTTATGTCATCGTCAAGTAACAGTTGCACTGTTTTCGTGAAATTTTTTCTTCTTTAACACTATTTTTTCTTATGTATTTTAAAACATAAATATAAATTATTATTCCTATTGGAAGTAATAAAGCATAAAATCTTAATTCAAGAGAACCATCATTCTTAATCATCTACTCTTCCTCTAGATTAATGTAATCTTGTGTAAGCTAAAGTTAACTCTTTTTATTTTATTAAAACTACATTAAATTAAGGCTTCCAAATAAAATTGAATGTCATAGTCAACTCTTAACCCTCAAAGTCACTAAATCTAATAGTGGTTACTCCACAAAAATTATTGACAAATCTTAATCATATAATCACATTAGATCATACACAAATCAATATATCACATATAACCAATAGTAAGTTCAATTCCAACTTCAAAACAAAATAATTCTCTCTTGTTTTAAATATTTATCTTCATGCAAAAGAAACAACAAATCCAATTAGAGTTTTCATTGATTCGATCCAAAGCGTTACATTAACAAAATTGAAAAAAAATTGATACATTGAAACAAAACTCGTACCCTGAATTGATTGTCGTTATGGTTATAAATTTGAGACAAAAATCGGTTTTTGATATTCTTCCTCTATCGGTTTTTTAATATTCGTTGTGTGATTGTGATTTGAGGTTGTGGAGAGAAGCTAATTAGGTTTTTGGGGTTAAGGAAAACTTGTGTTGAAGTCGATTGTTAATCGCTTTTGTTTTTGTAAATTTTAATTTTTAACCCCTAAATGCTGTGTACTTTACTCCGCTTTTTTAAAGTTTTATCTTTTTATACTTTTGACACATATACTTTTTACCCAATTTATTCAAGAAAACGAATTTTGATAAATTTTTTGCTAAATCAAGAAATATTTTGATATAAAAACAATCTTTTAAAACTTTTATAGCTAAATTAGGAAAGAAATAGAGTAAATTATTTTTTAAAATTAAGGAAAAAAATTCAATTAAAAAAAAAATATTACCAAATAAGGTATGAATTGATTTTTTTAAAATGAAAAATTCACACTAAGGATTTTGTTTTATTATATAAAAGATAACATCTTGACACAATTAACTAATTTTGATGTAGACAATACTTATGTTTGGCATAAAAGGAATTATTTTACATGCAATTTAAACATTACTTGGATCACTCTTGTAAGATAATATATTAATTTATAAGTAACACATTTTCGTACTTGGATACTTATAAAAATGAAAAAAAAAATAATAATAATATTTTAGTTTCTAACATATTGGTAACTCGTGTACATTAGGAGATTATATCATCAAGTAACACTCAAATTTGGTAACTCTAGTTCATTAATCACCTTTAACAAGTTTTTATGAGGATCAAGAGCCGATTTCATAAACCTTAAAAAATATATCCATTCATGTGTTAGTTAATGATTTATAGGCCTAAGTAATAGACCTAAAATGAGATCTACAAATGTGATTGTTGTATTTTAAAAATGATCGGTGAATATAAGGAGAGAGAAATTATGAATTTCAAAAAAAAAAAATATATAAATGGAGTAGGTCTATTTGTAAATCTAATTAGTAGCCCTATTTACCATTACTCTTTTCTTAAATCATAATGTTTGAAAAAGAAGTTCATCTTAAGCAAACCAATACAAATAGTGAAATAACAAGATATGGAGAGGCCACAAAAATCCCCAGACTGGATGAGTGAAAGTGGGCTAAGTGGGTTGAGCTGGGCCAATAAACATAAAGTAATGTGCGTGGGTTGGGCTTGAACAACGAGCATAGGCTTGTATATATAATATATATAGTTTCGGCAAACCTATGTAGATTTCGAATGATGGAGATGGTTTTGTTTGATGTTGTCGAGGAAGTACTTTTAAGGTTGACTGTCAAAGATGTTCTAAGATGCAAAAGTGTTTGTAAGTCTTGGTATTCTTTGATTTCTAGTCCTAGTTTTGTTAAACTTCATCTTAAACATATTTGCAAAAAAGAGGACAAAAATAACAAACAACTTGGAAACAGAAGAATTGCAATGACTAGAAAATATGTAGTTAGATATAAAATTAGGAATGTATATGGGTGTCATATACCTGACGAGTGGGGATCCTACAATACCTTACAGATTGAAGGTTCTTCCAATGGCCTTTTATGCATATCTTCATTATGTGATAATCGACTTTCTTTAACCAATCCTTCGACTCGAGAGTTCCGAAAACTGCAGAAGCCACCATTACTTCCTCAAGGTGGCTCGTATGAACAATGTTACGGCTTCGGTTATGATTCATCCACAGATGATTACAAACTTTTTTTCGCCATCAACCAAGGTTGTGATGGGACACTTGTTCAAATCTTATCTTTGAAATCAAATGTTTGGAAACTTTTTGGACACGTCAATTATAGGTTTGATGATTACTCGCTAATCGAACCTGGTATTTTATTCAATGGGGCACTTCACTGGTTTTGGTATAATGCTAACAAGGACAAAGTTTTCATTGTGTCTTTTGATTTAGCTAAAGAGGAATTCAGAGAAATTCCCAAACCTGATGACACGAGATATGTTTGGAGTTTCTGTAACAAACTGGGGATTATCGAAGACCACTTATGCATATTTCACAAACGAAATGATGGTCGTCCTTATGGCATTTGGGTTATGAAAAACTACAATGTCAGAGACTCTTGGAAACTGTTGCCATCTGATTTTGAGATGAAGGATCGTGTACACTATATGATTAAGGATTGTCTTCTATCCAAGAAAATGCCATCTTACTTTTGTCGTGAAAATATATCTTTGTCAACAAGTGGAAAACATATTTGGTCTCCTATCTTTGTGCAAACCCTTGTATCTCCTTTTGTTAATAATCACGGGAGACAAGGTGACGCTAAGAATAAGAAGAAGATTGTTTTAGCGGCAATTGATAAGGTGGGTTCTGTTTATTAGTATGTTGCTCTTTTAGTCTCCTCTATATATGTAGGAACTGAGACCTATGGCGTTTAGTACCGCTTCTGCTTGTTATTTACAGTAAGTCTTTTCTTAAAATACAATGGCTCAATATGTGTTACACTTAATAAGTAAGTTATCATGATAAAAAATCCAAACCGTATTGTAAGGCGGGTTCTAGCTATGTTGTCATTTTAAGGCCCTTGTTTTTTATGCATACTAGTATCGACATATATATTTACTCATTGTCTATGCATCATATGTGAATTGATGCATACTAGTATCAACATATATTTATTGATCTACAAGTTGTACTCTATTTCGAACTCGTTATTGAATTTTCATTTATTATCTTGAAATATAATTCCAGGAATTGAGAGAGATTGAGGAAGCTTATACACTCAAAGATGGAGAGAAAAATGCGTATCATTCTGACGAAGATGGCGAGACCGAGAGGAAGAGAAAACGAAAGAGGAGTAGGACCATAGAAAAAAAATTAGTTCAAAGGTACAACTTACTCAGCAAGTTTTACCCGGTTTAGAATTATTTTTTTCTCTTATAAACAAAGAAGTCATGATTCGAGAAAGATGGAGAGGGAAGAAAGAAGAAGAGAAGGAACAAAAACATTTTATATGATTTTCGAATAAGAGTCTTGTGTCTGATAGTGTAAGGGATTGTTTTATTGGATTGATTTTAATCGATGTTTTGAAAACCGTATGTATGTGACTCATTTTAAACTAATAAACTTTATTTTATAACTATGGTTTCTGACATTTTGGCCGATTAATCAACGGGGTTTTAATCTACTGCCACACACACTCAAACCGGGTAAAGCCCTCCCTATTTAGGAGATTGGCGTGTATTTTAAACTAATAGTTAACTAGTAACTTGAAGTCAAAAGAGTATTCTGAATAATGAAACTGATATTAGAGTTCAGATAAAAGATACAAATAGCGAATGAAATAATGCGTGTATTAAACGCGAACAAAACCCATTAGCGCAGTTTCGAATATGCAAGTGGTATCCCAAACCTCCATTTACAAGAGACAAGTTTTTTCAACTGTTTGGAATAGTATTACAAATAACAAACTTATCCCTAATATGAATTGAGTTCAAGTGATAGCATACAAAAAAATAAAGAAGTGATTCACTTGTGGTCGTGGTGTTGAGGTTTTGAGACCGTTTTGTAATGGTGAGGTACAAATTTTGGAATCAGTTATGTCTAACTATTGTCTCACTCTGACACTACATATCTATTCATATGAATAATTTGTTATTTTGGTATCTAAGTTATTAAAAGTTGTCCAAGCTTAAATCATTTTTCCAAGATATGATGTGCCATCAATGTAAAAACCACACGCTCAGGTCGCAAGCTAATTTGAGTCGCAAGAATTGGAAAGAGGGTTAAGTCGGGTTTGTTGTTTTTTAATTAGTACCCGGGACTTTTAGCGTTGTTTGTATTGCGAAAGTTACATTGAAAAGATGTTTCTTTTCAATATGAATACAACGCACTCCTAAGCTTTTTTGCTATTTAGGACGTTCAAGCTCGCAATAATTAAAGAAGAAGACAATTTCTCTTACTCTAGCGTCTACCAATTAAGACAAGAGACAACCTAACAATAATTAACAACTAGGTTTCATAGATCTAAGCAAACACAAGGATAGTTTAGCTACTCATGGTAAACAAGCAAGCATACACACACATAATTAAACATGAGGTAGACATAATGATAATATGGATAAACAAACTTATCTTTTGATATAAAATAGGGTATGGAACCCTAAAATACTGTCCAAGTCAGACTACAACTGAATTAGGGTTTGCTATCCAAAGTTCTACCTCCTTTAATACTGAAAAATCGAAATATTATATATATATATATATATATATATATATATATATATATATATATATATATATATATATATATATATATATATAGATTTATAAATGCGACGGTGTCACCTTTTGCTAATGACGCCGTTAATAGGGTTCCGTTTGGGCCAAGTCATTGTTGGGACGACTTCAGTTGATAGATGTGACACCGTTAGTCTTCTTGAAAGATGTCTTCTGAGATTGGTTCTTGGCCGTCTGGTGTGGAAAATGAAGGAGACGCCTTCCAGAGTTTAGACGTGACGCTGTCAGGTTGTAGAACCAGAATTTGTTCCGAGCCGTCATGTGTATTTTGATCAAAACTCCTTATGAGGGACGACCTCGCCCTTTGACTGGGACGCCGTCAGGTCTGCTGGATGGTCTTTGATCTTGACTCTACCATTTTTTTCATGGTTTTGCTCCTTTTCGTCCAAATATGCTTCATTCCATCATTTTGCTTCCAAAAGACCTAAAATGTGAAAAGGAACGATTTTAAGTAGTAACGGATATAAAATATGTCGATTTAGGGCTTAAATGACCCCCTAAAAACGTATATTTTAAATCCTTATCAAATACCCCTACACTTGGTATTTGCTTGTCCTCAAGCAAATGTGCTTTTGGCCAATCAATTTATAAGTTATGAGGCATGAAGCATTGGTTTAAAATAGTTTACTAACAAGTACAAGCGCCACAATAGTCATAACAAGCACGGAAAGTATACACTAGCACCTCACAATTGGTGTTTGGATTCTCTCATCTCTCGGGTTTATATGAAATATAATATGAATGGAAATGGAAGATAAACACTTATTACCTGACATAGTACATAGATTAGCATAGGCTTGAGAATTGATCAAACCTCCACCGCTTTGGTGTAAGTACCTATGAATAACTATCTAAGAGGTCTTCACAAAGGGTTGTAAAGTTAGGCTTAGGGTAGGGAAGTAAAGGGGTTTGTTGGATAGGGGATATTTAGTGGTGGCAAGTCAAAAATCTTATGTTACAAGCCTTTAAAGCATGGCGTTGCTAAGCCAAGACTCGAGTCACTAATACTAGATAACTTGAAACAAAACATGAACATAAACTTAAAAAATAAACATCAAGATAGATGTAGGATGGCAGCCCGTATGTGTTTCTTATTTTTCTATTTTTTCATACCTTTTTACTCTACCATCCTCTATGATAACATCAAAATACATAGATTTATAGGAGCATCCCTACACTTGAGTTTTTATTTAACCAACACTAATTGACCCGATTTGAAAAGATCAAAACACTTAGAATACTTAATTTCGTAGAGAAAGGGAATTTAAATTTATCATTCTTTCCCGTTACTCCATAAAACATTACTTTAACCCGTGAGTCCCAATCGTCCCAAAACTGTATACAAATGATATGACTCGGCTTAGCAACCATGTAAGTAATTAGATAATTGAACTAAGGGTTTAATAAAGATAGCAATAATGCACTAAAGATGAGTGCATACAAGGTAGGCTAAGGCGATTTGGGTGTAACATTTGGGGGTAGATTGTAAAAAATGCTCTTCATTGATATTCCGGAGACCGAAACATCATGAGAACCACGAAAAAGATAGGCTTTGAGGGGTTAACTGGGGTATCGTGTACTAAAGATGAGTACATCGCAAGGGTGTGGGGAAAATTACTCAATCAATGTGGAAGAAATAATTAAATTACAGGTTTCAAACAAGGGTTATCATAATGCCTCTTATCATTTAGTTAATCCTAACTACATGAATGTTGTCTCACTAGCGATCCTGGAATGCATCACAAAACAAGTTCTAGAATCTATTCTACTACCGGTACATTTACTAAGCATTAAAGATGAATGCTTTTATTTCTAAAGATCTAGGGGCGAACCTCCCATATTGGGGTGGAATTTGAGTGGTATACGGTTTTTGTGCTAGTCATATAATTCTTATCCATGAGATGCTTTATTAAGACTAAAGTTTTACTCGTAAGTGGCATAAAAAATCTAAATTTGGTGCTAAAATTTCCCTAACAGATTTTTCTCATAGTTTATTACACAAATTACTAAAAACAAGACAAAAATCAAATGAGTGAATAGTTTCTAAGTTCCCGTTTTATTCTCCCTCCCTACACTTAAACTGAACATTGTCCCCAATGTTCACCGAAAGTATCAAAGTTATGATAAAGGAAGGTAAGTAAAAGAGAAAGAAACTAGTACTCCCGTGGTTAGCTCAGTATATGTATGAAGTTGCGGTTAAATCCTCCTCCAAGAAGAATGCATAAGTAATAAGTGCTTGCAATACGTGTCTCTTCTTTTTGTCTAATATAACATGCACACTTATAAGAAAACGAAACGAAGCCTCGCATAAAATCGGCGATAAAACTATATATGAAATAAAACTAAACTAGAAAGCGAATAAGATATCATGCTCGTAGAATGGATGTTTGCAGTTTTTCTTGAAAATTAAGAATTGGAGATTTCCAAAAATTACAAGTTACACAGAAAACGAAACTGATATTCTGTTTCTACATTGCCTGACGTCGTCAAGTGCTAATTCTAACGCCGTTAGGTTGTCCTGACAGAAAGTGGTCTGGTGCGTTTTTCTAAAAAATTTCTAGGAAAGTTACTCATTAAAACCTGGAAAAATTCTTGCAAAACATCCATTATTACTCGATACAAGCATTTGACTCTAACAAACATACAAATCTATACATTTTCAATTATTGTTAATCTCATGTTCATGTTCTTAAAAACATATGTGATCTTCCCTACACTTATGTGATCTTCCCTACACTTATCTTTTTGTAAAATACCATTATATGCAATTAAGACAAGGTTAAAAATAAAATAAAGCATTCTCACAAAATCGAACATGAGAATAAACAACAATGAAAAAGATATATAAACACACAAACAAAATTAAAAAACAAAACAAGCAAACAATTAATCATGGGTTGCCTCCCAAGAAGCGCTTGTTTTTGTTCGAGTCACGAGCCTGACTCTACCCTTATTTAACGGATAAAGGGGAAGTTCTCCCTGCACTTAAGTTTAAGTGTGGGTGATAGTAGCGATACACACCCTTAGGGTGGAAATTTGCCACGTGAGGAAAGAGTGATGGATGATTTATATGCTCAAAGGGGTGTATTACATTCATTATGACCTTACCTAATTCTCTTGGTGTAGTGGGTGAATCAAGTCTTTCTCCTAGAAAGGGATCATCTTATATCAACTTCAAGAGATTCTTAGTTAATGATCCATCTTGACCTAATAAACCCGGCTTAAACCCATAATGTTTCTTGTTATCAACCATGAATGGGTGATGTAAGTGTGTAAGGTCATGGGTTATTCCTATATTAGTTTCCACTCTACATGGCTTAGAGTCTACTACCTTTATCTTAAAATTACCCGGACTACATGGTTTGATGGGTGAATCAGGGCCTATTTCAATACCTAAATTCACATTTAAAGACGGAAAATTGGGGAAAGTTTTTGCTTGTTTTCCGTACTTCCTTAAGCATCTTTCCTTGGTCATTCGTCCATTAGCATTAGTTTTCCCACACCATTCATAATCTCTCCTATACCATTACCATTATAGAGCTCCATTGGAATGTTGTAAACACATACCCAAATAGGAATTGAACTAGGTTCCACCTTTTCAAGCCATATACCAGGTTCCCATACATTGAGCACTAACGGAACATTATTAACCATCCATGGACCACTCTCTAAAACAGTCTTCATCCCCTCTTCACTTTTAAACGTAAAGTAGAACACACCCGAATATGTCTTACACCCTCCACATCCTTCTTAAATTTTCATTTACAACTTTATAATCCATAGATGTGCCTACAAATTACCCATATAATTGCAAAGAACACGCCTCACTACCCTTTCAATTGTCTTCAACAGAAATATCAAATTTTCTTGTTCCATCACTCTTTTTGGGCACAAAGTTCATTTTAACTCCCTATCCTCGACCCCTTTCTTCATTTTCTCAGCAAATGACTATATTTAAAGAGACATCAACATGAACAACATTTAAACCAGCCTTTTTATTAGACCAAGCATTTGCAGAACCAATTCTATGAAATAAACTAGGGCCAAACTGAACATTAGTCAATCCAATAGAAGGCCTCTTCAAAATACCTTTACTACCATGATTACCAAACACGAAACCATAACCTCCTTTATCAATACCATCCCCATTAACACTTTTATCAACATGAGCATCATCAACGTGCTCTGCATCAGCCACATTGTGAACACTCACATTTTCAGTTGATAAAGTTTTATCAGCCATATTAAAATCCTCCCTAAACTCCACCTTATCACTCCTATTAGACTGCTCTACATTTTCATCATTAACACTCCTAACACGGTCATTAATGAATGAGCCATCATTCTCAGCCAAATCACAATCAGTCACCATATGCTTATTACTATTCTTAACAACACTACCATTTTTAACAACATTACTAGACTTCATATCACAATGTTTAACGCCTTCACTAAACACCATTTGCTCAGAATTACTCTTATCATAAGCAATCCTATCTAATACCTTAGTGAGAACCTCATCAACATAAATAGTACTAGAATGTCGCTTACCATTATTGAACTCCACAGGAGAAGATTCACTACGACTTCTACCCTTACCAACCATCTTAGAATGACGAAGCCTTTTGAGGATAGTCCCAGCCCCAGCAGATGCAGACTGAAACTTTATCTTAATACTCTTGGGACGATTCTTAACTCCTTTAGGTCTTCCCCTCGAGTTAGGAAGACTGATTTCATCATTAGGAAAAATAGGTTTATGGTGAATATCTTCTGACGTCATCCCTGTAAGAGTACGGAACTCTTCACGGAGAGGGTCATGAGGTTTGGGGGATTCAAGTGGCATATCAATAGAGAAGGAAAAGAGATTTTAAACAAGAGGGATTTCAGTATAGAAGCACAACAATTGACCTTAGAATTCCCAGAGATTGAATTGTTGTTAAGAAAGGTGATTTCGACAAAATCACCTCTGAGAGAGGAGAGAGATAACAAGTTTTTTATGAATTGATATGTTGTCTCAGAGTGAGACAATATGGTCTCAAAACCAAAATGTTTAAAAAGCTTGTCTCTTGTAAATGGAGGGTTTGGGATCATACCACTTACCTATTCGAAACTGATATTGTGTTTGAGTCTGTGTGGCGGTAGATTCAAACCCCGTGGATTAGTCGGCCAAAAAGCCGAAAACCATAATTACCAAAAAAAAAAAAAGTTTATTAGTTTAATATGATACATATAGTTTTCAAAACATTTATTAAAATCAATCCAATAAAACAATCTCAAATTGATTACACTATCAGACACAAGACTCTTATTCGAAAATCATGAAATGTTTTTGTTCCTCTATTCTTCTTTCCACCCTCTCCCTCTTTCTGCATCAGATTTCTCGAGTCATGACCTCTTCGTTTATAAGAATTACAATGCATCAAATTTCTCGAGCCATGATCTCTTTTTCTTTCCTACACCCCCACCTTGCCGGGATTGGGTTTCGTTGTTGTACATCAATGTCTTCGATTTCCTGTATAAGTGTTTTTCAGAAATTTACATAGAGGGAGATAGCAAATTCTAAATTGGGTAAAACTTGTAGATTAAAATAAGCTTAAGTTATACCTTTGAAACGTTTTGTAGAGTAACATAAGTTTTCTTCTTCCTCTCACTTTCACAGTCCAAATGAAATGCATTTTTCTCTCCATCTTTCAGAGTATACACTTCCTCCATCTCTCTCAATTCCTAGAATTGTATATGAAAATTATAAATGAAAAATCAATAACCAATTCAAAAAAGGGTACAACTTGTAGAATACACAAACTTATTTTTACGTGTTAGAAACAATCATTAAGCTTCTCTTTGTTGTCTCAAAACAAGTCTTATTTCAACTTGTGAGGTAGTTGTAAAATAAATGCCATTAATAAAAGCAGGTAAGTTTTAGGGACATAGGACATGTGTCATACATGTTGAGCCATTGATAAGAAATACATGTAATTTCAGGAATAGAGTAATTCTAAAGTATGTACTATACTGCATTAAGAGAAGAGACTGTGAAATAACAACATAATAAGCAAGCAGAACCTACCTTACAGCTGCCAATGATAACAATCATCTTGTTCTTGTTTGCGTCACTTTGTCTCCCGTGATAAGGAGATACAAGGGTTTGCACAAAGGTAGGAGACCAAATATGTTTTCCACTTGTTGACAAGCATGTATTTTCACAACAAAAGTAAGACGGCATTTTCTTGGATAGAAGACAATCCTTAATCATATAGTGTACACGATCCTTCATCTCAAAATCAGCAGGCAACAGATTCCAAGAGTCTCTAACATTGTAGTTTTTCATAACCCAAATGCCATAAGGACGACCATCATCGCGTTTGTCAAATATGCATAGGTGGTCTTCGATAATCCCCAAATTGTTACAGCAACTCGAAAAATATCTCGTGTCATCAGGTTGGGGAATTTCTCTAAATTCCTCTTTAGCAAAATCAAAAGACACAATTAATATTTTTTCCATGTTGATATCATACATAAACCAGTGAAGTACCCCATTGAATAAAATACCAGGACCGGTTAGCGAGAACGAATCGAACCTATAATTGACATGTCCAAAAACTTTCCATACATTCGATTTCAAAGACAGGATTTGAACAAGTGTCCCATCACAACCTTTGTTGATGGCGAAAACAAGTTTGTAATCATCTGTAGATGAATCATATCCAAAACCGTAACGTTTCTTAACATTTTCGGGAAGTATTGGGGGCTTATGAAGTTGTCGAAACTCTCGAGTCGAAGGATTGGTTAAAGCAAGTTGGCCATCATATTGAGATATGCATACAAGGCCATTAGATGAACCTTCAATTGTCAACGAATGGTAGTAACGCCACTCATCAGGTATTATGATCCAATCTCTTTTCCTAACTGCATATCTTCTAGTCATAGCAATTCTTCGGTTTCCAAGTTGTTTGTTATTCTTGTCCTCTTTGTTGCAAATATGTTTAAGATGAAGTTTAACAAAACAAGGACTAGAAATCAAAGAATACCAAGACTTACAAACACTTTTGCATCTGAGAACATCTTTCACAGTCAACCTTAAAAGTACTTCCTCTGCAACATCCAACAAAACCATATCTTCTGCCATTCATTCAAACCCTAGATGTACAGAATAGGCTATAATTATCTAATAAAAATGGGCATATGTTCGTTGTTCAAGCGCAACCCATACACATCATTGGCCCAACTCAACCCACCTAGCAGCCCACGTCCACTAACAATTATAATAAGTTGAGCTTTGAGCGAGCAGAAAGGAGCTACTTATTATTAGTATTGCTTTTGTTTCATTATTGGGAGGCCTAAACTGAGGTTGATTACATTAGAGGGGCCCATTTTTAATGTCACCAATTAGATGATGGCACATCAGTTTAGGCCTCTTTTTAGCCCTACTATTATGTCCATATATCATTGCTCTTCTTGTAGAAAGATCTAACCATTAAAACAAATCCACAAGTATATAAAAACAGCATAATCAATCTTTGACTCCAAAAATGGATACATAAATAAGCAGCTCACATTTAGTTTTTAAACAAACCGCAACTTGCTTATCATGCAAATCAAAATCAAAACGAAATTACGTAAACCAGCACCCAAAAACTCACAGCTAATCTTGCTCATATCAAGATTGCATATTAATTCTAAAAACACCTTGAATGTCTATAAAAAGAGGTCCCAATATAATTTTTCCAACACGCGATTTTTCGTGTTCTTGTTCGACTCCAATTCTATGGCATTTTCTTTCCCTATTCTTGCTTCATCGAGCGCTTCAATGCTTCTTTCTTCATTTTTCTTTCATTCTCCTTCTCTTGTTCACCGCGTTTTGCGGCCTCTAAATCCTTCACTTTTTTATCTCTCTTTTCCCTTCAAACATGTTATTTTTAAAATCCTGCGTTCGAAGTAGAAGTGACAAGATGGGCGGATTGGGTATCTCAGGAAAAAACAAACAGGCTCTAGGTGAAGAGGGCCAAATTAGTCAAGGCCAAAATGGGTTGGACCAGGTTGACCTGCCAGCATCTTTTTGTCCATTTCTTAGATAATTCTATAAACAACTACCAATGTTTTTTTTTTATTACAAGCACTAAACCAATGTTATATCATTGAAAAATATGTATGCAGTAAAAAAACTTCATCAAAAGATAAGGTAGTTTCGAGGTCCATGTTTTCAAGCATCTCATCTGTCATGTATATATGCATGTAAGTTATCATCAGTTGAATGTCGATTAAATGAAGATGAAAACTGTGTCAGCATTGTTGCAGATTTGTTCGAGAATGCTTGCTCTTGCTAGTTCCAGGGAGTCAAAATCAGCATGCTCCAAATTTGCATTTTCCACTTGCTCGTTTATAATGAAACTCCCATAAACAGGTAAAATCTCACAGTTCTGTCGTCATCATTTGAAGACTCAACTGAATTATTGGAAATTCATATTGTCGGTAACAACTTGGATTTGTGGCTCCAATCTCTGCTGCTAAGCTACAAGTAGTTTCTGTATTTTCAATGCCGTCTGTATCTTCACAAGAAAATGCAGATTCCCTTTTCAGGTGCCTCCAGATCAGACAGAATATGGCATCTCGAGAATCCGATAAGCAAGTGGACTCTTCAACATCACTTCCCTGTAATGTATACATGTGTAAATAATCTGGATTGATGAATGAAATATGTTGAATTAAGAGGGATATGATGTCATGTCACCTGCTCATCAGCCTTTTTAAGTTCTAAAGCATTGAAAGGTATAAGTATTTCCACATTAGGTGTGGACATGGTGGCATGTACGCTTCCGGTTTCATCGTCGATCACAAGTGTAAGGCGAGAGCTGGACAAAACATGTGAGGAATGTTATTAACTGGTACCTTATGATGTAGATTCTTAGTTGAGGAAGTCACTTACATTGCATGTACTTCTGATTGTTTTTTACAAGAGGGGCATGTGACGATCCAAGAGATATCAGCCTCAAGTGATTTGTGGCAGCTGGCGCATGCGGTATACCAGTATCTCATTTGTTGGGGAGAAAGGGTAAATTCCCCCTTTATCCTACAAGTTTTTATTTGTGTTTGAAATGGGATTAGTGTGGTAATGGTGTATAATTATGGGGTAAATGAACGGTATAATGAAGTAAACGTAATGACTGGCCATCTTTAGAGACGCACAGGTAAGATGTCTTCTTCTTTCGGATAAGGCAATAACAGACAGTGAAGGTTTCTGCTTCAAGAAGTCGTTGAAGCTCTTGCTTGTTGTCGGTGTACCTGGCCACCATAAATAAGATATATGCTTATGTGACTGCAATAAGCCAATAAGTATATAATTGGAAAGTTTCATTATGAAGAAGATTGTACCAGTGCCGCATCTGTAACTCTTCTTTTACTGGTGGGTTGATGAGTATTCCAGAGGTTCCTTTCGTACTCAATGAAGGACCTGTACAAAGGCACCAAAGGTAGTAAAAACATAATGATGATAGTGTGTGGGTAACTGATATATATATATTTTTTAAGTAGACAGGAAAACAGAACTTTCAATGGAAGAGATGAAGAATTATTATTCGAAAGCGTTATACTTACAGTTAAATGTTGTCACTTTCAACCTCATACCGAGTATCATAGGTCCTGCGTCAATGATGCTTGCAAGTGTATTTTCTTCGTCTTCATCGAAGGGGTTCCATAGGGTCAGTAACATAAGCTTTTTCCTAAAAATAAGATGGTGAAAGTCATATAACATACGACATAAGTGATACTCTTCATTCACGATAAGAATATCTCTTCTTTTACTGCATGATGCTCTTGTCCTTGTTCTTTAGTAGGCAAACATTTTAACACAACTGCTCTGGTGTCTGTCATTTTAGTGGAGACAGATTAGTTTGTTGCATGGAAGAAACCGTCATAACGTAGTTAGTGGTGGTATTAATAAGAACTTTGCACGTTTTCTGTTTCGGCATGTTTATGAAGGTCGTTGAAGTCTGTAAAGTGAAAATCACAGGGAATGGTTGATGGTACGGGCTCAATTGCTTCCTCAACGGGGATTCTGTTGTTTAGTATCCATGAGCACTCGTAAGAGCTGATCCGGTATATGGGGTTGTTGGGTGTCACCAGGGCGCTTGAGATGTAATATCGTTTATATGGTGACAAAGTGTTAGCAAAGTATCGCAAATTACGTTCATATATAACGGCGGTCAACGTCATCCCCTGTCACGAATACACATAATATAGGTGAGTAGCCCGTGAATGAATTGGGAAAAAAAGATGGAAGAGGTGATAGAAGCGTGTACCTGAGTGTCTGACAATATTAGTCTTTTGTACTTTTTTCCAGCGAGGTTCAAGTGAATGTGACCATTTTCCACAACCTGTATAAGAACGGTCCATGATTGTTTTTGATGTGGACTTATGTCCAGTACATTTGAGAGTCGCCTTGACATGTTACCTTCAAGTGAAAATGTAAAAATGATCAAGAGCACACAACAATCCACAATTACACCCAACCACCCCTTGGTGTATATCTTTTATTAAAACAATGTCAAGAAGATAAGTCCCCAACTGGGTGCTTACCAAACAAATACACAAGATAGGATTGATCTCTTCTAGGAAGACACCAATCAAACTCACTACAAGAACTCTCAACACTCATACTACAAGATCAAATAAAGAGATTGATCTTGATACAAATACCTAACTGATATCAAGATCGATATCAAATAAAACCAGACAACTGTGAAACGTTTAGAGAGAGAGAGACCAATATAGCTGATTGAGAGAGATGATTAATTTAACCCTAAATCAGAATAAGGAGATTATATAGGCTCCCATGTTTCACTTCAGCCCCTCAACTATACTTCTTGACATATCCAACAAAGACTTGAAATGAACTAAAGCCAAGAATGAAAAATGACACTTTCAGTCCTCCAACATTAGAAAACAAGCTTGAACTTATTTCTTCAACACCCCTCCTCAAGCTGTTTTCCAGATCTTCCTTTAGCTTGATCATCACTCACATCTGAACCAGAGTTATTTATACCTGCAAACATATCAAACAAACCAAGATTCTTGCAAGGACCTTATGTTGAGCTTGACCAAGACATTTTGTAAAAATGTCTGCAGTCTGCTCATCAGTATGAACCTTTTTAGTGACAATAACACTAGCAGCCACTTTCTCTCTAACAAAGTGCACATCAATTTCAAAATGCTTTATTTTCTCATGGAAAACAGGATTAGTTGAATGGCAACACTACTATCACAATACACATTCACAGGGTACAACTCACTTAGACCCAAACTATGCAAAAGATTACCCAACCATATGACCTCACAAGCCACAGAAGCAAGGCTTCTATACTCAACCTTAGCAGAACTCTTAGACAATGTAGCCTGCTTTTTACTTCTCCAAGAAATTAAAGAATCACCCAAGAAAACACAAAAACCAGTAACAGATTTTCTTGTTTTAGGACATTTCAACATCACCGACTTAGAAGAGGAGAAGGGAGTGAATGAAATGCTTGTGGAGTTATGTGCTAATATGGAGAAGGAGAATGTGGAAATCGTAAAGATGGGGAAGGCCAATAGAAAGAAAACCTCATCCAACAAATTAACTCCTACCACATCCACCAAAAAAACTCATGATTACACACCTTCACCACCCAATACACCAAACACCTTCAAACCTTTGACCCAAGACCAAAAAGAAGCCATTTTAGAAAACCTTGAACAAAAATTTCTCGAACTCAATGAGAAAAATCCGGTAATTGAGGCACTACAAGATTATGTTCTATACCGCAAGAAACTAGACGTGGTTATGTTAGCGAGAGCAAGGTTGGAGGATAAAGATCTATCGGAAGAGGATAGAGATAAGATCTTGTTTAGGGGTATGCCACGTTAGGAGAAAGACCCGAGAAACTTCGTTTTTCCCATTAAAGTTAACGGGACCACTCCAATGTATGCTTTGGCGGACACGGGTTCAAGCGTCAATGTTATGCCCTATCCATTATTTAAGTCGTTGGGACTTAGTAAACCACAACCAAACCACTCCAAACTTACCATGGCAGACAACTCCCAAGCAAAAGCGATGGGGGAGGTGAAAAACGTAAGGGTTCAAATTGGCTATCAACCCTACTTGGCCGATTTTCTAGTCCTAGACATCCCGGTTGATAAGAGTCTACCTCTTCTACTAGGAAGACCGTTCCTACCCACATGTGGTGCAATCATAGATATGGATAGGGGTACGATGACAATCGATGATGGGATCTCAAAACAAACCTATTATCCCAAACCGAGGGGACCAGTTTTGGAATTCATGGAGGATTTAGAATTGTTTGAAGCGGACGATGACTTGACTTGTTTTGAAGTTGGACGTGATGTCCATGGAAACCCGATGTATGGACCACTAGCTCCACCATACTTTGATATTGAGGATGAGATGGAACGCGCACTCGTGGTGGAGGCATTTTACAATCCATTCAAAAACATCCTTGTTTACAAGAAGGTAGCCGATTTCTTAGGTTCTCTACCGGTTCAACTCAAAAATTTGGAATGGGGACCCGAGGGGTCAAGTGTTTACAAAAGAGAGGATGGAGACGGAGAATGGCACATCAAATTTGATATACTATGCCCGGATGGGAGAAGATTTGTAAGGAAATTCAAAACTCACGAAACACACCGTGAATTGACCGGGAAATTTCTAAGTGAGGACATCTTAAGGCATGAGTATTTTGAGGAGTACTAAGGAGAAGCAAAACACCATAATAACAAGCAATTGTTTGCTTGATTTTCATGAACTTTTAATTTTATGCATTTAGGATTTCTTATTTTTCATTTCATTTTTATGGCTCTTATTATTATTTTGAAGTTATTTAATCAATGCATTTTGAGTTTTACTTTTAGTTATGAGTATAAGTATGATGATTTAGTTTTTGAGATTAGATGTTGTTGAAATTTCCAAATGGTTGGATGAATGTTGTGTGCATCTTTAATCGGATTTTTGAGTAAACTATTGTTGCTTGGAAGGTAAAATGCCCAAGTAACGTGAAAAAGGCAAAATTATGCAAAAATGCAAATCGAAACGGTTGTGTCCATAACTGAAACGGTTGCATGCAAGTATATATACCAAAAATTTAATTTTTCCAGAAACACACACACACACACACACTAATCCTCCAGCTGGGTTTCGCAAAATTTGACCATTAGAAGTTGTTTGAAGATTGTAAAAGTTGTAGAAGATCATCATGACACCTAAGCAAGTAAGCATCTGCAATCAATTAACTTAATTAAGGTTTAATTAGAGTATTTGATTCGAATTGCAAATTAGGTCACTAATTTGGGGGCTTTTGATAGAATTTGAATTAAGTTGTAATCTTTTAGGATTAAGTGGGTAATTGATATAGGAATGCATTGCAAAAAGAATTGTAGTGATTGATTCAACATGAAATGAGTATTAGATGATTGAATTCTCAGATTTAATTAGGTTGTGCCATTGAATCAAATTAAGTTGCAATTGATGATTCCTAGTTGGTAGATGATGCGTTTTTAATGAATTTTAGATGCCACATTGTTGATTAGAACAAGTAATTGAGAATTGAAGTTAAGATGTTAAGTTCTAAGCAAGATGAATATGTGATGATTGGAAGCTTTGAAAAACGAATTAAGAACAATTTGAGGATGTGGGAATCATTGATAATGTTAGAATGCAGTCTAGGAGTGAATCGGACTTAGAAAAATCTAGTGGGAAATGGATTTGAAGGCAAAGCCTTCTGCATAGGAAGTAACCGATCCGGTTGCGATGCGCAACCGAACGGTTGGATGAAGGTAGCAAGTGGAACCGATCCGGTTGCCACTCAACTGATCCGGTTCCACGTTTTGTGTTGGAAATTTTCAGATTTTTGAAGTTGACCTTAGAGGCTTCTATGGACCTTCCCGTTTGTTCTAACACTCTTATATTGACTTATATTTATGATTTCTATAGAGAAATGTTGTAGTTTGTTCAATTTCAACACGGGTTCCACTAAACCCGATTGTTGCCAAGTATTGCCCAAGGAACGCAAGGAAGAAGGTCACGTATAGCTTGAAGGCTGAAGCAAATACAAACTTGAAGTTCAAAGATCTCACCAATGAGGAGAAACATGCTTTTAGGGAACGATTATCAAAGTTTCAAAATAGGACAGTTTTGGTTCCAAGGTTGATTGATTGGGATTTGTTTGCCGAATATGAGTGTGAAAATGAGTTGCGTCATATGATGCGGATGTCGTATGTCTATCCGGTTGATGGGGATTCGTTTGATGATTTGTCATGGGAAAGAGTGTTTAGCATAAATGAAGAGGTTTATCGTGAATGGTGTATGGAGTTCTTTTCGACCATGTACTTTGAAAGAAAGGTCAATATTCGGAACATCATGGAAGAAGTTTGTGTTTGGTTTAGGCTTTGTGGGCAGGATCACGCCTACACTTTGCCGGATTTTGTTGTTGCTCTTGGCTTGTATGAACCGAATGAAATTAAGCATCGATTGTTTGAAGCTCATTTTTCGAGGCTTAAGAGGTTTGAAAAAGATTACCCTAGTATCCCCGCTTACTGGAATCGCGTGGGAGATCCTTCTTGTACTAGGAGGAATGCTCCAACCATTAGGAATCCGTTGATGAGAGTGCTACACAAGTTGCTAGTAACTGGGTCGTTTCATAGAGTTGGAAGCAAGGACAAATGTCATAAGCCGGACTTGTGGGTTATGATGTTATTGGAAGAAACTAAGGATGGAAATGCGGCTTGGCTCATAGCCGAGTATTTGTCTAGGAGAGCCCCAGGAATCAAAGGTAATAGCAACATTTGTGGAGGTCATTTTGTGACGAGGTTGGCACGGAATCTTGGGTATTACAATAGTAGTGAGATGGCTAAGTGTGGAGATCCAAAGTTTAGTGAGATTTGGAATGTAAATGGTTTTGGAAATGCTTTGAATAAGAGGACGAAAACATTGGGAGCATGGATTGAACCACAACAACAACAGCAACAGCAACAACCACCACAACAACAAGGAAATGTGCCAATGGGCAATATACCGACGGGAAACGTGCAAACGGGTACGTCTAGTAGTATTGACTCAGGTTGGGGAGAGTGGAACAAACATTTGAATGAGATTGAGTGTAGGGAAGTGTGGAGAGATTCGATGATGTTGAGAAACAATTACATCAATGATTATTCAATGCCGATTTTTCAACACATGGCTCAAGAAGCTAATTATGAGTTGCCACCCTACAATCCACCCAATGTTTCACCATATCCTTTCCCCTACACCTCCTATCCTGGACCATATTCGTATCCATATCCTGGCTATGCACCATTTCCCGACCCAGTGCCTGCATATGGTAGATTACCTGAGGTTGGAGGGTCTAGCTATGATGTTAGAGGATCTTCATCGGGCGTTGCAAAGGAGAAGAAGAAGAGGAAGGTTTACACAATCTTTGATGAGGAGGAGAACTATGAAACCGAAAGCGATGATGATGATGAAGGTGATGAGATGAGTGAGGATGACGAATGATCGTGGATCATTCTTGATTTATGGTTTAAAAAACAATGGTTATTGTGTGTTGAACAATATTATCTCTATCTCTTAAATATTTCTTTAGGATGATTATCATACTTTGTCTATTTTCATATTTTAAGTAGCATTTGTTTTGTTTGTTTGTTTGGTTTTGTGTATTACATATTTTGCAGTTTTGTTTGCAGGATGGATGTGACGGAAGCTTATTGTTGGTCAAATATTTGGAGTTGGATAACTCACATGCTTGCCTATGACCCAATATGCATATTGCATATTCTATCCCGTGGTATCTTTTTGACTATTTCTTTTTCCCATTTTCTTTACTTTGAAGTTCATTTTTATTACATTGAGGACAATGCAAAACTTAAGTATGGGGGAGGGAAGAAAATAGAAAAAATGATACGATTTTTTAAAATTTTTAGTTTTTAGTCTTAGTTTTTAGTTTTTAGGTAAAGTTTTTGGATTTAAGTAATTAGCAGGAAATCGCCTTAATTGTCTAGTTGTTTTCACACGTTATTGAGATATATTAAGAAAACAACTTGGGTATTTCAATGGTAAAATGAGGTTTTTGAAAAATTTTGATTTGAACCAAATTACGGAAGTAATTCATTATGGATTCTATAGCATTTTCTAGCACGCATTATAGCCTTTTTCCACTTAATTGTGACGTTTCTTTTTGTATAAAACACATCTTTTGTTTTATATTTACTATGAGTGTGCCGGTAATTGTGTCGATTCTAGAACTTGTACTTGTTATGCATTACGGTTAAAATCACTCTCGAGTGATAAAAATATGTTCAAATGATAAGAGGCATCGTAGGATTTAACCCAAATGGCCTTCCATTTTACATCTAATGTTTTTTGCTAACCACATCGGTTAGTTAACCACCTTATATGGACCCATTTGTTAGTGCTCATTTTTAGCACTAGATACCCTTAGTTACACCCTTCGAGCCAATCTTTTCATTCTTGTTTAAATCCAGAAAAATACAAAAAGATTTTACACTTTAAACCTCAGCCTACCCCATGTCATGTCTATTGGTTTGTTGCTAGTTGTTTGGAGTGTTGGATTATTTTTGATGATTATGAAGAAGCTACACTTTGTCTATAGTGTGTACCATTCTCCAACAAAGATGAAGGAGACGTCTTTCTCGTTTGTATTTTTTGTGGTGTATGCTTACACTAAGTGTGGGGGAACTTGTTATTAAAAAAAATAAAATATATAATGGTTATAGCCAATGTGCTATATTGAGTTATATATGTTTGGAGATCGATATGTGAAGAGGAGGAAAATATAATCATTTTCGGGATTGTGGTTTGTATGATAGCTAGCAACATGGAGGCTTAGACTTGACTTTATTTTTCTTTTAACACCTTCATTTTTATGGCCCATTGTGTAAACTGATATCGCATAACATCCTTCATTTTATGACCTTAATGTTAATGATAAAGTAGTTGACTGGATTGATAATAGTAAATGGACTTGGCCTAGGGACTGGTTGGGTAGTTTTAAGGAAGTTATTGATACTCCTGTCCTGGTTCTTAATGATGATGAAGATAAAGTTGTTTGGCTTAATAAGGAGTATAAAGTTGTTGATTATAGTGTGAAAGAAGCATGTAGGATGTTGAGGACTGATATGCCTTGTGTTCTGTGGCATGAACATGTCTGGTATAAACAATGTATACCTAGGCATGCATTTTTTCTTTGGATGGCGTTAAAAGGTAGATTGAAAACTCAAGATAGGATTTCTAGATGGTTTCATATTTCTAATAACCTGTACCCTCTTTGTAACTCTTGCCCGAACTCCTATAGCTTGTTCTTTAGCTGCGGGTTTTCTAAATGCATTTGGGATAGGTTGAAGGTTATGATTAAGCTTGAGGATGTTGCTAGTACTTGGGTTGAGGTGGTTTCAGGGGTCTGTGTTAGGAAGGTCAGTAAGTCCATATGGAGTATTGTTCAGAGATTGGCGTTGGGTGCTGTTGTTTATTTTGTTTGGTAGGAAAGGAACGTTAGATTGTTTGAAAAGAAGTATAGGAATGCTGATGTTGTGTTCAATCATATTGTTAATATTATTAGATTGAAGCTTATTAGTCTTAATGTTAAGTGGTCTAGAGATGTGGATAAGATTGCTAAGATTTGGCAGTTACCTAGACTGGGATTGAGAAGGGGTGACAATGGTATGGACTTTACTAGTTTTGATGATAGGCCCCCATAATTATTTGTTCTGGTCTCTTTCGCATAGGTTCTCTATGGATCTATGGCAGTCCAATGGGGTCATTTTTCAGTGTGTTTATACTCATGTTTGGGATAAAAGATGTTTTGGTATTGTTGGTTTACTATGCACTACAGACAATGGCATAAGTTGGTTCAGATTTCTTGTCGTTATGCTTTCATCTGCGCTGGTTTACTACTATATTCTTTTGGTATTATGGGACTGTTGGAATTTTGGCTATGCTCTTCAGAGGTCGTTGAACTTCTGCACTGGTATTCAGTTATGGTTTGTTGGCTATTGGAGTTATCACATTGTTATGATCTGGTTTTCTTGGATGGTCTACAGTGGGCTATGCACTACAGGTGAAAGCGAGAACCCTGGTATGTTTTCTTTTAATTTTCTTGGTGTAGTTGAAGGGCCAGAAGTTTTGAGGAAATGTAACATTGTGTCTTTAGCAAATAACCTGCGCTGGTCCTCTGTTATGGGTGTTAGTTTGGGTTTTGGTTTTCTATGCACTACAGATATTGGCTTTGACTGGGTAAGTTTGGTTCCAATTATGAGTTTGTCTGCGTTGGCTTGCCAATTTGTTTTATTGATTATATGGGATGCTTTGAGAATTGGTTATGCACGTCAGAGGTGGTTGTACTTCTGTGCTTGCTATCAGGTTTGGTTCTTTAGGTGCTCCAAGTTTATTTTCTTAAAATATAGAGAGAACAGATCCTGTACTCTTTTTCCTTGGACAAAGTTTTCTCACGGGGTTTTTATTTGGCAAGGTTTTTTAACGAGACAGGTTCTTTGGGTGGTTTCCTATTTGCAATTCATTCTCTTTCAGGATTGCACCAGGAAGAATGATTTTGTTTGTATGTTATGCACTAACAATTTGCAGGTTGTTTGGTATTGTGCTTATTCATCTTATCCCATATTTGAAGTTTTAAAGCTGTTTGATGGGTCGATGGTCATTGGTGTTAACACTATTTCTTCTATTGAGATGATGCTATTTACTTATCTAGTACTCATTCTGAGTCATGACTTCTTCTGTTGGTATGATGCAAGTGGTTTCAAGGTGTTAATTCAAGAAAAATGCTGGGATATTATTCAGATTTATTTGATTACTGGGACTTTTGTTTGTTTTGGGTCATCTGGTTTTACTGCATTTGGACAATTACTAATCTGTCTTAGTTTTCAACCTCTGTACTCTTTTTCCTTGTACAGCATTTTTCCCACAGGGTTTTTTGGTTGGCAAGGTTTTTTAATGAGACAGAGACTTTGGATGATCATTTATCTGGTGTTCATTATGTGGCAAGACTGCTCCATGTTTAGAGATGTAAGCTGGTTCAAGATCTTGGATTATGGAGTTGTTTGGAAGATCATTTGGATTCATGCTACTGCTATGTCTTTCTGTATGGTCAGCTTTTGTTCCATTAATTTTGGTAGTTTAGCTATCTATTTGTCTTCTTATATGGTGATTTTTTGGTGGTGCATTGGTTGGTCCCTTTGCATTTCATCCATGTATTCAGAGTATGAGAAGGCTATATATAGCCTGGTTTTCTGCTAGATTTGATGGTTCGTGGGTGGCCTTGGTTATTAATGTACTTTTTGGTTATTGTTTCAGCTGGTTATATTTTGGTTGTTTCCCCTGGTTTTGGCATAGATAGTTTCTGGTTATTGTTGTTGATTGTTGTTATGTCTTTCCTAGGCAAGGGATGGAATACTTAGGGGTTGTCCTAGTAGTTCCTTTCCCTTGTGCTATTTTTTGTAAATAACTCTTCATTTTATTTATCTTATTTTACCTTTGTAAAAAAAAATAGCTAGTTCTTAACTGATTCTAACTGGTTCTTACTGGTTCTTCGCCGGAATATCCAGTTCTTAACTAGTTCTAACTGGTTCCTCTTGGTTCATTTGTTCGGTCGTTTTGCCGGTATTTCGCTAAAATGGAGTTACGGTTCAAAGTTATGGCCGTTTGAAGTTTTGACGTAAAAGTCAACTTTGGTCTAGCCGCAAGTGGTCAAACCGCAAATAGTCAAACCGTAAAAGTCAAAACTCAGTTTTTTTGATCAAATTGTAGTAGTCAAATCGCACTGGTTAAATCGCAAGATTGTCAAACCGCTGGAATACAAACCGCTTTTTATCAAACCACTTCTAATCAAACCGCTTAACTCAAACCGCTTAGATCAAACCGCTTAGATCAAACCGCTGAAGACAAATCGCTTGAGTCAAACCACTTAAGTCAAAGCGCTAAAGACAAACCGCTTGAGTCAAACAACTTAAGTCAAACCGCTTAAGTCAAACCGCTTATGTCAAACCGCCTAAGTCAAACCGCTTCCGATACAATGAATCTAGACAAACCGCATCCAAGAACTTGACAAATCGCTTCTTTGATCAGATCAAATCGCACCCAAATGACATCAAACCGCATACAAGAAAATAGTACGAGACTAAAATCGCTTCCTTGAAACTCTTCAAAAACTAAACTTTTCCAATCCAAAACACTATAACCAAGATGAATTAAGCCTTCCAAACCAAAACCTAACCACTTATAATGATTCTAAACACAAAAGTACTATCAAAATTCAAACTTTAACTCTTTTAGGGTATAGAATTCGAACCAACAAAACTCACAAATAACCAATCTTTATGATCTAACCATGGCTCTTGATACCAATTGTTGGATATTGGTTATTGTAACACACAAACAATCAATTATATGGTTCGAATCTTAGCAAGAAACTTAGAGAGAGAAAGTGAGAGATGGGATCCTTTCTAGAGAGAGAAAGAGAGAGAAAAACAAAGAGAAGGTTAGATTAGGAAATGAAGGTCCAACCTCTACCTTGGGAGGTAGAGGGTATTTATAGTTTCACATAATACGCCTACGTCGGGTGTGGATCGTGCATCTGATGGGTAAAGACCTGTCCATCCTCCACGGTGTTACTCTAACTAACTAACTAATAGATAACATAATGTCTACGAGCTAACATATGCTAGAAAATAGTTGGGGTGACCGACACTTCACTATGGATTTTCTAAATCCTAACAGGAATAGGCAGTTCTTAGCTGGATCTAACTGGTTCTTCGATGGGATACCTGGTTCCTATCTGGACCTACTTGGCCTGAAGAGCCCTTTCTTAGCCAGATCTAACTGGTTCTTGGCACGAATAGCTGGTTCTTAGCCAGTTCACATTTAAACCAAATTTTGAATCTTGCTTAACTCGTTCTAACTGGTCCCAACTAGTTCTTGGCCAGAATAGGCAGTTCTTAGCTGGATCTAACATGTTCTAGGCCGGAATAATTGGTTCCTATCTGAATCTAACTTTTTATTGGCCAAAATAGCATGTTATTAACTGGTTCTTACTGGTTATTGGCCGAAATAACTAGTTTTTATCTTGTTCTAACTGGTTTGTACTGGTTCTTGGCCGGAGTAGGCAGTTCTTAGCTGGATCTAACTGGTTCTTGGCCGGAATAGCTGGTTCCTATTTGGATCTGACTATTTATTGGCCGGAATAACTAGTTCTTAACTGGTTCTTGGCTGGAATATCCGGTTCTTAACTAGTTCTAACTAGTTTAGGATGTTCCGGTCATTTTGACAGGTTTTTGGATGAAAACGGAGTTACGGTTCAAAAGTTATGGCCGTTTGAAGTTTTGACGTAAAAAGTCAACTTTGGTCAAGCCGCAAGTGGTCAAACCGCAAGTAGTCAAACCGTAAAAGTCAAAGCTCAGTTTTTTTGATCAAATCGCATTGGTCAAATCACAGGATTGTCAAACCGCTGGAATACAAACCGCTTAAATCAAACCGCTTTTTATCAAACCGCTTCTTATCAAACGGCTTAACTCAAACCACTTCTTATCAAACAGCTTAGATCAAACCGCTGAAGACAAACCGCTTGAGTCAAACCGCTTATGTCAAACCGCTAAAGACAAACCGCTTGAGTCAAACAGCTTAAGTCAAACCGCTTACGTCAAACCGCTTCCGATACAACGAATCTAGACAAACCGCATCCAAGAACTTAACAAATCGCTTCCTTGATGAGATCAAATCGCACACAAATGACATCAAACCGCATACAAGAAAATAGTACGAGACTGAAACCGCTTCCTTGAAACTCTTCAAAAACTAAACTTTTCCAATCCAAAACACTATAACCAAGATGAATTAAGCCTTCCAAATCAAAACCTATGCACTTATGATGATTCTAAACACAAAAGTATTGTCAAAATTCAAACTTTAACACTTTTAGGGTATAGAATTCGAACCAACAAAACACACAAATAACCAATCTTTATGATCTAACCATGGCTCTTGATACCAATTGTTGGATATCGGTTAATGTAACACACAAAAAATCAATTATATGGTTCCAATCTTAGCTAGAAACTTAGAGAGAGAAAGTGAGAGATGGGATCCTTTCTAGAGAGAGAAAGTGAGAGAAAAACAAATAGAATGTTAGATTAAGAAATGAAAGGTCCAACCCTCTACCTTGGGAGGTAGAGGGTATTTATAGTTTTACATAATACGCCTCCGCCGGGTGTGGATCGTATACAGTGGGTAAAGAGCCGTCCGTCCTCCACGGTGTTACTCTAACTAACTAACTAATAGATAACGTAATGTCTACAAGCTAACATATGCTAGACAATAGTTGGGGTGACCGAAACTTCACTATGGATTTTCTAAATCCTAGCAGGAATAGGCAGTTCTTAGCTGGATCTAACTGGTTGTTGGCTGGGATACCTGGTTTCTATCTGGATTTAACTCGTTCTTGGCCAGAATAGCCGATTCTTAACTGGTTCTTGGTCGGAATAGCCGGTTCTTAGCTGGATCTAACTTGTTCTTGACCAGAATGGATATTTCTTAGCTTGATCTACTTGGCCAAAAGAGCCCTTTCTTAGTCAGATCTAACTGGTTCTTGGCACGAATAGCTGGTTCTTAGCCGGTTCACATTTAAACCAAAATTTGAATCTCGCGTAAAAATTAAACATTTTGTCTCTCCTAAAAATTTAAGTTTACTCAAATTTTCCTGCCAAAATACCTTTTTTAATTAACTTGTGCAATGATGGATCAAACTAGTTACCGCCAAAATAGTTGGTTCTCACCGATTCTTGGCCGTAATAGGTCGTTCTTTGCTGGATCTAACTGGTTCTTGGCTGAAATAGTTGGTTCCTATCTGGATCTAACTGGTTATTGGCCGGAATAGCTGGTTCTTAATTGGTTCTAACTGGTTCTTAGCCAAAATATCTGGTTCTTAACTGGTTCCCAATGGTTCTTGGCCGGAATAGATTTTTCTTAACTGGCTCTAACTAGTCCCAACTGGTACTTGGCCAGAATAGGCAGGTCTTAGCTTGATCTAACTGGTTCTAGGCCGGAATAACTGGTTCCTATCTAGATCTAACTAGTTCTTGGCCAAAATAGCAGGTTCTTAACTGGTTCTTACTAGTTATAGGCCGGAATAGCTGGTTCTTATCTGATTCTAATTGGTTTTTACAGGTTCTTGGCCGGAATAGGCAGTTCTTAGCTGGATCTAAATGGTTCTTGGCTGGAATAGTTGGTTCCTATTTGGATCTAACTATTTAATGGCCGGAATAGCTAGTTCTTAACTAGTTCTAACTGGTTCTTAGCCGGAATATCCAGTTTATAACTAGTTCTAACTGGTTCAGGCTGTTCCGGTCGTTTTGACAGGTATTTCGCTGAAAATGGAGTTACAGTTCAAAAGTTATGGCCGTTTGATGTTTTGACGTAAAAAGTCAACTATGGTCAAGCCACAAGTGGACAAACCGCAAAGAGTCAAACCGTAAAAGTCAAAACTCAGTTTTTTTGATCAAATCGCAGTGGTCAAATCGCATTGGTCAAATCGCAGGATTTTCAAATCGCTGGAATACAAACCGCTTAAATCAATCCGCTTTTTATCAAACCGCTTCTTATCAAACCGTTTAACTCAAACCGCTTCTTATCAAACCGCTTAGATCAAACCGCTGAAGACAAACAGCTTGAGTCAAACCGCTTAAGTCAAACCACTAATGTGAAACCGCTTGAGTCAAACCGCTTAAGTCAAACCGCTTACGTCAAACCGATTACGTCAAACCGCTTACGTCAAACTGCTTAAGTCAAACCGCTTCCGATACAACGAATCTAGACAAACCGCATCCAAGAACTTGACAAATCGCTTCCTTGATCAGATCAAATCACACCCAAATGACATCAAACCGCATACAAGAAAATAGTACGAGACTCAAACCGCTTCCTTGAAACTCTTCAAAAACTAAACTTTTCCAATCCAAAACACTATAAAGAAGATGAATTAAGCCTTCCAAACCAAAACCTAAGCACTTATGATGACTTTAAACATAAAAGTACTATCAAAATTCAAACTTTAACACTTTTAAGGTATAGAATTCGAACCAACAAAACACACAAATAACCAATCTTTATGATCTAACCATGGCTCTTGATACCAATTGTTGGATATTGGTTATTGTAACACACAAACAATCAATTATATGGTTTGAATCTTAGCAAGAAACTTAGAGAGAGAAAGTGGGAGACGGGATCCTTTCTAGATAGAGAAAGTGAGAGAAAAACAAAGAGAATGTTAGATTAAGAAATGAAAGGTCCAACCCTCTACCTTGGGAGGTAGAGGGTGTTTATAGTTTTACATAATACGCCCTCTGTTGGGTTGTGGATCAGGCATACAGTGGGTAAAGACCCGTCTGTTCTCCACGGTGTTACTCTAACTAACTAATAGATAACGTAATGTCTACGAGCTAACATATGCTAGACAATAGTTGGGTGGCCGACACCTCACTATGGATTTTCTAAATCCTATCAGGAATAGGCAGTTCGTAGCTGGATCTAACAGTTCTTGGCTGGGATACCTGGTTTCTATCTGGATCTAACTCGTTCTTGGCCAGAATAGCAGTTCTTAACTGGTTCTTGGTCGGAATAGCCGGTTCTTAGCTGGATCTAACTTGTTCTTGACCGGAATTGATATTTCTTAGCTTGATCTACTTGGCCTAAAGAGCCCTTTCTTAGCCAGATCTAACTGGTTCTTGGCACGAATAGCTGGTTCTTAGCCGGTTCATATTTGAACCAAAATTTGAATCTCGCGTAAAAATTAAACATTTTGTCCCTCCTAAAAATTTAAGTTTACTCAAATTTTCCCTCCAAAATACATTTTTTTTATTTAACTTGTGTAGTGATGGATCAAACTAGTTATTGGCCGAAATATTGATTCTTACTGATTCTTGGCCAGAATAGGATGTTCTTTCCTGGATCTAACTTGTTCTTGGCTGAAATAACTGGTTCCTATTTGCATCTAACTGGTTATTAGCCGGAATAGCTGGTTCTTATTTGGTTCTAATCGGTTCTTAGCCGAAATATCTGGTTCTTAACTGGTTCCCACTGGTTTTTGGCCGGAATAGCTATTTCTTAACTGGGTCTAACTGGTCCTAACTGGTTCTTGGCAAGGATAGGCAGGTCTTAGCTGGATCTAACTGGTTCTAGGCCGAAATAACTAGTTCCTATCTAAATCTTACTGGTTCTTGACCAAAATAGCTTGTTCGTAACTGGTTGTTACTGGTTATTGGCCGGAATAGCTAGTTCTTATCTGGTTCTAACTGTTTTGGACTGGTTCTTGGCCGAAATAGGCAGTTCTTAGCTGGATCTAACTGGTTCTTGGCCGGAATAGCTCCTATTTGGATCTAACTATTTATTGGCCAAAATAGCTAGTTCTTAACTGGATCTAATTGGTTCTTACTAGTTCTTGGCCGGAATATTCGGTTCTTAACTAGTTCTAACTGGTTCCTACTGGTTTAGGCTGTTTCGGTCATTTTGACAGGTATTTCGTTGAATACGGAGTTATGGTTCAAAAGTTATGACCGTTTGAAGTTTTGACGTAAAAAGTCAACTTTGGTCAAGCCGCAAGTGGTCAAATAGCAAGTAGTCAAACCGTAAAAGGCAAAACTCAGTTTGTTTGATCAAATCACAGTGGTCAAATCGCATTGGTCAAATGACAGGATTTTCAAACCGCTAGAATACAAACCGCTTAAATCAAACCACTTTTTATCAAACCGCTTCTTATCAAACCGCTTAACTCAAACCACTTCTTATCAAACCTCTTAGATCAAACCGCTGAAGACAAACCGCTTGAGTCAAACCGCTTATGTCAAACCGCTTATGTCAAAGCGCTAAAGACAAACAGCTTGAGTCAAACCGATTAAGTCAAACTACTTATGTCAAACCGCTTACGTGTCAAACCGCTTCCGATACAACGAATCTAGACAAACCGCATCCAAGAACTTGACAAATCGCTTCCTTGATCAGATCAAATCGCACCCAAATGACATCAAACCGCATACAAGAAAATAGTACGAGGCTCAACCGCTTCCTTGAAACTATTCAAAAACTAAAATTTTCCTATCCAAAACACTATAACCAAGATGAATTAAGCCTTCCAAACCAAAACCTAAGCACTTATGATGATTCTAAGCACAAAAGTACTATCAAAATTCAAACTTTAACACTTTTAGGGTATAGAATTCGAACCAACAAAACACACAAATAACCAATCTTTATGATCTAACCATGGCTCTTGATACCAATTGTGCGATATTGGTTATTGTAACACATAAACAATCAATTATATGGTTCGAATCTTAGCAAAAAACTTAGAGAGAGAAAGTGGGAGATGGGATCCTTTCTAGAGAGAGAGTGAGAGAAAAACAAAGAGAAGGTTAGATTAAGAAATGAAAGGTCCAACCCTCTACCTTGGGAGGTAGATGGTATTTATAGTTTTACGTAATACACCCTCTGTCGGGCTGTGGATTAGGCATACAGTGGGTAAAGACCCGTCTGTCCTCCACGGTGTTACTCTAACTAACTAATAGATAACGTAATGTCTATGAGCTAACATATGCTAGACAATAGTTGGGGAGACCGACAGTTCACTATGTATTTTCTAAATCCTAGCAGGAATACGCAGTTCTTAGCTGGATCTAACTGGTTCTTGGCTAGGATACCTAATTTCTATTTGGATCTAACTCATTCGTGGCCAGAATAGCCGGTTCTTAACTAGTTCTTGGTCGGAATAGCTGGATCTAACTTGTTCTTGACCGGAGAAGATATTTCTTAGCTGGATCTACTTGGCATGAAGAGCCCTTTCTTAGCCAGATCTAACTGGTTCGTGGCACGAATAGCTGGTTCTTAGCTGGTTCACATTTAAACCAAAACTTGAATCTCGCGTAAAAATTAAACATTTTGTCTCTCCTAAAAATTAAAGTTTACTCAAATTCTTCCGCCAAAATACCTTTTTTTTAATTAACTTGTGTAGTGGTGGATCAAACTAGTAATTGGCCAAAATAGTTGGTTCTTACTGATTCTTGGCCAGAATAGGCTGTTCTTTGCTGGATCTAACTGGTTCTTGGCTGAAATAGCTATTTCCTATTTGGATCTTACTGGTTCTTAGCCGAAATATCTGGGTCTTAGCCGAAATATATGGTTCTTAACTGGTTCCCACTGGTTCTTGGCCAAAATAGCTATTTCTTAACTGGTTCAAACTGGTCCCAACTGGTTCTTAGCCAGAATAGGCAGGTCTAAGCTGGATCTAACTTGTTCTAGGCCGGAATAACTGGTTCCTATCTGGATCTAACTGGTTCTTGGCCAAAATAACATGTTCTTAACTGGTTCTTACTGGTTATTGGCTGGAATAGCTAGTTTTTATCTGGTTCTAACTGGTTTGTACTGGTTCTTGGCTGGAATAGCTGGTTCCTATTTGTATCTTACAATTTATTAGTCGTAATAGCTAGTTCTTAACTGGTTCTAACTGGTTCTTGGCCGAAATATCTGGTTCTTAACTAGTTCTAACGGGTCCCTACTGGCTCAAGCTGTTCTGGTCGTTTTGACAGGTATTTCGCTGAAAACGGAGTTACAGTTCAAAAGTTATGGTCGTTTGAAGTTTTGACGTAAAAAGTCAACTTTGGTAAGCCGCATGTGGTCAAACCGCAAGTAATCAAACCGTAAAAGTCAAAACTCAGTTTTTTTGATCAAATTGCAGTGCTCAGATCGTACTGGTCAAATCGCAAGATTATCAAACTGCAAGAATACAAACCGCTTAAATTAAACCGCTTAAATCAAACCACTTTTTATCAAACCGCTTCTTATCAAACCGCTTAACTCAAACCGCTTCTTATCAAACCGCTTAGATCAAACCGCTGAAGACAAACCGCTTGAGTCAAACCGCTTAAGTCAAACCGCTTATAACAAACCGCTAAAGACAAACCGCTTGAGTCAAACCGCTTAAGTCAAACCGCTTATGTCAAACCGCTTACATCAAACCGCTTAAGTCAAACTGCTTCCGATACAATGAATCTAGACAAACCGCATCCAAGAACTTGACAAATCGCTTCCTTGATCAGATCAAATCGCACCTAAATGACATCAAACCGCATACAAGAAAATTGTACAGACTCAAACCGCTTCCTTGAAACTCTTCAAAAACTAAACTTTTCCAATCCAAAACACTATAACCAAGATGAATTAAGCCTTCCAAACCAAAACCTAAGCACTTATGATGATTCAAAACACAAAAGTACTATCAAAATTCAAACTTTAACAATTTTAGGGTATAGAATGCGTACCAACAAAACACACAAATAACCAATCTTTATGATCTTACCATGGCTCTTCATACCAAATTATGGATACTGGTTATTGTAACACATAAACAATCAATTATATGGTTTGAATCTTAGCAAGTAACTCAGAGAGAGAAAGTGGGAGATAAGATCCTTTCTAGAGAGAGAAAGTGAGAGAAAAACAAAGAGAAGGTTAGATTAAGAAATAAAAGGTCCAACCCTCTACCTTGGGAGGTAGAGGGTATTTATACTTTTACATAATACGCCCTCTGTCGGGCTGTGGATCTGGCACACAGAGGGTAAAGACCCGTTCATCCTCCACGGTGTTACTCTAACTACCTAACTAACTAATAGATAACGTAATGTCTATGAGCTAACATATGCTAGACAATATTTGGGGTGATCGACACTTCACTATGGATTTTCTAAATCCTAATAGGAATAGGCAGTTCATAGCTGGATCTAACTGGTTCTTGGTTAGAATACCTGGTTTCTATCTGGATCTAACTCGTTCTTGGCCAGAATAGCCAGTTCTTAACTGGTTCTTGATCGGAATAGCCGGTTCTTAGCTGGATCTAACTTGTTCTTGACCGGAATAAATATTTCTTAGCTGGATCTACTTGGCCTGAAAAGCCCTTTCTTAGCCAGATCTAACTGGTTCTTGGCACGAATAGCTAGTTCTTAGCCAGTTCACATTGAAACCAAAACTTGAATCTCACGTAAAAATTAAACATTTTGTCTTTCCTTAAATTTTAAGTTTACTCAAATTTTCCCGCCAAAATACCTTTTTTTTAATTAACTTGTGTAGTGATGGATCAAACTACTTATTGGCCGAAATAGTTGGTTCTTACTGATTCTTGGCCAGAATAGGCTGTTCTTTGCTGGATCTAGCTGGTTCTTGGCTGAAATAGCTGGTTCCTATTTGGATCTAACTGGTTGTTGGCCGGAATAGTTGGTTCTAAATTGGTTCTAACTGGTTCTTAGCCGAAATATCGGGTTCTTAACTGGTTCCCACTGGTTATTGGCCAGAATAGCCATTTCTTAACTTGTTCTAACTGGTCCCAACTGGTTCTTGGCCAGAATATGCAGGTCTTAGCTGGATCTAACTGGTTCTAGGCCGGAATAACTGGTTCCTATCCGGATCTAACTGGTTCTTGGCGAAAAATAGCATCTTCTTAACTGGTTCTTACTGGTTATTGGCCAGAATAGCTAGTTCTTATCTCGTTGTAACTTTTTTGTACTGGTTCTTGGCCGGAATAGACAGTCCTTAGCTGGATCTAACTGGTTCTTGGTCGGAATAGCTGGTTCCTATCTTGGATCTTACTATTTATTAGTCGTAATAGCTAGTTCTTAACTGGATCTAACTGGTTCTTGGCCGGAATATCCGATTCTTAACTAGTTCTAATCGGTTCCCTCTTGGCTCAGTCTGTTCCATCTTTTTGATGTATTTCACCAAAACGGAGTTATGGTTCAAAAGTTATGGTCGTTTGAAGTTTTGACGTAAAAAGTCAACTTTGGTCAAGCCGCTAGTGGTCAAACCGCAAGTAACCAAACCTTAAAAGTCAAAACTCAGTTTTTTTGATCCAATCGCAATGGTCAAATTGCAATGGTCAAATCGCAAGATTATCAAAATACTGGAATACAAACCGCTTAAATCAAACCACTTCTTATCAAACCGCTTAACTCAAACCGGTTCTTATCAAACCGCTGAAGACAAAACGCTTGAGTCAAACCGCTTAAGTCAAACCGCTTATGTCAAACCACTAAAGACAAACCACTTGAGTCAAACCGCTTGAGTCAAACCGGTTAAGTCAAACCGCTTATGTCAAACCACTTACGTCAAACCGCTTAATTCAAACCGCTTCCGATGCAATGAATCTAGACAAACCGCATCCAAGAACTTGACAAATCGCTTCCTTGATCAGATCAACTCGCACCCAAATGACATCAAACCGCATACAAGAAAATAGTACAGACTCAAACCGCTTCCTTGAAACTCTTCAAAAACTAAACTTTTCCAATCCAAAACACTATAACCAAGATGAATTAAGCCTTCCAAACCAAAACCTAAGCACTTATGATGATTCTAAACACAAAAGTACTCTCAAAATTCAAACTTTAACAATTTTAGGGTATAGAATTCGTACCAACAAAACACACAAACAACCAATCTTTATGATCTAACCGTGGCTCTTCATACCAATTTTTGGATACTGGTTATTGTAACTCACAAACAATCAATTATATGGTTCGAATCTTAGCAAGAAACTTAGAGAGAGAAAGTGGGAGATGGGATCCTTTCTAGAGAGAGAAAGTGAGAGAAAAACAAAGAGAAGGTTAGATTAAGAAATGAAAGGTCCAACCCTCTACCTTGGGAGGTAGAGGGTATTTAAACTTTTACATAATACGCCCTCTGTCGGGCTGTGGATCTGGCATTCAACGGGTAAAGACCCGTTCCTCCTCCACGGTGTTACTCTAACTACCTAACTAACAAATAGATAACATAATGTCTACGAGCTAACATATGCTAGACAATAGTTGGGGTGACCGACACTTTACTATTGATTTTCTAAATCCTAACAGGAATAGGCCGTTCTTAGCTGGATCTAACTGGTTCTTGGCTGGGATACCTGGTTTCTATCTGGATCTAAATCGTTCTTGGCCAGAATAGCCAGTTCTTAACTGGTTCTTGATCGGAATTGCCGGTTCTTAGCTGGATCTAACTTGTTCTTGACCGGAATAGATATTTCTTAACTGGATCTACTTGGCCTGAAAAGCCCTTTCTTAGCCAGATCTAACTGGTTCTTGGCACGAATAGCTAGTTCTTACCCAGTTCACATTGAAACCAAAAATTGAATCTCACGTAAAAATTAAACATTTAGTCTTTCCTAAAAATTTAAGTTTACTCAAATTTTCCCGCCAAAATACCTTATTGGCCGAAATAGTTGGTTCTTACTGATTCTTGGCTTGAATAGGCTGTTCTTTGCTGGATCTAACTAGTTCTTGGCTGAATTAGCTGGTTCCTATTTTGATCTAACTGGTTGTTGGCCGGAATAGCTGGGTCTTAGCCGAAATGTATGGTTCTTAACTGGTTCCCACTGGTTCTTGGCCAAAATAGCTATTTCTTAACTGGTTCAAACTGGTCCCAACTGGTTCTTAGCCAGAATAGGCAGGTCTAAGCTGGAGCTAACTGGTTCCTATCTGGATCTAACTGGTTCTTGGCCAAAATAACATGTTCTTAACTGGTTCTTACTGGTTATTGGCTGGAATAGCTAGTTTTTATCTGGTTCTAACTGGTTTGTACTGGTTCTTGGCTGGAATAGCTGGTTCCTATTTGTATCTTACAATTTATTAGTCGTAATAACTAGTTCTTAACTGGTTCTAACTGGTTCTTGGCTGGAATATCTGGTTCTTAACTAGTTCTAACTGGTTCCTAATGGCTCAAGTCGCTTCGGTCGTTTTGTGTATTTCACCAAAACGGAGGTACAGTTCAAAAGTTATGGTCGTTTGAAGTTTTGACGTAAAAAGTCAACTTTGGTAAGCCGCATGTGGTCAAACCGCAAGTAATCAAACCGTAAAAGTCAAAACTCAGTTTTTTTGATCAAATTGCGATTCTTTCGGATCGTCTTGGTCAAATCGCAAGATTATCAAACCGCAAGAATACAAACCGCTTAAATCAAACCGCTTAAATCAAACCGCTTTTATCAAACCGCTTATCAAACTGCTTAACTCAAACCGCTTCTTATCAAACCGCTTAGATCAAACCGCTGAAGACAAACCGCTTGAGTCAAACCGCTTGAGTCAAATCGCTTATAACAAACCGCTAAAGACAAACCGCTTGAGTCAAACCGCTTAAGTCAAACCGCTTATGTCAAACCGCTTACATCAAACCGCTTAAGTCAAACCGCTTCCGATACAATGAATCTAGACAAACCGCATCCACGAACTTGACAAATCGCTTCCTTGATTAGATCAAATCGCACCTAAATGACATCAAACCGCATACAAGAAAATTGTACAGACTCAAACCGCTTTCTTGAAACTTTTCAAAAACTAAACTTTTCCAATCCAAAACACTATAACCAAGATGAATTAAGCCTTCCAAACCAAAACCTAAGCACTTATGATGATTTTAAACACAAAAGTACTATCAAAATTCAAACTTTAACAATTTTAGGGTATAGAATTCGTACCAACAAAACACACAAATAACCAATCTTTATGATCTAACCATGGCTCTTCATACCAATTTTTGGATACTGGTTATTGTAACTCACAAACAATCAATTATATGGTTCGAATATTAGCAAGAAACTTAGAGAGAGAAAGTGGGAGATGGGATCCTTTCTAGAGAGAGAAAGTGAGAGAAAAACAAAGAGAAGGTTAGATTAAGAAATGAAAGGTCCAACCCTCTACCTTGGGAGGTAGAGGGTATTTAAACTTTTACAAAAATACGCCTCCGCGAAATTTGTGGATCGGCATTCGGTGGGTAAAGACCCGTTCCTCCTCCACGGTGTTATTCTAACTACCTAACTAACAAATAGATAACGAATGTCTACGAGCTAACATATGCTAGACAATAGTTGGGGTGACCGACACTTCACTATGGATTTTTAAATCCTAACAGAATAGGAAGTTCTTAGTGGATCTAATCGGTTCTTGGTCGATACCGGTTTCTATCTCGATCTAAATCGTTCTTGGCCAGAATAGCCAGTTCTTAACTGGTTCTTGATCGGAATTGCCGGTTCTTAGCTGGATCTAACTTGTTCTTGACCGGAATAGATATTTCTTAGCTGGATCTACTTGGCCTGAAAAGCCCTTTCTTAGCCAGATCTAACTGGTTCTTTGCACGAATAGCTAGTTCTTACCCAGTTCACATTGAAACCAAAAATTGAATCTCACGTAAAAATTAAACATTTAGTCTTTCCTAAAAATTTAAGTTTACTCAAATTTTCCCGCCAAAATACCTTATTGGCCGAAATAGTTGGTTCTTACTGATTCTTGGCTAGAATAGGCTGTTCTTTGCTGGATCTAACTAGTTCTTGGCTGAAATAGCTGGTTCCTATTTGGATCTAACTGGTTGTTGGCCGGAATAGCTGGGTCTTAGCCGAAATATATGGTTCTTAACTGGTTCCCACTGGTTCTTGGCCAAAATAGCTATTTCTTAACTGGTTCAAACTGGTCCCAACTGGTTCTTAGCCGAATAAGCGTGTCTAATTTGGATCTAAGCGGTTCTAGGCCGGAATAATCGGTTCCTATCTGGATCTAACTGGTTCTTGGCCAAAATAACATGTTCTTAACTGGTTATTGGCTGGAATAGCTAGTTTTTATCTGGTTCTAACTGGTTTGTACTGGTTCTTGGCTGGAATAGCTGGTTCCTATTTGTATCATACAATTTATTAGTCGTAATAGCTAGTTCTTAACTGGTTCTAACTGGTTCTTGGCCGGAAATACTTGGTTCTTAACTAGTTCTAACTGGTTCATACTGGCTCAAGCTGTTCCGGTCGTTTTGACAGGTATTTCGCTGAAAACGGAGGTACAGTTCAAAAGTTATGGTCGTTTGAAGTTTTGACGTAAAAAGTCAACTTTGGTAAGCCGCATGTGGTCAAACCGCAAGTAATCAAACCGTAAAAGTCAAAACTCAGTTTTTTTGATCAAATTCCAGTGCTCAGATCGTACTGGTCAAATCGCAAGATTATCAAACTGCAAGAATACAAACCGCTTAAATCAAACCGCTTAAATCAAACCGCTTTTTATCAAACCGCTTCTTATCAAACCGCTTAACTCAAACCGCTTCTTATCAAACCGCTTAGATCAAACCGCTGAAGACAAACCGCTTGAGTCAAACCGCTTAAGTCAAATCGCTTATAACAAACCGCTAAAGACAAACCGCTAAAGACAAACCGCTTGAGTCAAACCGCTTAAGTCAAACCGCTTATGTCAAACCGCTTACATCAAACCGCTTAAGTCAAACCGCTTCCGATACAATGAATCTAGACAAACCGCATCCAAGAACTTGACAAATCACTTCCTTGATCAGATCAAATCGCACCTAAATGACATCAAACCGCATACAAGAAAATTGTACAGACTCAAACCGCTTCCTTGAAACTCTTCAAAAACTAAACTTTTCCAATCCAAAACGCTATAACCAAGATGAATTAAGCCTTCCAAACCAAAACCTAAGCACTTATGATGATTCTAAACACAAAAGTACTATCAAAATTCAAACTTTAACAATTTTAGGGTATAGAATTCGTACCAACAAAACACACAAATAACCAATCTTTATGATCTAACCATGGCTCTTCATACCAAATTTTGGATACTGGTTATTGTAACACATAAACAATCAATTATATGGTTCGAATCTTAGCAATAAACTCAGAGAGAGAAAGTGGGAGATGAGATCCTTTCTAGAGAGAGAAAGTGAGAGAAAAACAAAGAGAAGGTTAGATTAAGAAATGAAAGGTCCAACCCTCTACCTTGGGAGGTAGAGGTATTTATACTTTACATAATACGCCTCTGCCGGGTGTGGATCCGCATCTGACGGATAAAGATCCGTTCATCCTCACGGTGTTACTCTAACTACCTAACTAACTAATAGATAACGTAATGTCTACGAGCTAACATATGCTAGACAATAGTTGGGGTGACCGACACTTCACTATGGATTTTCTAAATCCTAACAGAATAAGCGGTTCATAGTTGGATCTAAGCGGTTCTTGGTCGATACCGGTTTCTATCTCGATCTAACTCGTTCTTGGCGAATAGCCGTTCTTAATCGGTTCTTGATCGAATAGCCGGTTCTTAGTTGGATCTAACTTGTTCTTGACCGAATAGATATTTCTTATTTGGATCTACTTGGCCGAAAAGCCCTTTCTTAGCGTGATCTAATCGGTTCTTGGCACGAATAGCTAGTTCTTAGCAGTTCACATTGAAACCAAAACTTGAATCTCACGTAAAATTAAACATTTTGTCTTTCCTAAAATTTTAAGTTTACTCAAATTTTCCCACCAAAATACCTTTTTAATTAACTTGTGTAGTGATGGATCAAACTACTTATTGGCGAAATAGTTGGTTCGTCTCGATTCTTGGCCGTAATAGGTCGTTTTGTTGGATCTAGTCGGTTCTTGGTGAAATATTTGGTTCCTATTTGGATCTAGCGGTTGTTGGCCGGAATAGATGGTTCTTAATTGGTTCTAACTGGTTCTTAGCCGAAATATCTAGTTCTTAACTGGTTCCCACTGGTTATTGGCCAGAATATCCATTTCTTAACTTGTTCTAACTGGTCTCAACTGGTTCTTGGCCAGAATAGGCAGGTCTTAGCTGGATCTAACTGGTTCTAGGCCGGAATAACTGGTTCCTATCCGGATCTAACTGGTTCTTGGCGAAAAATAGCATGTTCTTAACTGGTTCTTACTGGTTATTGGCCAGAATAGCTAGTTCTTATCTTGTTCTAACTTGTTTGTACTAGCTCTTGGCCGGAATAGACAGTTCTTAGCTGGATCTAACTGGTTCTTGGCCGGAATAGCTGGTTCCTATCTTGGATCTTACTATTTATTAGTCGTAATAGCTAGTTCTTAACTGGATCTAACTGGTTCTTGGCCGGAATATCCGATTCTTAACTAGTTCTAACTGGTTCCTACTGGCTCAGGCTGTTCCAGTCGTTTTGACAGGTATTTCACTGAAAACGGAGTTATGGTTCAAAAGTTATGGCCGTTTGAAGTTTTGACGTAAAAAGTCAACTTTGGTCAAGCCGCTAGTGGTCAAACCGCAAGTAACCAAACCTTAAAAGTCAAAACTCAGTTTTTTTGATCCAATCGCAATGGTCAAATTGCAATGGTCAAATCGCAAGATTATCAAAATACTGGAATACAAACCGCTTAGATCAAACCGCTGAAGACAAACCGCTTGAGTTAAACCGCTTAAGTCAAACCGCTTATAACAAACCGCAAAAGACAAACCGCTTGAGTCAAACCGCTTAAGTCAAACCGCTTATGTCAAACCGCTTACATCAAACCGCTTAAGTCAAACCGCTTCCGATACAATGAATCTAGACAAACCGCATCCAAGAACTTGACAAATCGCTTCCTTGATCAGATCAAATCGCACCTAAATGACATCAAACCGCATACAAGAAAATTGTACAGACTCAAACCGCTTCCTTGAAACTCTTCAAAAACTAAACTTTTCCAATCCAAAACGCTATAACCAAGATGAATTAAGCCTTCCAAACCAAAACCTAAGCACTTATGATGATTCTAAACACAAAAGTACTATCAAAATTCAAACTTTAACAATTTTAGGGTATAGAATTGCACCAACAAAACACACAAATAACCAATCTTTATGATCTAACCATGGCTCTTCATACCAAATTTTGGATCTTGGTTATTGTAACACATAAACAATCAATTATATGGTTCGAATCTTAGCAATAAACTCGAGAGAGAAAGTGGGAGATGAGATCCTTTCTAGAGAGAAAAAGAGAGAAAACAAAGAGAAGGTTAGATTAAGAAATGAAGGTCCAACCTCTACCTTGGAAGGTAGAGGTATTTATCTTTTACATAACGCGCCCGTCGGGTGTGGATCCGCATGACGGATAAAGATCCGTTCATCCTCACGGTGTTACTCTAACTACCTAACTAACTAATAGATAACGAATGTCTACGAGCTAACATATGCTAGACAATAGTTGGGGTGACCGACACTTCACTATGGATTTTCTAAATCCTAACAGAATAGGCGCTCATATTTGGATCTAAGCGGTTCTTGGTCGATACCGGTTTCTATCTCGATCTAACTCGTTCTTGGCCGAATAGCCGTTCTAATCGGTTCTTGATCGGAATAGCCGGTTCTTAGCTGGATCTAACTTGTTCTTGACCGGAATAGATATTTCTTAGCTGGATCTACTTGGCCCGAAAAGCCCTTTCTTAGCCAGATCTAACTGGTTCTTGGCACGAATAGCTAGTTCTTAGCCAGTTCACATTGAAACCAAAACTTGAATCTCACGTAAAAATTAAACATTTTGTCTTTCCTAAAATTTTAAGTTTACTCAAATTTTCCCACCAAAATACCTTTTTTTTAATTAACTTGTGTAGTGATGGATCAAACTACTTATTGGCCGAAATAGTTGGTTCGTACTGATTCTTGGCCAGAATAGGCTGTTCTTTGCTGGATCTAGCTGGTTCTTGGCTGAAATAGCTGGTTCCTATTTGGATCTAACTGGTTGTTGGCCGGAATAGATGGTTCTTAATTGGTTCTAACTGGTTCTTAGCCGAAATATCTGGTTCTTAACTGGTTCCCACTGGTTATTGGCCAGAATATCCATTTCTTAACTTGTTCTAACTGGTCCCAACTGGTTCTTGGCCAGAATAGGCAGGTCTTAGCTGGATCTAACTGGTTCTAGGCCGGAATAACTGGTTCCTATCCGGATCTAACTGGTTCTTGGCGAAAAATAGCATGTTCTTAACTGGTTCTTACTGGTTATTGGCCAGAATAGCTAGTTCTTATCTCGTTCTAACTTGTTTGTACTAGCTCTTGGCCGAATAGACAGTTCTTAATGGATCTAATCGGTTCTTGGCCGGAATAGTCGGTTCCTATCTTGGATCTTACTATTTATTAGTCGTAATAGCTAGTTCTTAATCGGATCTAAGCGGTTCTTGGCCGAATATCCGATTCTTAACTAGTTCTAATCGGTTCCCTCTTGGCTCAGTCGTTCGGTCTTTTGTGGTATTTCATCGAAACGGAGTTATGGTTCAAAAGTTATGGCCGTTTGAAGTTTTGACGTAAAAAGTCAACTTTGGTCAAGCCGCTAGTGGTTAAACCGCAAGTAACCATACCTTAAAAGTCAAAACTCAGTCTTTTTGATCCAATCGTAATGGTCAAATTGCAATGGTCAAATCGCAAGATTATCAAAATACTGGAATACAAACCGCTTAAATCAAACCACTTCTTATCAAACCGCTTAACTCAAACCGGTTCTTATCAAACCGCTGAAGACAAAACGCTTGAGTCAAACCGCTTAAGTTAAACCGCTTATGTCAAACCACAAAAGACAAACCGCTTGAGTCAAACCGGTTAAGTCAAACCGCTTATGTCAAACCGCTTACGTCAAACCGCTTAATTCAAACCGCTTCCGATGCAATGAATCTAGAAAAACCGCATCCAAGAACTTGACAAATCGCTTCCTTGATCAGATCAAATCGCACCCAAATGACATCAAACCGCATACAAGAAAATAGTACAGACTCAAACCGCTTCCTTGAAACTCTTTAAAATCTAAACTTTTCCAATCTAAAACAATATAACCGAGATGAATTAAGCCTTCCAAACCAAAACCTAAGCACTTATGATGATTCTAAACACAAAAGTACTATCAAAATTCAAACTTTAACAATTTTAGGGTATAGAATTCGTACCAACAAAACACACAAATAACCAATCTTTATGATCTAACCGTGGCTCTTCATACCAATTTTTGGATACTGGTTATTGTAACTCACAAACAATCAATTATATGGTTCGAATCTTAGCAAGAAACTTAGAGAGAGAAAGTGGGAGATGGGATCCTTTCTAGAGAGAAAGTGAGAGAAAAAAAGAGAAGGTTAGATTAAGAAATGAAGGTCCAACCTCTACCTTGGGAGGTAGAGGTATTTATACTTTTAGATAATACGCCTCCGCCGGGTCGTGATTACGGCATTCGGTGGTAAAGACCCGTTCCTCCTCCACGGTGTTACTCTAACTACCTAACTAACAAATAGATAACGTAATGTCTACGAGCTAACATATGCTAGACAATAGTTGGGGTGACCGACACTTCACTATGGATTTTCTAAATCCTAACAGGAATAGACAGTTCTTATCTGGATCTAACTGGTTCTTGGTTGGGATACCTGGTTTCTATCTGGATCTAAATCGTTCTTGGCCAGAATAGCCAGTTCTTAACTGGTTCTTGATCGGAATTGCCGGTTCTTAGCTAGATCTAACTTGTTCTTGACCGGAATAGATATTTCTTAGCTGGACCTACTTGGCCTGAAAAGCCCTTTCTTAGCCAGATCTAACTGGTTCTTGGCACGAATGGCTAGTTCTTAGCCAGTTCACATTGAAACCAAAAATTGAATCTCACGTAAAAATTAAACATTTTGTCTTTCCAAAAATTTAAGTTTACTCAAATTTTCCCGCCAAAATACCTTTTTTTTAATTAACTTGTGTAGTGATGGATCAAACTAGTTATTGGCTGAAATAGTTGGTTCTTACTAATTCTTGCCGTAATAGGTCGTTTTTCTTTGGATCTAATCGGTTCTTGGTGAAATATTGGTTCCTATTTGGATCTAACTGGTTGTTGGCCGGAATAGTTGGTTCTTAATTGGTTCTAACTGGTTCTTAGCCAAAACATCTGGTTCTTAACTGGTTCCCACTGGTTCTTGGCCAGAATAGCCATTTCTTAACTTGTTCTAACTGGTCCCAACTGGTTCTTGGCCAGAATAGGCAGGTCTTAGCTGGATCTAACTGGTTCTAGGCCGGAATAACTGGTTCCTATCCGGATCTAACTGGTTCTTGGCGAAAAATATCATGTTCTTAACTGGTTCTTACTGGTTATTGGCCAGAATAGCTAGTTTTTATCTCGTTCTAACTTGTTTGTACTAGTTCTTGGCTGGAATAGACAGTTCTTAGCTGGATCAAAGCGGTTCTTGGCCGAATAGTCGGTTCCTATCTTGGATCTTACTATTTATTAGTCGTAATAGCTAGTTCTTAATGGATCTAACGGTTCTTGGCCGAATATCCGATTCTTAACTAGTTCTAATCGGTTCCCACCGCTCAGTCGTTTCGGTCGTTTTGACAGGTATTTTGCTGAAAACGGAGTTATGGTTCAAAAGTTATGGCCGTTTGAAGTTTTGACGTAAAAAGTCAACTTTGGTCAAGCCGCAAGTGGTCAAACCGCAAGTAATCAAACCTTAAAAGTCAAAACTCAGTTTTTTTTATCAAATCGCAATGGTCAAATCGCAATGGTCAAATCGCAAGATTATCAAACTATTGGAATACAAACCGCTTAAATTGAACCACTTTTCATCAAACCGCTTCTTATCAAACCGCTTAACACAAACCGGTTCTTATCAAACCGCTGAAGACAAACCGCTTGAGTCAAACCACTTAAGTCAAACCACTTATGTCAAACTGCTAAAGACAAGCTGCTTGAGTCAAACCGCTTGAGTCAAACTGGTTAAGTCAAACCGCTTATGTCAAACCGCTTACGGGTCAAACCGCTTAATTCAAACCGCTTCCGATACAATGAATCTAGACAAACTGCATCCAAGAATTTGACAAATCGCTTCCTTGATCAGATCAAATCGCACCCAAATGACATCAAACTGCATACAAGAAAATAGTACGAGACTCAAACCGCTTCCTTGAAACTCTTCAAAAACTAAACTTTTCCTATCCAAATCACTATAACCAAGATGAATTAAGCCTTCCAAACCAAAACCTAAGCACTTATGATGATTCTAAACACAAAAGTACTATCAAAATTCAAACTTTAACACTTTTAGTGTATAGTGTTCGTACCAACAAAACACACAAATAACCAATCTTTATGATATAACATACCAGTTGTTGGATATTGGTTATTGTAACACACAAACAATCAATTATATGGTTCGAATCTTAGCAAGAAACTTAGAGAGAGAAAGTGGGAGATGTGATCCTTTCAAGAAAGAGAAAGTGAGAGAAAAACAAATAGAAGGTTAGATTAAGAAGTGAAAGGTCCAACCCTCTACCTTGGGAGGTAGAGGGTATTTATAGTTTTACATAATACGCCCTCTGTCGGGCTGTGGATCAGGCATACAGTGGGTAAAGACCCGTTCGTCCTCCACGGTGTTACTCTAACTAAATAACATATGCTAGACAATAGCCGGTTCTTAGCTGGATCTAACTTGTTCTTGCCGGAATAGATATTTCTTAGCTGGATCTACATGGCCTGAAGAGCCCTTTCTTAGCCAGATCTAACTGGTTCTTGGCACGAATAGCTGGTTCTTATCCGGTTCACATTTAAACCAAAACTTGAATCTCACGTAAAAATTAAACATTTTGTCTCTCCTAAAAATTTAAGTTTACTCAAACTACCTTTTTTTTAATTAACTTGTGTAGTGATGGATCAAACTTGTTATTGGCCTAAATAGTTTTTTCATCGATTCTTGGCCGTAATAAGTCGTTCTTGTCGGATATAAGCGGTTCTTGGTGAAATATTGGTTCCTATTTGGATCTAACTGGTTGTTGGCCGGAATAGCTGGTTCTTAATTGGTTCGGACTGGTTCTTACCCGAAATATCTGGTTCTTAACTGGTTCCCACTGGTTCTTGGCCAGAATAGCTATTTCTTAACTGGTTCTAACTGGTCCCAACTGGTTATTGGCCAGAATAAGCAGGTCTTAGCTGGATCTAACTGGTTCTAGGACGGAATAACTGGTTCCTATCTGGATCTAACTGGTTCTTTTCCAAAATAGCATGTTCTTAACTGGTTCTTACTGGTTATTGGCCGGAATAGCTAGTTCTTATCTGGTTCTAAATGGTTTGTACTGGTTCTTGGCCGGAATAGACAGTTCTTAGCTGGATCTAACTCGTTCTTGGGCAAAATAGCTGGTTCCTATTTGGATCTTACTGTTTATTGGTCCTAATAGCTAGTTCTTAACTGGTTCTTGGCCAGAAAATTTGGTTCTTAACAAGTTCTAACTGGTTCCTACTGGCTCAGGCTGTTCCGGTCGTTTTCACAGGTATTTCGCTGAACACGGAGTTATGGTTCAAAAGGTATGGCCGTTTGAAGTTTTGACGTAAAATGTCAACTTTGATCAAGCTGCAAGTGGTCAAACCGCAAGTAGTCAAACCGTGAAAGTCAAAACTCAGTTTTTTTGATCAAATCGCAGTGGTCAAATCGCATTGGTCAAATCTCAGGATTGTCAAACCGCTGGAATACAAACCACTTAAATCAAACCGCTTTTTATCAAACCGCCTCTTATCAAACCGCTTAACTCAAACCGCTTCTTATTAAACCGCTTAAGACAAACCGCTTTAGTAAAACCTCTTAAGTCAAACTGCTCATGTCAAACCGCTAAAGACAAACCGCTTGAGTCAAACCACTTAAGTCAAACCGCTTATGTCAAACCGCTTACGTCAAAATGCTTAAGTCAAACCGCTTCCGATACAACGAATCTAGACAAACCACATCCAAGAACTTGACAAATCGCTTCCATGATCAGATCAAATCGCACCCAAATGACATCAAACCGCATACAAGAAAATAGTACGAGACTCAAACCGCTTCCTTGAAACTCTTCAAAAACTAAACTTTTCCAATCCAAAACACTATAAACAAGATGAATTAAGCCTTTCAAACCAAAACCTAAGCACTTATGATGACTCTAAACACAAAAGTACTATCAAAATTCAAACTTTAACACTTTTAGGGTATAGAATTCGAACCAACAAAACACACAAATAACCAATCTTTATGATCTAACCATGGCTCTTGATACCAATTGTTGGATATTGGTTATTGTAACACACAAACAATCAATTATATGGTTTGAATCTTAGCAAGAAACTTAGAGAGAGAAAGTGGGAGATGGGATCATTTCTAGATAGAGAAAGTGAGAGAAAAACAAAGAGAATGTTAGATTAAGAAATGAAAGGTCCAACCCTCTACCTTGGGAGGTAGAGGGTATTTATAGTTTTACATAATACACCCTCTGTCGGGCTGTGGATCAGGCATACAGTGGGTAAAGACCCGTTCGTCCTCCACGGTGTTACTCTAACTAACTAACTAATAGATAACGTAATGTCTACGAGCTAACATATGCTAGACAATAGTTGGGGTGACCGACATTTTACTATGGATTTTCTAAATCCTAACAGGAATAGGCAGTTCTCAGCCGGATCTAACTGGTTCTTAGCTGAGATACCTGGTTTCGATCTGGAACTAACTCGTTCTTGGCCAGAATAGCCAGTTCTTAACTGGTTCTTGATTGGTTCTTGATCGGAATAGCTGGTTCTTAGCTTGATCTAACTAGTTCTTGATCGGAATAGATATTTCTTAGCTGGATCTACTTGGCCTGAAGAGCCCTTTCTTAGCCAGATCTAACTGGTTCTTGGCACGAATAGTTGGTTCTTAGCCGGTTCACATTTAAACCAATACTTGAATCTCACGTAAAAATTAAATATTTTGTCTTTCCTAAAACTTTAAGTTTACTCTAATTTTCCCACAAAAATACCTTTTTTTTAATTAACTTGTGTAGTGATGGATCAAACTAGTTATTGGCCGAAATAGTTGGTTCTTACTGATTCTTGGCCAGAATAGGCTGTTCTTTGCTAAATACAACTGGTTCTTGGCTGAAATAGCTAGTTCCGATTTGGATCTAACTGGTTATTGGCCAGAATATATGGTTCTTAATTGGTTCTAACTGGTTCTTAGCCGAAATATCTAGTTCTTAACTGGTTCCCACTGGTTCTTGGCCGGAATAGCTATTTCTTAACTGGTCCCAACTGGTTCTTGGCCAGAATAGGCAGGTCTTAGATAAATCTAACTGGTTCTAGGCCGGAATAACTGGTTCCTATATGGATCTAACTAGTTCTTGGCCAAAATAGCATGTTCTTAACTGGTTCTTACTGGTTATTGGCCAGAATAGCTAGTTCTAATCTGGCTCTAATTGGTTTGTGCAATTTCTTGGCCGAAATAAGCAGTTCTTAGCTGGATCTAACTGGTTCTTGGCCGGTATAGCTGGTTCCTATTTGGATATAAGTATTTATTGGCCGAAATAGCTTGTTCTTAACTGGTTCTAACTGGTTCTTGGCTAGAATATCCGGTTCTTAACCGATTTTAACTAGTTCCTACTAGTTCAGGCTGTTCCGGTCGTTTTGATAGGTATTCCGCTGAAAACGAAGTTACGATTCAAAAGTTATGGTCATTTGAATTTTTGACGTAAAGAGTCAACTTTGGTCAAGCCGCAAGTGGTCAAACCGCAAGTAATCAAACCTTAAAAGTCAAAACACAGTTTTTTTGATCCAATCGCAATGGTCAAATTGCAATGGTCAAATCGCAAGATTATCAAAATACTGGAATACAAACCTCTTAAATCAAACCACTTCTTATCAAACCGCTTAACTCAAACCGGTTCTTATCAAACCGCTGAAGACAAACCGCTTGAGTCAAACCGCTTAAGTCAAACCGCTTATGTCAAACCACTAAAGACAAACCGCTTGAGTCAAACCGGTGAAGTCAAACCGCTTACGTCAAACCGCTTCCGATACAATGAATCTAGACAAACCGCATCCAAGAACTTGACAAATCGCTTCCTTGATCAGATCAAATCGCACCTAAATGACATCAAACCGCATACAAGAAAATTGTACAGACTCAAACCGCATCCTTGAAACTCTTCAAAAACTAAACTTTTCCAATCCAAAACACTATAACCAAGATGAATTAAGCCTTCCAAACCAAAACCTAAGCACTTATGATGATTCTAAACACAAAAGTACTATCAAAATTCAAACTTTAACAATTTTAGGGTATAGAATTCGTACCAACAAAACACACAAATAACCAATCTTTATGATCTAACCGTGGCTCTTCATACCAATTTTGGATATCCGGTTATTGTAACTCACAAACAATCAATTATATGGTTCGAATCTTAGCAAGAAACTTAGAGAGAAAGTGGGAGATGGGATCCTTTCTAGAGAAAGAAAGTGAGAGAAAAACAAAGAAGGTTAGATTAAGAAATGAAGGTCCAACCTCTACCTTGGGAGGTAGAGGTATTTATACTTTTACATAATACGCCCCGTCGGGTGTGGATCCGCATTCGCGGTAAAGATCCGTTCCTCCTCCACGGTGTTACTCTAACTACCAAACTAACTAATAGATAACGAATGTCTACGAGCTAACATATGCTAGACAATAGTTGGGGTGACCGACACTTCATTATGGATTTTCTAAATCTTAACAGGAGTAGGCGTTCTTAGTGGATCTAACGGTTCTTGGTCGATACCGGTTTCTATCTGGATCTAACTCGTTCTTGGCCAGAATAGCCAGTTCTTAACTGGTTCTTGATCGGAATAGCCGGTTCTTAGCTGGATCTAACTTGTTCTTGACCGGAATAGATATTTCTTAGCTGGATCTACTTGGCCTGAAAAGCCCTTTCTTAGCCAGATCTAACTGGTTCTTGGCACGAATAGCTAGTTCTTAGCCAGTTCACATTGAAACCAAAACTTGAATCTCACGTAACAATTAAACATTTTGTCTTTCCCAAAATTTTAAGTTTACTCAAATTTTCCCGCCAAAATACCTTTTTTTTAATTAACTTGTGTAGTGATGGATCAAACTAGTTATTGGCCGAAATAGTTGGTTCTTACTGATTCTTGGCCAGAATAGGTTGTTCTTTGCTGGATCTAGCTGGTTCTTGGCTGAAATAGCTGGTTCCTATTTGGATCTAACTGGTTGTTGGCCGGAATAGTTGGTTCTTAATTGGTTCTAACTGGTTCTTAGCCGAAATATCTGGTTCTTAACTGGTTCCCACTGGTTCTTGGCCAGAATAGCCATTTCTTAACTTGTTGTAACTGGTCCCAACTGGTTCTTGGCCAGAATAGGCAGGTCTTAGCTGGATCTAACTAGTTCTAGGCCGGAATAACTGGTTCCTATCCGGATCTAACTGGTTCTTGGCGAAAAATAGCATGTTCTTAACTGGTTCTTACTGGTTATTGGCCAGAATAGCTAGTTCTTATCTCGTTCTAACTTGTTTGTACTAGTTCTTGGCCGGAATAGACAGTTCTTAGCTGGATCTAACTAGTTCTTGGCCGGAATAGCTGGTTCCTATCTTGGATCTTACTATTTATTAGTCGTAATAGCTAGTTCTTAACTGGATCTAACTGGTTCTTGGCCGGAATATCCGATTCTTAACTAGTTCTAACTAGTTCCAACTGCCTCATTTGTTCGGTCGTTTTGTGTATTTCACCGAAACGGAGTTATGGTTCAAAAGTTATGGCCGTTTGAAGTTTTGACGTAAAAAGTCAACTTTGGTCAAGCCGCAAGTGGTCAAACCGCAAGTAATCAAACCTTAAAAGTCAAAACTCAATTTTTTTGATCCAATCGCAATGGTCAAATTGCAATGGTCAAATCGCAAGATTATCAAAATACTGGAATACAAACCGCTTAAATCAAACCACTTCTTATCAAACCGCTTAACTCAAACCGGTTCTTATCAAACCGCTGAAGACAAAACGCTTGAGTCAAACCGCTTATGTCAAACCACTAAAGACAAACCGCTTGAGTCAAACCGGTTAAGTTAAACCGCTTATGTCAAAGCGCTTACGTCAAACCGCTTAATTCAAACCGCTTCCGATACAATGAATCTAGACAAACCGCATCCAAGAACTTGACAAATCGCTTCCTTGATCAGATCAAATCGCACCCAAATGACATCAAACCGCATACAAGAAAATAGTACGAGACTCAAACCGCTTCCTTGAAACTCTTCAAAAACTAAACTTTTCCAATCCAAAACACTATAAACAAGATGAATTAAGCCTTTCAAACCAAAACCTAAGCACTTATGATGACTCTAAACACAAAAGTACTATCAAAATTCAAACTTTAACACTTTTAGGGTATAGAATTCGAACCAACAAAACACACAAATAACCAATCTTTATGATCTAACCATGGCTCTTGATACCAATTGTTGGATACTGGTTATTGTAACTCACAAACAATCAATTATATGGTTCGAATCTTAGCAAGAAACTTAGAGAGAGAAAGTGGAGATGGGATCCTTTCTAGAGAGAAAGTGAGAGAAAACAAAGAGAATGTTAGATTAAGAAATGAAGGTCCAACCTCTACCTTGGGAGGTAGAGGTATTTATACTTACATATAATACGCCTACGTCGGGTGTGGATCCGCATTCGCCGGTAAAGACCCGTTCCTCCTCCACGGTGTTACTCTAACTACCTAACTAACAAATAGATAACGTAATGTCTACGAGCTAACATATGCTAGACAATAGTTGGGGTGACCGACACTTCACTATGGATTTTCTAAATCCTAACAGGAATAGGTAGTTCTTAGCTGGATCTAACTGGTTCTTAGCTGGGATACCTGGTTTCTATCTGGATCTAAATCGTTCTTGGCCAGAATAGCCAGTTCTTAACAGGTTCTTGATCAGAATAGCCGGTTCTTAGCTGGATCTAACTTGTTCTTGACCGGAATAGATATTTCTTAGATGGATCTACTTGGCCTGAAAAGCCCTTTCTTAGCCAGATCTAACTGGTTCTTGGCACGAATAGCTAGTTCTTAGCCAGTTCACATTGAAACCAAAACTTGAATCTCACGTAAAAATTAAACATTTTGTCTTTCCTAAAAATTTAAGTTTACTCAAATTTTCCCGCCAAAATACCTTTTTTTTTATTAACTTGTGTAGTGATGGATCAAACTAGTTATTGGCTGAAATAGTTGGTTCTTACTAATTCTTGGCCAGAAAAGGTTGTTCTTTGCTGGATCTAACTGGTTCTTGGCTGAAATAGTTGGTTCCTATTTGGATCTAACTGGTTGTTGGCCGGAATAGTTGGTTCTTAATTGGTTCTAACTGGTTCTTAGCCAAAATATCTGGTTCTTAACTGGTTCCCACTGGTTCTTGGCCAGAATAGCCATTTCTTAACTTGTTCTAACTGGTCCCAACTGGTTCTTGGCCAGAATAGGCAGGTCTTACCTGGATCTAACTGGTTCTAGGCCGGAATAACTGGTTCCTATCCGAATCTAACTGGTTCTTGGCGAAAAATATCAAGTTCTTAACTGGTTCTTACTGGTTATTGGCCAGAATAGCTAGTTTTTATCTCGTTCTAACTTGTTTGTACTAGTTCTTGGCCGAAATAGACAGTTCTTAGCTGGATCAAACTGGTTCTTGGCCGGAATAGCTGGTTCCTATCTTGGATCTTACTATTTATTAGTCGTAATAGCTAGTTCTTAACTGGATCTAACTGGTTCTTGGCCGGAATATCCGATTCTTAACTAGTTCTAAGCGGTTCCCTCTTGGCTCAGTATTCGGTCGTTTGATGGTATTTCACGAAAACGGAGTTATGGTTCAAAAGTTATGGCCGTTTGAAGTTTTGACGTAAAAAGTCAACTTTGGTCAAGCCGCAAGTGGTCAAACCGCAAGTAATCAAACCTTAAAAGTCAAAACTCAGTTTTTTTTATCAAATCGCAATGGTCAAATCGCAATGGTCAAATCGCAAGATTATCAAACTATTGGAATACAAACCGCTTAAATTAAACCACTTTTCATCAAACCGCTTATTATCAAACCGGTTCTTATCAAACCGCTGAAGACAAACCGCTTGAGTCAAACCGCTTAAGTCAAACCACTTATGTCAAACTGCTAAAGACAAACCGCTTGAGTCAAACCGGTTAAGTCAAACCGCTTATGTCAAACCGCTTACGGGTCAAACCGCTTAATTCAAACCGCTTCCGATACAATGAATCTAGACAAACTGCATCCAAGAATTTGACAAATCGCTTCCTTGATCAGATCAAATCGCACCCAAAAAATAGATAAACAACCAAGAACAACAGATAACAGAACAAATAACAACCAAGAAAATAAACCACAACAAACAATCAACAGAAATACCAATCACAACAAACTTAACACAACTTCTCAATCCCAATTCCTATCCTCCTTAGACCTAGACACATTAAACTAAAATCACATCCAAGAATAACCAAATACCAGCCAAGAAGACTGAGAGTGGCCAGAGCAGGTTTCCGTACCACTCACGGTGGCAGGTCAAGGTGTTAACCACTCTGTTTGCACCTTCTTGACTAAGTAAATGTTATCTTAAAGAAGAGAAACACACTTACAGTGAGATACCAGCGGAATGAAGTACAAGCTCATTAGATTTACTTAGTCTAGTGAGATTGTAACCAAGAACGGGCCCAAAAACCACCAAGAACCACCAGGGATATAAACCCCCAAATCTCGAAATTGGGGTTTCAAAAAACCCTAACCAAGAAACGTTATTTCCGGAATAGCCGGTTCTTAATTGGTTCTAACCGGTTCTTAGCCGAAATATCTGGTTCTTAAATCGGTTCTCATCCGGTTCTTGGCCGAATGGCTATTTCTTAACCGTCTCCCACCGTTATTGGCCGGAATAGATAGGTCTTAGCTGGATCTAATCCTGCAGGTACGGATTAATCGGTTCCATCCGGGGCTAATCGGTTCATGGCCAAATTAGCATGTTCTTAATCGGTTCTCATCGTTAATGGCCTAATAGCTAGTTCTTATCTCGTTCTAACCGGTTTGTACCGGTTCTTGGCCGGAATAGGTAGTTCTTAGTCGGATCTAATCGTCTTTACCCGGAATAGCCGGTTCCTATTCGATGTAACTATTTATTGGCCTAATAGCTAGTTCTTAACCGGTTCTAATTGGTTCTTGGCCGGAATATCCGGTTCTTATCTAGTTCTAATCGTTGTTACCGGTTCAGTTGTTCCGGCCGCTTTGACAGTATTTCACGAAAACAGAAAGTTACTTCACAAAAGTTATGGTCGCTTGAAGTTTTGACGTAAAAGTCAAACTTGGTCAAGCCGCAAGTATTCAAACCAGAATTCAAAACTCAGCTTTTTGATCAAATCGCAATGGTCAAATCGCAAGATTGTCAAACAACCGGAATACAAACCGCTTAAATCAAACCGCTTTTATCAAACCGCTTAACTCAAACTGTGATCTTAACAAACCGCTTAGATCAAACCGTCAAGACAAACCGCTGAAGTAAACCGCTAAGTAAAATCGCTTATGTCAAACCGCTTGAGTCAAATCATTGTCAAATCATTATGTCAAACCGCCTACGCCTAAAACCGCTTTAAGTCAAACCACTTCCGACACAACGAATCTAGACAAACCGCATCCAAGAACTTGACAAATCGCTTCCTTGGTCAGATTAAATCGCACCCAAATGACATCAAACCGCATACAAGAAAATAGTACGAGACTCAAACCGCTTCCTTGAAACTCTTCAAAAACTAACCTTTTCCAATCCAAAACACTATAACCAAGATGAATTAAGCCTTCCAAACCAAAACCTAAGCACTTATGATGATTATAAACACAATAATACTATCAAATTTCAAACTTTAACACTTTTATGGTATATAATTCGAACCAACAAAACACACAAATAACCAATCTTTATGATCTAACTATGGCTCTTGATACCAATTGTTGGATATCTGTTATTGTAACATACAAACAATCAATTATATGGTTTGAATCTTAGCAAGAAACTTAGAGAGAAAGTGAGATGGAATATCCTTCTAGTGAGAGAAGTGAGAAAACAAGAGGAAGGTTAGATTAAGAAATGAGGTCCAACCTCTACCTTGGGAGGTAGAGGGTATTTAGTTTTATATAACACGCCTCCGTCAAGCTATGGATCGTGCATACAAAGGTAAAGACTGTCTGTCCTCCACGGTGTTACTTTAACTAACTAACTAACAAATAGATAACGAATGTCTACAAGCTAACATATGCTAGACAATAGTTCAGCGACCGACACTTCACTATGGATTTTATCAATCCTAACATGAATAAGTGCTTTTAATGGATCTAATCGTCCTTGGCTGGATACCCGGTTTCTATTTGGATCTAACTCGCTCTTGGCCGTAATAGCCGGTTCTTATTTGGTCTTTGTCGAATAGCTTGCTAACTTGTTCTGACAGGAATAGATATTTCTTAGCTGAATCTACTTGGCCTGAAGAGCCCTTTCTTAGCCGATCTAACCGGTTCTTGGCACGAATACCGGGTTCTTAGTCGTTCACATTTAAACCGAAATTTGAATCAGATAAAAATTAAACATTTTTCTCCTAAAATTTAAGTTTATTCAAATTTTCCTACCAAAATACCTTTTTTAATTAACTTGTGTAGATGGATCAAACTAGTTATTACGTAAATAGTTGGTTCTTACCGATTTCTGGCCGTAATAGGTCGTTTCACTGGATCTAATCGGTTCTGGCCAAATAGCTGGTTCATATTTGGATCTAACTGTAATTGGCCGAATAGCCGGTTCTTAATTGGTTCTACTGGTTCTTAGCCAAATATCCGTTCTTAATCGGGTTCCCACCGGTTCTGGCCGGAATAGCTATTTCTTATCGGATCTAACTGGTTCTAGGCCGGAATAACCGTTCCTATCTCGGATCTAAACCGGTCTTGGACAAAATTGCATGTTCTAATGGGTTCTAACTTGTTCTCGCCGAATAGGTAGTTCTTAATCGGATCTAACTTGTTCTTGGCCGTAATACCTGGTTCCTATTTGGATCTAGCTATTTATTGGCCGGAATAGCTAGTTCTTATCTAGTTCTAACTGGTTCCTAATGGTTTAGGTTGTTCCGGTCATTTTGATAGGTATTTCGCTAAAAACGAAGTTACTGTTCAAAAGTTATGGCCGTTTGAAGTTTTGACGTAAACAGTCAACTTTGGTCAAGCCGCAAGTAGTCAAACCGTAAAATTCAAAACTCAGTTTTTTTGATCAAATCGCAGTGGTCAAAGCGTAGTATTGTCAAACCACTGGAATACAAACCGCTTAAATCATCAAACCGCTTTTTATCAAACTGCTTAACTCAAACCGCATCTTATCAAACCGCTTAGATCAAACCAACAAGACAAACCGCTGAGTCAAATCGCTATAAAATTGCTTTTGTCAAACCGCTGAGTCAAACCGCTTATGTCAAACCACTTACGCCAAACCGCTTAAGTCAAACCGCTTTGATACAACGAATCTAGACAAACCGCATCCAAGAACTTGACAAATCGCCTTGATCGGATCAAATCGCACCTAAAAATAGATAAACAACCAAGAACAAAGATAATGTAACAAATAACAACCAAGAAAATAAACCACAACAAACAATCAACAAATACCAATCACAACAAACTTAAAAATTCTCAATCCCAATTCCTATCCTCCTTAGACCTAGACACATTAAACTAAAATCACATCCAAGAATAACCAAATACCACCAAGGACGAAGTGGCGGAGGTTCTCATCACACGCTCAAGTTTAACCAAGCTACCTAAAAATTTTTTAAAAACAAAGGAAACAACGAAAATTACAATGTTATAAAACCCTAAAAGTAACAAACCCAAAAACCAACAGTATAAACCCAACCCTTGCCCCAACCAAGAACCCAAATACACCAAAATTTTAACCGGCCTTAAAAACAACCTAAAACAAATAATAGGAACAAACTTCTTAAAAAACTAAACAACGAAAATATCAAGAGAAAAGAAAAAAAACTTACATTAAATAACCACAAAGACATTTAAATCATTAAACATTTAAAGTTAATCCAAAACAAAATAAAATTTATCTACCATGGATCCCAACCAAAACTAAGAATTTAACTAAATACAACAAATAGGTGAAACTTTACAAACTTAGGATAAATTGAAAAACCCTAAGAAATAGGAGCAAAGGTCAATTTTGGATATTAATTCAACTCTAATTGTTGATTAAATTTAAGTTCCTTGACCAAATGGATAGTAGACATATGCTAATCCATGCCATAAGTTAAATAGTTAATAAAACTCCAAGACAACCAATGTTGTTTGTTCTTTAACATCAGGTGTATGAATGGTTCTTTAAGGCAGAGAACAACAAATTCAATTAATTGGCTTTGTGCTTTATTCATAGTCATTGCAAAGATTGTCGGTGAGTAAAAAGAAATTTTACTAAAATAGGGAAGCAAACATGTACATCGTAGCAACGGCAATATCAATGATAATGTTCAAGGGCCGGGTTTTAAGTTAACTCTTAACCCACATGCTTAACTGATTATTGAACCGTCAATATTGGTAATCATATAGGGTGTTTGCGCATTACAACTTAAGTGTATGAAGCCTAAATCAACAAAGTCAGTCTAATTAGATAAAATGGCCACATGTTTTTGTTGGCAGATCTTCTCTTAACACACTTTTATTTCAATGCTTATGCGGTAAACAAAGTTAGCAGCATGATTGATGAGAACAAGTTTGATGTTCCTAAAGCATGGGTAACAATTTTGATATTGTTAATTGTGAAGGGTACTTTAGTTAAACATAAGTAAATCTAAACAAATAAATCATTTGAAACAGTTTAACAAATACTTGACACCTTAACAAATTTTTAACAAACAGCCAATGTGAGTTTTCACTCAAAAGTTATTAATACCAAAAGGAAAGAGCAACTTAGATGAGTAAATAAGACCATATGAATAGCAAAAGGCACTAACAACTTAAAACGAAAACTATAATTTTAAATATCATGAAATATGCTCAACCTTTTGTGAGTCCAACGTCTTCTTCATAGTTTCAGTTTGTATCTAGTTGATGGAATTCTACGTAGGTTGGTATTCTAGTGCAAACTAAAGTCACTCTGTCAAACTGAAATCTCAAGTAGTAGCAAAATGTGCTTTAAAACAACATAAACCTACAATTAAATGTAACAACATTTGAGGCATAATTGCAGAGACTCAAGATTTTGTAATGACCAGATGCACCACTTATGTTCTTGCTTTTGTAGATGAAAGTTGTGACTAATAACCAAGTTTGGGAACAACTATAAGCCATAATAAGAGTAAAAAGTGGCCAAATATTTAAGACAAAAGTGACTCAAACAAATAAACATAATGACTAAAATTTGTAGCAAAGAATAACCAAAATGGCATGAAAAAGTGACCCAATTCAATAGCTAAAATGACTATAAACAGCGGCCTAAAAGTGACTTAAAACAAGCACCAAAAAGACACAAATTCAGAGGCTAACTAAACTACACAAAATGGCAGCCAATAGCAACAACAAAATTAATGAACCAACACACCCAAAATCGCTATACCTGTACACATTTGGTTTATCAAAAATGTAAATTTGAACTTTCACTTGTAAAATGGGTGATTCTATAGCAGGAGTAACCGAATTCAGCAGTAAAAATGAGGCTATAGACCTGACCTGACTAATATAGCAGCCTATGTTGAGTCGACAAAAATTTGCATCTAAAAGTGACCCAATATCAACAGCTAAACTAAAAACAGATCAAGTCCATATAAAAAGTGATCAAGCACTAGTTTACCATTCTTTTTCTTAAATACTCGATGTAACGTTTATAGTTCTAGATTGAGTTTTGATTGAAAATTGAAGGTGTGATCAATTTGGAAAGTGATATTGTCCTTCCAATGACAGTAACTTCATGAAGTAAGAGCGATTTGGAAAAAAATATGAGCAATCCATCCTATAACACAATAAGGCATAAATAAGCTCCTTAAGATAACCATATATCTAAACAGGTTATATAAAACACAATACGGCCTTAGCTAAAAAATCCCTTGCTTATTTATGTGTTTATCAGCTTAGTAATTGTTTGTTTGATTACTTTACACTAAACCATTTATTATTATTATTATTATTATTATTATTATTATTATTATAAGTAAGCAGAGGCACATAAGCACTTTAAAATAAGCATCCCAAAAGTTCACCCCTCTATCAAGTTCAAATTCAAAAATAATGTACTTGACATTAAAACAAGTACAAAACTGATTTTGGATCATGTTTGGATTTTGGTAGGGGGTGGGTGGGAAAACTTCTTTCACATTTTCATTTTGCAATAAGTAAAGGATGTTTTACTAAAAGTAGAGGAGGCTAATGTTGTCTTACCAACATTCTATATTTCTATCTTTGCTACATATAATATAAATTACTCTCTTATTAAAACACCTCATTACTTAAAAGTACAGTGTAGAACCAACTAAAAACAAATCTATCAAATTAAAATGCAAACAATTAAAACACCCCTTACTAAAACGTACAATTAAAATTTTCACAATATGCAACTAGTTATAATACATGTGCACGCACAGGGTTTTGACAAAAAAATTTATTTTGTATCAATGCTGAATATTGTATCTGTAAAGGTAATTAAATATAATTATATACTTATACATGAGTTTTTTCATTATTTATTAATATCCATTAGAGTTTTGTATTATCAAATTTTGTAAAAAAGTTTTGTTAGATAACTCAAGATTCAACTATATTTAGCTGATATAGATGTTGATGTTCCTATTTAAATTTCACTATTGATATTATAATGTACACAAGATGCGAGTTTAGTTGCACATAATAAACGTTGATGAAGTTAAAATATACTCCTTAAAGTTTTTTAAAAATGTGTTTCAACATATCCTTATATAAATAAATAAAAATTACATGAGATTGTTATAAGTACAATTACGTTTTTTTCTTCATATTACAGTAGCTCGTACTTACAATTTGATAATTATATTTCCGTTTTCAATAATATAACCGTATTTAATATTCAAATTTGTGTCCACATTTGTCATACTTTTAATATGAAATAAATGAGTCCTTAGTAAACATAAATAGTAAAAAAAAATTATATTTATAATCTTATGTATATTTATATGTTGGAGTTTTAAAACAACATACATATTGTATTTTTAAGTTATAAAGTATAAGGGTGTATTCGTTTAATTTCCAAAGTTACTAAAAAAACATGGAAACTTATAATATTACATTTAAATCTATACAATTTTTAAAAATTTAACCACTAAAGTTTTATTAATTACCCACTTTTTTTTAAAAATTTTTGTTTTCACAAATTTGACACCTATGTTTTTATGTGTTTTTCTTCTCAACCAAATTTTTCCACCAAATTAATTAAATGTTGACCAAAATCAATTTAATTTTGACTTTTATTAACCAATCACATCACACGATTTTACTTACGTGGCAAAATCAAGCTCTTCTATTAGCTTAATTGTTTTTTCAATAAGAATGAATTGACAAAATCACTCCGAAATGATGTAATTCTTTTATTATATAAATTATAAAATATTTAAACAAGCTACAACATAAATATATAAAATAATTAAACATTATTTGTAAAATACACTAAAATAAAAAGTACATGTTATTATACAAATTAATAACACACACAAAGTTTCATATAAGCTAACCAGTTGATGGTACATATAGTTTTGAAAATCGGACCGGACCAACGGGTTCAACCGGGAACCGGTGTCGCCACCGGTTCGGATAACCAATAAAAGCCATCCGAAAATAAACCAGAGAGGACCTGTTGAAACAGATACAAACTGGTAAATCATGCCTCATCTAGATCTATTTCTCTGGTTAATCGTCACAGGGTACCCGCGTATACTATATATAAAGGAAAAACAAAAAGTGAAAAGTAAAAAGTTGAAACTTAAAATAGAAATGTTGAAAACATATATTTCAAAAGGAAACTATTAATACACATCGAAAACCGGGTTGACCCGGTTTAATTTGACCCGTGCTCGACCCAACCCGTCGGGTTGACCCAGTTTTAATCGACCCGTTTTTCGACCGTAACGGTTCAACCAGTTGAACCACCCGGGTCAAACCGGGTTTCAAAACATTATGTTTAATATCCAAATCTTCAAACTTTTACTATTTTTCTTTTATAACCCATAAATGTTTTTATCACTAAACAATCTCGCTATAAAATTCCGTTGCTATGCACAGGTACTCGTCTAGTGTTTTTAAATTTATTTGTGACAATTATTTTATAGATGTTGAAATGTTTTTTTTTGCATGCATGATAAACTATTGAAGTTTCCGAAATCATTTTCACCTTTTTTTCTTTTCTTATTATGAAAGTTCAAAAATAAGAAACCACGCATCTTGGAGGTAGTTTTGTTATTTTCGGGCATAAGAACTCGAGAGATATATGAATCTGTTACTTTTTGTGTTTCATAACTTTATATTATATGTAAAAAAAAGTTGTATTATTTAAAAATTATTCACGAAATGTTTTACAAATTTTAAGAATAGAGTGTTTAGCAGCTTGCTTGTGTTTTATTAATGATAATGTTTGTTAAAAGGGTATTTTAAATTTGTTTATAAAAATCTTAAAAATTAAAAGATAAAGGGTAAAAGATGCATTATAGGTTGTTTAGATTTATGGTGGGGCGGGAGGACAGGGAATGGACATGGCCGTGTAATCAAGCCGAGTACTAAAGCTCAAGCTGGACTTGACTGCTAAAACTCATCCTCGAAACTCGACTGAACTTTAAATTCTGAATTCGAGTTTGATCTTTTGTAAATCTCGTTTTTTATTTTCTAAATCTCGCTTGGAGTCTCTAGTGAACTGTGATCACGGGCTTGTGATTGTATTAAAGACATACAAACTAATACATCATAAACATGTTAACGAGTGAAACGTTTAATGAGCTACTCGAGCTTGATGCTCTTAAGCCCGGTCAATCTCGAACAAATATTATTTCTCGATTAGTTTGAAAGCTTGTTTAATTATCTCGAGTAGAATGAGACACACGAACTAGTCAAGTTTCACGAGCCAAGTGAGTTATTCTTGTTTAACGAGCTATTCAAGCTTAGCGATCTAAACAACTAATCTATACATATGTTAATTTTGCATGTGGTACAACTGCTGGGATCACTTGCAATGGTAAGGTACAATATGTTTTGCATGTGGTACAACTTTTGGGGTCAGTTACACACTCGAATTTGTTGCCTCTTCCTACAATTCTACTTACATCTTTTACTTATATCTTAAAAAGGCAAATAAGATCGATGGATATTTATCTTCCAAAAAGAATTTATGAAATGTATACTTTATTTAAAAGTAAATGATACTTGGTTTTATTTAGCCTAACATGATATGTATACTATAATTTTGTTTTGTTGTACATCATGACTTGGTAGATCAAATTAAAGGTCTTTGAACTGCATTTCTAATAGAAAGTAGAAGAAAAACATTTTTTTTTTCTTTTCTATATTCGTTCATTGATCTTAAGAAAGGGAAAACTAAAGTTGCATGGGTAGATTTTGTCTTCCTAAATGTGAAGGTGGTCTTGGCATTCGGAACTTAAAGAGTCGCTTTGGGTTAGATGGATTCACACGTACAAGTTAAAAGGGCGCACGTTTTGTGATGTTCCTCCGAAGGCGGATATGAGTTGGGGTTGGAGAAAACTTCTTTAAATTCGTGAGCTTGTTAAACCGCATTTTTGGTACCAATTGGGTAATGGTCGTGACACTTCGGTTTGGTATTATTCCTGGTGCACTCAATGCCCTCTAATCAGGTTTTTAACTCCTAGAGACATTACGAGGGAAGGGTTCCACTTAGGAAATTGTGTAGCTGATTTGACTTTGAATGGAGCTTGGATTTGGCCGAATTCATGGTTACTAAAAGCTCCTGATTTAGTTCGTATCCCGGCCTCTGTTCTTGTTGACTCTCAGTTAGATCATATTTTATGGCGTGATCAAAATGGGGTGCTTTCTGAATTCTCTGTTAAACACGTGTGGGAGGCTATTAGGCCTCGTGTTATTCAGGTGTTGTGGCATCGTACAATTTGGTTCTCTCATTGTATTCCTCGCCATGCTTTTCACCTTTGGTTTGTCATGATTACTTGAGACATGCAATCTCTTTTGTATTAGAGTGTATGAGTTGTAAAATGTTGTAACATATGATAATTTTGTTAGCGTATGATATGTAGCATGGGCTTATAGGCCTTATTTATACTTGTATGTATTGTCCATGTATTGGCCCATTGTGTATTATATATACACGACTCATTGTAATTCTATCTTTATGGAATACAACAGTTTACATGGTATCAGGCCTTAACAAGCCAATCCCCAAACCCTAAACACCTCCATCGACTTAAAAGTCGAATCTACAGCCACCAAAACAATCGTCTTCCCTGCTGCTACAAACCAGCCTCCATACTCATCATGACCATCTCCACATCACCGCCCACTCCCCCTACACTCACTTTGGTCGAAAAGCTCTACACGGTTCACAATATTAACAATCTTGTGCCCGTCAAACTCGACCTAGCTGAGTCAAACTACTCCTCTTGGTGTTATTTTTTCATCAATCATTGCACTAACTTTGGAGTTTTATCCCACATTCAAGGGGCTACAACGAGTTCTTCTACTCCAAATGATGAATGGCTAACGACGGATTCCATTGTGAAATCATGGATCTTCCTCACACTTTCCCATACTCTTCAACGTAGGATGATCAAAACAAACCCTAAAACCGCAAAAGATGCATGGGACCGGGTTGAAGCAATCTTTCAAGAAAATAGTAGGACACGAACCATTTCCTTAAAAGGCGAACTCCGTGTCATACAAATGGGCGACGAATCAGCAGATGCATACTTCTCCAGGATCGAATCCATTACCACTCTTCTCACTGACCTCGGCTCGACTATGGACGACGACGATGTCGTCACCTATGCCATCAATGGCCTCGGTGAAAAATATGGTAGCCTTGCCCAAATCATTGCCCACAAGGACCCTTTTCCAGACCTCGCTACTGTGCGCACAATGGTTACAACCGAAGCGATGCGCCTTCGGTCCAAACCAACATTGCTTTCTAACACAGCCACACCAAGCTCTCCCCAAGTACTACTGGCTGCGACTCCAACTCAGGTCCAAGACAATCGCACCAATCGTGACCGCGATGCTCGTAATCGTGACAACCGCAACACCAATGATCGCGAGGTATGTCGTAACTTTGGACGTGGATTTTGTCGTTGGGGTGCGAACTGTCGGTATCTTCATGATAGCACTCGCAATAATCGTACCATAGGTTCGACTAATCAAAACAATAATCGTACCCTTAGCCATAATAATTACATGCAAAGTGGGTTGTCTGGTAATGGTTTTGCTTTGAGTGGGCAACAACAGCTTCTCAATTTGTTACACGCCCAACAAAACCTTTTGTCACAATATGGGCTTAACTTACCAAATGGCCAAAATCAGCCCAACTGTGGGACTACCAGGGTCAACAGCCCACCTGGCTTTGGGTTTACTACACCTCCGCAGTCTGCCCAACACACTCTTCAGCCTCAACAACAGGCCCACCTGGCTTCCACGGGTCACGGCTCAGGTTCGACTCCAACTGTGGAGACTTATTTACCACAAGCTCTCAACACTATGACCCTTCCGGATCCCACCAATTCCAACTGGAATATGGACACTGGTGCGTCCTCTCATCTTAACTCTTCTACTAATAATTTAAGTACTATTTTTAATTCATGCATGTATCCATCTGTCCTTGTTGGTGACGGGAAATTTATTCCCGTCACAAACACGGGCCATAGCACTCTTCGTACTCCACACAGAACCCTCCATCTAAACAATGTTCTTATTACACCTAATATTGTCAAAAACTTAATTTCGGTCAGAAAATTTGTTCGTGATAATAAATGTACTATCGAATTTGATGAGTTTGGTTTTTCTGTGAAGGATTTCTGGACCTGTCAAATTCTACTCCGATGTGACAGCACGGGTGATCTCTATCCGGTCACCTCTCCGTCTTATCCTCAAGCTTTTTTGGTCAGTCAGCATACGTGGCATCAGCGACTTGGTCACCTGGGAAGTGAAGTGTTACGTAATTTGGTTTCTAGTAATTTAATATCATGTAATAAGACTAAGTCTCCTGTGCTTTGCCATGCATGTCAACTTGGCAAGCACGTGCGACTTTCGTTTTCACTTTCTGAAACTATTGTTGAGTCTCCATTTGACATTGTGGACTTCTCCACTCTCGAGTGTTTCGGGCATTAAATATTATGTTTTGTTTTTAGATCATTATTCTCATTATTTGTGGGTGTATCCTTTACAATATAAGTCATATGCGTTGTCTAAATTTATTCATTTCCGTGCTTTTGTTAAAAATCAGTTTAAGTGTGATATTAAATCTTTGCAATGTGACCATGGGGGTAAATTTGACAACAATGCCCTTCATCAACTTTTTGCCAACAATGGCATTACCATTCGTTTCTCTTGTCCAAAAACATCTCAACAAAATGGCAAATCTAAACGAATGATACGCACAATCAATAACCTTATTCGCACCCTTTTATTTCGAGCACACCTACCACCCACTTTTTGGGTTGAGGCACTTCATATGGCCGCTCACCTGTTGAACATTCTCCCCTCCACTGCTATTAATAACGAAATACCTCACACTCGTCTTTTTAAGACTACACCTAATTATGCGGACCTCCGTGTCTTTGGTTGTCTTTGTTATCCTCATCTTCACACCAATCATAAACTTGAACCACGTGCCACCCCCTCTATCTTCCTTGGGTATCCTACCAGTCATCGTGGTTATCGGTGCTTAGACTTAAACACGGATACGATTATCTTATCTCGTCATGTGACGTTTGATGAGTCCGTCTTTCCGTATGGGTCTATGTCTCCAGATATACCACCACCATACACCTTCTTGGACTCCTCACCGAATCTCATTCAACAACACATATTAACTACACCTACACCAACCCCCGTCGTTACCCATCACACCCCTCCTCACTCACCAATATCGCCTCGTACCCAAATGGCCCCGCAAACTCCTCAACCAAACCCAACTCCCACGGCCCAACAATCCCCTCTTACCACTGGGCTCCCTCAACTCAACCCAATACAACCTCTAGCCCAACCATGCCTACCCACACATCTTCCACAAATGCCCCACCTATTCCCAACCCAAATCCCCACTCAACTCACTCCATGGTCACTCGCTTTCGTGTCGGTTCTAATCGTCCCACTCAACGGTACACTTTACATGTGTCCACCACATCTCCACTTCCAAAGTCCTACACCCAAGCGTTTCAAGACCCGAATTGGTATAGTGCTATGCTTGATGAGTTTAATGCATTAATTAAATATAATACTTGGATTTTAGTACCAAGACCACAAGATGTGAACGTTGTTCGTTCTTTATGGCTTTTTCGGCATAAACACAATGCCGATGGAAGTCTTAGTCGTTACAAGGCTCGCCTTGTTGCGAATGGTTGCACTCAGCTAGCAGGTATTGATGTTGATGAGACTTTCAGCCTGGTGGTTAAACCGGCCACCATTCGTACTGTCCTTAGCCTTGCTATTTCTCGACATTGGCCTGTTCATCAGCTTGATGTCAAGAATGCATTTCTTCATGGCTCGTTATCTGAGACAGTTTATATGCAGCAGCCTCCTGGTTTCCGGGATCCTAGACATCCAGATCATGTTTGTCTTTTACAGAAATCACTTTATGGGCTTAACAGGCCCCTCGGGCCTGGTTTCAGCGATTTGCATCTTATGCTACACGAGTTGGTTTTCATCATAGTCGGTGTGACACATCACTTTTTATTTATAGACAGGGTGCCGATACTGCTTATTTGCTTTTATATGTTGATGACATTGTTGTGACTGCATCTACTACAGATTTTCTGCAGCGTATCATTTCTTCTTTACATAAGGAGTTTTCTATGACTGATTTGGGACCACTGAATTATTTTTTGGGTGTATCGGTGACTCGTACTCCTTCTGGGATGTTTTTATCACAACAGAAGTACGCATCTGAGGTGCTTGAGCGTGCATGTATGCTTACTTGTAATCCTTGTCGTGCTCCTTTTGACACGGATTCCAAACTTTCTGCTGATGGTGATGCTGTTTCTGATCCTACCTTGTATCGTAGTCTTGCCGGAGCTCTTCAGTATTTGACTTTTACACGCCCTGATATATCTTATGCGGTACAACAGGTTTGTCTCTTTATGCATGATCCTCGAGAGCCCCATTTCTCTGCTCTCAAGCGCATCTTACGCTATATTCGTGGAGCTCTTCAGTATTTGACTTTTACACGCCCTGATATATCTTATGCGGTACAACAGGTTTGTCTCTTTATGCATGATCCTCGAGAGCCCCATTTCTCTGCTCTCAAGCGCATCTTACGCTATATTCGTGGAACATTATCTTATGGTTTATAGCTTTATTCTTCCTCGAGAGTCCCACTACCCGACGGTCTACCTCTGGTTATTGTGTTTTTCTTGACAACAATCTTCTATCTTGGTCTTCAAAACGACATGTTACTTTATCTCGATCTAGTGCTGAGGCTGAGTATAGGGGTGTTGCCAATGCGGTTGCTGAAACTTGTTGGCTACGTAATCTTTTACGTGAGCTTCATACACCATTATCTACAGCTACACTTGTTTATTGTGATAATGTTAGTGCCGTGTATCTTTCTTCCAATCCCGTGCAACATCAGCGCACGAAACACATTGAGATTGACATTCACTTTGTTCGTGATTTGGTTGCCACTGGTCATATTCGGGTTCTACATGTTCCGTCTCGTTATCAGTATGTGGATATCTTCACCAAAGGATTACCCACGGCCTTATTTGCTGAATTTCGGTCCAGCTTGAGCGTTCGTTCCTCTCCCGCTCAAACTGCGAGGGGATGTTAGCGTATGATATGTAGCATGGGCTTATAGGCCTTATTTATACTTGTATGTATTGTCCATGTATTGGCCCATTGTGTATTATATATACACGACTCATTGTAATTCTATCTTTAAGGAATACAACAGTTTACAAATTTAACTTAAATAACAATTTTTAAAATGTCTCATTGTGGCTAAGAGATTGGTTAACAATGTTACCAACAATTTTCATCATTTTCTAAAATTTGCTAACTTCTTTCACAGATTGTGGATGATGTAATATAGTAGGATATAGCATTAAACATAAAAATTAATCAAATGTAATCGAAAGATTGAAAAGGGTATCGTGTGACACTTACAAACAAAAACAAAATCGTGTCAATTTCAAAACAAAAAATTCGAATTTAAAAACTAAACACAACATATATTTGATAGAAAATGAGACAAATATTTCACATTTGTATATTTGGATCCTATTTAGCTAGGATATTATTTGAGACATAATTTGTACCTGTTGTAAAATGGTTAGCAACAGTATTTGAACCAGTTTGTTTACTAAAGTTAGGTGCTCAAAGCTAGCTACAAAGTGCAAATTAGTTACGCACCACGTATATGGGTAAAAATCCTTTTCGCCACTCAATAGCCGTAAGTGACTAATATTTACAAGTTACTCGTCATCACCATCTGGTCTTTTACATTGTAATATGTGAAGTTGATAAAGTGGCAAAGTGAGACAACTCAAAACACAAATGTTGAAATGGAAATAGATTTTAGTCATTAGATGATTAAATCGCTCTTTTAAATCAGTCAGATACATACGGTTATTGAAACATCTATTAATATTGATCCAATAAAACAATCACAGTTTGATAACAAGACTTTCTTTTTTTGTTTCTCGTTCTATTCTTGTTTCCATCTCTCTCTAGCTAGCTCTTTCTGCATCAGAATTCTTGAGTCACGACTTACATCAATCTCTCTTTTTACCTACGTATGTGTTTTTCAGAAATTTACCTAGAGGGAGATAATAAATTCTAAACTGGCATGGGTAAAACTTGTAGTGTAAAATAAGCTTAAGTTGTACCTTTGAACCGTTTATTTATTTCTGCTCCCACTCCACTTTCACTTTCTCTTCTTCCTCTCGGTCATGCCATTTTCTTCAAAATGGTATTCATTTTTCTCTCCATCTTTCAGAGTATAAACTTCCTCAATCTTGCTCCTTCCCTAGAATAAAGGCGGTACAAGTTGTAGAATAAACGGGTAAACCAATGAAAGACACTAAACAAACTTATTTCTACGTGTTAGGGAACTTCATTAAGCTTTCGTTCTGCAACTTTTGGTAAAGCACATATCTATACTACTTATAAAGAAAAAACACATTTACTTATAAAATTGATCATCTAGTAGTAATAAAACAAGGGAAATAATTCGCTCAACCGAGATCAATGTTCAATTTACTTGGGATGCATAATTACTTGTATGGATAAAGGACCTTAGAATAACACTTACAATCCGGTTTGGATATTTCTCAATTCCAAAAACCACCAACTAGTCAATTCTTCATAATACATAAACAAAATAGTTTGTAGATTTTATCATCTTATATTTCTAGACGTTAACATTGTTGTCATCAATGGAAAATATAAGACTCTCTTTTGTAACAAATACAGTTAATGTATAAAAACCATTAAAAAATACAGTTATTTCTGAAGTATATACTAAACTGTATTAAGAGAAAAGATTCTGAAACAAAAATAAAACAAGCAAAACCCACCTTAGAACTCCCCGCTTCAATAGTCCTCTTGTTCTTCTTTGCATCACTTGGTCTCCCATGATTATTAACATAAGGAGATACAAGTGTTTGCACAAAGATAGGAGACCATATATATTTTCCACTTGTTGAGAAAAATATATCTTCACAACAAAAGTATGACGGCATTTTCCTGGATAGAAGACAATCCTTAACCATATAATGTACACGATCCTTCATCTCACAATTAGTTGGCAACAGTTCCCAACAGATTGAAGACTGTTTGACATTGTAGTTTTTCATAACCCAAATGCCATAAGGGCGACCATCATTGCGTTGTTGAAATATGCATAGGTGGTCTTCAAAAATTCCCAGTGCGTTATAATGATTCCCATCATATATCGTATCATCAAGTTGGGCAATTTCTCTAAATTCCTCTTTAGCTAAATCAAAAGACACAATGAATACTTTGTCCCTGCTGATATCATTAGCATTATACATAAACCAGTGAAGACCCCCATTTAATAAGATACCAGGTTTGCTATAGTCGAACACATAATTGACTTGTCCGAAAAGTTTCCAAATATTTGATTTCAAAGATAGAATTTGAACAAGTGCCCCATCACAGCCGCCTTGGTTGATGGCCATAACAATTTTGTAATCATCAGTGGATGAATCATAACCAAAGCCGTAACATCCTGCATACGGGAGATTTTTAGGAAGTATTGGTGGCTTATGCAGTTTTCGAAACTCTCGAGTCGAAGGATTGGTTAAAGCAAGTTGATAATTAGATGAAGATATGCATACAAGGCCATTAGAAGAACCTTCAATTGTCAACGAATGGTAGTAAGCCCACTCTTTAGGTATTGTGTACGTATCTCTATTCCTAATAATATATCTTCTAGTCATAGCAATTCTTCTGTGTCCATGTTGTTTGTTATTTTTGTCCTCTTTTTTGCAAATATGTTTAAGATGAAGTTTAACAAAACAAGGACTAGAAATCAAAGAATACCATGACTTACAAACACTTTTGCATCGAAAAAGATCTTTGACAGTCAACCTTAAAAGCACTTCCTCTGCAACATCAAACAAAACCATCTCCATCATTCGAAATCTACATAGGTTTGCCGAAACTATATATATTATATATACAAGGATATGCTCGTTGTTCAAGCCCAACCCATACTAAGTTATTTATCCCACCTAGCCCACTTCCACAAGGTTATAAGTAATTAAGTAGCTTTGGCCTTTGGGCTTTAGTGAGCTTTTAAAAGTACATTTTCATTATTTATCCCAGCTTATATGTTTTTTTTTTTTTTTTTTTTTTTTTGAAAGGTAAATTTCATTCAAAAAGCACCACGAGTTGTCCTCGAAGAAAGGACACCCGGGCAAACAAACGAGATTACATCAAGTCTAGCGGATATTTACACCAAACATTCCAATCTATACCTATCACTTTAGATCTATTTTTAAACCAAAAATACGAAGTCATTTTGATGCTCTCAACCACTTCTGTAGCACCTCGCCTTTTACCTTGAAAAATACGATCATTGCGCTCATTCCAAATGGTCCACAAAGTAGTAAAGATTATACCTCGCAAAATGTACTTAGCTTGCTTGGTAAGCGGCTGGCTCTTGGTTATCTTCATTAAGTCATTAACATCAAAGACAATCGATGGGGTCAAACGGCACCATGATTCCACACGGCTCCAAATCTCAACTGCGAAGAAGCATCCCGTAAAGATGTGAGTAGACATTTCAGTGTCCGTGTCGCACAACCCACATACAACGCTTTGAAGGTTTACTCCACGTTTGTACAATTCGACTTTGGTTGGTAACCGATTAAGAATCGCTCTCCAAACCATAATCTATTGTTATTTAAGTTAACATAAATATGATTAATGGGTCACTATGCATAATTAAGTGTATAACTCTCATATAAATAGACTTAAATGCCCTTTTCAGGAGGGTTTTTTTTTTTTTTTTTTTTTTGGTGCGAAGGTGAGAATATTTATATTATACCCCAAAGTTTGTACAACATAAGAATAGGAAACAAGATTTGAACATCACTCAAATCTGATACAAAACTCAAACAGACAACCTATACATGAACTATCCGATATGAGACATCACTACTCAAACAGACAACCTTTTCAGGAGGTTGGTATGGTTATTTTAAAGTTATTTGCACATAACAAGAATTGAACTTCAGATTTCACACATTTAGGTAACATGTAAAATTTGAAATGAGCCAAATGGGAAACCTTGCAAAACACTGGTCCAAAATTTTGGTTTATACATTTTCATATATTTTTATCTGTTTTTTTTACATTTTCGTCCGTTTTATACGTTTTTGTATGTTTTATCCAATTTTGTACGTTTCGGTCCGTTTTCGTCTATTTTTATCCGTTTTTTACATTTTCTTCCGTTTTATCCGTTTTCATCCGGTTTTATCCGTTTTCGTATGTTTTTATCCATTTCCGTACATTTTTGTCTATTTTTTAACGTTTTCATCCGTTTTTTACGTTTTCATACGTTTTTACCTGCTTTTTTAATGTTTTCATCCGCTTTTTTTACGTTGTCGTCCGTTTTTATATGTTTTAGTCTGTTTTTATCCGCATCCCCTTTGCCATCTTAAAACCGAATTTGCACTTTGTAACCGTTCTGTTTCAGATCAGGACAAGAGCTATAGGCTCAAGAATAGTTATATTGTCAAATTACATTTTGGAACCTTTCTGTTCGCAATCCTATTTCAAAAGTAAGTGTTGACAAAAACCAAACATGTGAATTTTATGATATGCGTATGCTACATATATATAAAAAAAAAAATTGAATAAACTTTTACTTATTGTATTTTAAACATGATTTCTCACAATTAATACGAGTCTACGAAGTGAAAGATGGCATTATAAGCATATAAAAACTACATAATCAAATCTTTGACTCTAGAAATGGAGCTAAACATCCTTCAACTGAAATTTGCAGAACTTAGTTTTCAACTTTTCATAATTAGAAAGCCTTGATGCTTCTAACTACAAAACTTTAACTTGTACTAGTCTTCTCTTTAAAATAAAGATTCGTCGACTCAATCTTCTAAACAGGCACGTATAAAGTAACGACTATCTGTATCAATAAATGTTCATCCAACAAACGAATAAAGCTCTTTAAGTCAAATGGGTTTTTACTGAAGATTGACTTTGAAAAGGCTTATGATAGTGTTAACTGGAAATTTATACGCAACACTTTAAGTCAAATGGGTTTTGGAAATAAATGGTGCAATTGGATTGAAGCTTGTCAAAAGTCCGCAACTATCTCTATTCTGGTTAACGGGTCACCCACTATGGAATTTAAAATGGAAAAAGGAGTTAGACAGGGAGATCCACTATCTCCATTTCTATATCTTATTGCGGCGGAAGGTCTTAATGTCACCATTCGTGAGGCGGTCCAAAGTGGTGTATTTAGTGGGGTTAAAGTGGGTAACCATCAAACTCCAATATCACATCTTCAATATGCGGATGACACATTGATCTTTGGAGATTGGATAGTCGCTAATGCAAAAAATCTCATGAGAATTATGGAATATTTTAACAAGCATCTGGTTTGAAAATAAATGCAAACAAGACCAAAGTGTATGGAATTGGGGTGCAAAACGGCGAGATTGAAGACTTAGCGAGACGTATGGGGTGTGGCGTGGGTATGATGCCCTTTACGTATCTTGGTATTCCTATTGGGGTGAACATGAAAAGAATTGAAAGCTGGAATGGGATTGTTGAAAAAATTAAAAAACGATTAGGGGCTTGGAAGGCTAGAACTTTATCTTTTGGTGGGAGATTGACGTTGGTAAAGTCGGTCCTCGGTAGCTTATCTCTTTACTTCTTTTCCTTATTCCGTGCGCCTATGAGTGTTCTTAAAAAACTTGAAAGTGTGAGACAACAATTTTTTTGGGGAGGTAATGATGAGTCAAGAAAAATGGCATGGGTCAAATGGGAGTTGGTTCTTAAAAAACAATCTTTGGGGGTCTTAATATTGGGAGCTTAAAAGCTCTTAATTGGGCGTTACTAGGAAAGTGGCGGTGGCGTTTTAGAGTTGAGGAGTCTAGCTTGTGGGTTAGTGTTATTAAGAGTATTTATGGAGATGAAGGGGGGTTGAGTTTTGGGGTTAGAAGGGGAGTAGGGGGGTCATGGGGTGGGAGTAAATGGGGGGATATTATAAAAGTTGGTTATGATATTCAAACATCGGGTATTAACTTTTTAACCTCTTTTAAAATAAAATTAGGTAACGGGGTTAACACGCTTTCTTGGCTAGATTGTTGGGTAGATGATGGGGTGGTGCTTAGTGAAAAATTTCCCAGGATGGGACATGGGTCTGGTGTTGGGACTGGTTTAGGGATCTTAGAGGGAGAGGGTTAGGCGATCTTATGGAATTTACGGACATAATGAATTGGTTTGTACCGAAATTTTTTCAGCTAGATACGTGGAAATGGTCTCTTGATGACAAAGACAAAGGAATGTTCACGGTTAGAAGACTAAGAGAGTTGATTGATGAAAAGATTCTTCATTCACCAAACGATGCCCAAGAAACAAGATGGTGCAAAATTGTCCCAAGAAAAATATGTATATTCATTTGGCGTCTACAACGAAGAAGGTTACATGTGTTTGAGTGGCTTCATCATATTGGTATAGATCTCAATTCAACTCTTTGCTCTCATTGTGGAAATGAAATAGAAACGTTGGATCATTGTTTCTTAAGATGTAATCAGGTTGATGAGGGTTGGAAAAAAGTCTTTAAATGGTGGAAATTGGGGTCGTTCGATGTGCAAAATGTTGAAGATATTTTATGCCATAAAGGATGTGTGAATTTCCATAAAAAGCAAAGAACTATTTGGCAAGCGGTTTGTTGGTCAATGCTATATATCATATGGTCGTCTCGTAACAAGAAGGTATTTGAAAACAAAGTATCTAATCTTACGACAATTTGCGATGAACTACAAGTTCTATCCTATTATTGGATTTCTATTAGAGCTAAAGGATCGATCTCTTCATGGTTCGAGTGGTGTTCGGATCCAGTAAAAGCATGCAAGTTCTAAGATGTGTTCATGTTCTATTCTATCATGGTTTCCGACGGGTCTGGGTCTGATAGTGCATCTCCATAGCTGCAGTTTTCTTTTTGATGTTTCGTGGGTAGGCATAAGTACATCCTCTTGGATGTTTAGTATTCTTTTCCTCTTTTTTTTGGCTCTTACTTCTATGTCTTATAGATTTAGTGTATAAAGGGGAGGTTTAGTGTCTTTGGCTTGTGAGGTATGTATCTTTTTTTGTAATCTGTATTTGGTTCTCTTGTCTTCTTTTTTGATAATGATAATGTGCCTTTCAAAAAAAAAAAAAAAGCTCTTTATTTCGATACTATACCCACATTTTCAAATGGTGGCATAAACAATGGTAGATTAACAACTCATTTTTTGTGTCCTGTAAACAAAATCCGGCGTCGAGAGTTCTTCCCTTTTTAACAAGTACAATAGCTACTTATATAATTCATCCTTAACGTGAAAATCAGTACTCTATACTCATGCTGACTACCTTAGAGTAATCAATAAATAACAAATTTTCCATACAACTAACTCATAAGCCCAAAAGGTAAGTCAACAAGCCTAACAATGTGTCTTCACCACTCTACCACCGCTTACTTAGAAAAGTACATGGCATAAAAAGATACAAGACAGTGGCAGTAGCACCATATATCTTGAATTACACTGGAGCACTTTTACGCCAGTACCCTGGTAAGAATTGTGATTTAAAAAAGGGAAAATGCCCAGAGTAGACCAATTGCCGTAGGTCACATCACTTTCTAGATCATTTTTTGTTAGGAAATTATGATCACAGTAATCTGAGAGTCGTGTAAACACTACCAGATTGAAGTATTTCGGTGGTTCTACCGAAATCTCTAATCGGATAAAACTCAGATTTGAACTTAAGAATATGTTTTGTTAGTTATGGACGAACCGAATTCAAATATATGACCAAAACCGATAGTCGGTTACAACCGCAATAGCATTTAAATTAATCGCCAAAATTAATCGACCCCAAAGCGGCCAAAATTAATCGACCCACCTGGGCTGCTCCTGGACCGCCAGGCTGCCGCCCTTGGACTAGGGTGTGCATGGTTCGGTTTGGGTCGGTTTTGCTTAAACCAAACCGAACCACAATGTTCGGTTTTGTAAACCAAAACCGAAACCGTTCGGTTTTGGCGGTTCGGTTTTTCGGTTTGTTATCGGTTTCGGTTCGGTTTTTCGGTTTTTTCGGTTTCTAACCGTTAATACTTGGGTATGGCCAAATTATACCAACAAACTTGGTTTACATACAAAATTAGTTATTATTCTTTACTTGTTTTCAATCTAAGCATAATAATGTTTATTGCATAATTCTACAATTACAAACATATAAATGAGACATACACATACAAGTGAATATACACGTAATCATTCGAATACTTATTGATTTATTCACACAAAACACGCGACACGACAAACACACATATAAATATAAACATTAAAGATAAATATATTATAAATCCACTCACAAAATGAATATTAATTTATAAATTTGATTTATTTAGTTATTTAATCATACTATATTAATTAGATATTAGATATTATTATATAATAAAACCGGTTCGGTTCGGTTCGGTTTTTGCGGTTTGGTTTTGGCGAAAACCAAACCGAACCGCATTTTTCGGTTTCGAAAAGGTAAAACCGAACCATCGGTTTTTAGTTTCGTCGGTTTTGATGCACGGTTTTTCGGTTTTCGGTTCGGTTTCGCTTTTTCGGTTTGTTTTGCTCACCCTACCTTGGACCACCACTACGGGCGCCCCGGACCCCGTCATTCGGGCTTACCGAATGATAATCATAACAACGTCATACAAGTGTGCACTCCGCACATCCCCGACTTGTTGAACATTTATCATGATTACACATTGGTCACCTAAATTAATCCATTACACTTAAATAATATCGGTGATGCAAAATCACCAACATTTTTTTGAGCGTTCTTTTAATAGACCAGTTGCCTAGCAGTTTGGCTGGTCAAAACACCCCAACCCAAACCCGACCCATTTAAATTATCGGGTCAGCTATGTCAACCCTAACCTAACCTATTTAACCCGTATATATACTTGGGTGGTTACACGGGTTTGCGGGTCGACCCGTTTAATCCGTATAATAAATATAAATAGGCTTTAATTTAAATAAAAAATTTTAAACGAGTTGGCTAGTCAAACCCGCTTAATTTATTCCGAACCCCAACATGACCTGTTTAATAAACAGGTTAGTTGGGTCGACCCAAACCCGACCCAAAGCCTATTATACACTCAACCCGAACCTGTTAATTTGCGTGTCGGTTTTAGGTCGGGTTTCATGTCAGGTCAGAAATTGCCATCCTTATCTGCCACTATAAAAAACACGTTGTTATGCACGAGTAATCGTGTAGTATAAATATAAATAGATAAGAAAACTCAAGACATTACACTTTCATCTTATTTTTTCTTATAAAAAGATCGTGGGTGTGAGTTGGGCTTGAACACCGACTATATGTATATATAGATACGGCAACCCTATACCCTATCTTAGATCACGATAGAGATGGTTAGTGTAATTGAGGCGATACTTGTACGATGTCTTGTGAAAGATCTTCTCCTATGCAAAAGCGTTTGTAAGTCATGGTATTCTTTGATATCAAGTCCTTCTTTTGCTAAAACTCATGTTAAATTTATTAACCACAAAGAGGAGGACAACACAAGAAAGATCGCTATGATTACATCATTTTATGATGTACTCGTACCCGGATGTCATATCAAAATACCTGAAGAGTGGAGTTCCTATAATGCATGGAGGATGCAAGGTTCTTGCAACGGCCTTGTATGCATATATGGAGGATATGAAAATCGAATTTGTGTAACGAATCCTGTGACTAGAGACTTTAGAGAACTTGAACAGCCACCAAAAAGAATTTCTAAATACATGCAATGTTTGGGCTTTGGTTATGATTCATCCTCAGATGATTACAAACTTGTTTCGGCCATCTGCCAACAAGGTAAGGCACTTGTTCGGATATTATCTTTGAAATCTAATGTTTGGAAACCTCTTGGACAAGTCAATTATAGGTTTGATGACCACTCGCTAGCCAAGCCTGGTATCTTATTCAATGGGGCACTTTACTGGTTTTGGCTTAATCCCAATGATGCCACCAGGAAAATATATTACTTGTGTCTTTCGATTTAGCTAAAGAGGAATTTAGAGAAATTCCCCAACCGAATGACAGGAGATATGTTTGGAATTATGGCTACGCACTGGGGATCACTGAAGGCCGTCTATGCATCTTTCCGATTTTGACGAATATGATTTCCCCTCATGTGGCATCTGGATTATGAAAAGCTACAATTCTTGGGAACTCTTTCCAAACGTCCGTGAGATGAAGAAGGATCATGCTATTCACTATATGCTTAAGGATGCTAATAACAATAGGATAACGCCGCCACCAACTTACTTTTGTGATGACAATATACAGCTGTCTAGGAGTAAGGAACATATTCCGTGTCCTATGTTTGTGCAAACCCTTGTATCTCCTTATATTAATAATGGCGGACCAAGTAACGGAAAGAATAACAAGATCACAACTAATGTTGGGAGTGTTCAGGTGAGAGCGCTCTCCTTATTATTTTCTTGTTTCACTCATGGAATCGCTAATCAGGTGATAGCATAGACTTATGAAGGACCTTCTCTTGTCCTCACATACACAAATTGCTTGGAGAGATACGATTAGCATATGCGGGTAGTTCGGGCTATAGGTTGTTTGAGGCTATGGGGTAGTTTTTGCGTTTAGGCTATATAGATGCCATAGCTAGTTCCCTTAGGCTTTAGGCGTTAAGTTGCCTCTCTTGTGCCTTTTGCCTTGCCCTTAGACTTAGGTCCCCTTTGCGTTGCCCTGCTTTGACCTTAGTGCACCCTTACGTCTAGTTTTTGGTTTTATTTTATTTTATTTTTTTTATTTTGTTTCCTGTAGCCCGTTTTCTTTGTTGGCGTTTTTCTAGGTGTCCCTTTTCTAGAAAATATAGTTAATTGAATTTTGACGGGATACGCCTCGTAAGTGCCCCTCTCTCAAATAAAATTTTCATATGTGCTCTCTTTAGGCCTGTCAATGGGTCTTATCTTGATCCATATTCTATCCAACCTGCCCCATTTGTCCACAAATTTCAAGGTATGTATTGGGGGAACCCGCTCACATCGGGTGACTTTTGGCACCGGCCATTATCCACCTCACGACGAATAGCTGCGAAAACTCTCCTGGCTCGAATACATGACATTTTATACACAAAATCTTTCCAGTACACCCATGGGTTTTTTTGGGAGGTGGGTACCAACTAAGCCAATGCCCTTTGGTCCGACTTGCCCATTTATTTGACCCGACTGGGCAAAAAATATAATCCATCAACCCAATTAGAGACCCAGCAGGTCGATTCATTTAGTTGGATCATTGCTTGGGTCGACCTATTATAAAGTTATATTTTATAACTTGTTTTTCTTTGTTCTTTCTTGATTGTTTTTGCTACTTTTCCTTTTGAAAGATATAAATAACAATTTCTTGCTATCGTTTATGATCTTTATGCAACTGTTGTGTGTAATGTGTAAGCGTGTTAGCTTGTCGGGTTGAACCGTGTTATTTATTAGAAAAAGTGACCCGCAACCCGACTTGATAAGGAATCAAGTTCGGGTCATTTTGGTTTGGGTATTTCAAGCCACTTAATATTTGTTCCAACAGCTAGGGCCTAGGTGTACCAAAAAATGTTCCCAGTAGTCCAAGTCATAGTTACATTACAAACAACGCATAAAAATTCGAATAATGTAGTTGTGGTGTGTGTTGACATGTAACTTTAGATCGCACATTAAGTTTTGAAGCACAGTCAACAAACATACAAAAAAGTGATTAAGTTTACAATTGTAAATGTGAGACTATAATTAAATGGGTTGATTTGGATCATGATCATCTATTTAAGTTAGTTGGATTGTGGGTCAGATCATGATAAATCAACTTGGATCATGGGTCAGAACATGATTCATTTAGTTGGATCACTAATAGGTCGAGTCATTATCTGAACCAAATCTGACCCATTGACAGCCCTAAATTTTACTCCCCTTTTCAACGTGCAATGGGTGTTCTGAAAATCCAGATATTGTGGTTGAGATCAGACTGAAAGAAAGTGTAGAAGGTGAAAAAAAGGGGTATTTTCAGAACATACGTTGCACCTTGAAAATGGGATCGCGTTTATGCAAAGAGTGCACTCATGAAGTCTCTCTCTCTCTCTCTCTCTTTTTTAATAGAAGATACATTATGAGGCGTAGGCTGTCAAATTTCCCATTGTAAACCGATCTTAGTTCCCAGTCATTTTATTATATATCCTTTGCCAAGGTTGTTGAACGAGAGTGCCAACTCTGGCTGCTCATGAGGAAGCGATTATTAGGAGTTTAATAAAGTTTGCCGACACGTAGAAATAAGTCTCTTGATTCTAGTATTAGAGGTCTGTCCTAATCCACTAGTATCAATAGGAAATAGAGGAGAAAAAGCACTATGCCCGAAAATCAACAACACAAAAACTTTGTTAAACATTATCCCTTTCTTTAGCAGGCCGGGGACTTGCTTATCCGTTATTTTACAAGTTTTACCAAATCTGGAATTCATTATTTATTTATTTTTTATAAAATTCCGAATTCAATTGCAGGAAAAAAGAGAGATCGAGGAAGTTTATAGCGTGGAAGGCAAGGAAGAAGAGAACAAGTCAAGCCCTCTGGAAATAAGAACAAGTCAAGGAATTAATATCTGATTACGAAGAGTCGTGTTTGATACTATGATCCCTTTCTGTTTTGTGTTTTGTATTTTGAAAAGTTCGTGTCCAACTCATTTCAACCTGATTTGTTGATCATCTAGACCATGAACAAACTGTTCTGGAAGAGTATTGGGATGTCATAAAAGCGTGAACCAAATATGTGTATCATCAAAATCTGTAACCACTGCGTGAATTCTACTTTTACATGAATGAATGCAATATTTTTCTTAAAAGTACATCATTAAAAACGTTTTTAAAGTATTTTTCATTTCTTTACGATACCATAGAATGTACAGGTATAAAATAGATTTTTTGATAACCATTTAAACAAGCAGACAAGGACACAAAAGAGGAAATTTCCAGAATTGACCCTTTGATAACCATGTTACTAAAATAGATTTTTTGAGAGCCTTTTATCAAAACATACGCGACGCGCAAATTAACTTACGTATCCTCCTCTTTTGCGTATCCTCCTACTTTGCATCCGTTGATATAGTGACATGTAGACAAGTGTAAGCAAAACGTCTAACGCATCTCCATCCTTTGTGCATCCCACATGGTGACACGTCATATGTGTGCGCAAATTAAACTACGCATCCCCCTAGCTTGCGCATACACTTCTGAATGGTTGATGTAGTGACACGGAGACAAGTGCAATCAAAACTTCTTATGCATCCCCCTCCTATGCGCATCCCCATCCCCTTCGTTTGTGCATTCCCACAATGTGAAATCCGTTCAAAAATTCAATAAAATAAGACGTGATCACACTAAAAATTCCAAAACCATTATATAAAAAAAAGAAAAAAGAAAAAGAAAGAAACTACGAGTTTTTATCAAGGAAAGTTTCTAGTATGCATTGTTAATTGCGGTTGTCGTAGTAACGTTCTTTCGTTAAAAAAAAATAGAGACTACAAAAGTTTCAAAGAATATGTTGGCAATAAGTTCGATTTGGATGTGACTGGGTGATCCGTTTATCATACCAAATTCAATCTAGCAACCAAGTGTATGAAATAAATGATTGGGACCACTGTATGCATAGTGTAGGATTGTATGCACAAATGGGTTTACGCACCTGCACATAGTGTCTAGATTTTGTAACGAAAAGAATTTATGTAGATTTTGGTTATTCTCATATGTAAGTGTAGATTTTGGTAATTAATTTTATAAAGAATAGGTACTCGAAACTAATTGAATCGATAGGCGTCAAACTGTCGATTACTAAAAGGCTTGTGTTTTAGGAGTAGGAGTGTTAACTATTCGAGCAAGATCGAGTTTCACAATATTCAAACTTAACACAATTTTCTATTACTCGTATCGAGCTCGAATAATTACTAAAAGCCAAACTCAAGCTCGAGCTCGCATATTTTTCATTGATCAAGCTCGAGCTAAGCATATTTTATCATTGATCGAGCTCAGGCTCGATGTTCATTTATTTATTCTAATAAAATAATTTGATTAGTTTAAGATTTAGGAAATGGGAACTAATTGAATGATATCTTTAATCGCATGTTTTCATTCTACAAGTCTTTCCATAATTCCATGGGAGCCAAGTTCTCTTCTCATCTGATGTAACGCAAATATGCAAATAGGTACTAACGAGGTTTCTATACCCGGCGCTTCGCGGCAGTTGTGTAATTTTAAATCTTTTATGATGTGATGAAATCGTAAATAAGTTTGTGAGTTACTTTGTTTTTCTTGAGCTTTACGTGTTGCATTGACTTTTACGATTGCGGAAACTAAAAGTTTGAACTAAACTACGTGTATTTTAGTTTAAAAAAAACTCACTTCTTAACATACTTCGATAACTTAATGCAACAAGTATCTCTGTTCATTTGTATACTTGTCTTACTCGAGCATGAGAGTGTCTTTCAGTTCGGTTTTCGGTATTGTGGGTTGTATGGTTCGGGTTCATTTGGTTTTGAAAATTTTCAAAGTCAAAACAAAAATCAAACCAAACCAATTATAGAACGAAAAAAACCAAACCACACCCCAAATTAGAATTTGGTTTGATTCCGATTTAAACCAAGAAAACTATTCAAGTAAACTTCAAAATATATTATGAAAGTCACAAATAAAAACATAAATTTTCAAATAAGATTAACAATCAAAAGTCTCACAAAATGCTCAACTAAATAAACAAAAAAAAGTTCAAGAAACCAAAAAGTTTCATAAATTAACTGAAATAAATGAAAGCGAAATAAGATAAAAAAATTCGACAGAATTCTTTAGAAGCCTAATTAACTTGAATATACGCTTTTCAAGCATTCAAACATAGTTGCAAGTTCACTCTTGCTCAGTATCAGGGACGGAGCCAGACACAAATATGACCGGATGCACAAAATTTTTTGAACCATAATATAATAGAGTTAAAAAAGTGGATTAAAACGAAGATTTCATTAAAATGATAAATAAATGAACATATTACCTTCTAATTAGTGATTCTACGATCTTCCATAGCAAAAAAAAAAGGCTTACGTACACCTCATTTTTAACATTAATAAGTTCTTCTTTCTCTATGGCACAAGTTAAAGCGCCGTTAAAATAATCATCACCCATCCGATCACGCAAATCAGTTTTAATGAACTTCATTTTAGAAAAACATCTTTCAACCGTAGCGGTAGCAACAGGCAAGACTAAACCAACTTCAACAACCGATAAACCAAATGATGAGATGTATGCTTTTTCTTATCCACCATCTTCTTTGCAAGTTTGGCAATACTATCCAAGTTAGCGAAATCATTATCATTACGCATGATCTGATAATAGACTCCAAGATCCGTAGGAAGGCTTAACCTTTCGTTATAAGTAAAATCACGCGGATACATCTCACTAAGTTTCACTAACTTTCATATACTAAATTCTAAAAATGAATCATGTGGACTCAACGCCGCTATACGATCAAGTAAATCAGTGCTTCCCTCACTAAAACGATCTCCAAACTCTTGAATTTGCATATCCATAACAGTGTTGAATATATCAACCTCGAAATGATGTTGGTTTGTAATTCTATCATTTCGGCCTCTTGAATGAAAGTCAGCCATATTTACCATCTCAATATCATGTTTACCACAAAACTTCTTGCCTTGCCTGCTATAAGTTTAGTTGGAAATATATGAGCACTTGGTTTACAAGCTTTTCCATCCCAATATAATCGCCCTATTTCTTCTCTTTGGTTTGGATCATAATCAAAAATTCGAGGTCTATCGGTGGGATCCGAGGGAAGAGTGTCTTAAGCAATTGTAATTGGTACCGAAACCGAAGGAATATCAGTTGTGGATGCAGTTTGAGGTCCTTGTGAAGAATCAGTCGTGGCATTTTCTCTTGTAGATTCTTCACCAATAGTATCATTATCGTTATCAGACGGAAGCTTTCTTTTTAAATAACTCCTAATTTTAGCCTACAATAAACCAACTACAAATTAGAGCCATTACACAAAATCTTTTAAATACAAATCACACAATTTCATATCACTGTTACATAATTAATTCTAACAATTGGTGAACAATATAAATAATATATGCAGCAAAAAAAAGACTATTACATGATTAATCCTAACAATTAGTGAACAATATAAATAATATACGCAACAAAAAACGACACTTCAAGTCTTCAATTCCATTAAACGCTTCTAACAAGCAAAAAAAGATCGAATACTACTTCTAATATCCCAAATCAATGAATCATCATACTATCAGTTTTAAACAACCAATCAAAAAGAAACTTTAAAAGATATAATAAACAATTGAATGATATATGTCGAACCTGTTTCATACTCTCCAATTTTGGATTTTATAAATTGTTACGATAATGAATAAACTTGTTTCATTGATAAACCTATTTCATCTTTGGGCTTTTGTGCTTTAATTTATTAATTTTGTTTTATCTTTGGGCTTTTGTCATATTAGGGCTGTTACAAAATTCTATATTTATTTTTTTATTTGTAAATAAACCAACTAAATAATACTAGAAAACACATTTTGATGCACCGGATGCATTTAAGATACATTTTTAAAAAATTGATAATTTTTTCAAAAATTAACACTATATCGAAAAATTTCATGGGGTGCACGTGCACTCGCGGGCACCCTTAGCTCCGTCCCTGCTCAGTATATGTGAATCTATTGGAAACAAGTAGGTAAAGTCTTGCTTAATTTCTCCGAGATATACATCAATATTTGGTTTGAGGAGTGAATAGTCTGAAAGATATTTTTAAAAATTAGGATAGCTAGTTAGGAGAATAAGATAAAAAAAAAATATGTATATATATAATTAGAAAAAACTTATGTGTACAAAGATATTCGTTTTTTTTTATTTGCTTTGGTTTTATTTTTGTCAAACCATAACCAAATCAAACACTAAATAAATACTTTCAGGGGCGTAGCCAGGATTTTACTTTTGGGTGGGCCAAATAATTTTCGACACACTAACGAGTATAAAAAAAACTCAAAATAGACTAATCTTTACGGTAATTATGAATTTTTAGACATTTTGCAAGCAGCATTAATGTAAAAGACTAAAATACACCGTTGGTCCCTAAACTTGGCTGGACGGATCGCGATGGGACGAAACCCGGACTTTTCATCGCCATAGGTCCAAACCTTGGCCATCAAATGCCGATTCGTCCCTTGACCGAATTGGGACGGTCAAACCGATTTCCTTCGAGGTATTATAGACCATTCACTTTTTGACCCAACCTAGTTAAATGTAACCCAACTTTCAACCAATATATGTATCTACGACCAAGAGTGTACCCTAAAATACAATCAACACACATTCTTCCCAAAGCAAAAAGAAAAACAATAATGGCACAAAACGATAAGGGAAAGGGTTTGTTGAGTTCGTTGAGGAAAGCGGTACGCAAATGAAAAGCGTTTGGGTGTTAAGAAGGAGAAGGAAGAGGATGACATCTTGTTATCAAAGTTTAACAATTTGGGAGAAAGGATTAAAAATCGGAAATTTTGTTTAAATATCTTAAGGAAAGGAAGGAAAAGAAGGAAAAGCGATGATAGGGAGAGTTGTGGGTCTAGCTAAGTGTATGTTTAGATGATAGTAAACATTTGTAGTTCTTGAGAACATGAAATCGATGAATAAAATTTTGTGATCTTATTTAAGTAATTGTGTTTGAAATCGTTTTGCATATCTTAATAGGTTTGACTTACCCAAGTTACAATTTGTTGGTTTTCATAAGTTTGTTTGACTTGTAAGTCAAAATTCAAGATGTTACAATACACCATTGTCAATACATTGTTGTTTATTGCTAAAGTGTTTGCATTTTGAACCCGTGTTTTGAAACCACGCCTCTAATTTTTACGATACGGGGTGTTTGGTTTCTTTGTAACAACTTTTGTCGATAAAAGGGCCGTTTGGTTTAGGCGATACAAGCGGATGTTTTATTTGATACATTATGATTTAGTGCCAAAGTATTTGCATTTTCACCACATCTTTTAAACCATTGCCTTTGCTTTTGCGATACAAGGGGTGTTTGGTTCTCTTGATTAAAGTTTTGGTGATACAAGGGCTGTTTGGTTTCTTGATACAAGGGCTGTTTGGTTTCAGCGATATAAGGGGATGTTTGGTTTTGTTGATACTAATAACACTAAAATACACCCAATATCACAATACAAAACAGATTAAACAACACATAACCCAAATGATATTTTATCATTAATAAAGTCTCATTAAACATCATAACCAACTACATCAAATCTAATTTACATACCCTTTTTAGCAAAACTATCACCCAAAGACCGCCTTTATCTACCGTGGAAAACCAAAAATTCGGGCATTATGTTCACCATTTTCTTAACAAACTCTTGGTTGAACGAATACCTTCATATGTTTGACCAACAATCTGTATGAGTTGGGCAAGTTGGTTTGTGTGCCTCGATTGGATTTTTGTTCGGTCGATCGACACGTCAGCGCAATTCCACGAGGTCCCAAAGCTTGATTCTCTTCTATCGCTCCCTACGCTTGATGATTCCTGTCTTGAGATCTTGAATGCTTTGAAGAACTAGCTTCATTAGAATCCCTTCTTGGGAAGCCTCTTCTTCAAACCAGATAGCCATACGATCATTGATTTGGCGAATCGACCACCTCCATGAGTTCGTTTAAAATGGGAAATCGCCATTGGAAAGTTGTGTGTGTGGAAAAAGTGGTAGATGAGTGTATCGTTTGGTGTGCACTAGTTAATATCGTCTCCGGTAAGAGGCGGTGAAGGACCTAATAGTTACTTTTTTTCACACTAGGTCCACGAATTTGTCTTGGTTGCCGTTGTCATACTTAAAACTCCCGCCCAATATTCACTTTAGAATACACAATTGGTCCCTCAAGTTGCCAACTTACATTAAAACCATTAGAAGTTTGACTTTGTTAAGTCAAACTTCTAAAACATATCAAATTATCAATTCACTCCAAAACAAATATTTAGTAATGGTTTTGCAATATTGACTTTACAAAGTCAAATACCATTCTATATATTATTGAACATTCCACTAGCCATCCTTATCATCAAACATCAAATACCATTATGCCTTTTGCACTTAATCTTCCAAAGGTTTTCATTCCTTCCGACATTCGACTCTCGTTCACGAGTTAACCCATTCACCATTTTCAAGTATTGACTAACTAAAGTAAACTTGAAATGCGGTTTACTTGCTACAATCAAATAAAATGCTAAATGAAAGTTTGACTTTCGAATGTCAAACTTTCATCACCTACACACGCACAAACAACAACATATGAACAATCTAATTTTAAGCAAACCATTTAAACAATTATTGTACAAAATTACCAAAACTATTTTGCAACATTAATTGTCCAAGGGTATTCAACCCAAACTTAAACTACAACCAATCAAAGAAATCTACCACGGTGTGGGGAAGCTCGGTGGAGTTTCAACGACTTCCTAGCCAACTCCCAGTTGTTCTGGTATTTTCATTCCATCGTGACTCTATCGCTTTGCACGATATTGATTATCTTTAGCGGACCGGAACACGCAAGTATACACTTTATTAAAGTTATTTCATGCTCTTTTCGGGAAAAGCTCAAAACACCACCGTCAGAGTGACCATGGTGAATGTGTTTGTGTCTACAACAGTGGAAATTTTTGCAAAGGTAGATCACTAAGCGTGTTTGCAGCCTGAAAAATCAAATACTTTTGAGATACACAAACATGGCAATTTAGGAATGTTTTATTTGATACATATGCATTACATCATTACACTTACTCTGGTATCCAACATTTTCAAATTCGGAGATGACCGAATCATTACAATGGTGAACGCTACCATAACACTATTCCCAAAATCGACACCGGACGGTTTAAGGTTAATCAGGAAACAAAGGGCACCTTCATCCTAGGATTAGCTCCATGTATCAACTACAAGAAGTTTCTGATTAAATTTCACATCATATCTCTATAACATTGTTAAATTATAAGTTGTAAAAGCGAAATTGTTCTTACCGTGCAATCACCAAAATCCAATGTAAGGTCTCAAGATTTTGAAGTCTTGTCAAGTGAAAGATATCGGATGTTGTGATTGTGGTCACAACATTATAACGACCTAATGACAAATGTAACTTCTTCAAATTCCCAAGTTTTGCAATATCCCATAGTCTCATCTCGTTTGTACTAGGACGATTCATTTTAAGAGACTCAGTGAGGGACAACCAACAATAAAGTCCCAAATCGTACCGCTTAGAAAATTGACATGAATCAATTCTAGGGTCGATGAGATTTGGAAAGCCATGAAAATATTCCAAAGTAGCCATAGCACAAACATGAAGTACCGGATGTTTCAACTCATTACGAGTAAAGTTGGGTTGGGAACGTAACTGGGTCACCATACCAGTTTGTAATAATCAGCTCCTGTTGAAAACTCTTAGACCTTGACAGATCTTTAGCACTCGTGGATCGTTAGTGTTGCCTATGTAATCATAAGCAAACTAATAGAAAATCTCTACAACTCGTATTCTATAGCGGAATGTAAATACAAGTTGTTATAACTAAGAACACTTAGATCCTCTATGGATCTTTTATTAACTGAAACTCTATGTTTCGAATTGAGTTCTCTATTACAAACTATTAAGTTCCTTTTATAGACAAGGAACCCTAAACTATTACTACTCAATCGACTAAGCATGCAAGCATGCATTTAATGACTAATACACTAAACAATATTGAGCAGTACAATAATGCCCATGCTAACCTCGGGCAGTTCAAGAATAATGATGGGTTAGCATATAATTAATAAAGCGTGTGCAGATCCTAGTCAGCTTCCACTCTTCAGCAGATTCACGGCACGACTTTTGTACTTCAACAGATTCTCGCTTCTACTTCACTGAGAATCCTTGGCAAGAATGACGGTGAAATCCTACTTCACATAATTCCCAACAATCCTCCCTAAACCGGAATTTGACTAGGTTAAGTTCCGGCTTCCTAACCTTGATAGATCTTAGATACTTCAAGATTAGAGGATTGTTCTTACACATCAAGAGCAAAGAACCAATAATAATCTCATCTCTATGATGACCAACTTTGAAACGCTGTGTCTTTGCGCAAAGAACAAATGACATAATGTACATCAAAACTTTTAGTTGCAAACTATTCTCATCACATCCGGTGTGTTAACTCACGTGAGAGGTGAATCATTGAAAATTATGGGTTTGTTGTCTCTTTACCAATAGCCATCACTACCGGAGTAGCCGATGTTTAAGTCCAAAACTATGGTACATTGATAACCATCTCGATTTATGAGCAAATCGGCAACTATATAAACGGTTTGATGTGTCTTTACCATGGCCGTTTGCTCGGGACTAGTCAATTCTTAGAATTGGTGAATTGATAACCAAATATGGATTCGATTGCCTTTACCACAAGCCATATACTTGTGGGCTAGCCAATTCTTGGATTCCAACAAGGAATATACCATGGTGAATTGATGACCATACAACTCTCGACAATTAAGCATGGGTGGTTGCGGACCCTATGATTTTGAGCAAACCATTACGACTATCAATGATTTGATGTGTCTTTACCAAAGTCTGTACCCTTTGGACTAGCCAAATCTTTGAAATACACAAGGTATATCGGTGAGTTAAAACCATCAACAAAATACAACAAACCTCGCAGAGAAAGTTAGTTTTTTTTTTTTTTTTTTTTTTTAACTAAGAAACTAACAAACAAACAAATAACTAAGAAACTAACAAATAAAACAAAAAAAAATCAACAACACAAACGACAATTACATAATACAAAGGACAATGTAGAATACGCGTTCATTATGAAGATGCGACTTGAGCTGCGAAGTTGAGCCTTGATCAATCCAACCAATCGATTCGGCGTCTAGACTTTCATTTCCCACCGGATCCGGAGGAATTTCCAACTTCGACACAACATCCTTTCCATAAGTCTCTTGGACAATGGATAAATTCTTCAACAAACATGCACTGTGATTCCACCCTTTGTCTCAACAACATGTACACGAGGTGGGGATAATATCTCCGTGACTCAACTCGCCATAGATGTGAGTTCTTCCAAATGAAATGCCCTTTACCATTGGGAGATTGAGTCAATCGGGACATGAAGATCTTCCAATAAGCACATCCCGAACCTTGTGGTGCAAGATTGCGGTAATGTTTGGTGACGAGAGTGTCTGAGTTAGTATATCGCCTGTCTATCAAATGGAGTATTTCCTTCAAAAAGGTGAACTCCATTGAAGTATTGTCCAATAGATAAATGACATTCATCTCATCATTTATCAGAGACCACTTGACCAACACATTTTGATATCCCTCAGGAAAATCAGTAGCAGACCCTTCTGTAATAAATGTTGAGTCATCAGCCTTTAGGTCCAAAGGCTTATTATTTGATGCATGAGTCCTTGCTTTTCTCACAGATCTTCTCAGAGATGTGTGTTTTCTCTTGCCCATCCTCTTCATCCTTCTACCAGGTAAATGGATTTCCGAAGAAGGAATATCTTTGGTCTCTTCATTAACTTCTGTAGTAGGACTTGACGAAGTAGATGTGGATTTAGGTGAGACATCATCACGAAGGGCATGCATTCTTTCCAGCACCTGTCTTGCCTTTTTAGCTTTGACAGTTGTGGTTTTAGCCTTTTTAATCGACCCACCTCCTTCTGTATCAGTAGATCCCACAGGAGGAGCAGGAGCTTGTACATAAGGTGCTTCAGAGGAAATGGTGGTTGGTTCAGCAGATGAGATCTTTTTAGTTGAGCTAGTGACTTGCAGAGGCTTCAGCAGAAACAACAATGAGGATCGATGAAGTAACCCGGTCATCTTCCTATCCAAAGAACCTTCTTTTGCGTGAGAGATCCCACATTTGGGTTAGGTGAGGGCATAACTAGTGCATCGGGGGCAGCGGCCGATGGTTCGTGAAGGGACCTTGTCAGACGAAGGAGTGGCTTCGGAAGAAACCATCTGAGAGACCATCTTTGGTGGAATATCATCAAAATTATCCACTATTTCAACAACCTTGGGTCTTTTGGTCTTTGGAGCAACTTCATTCCTAGCAATTCTTTTCAAGTTGGAAGAAGGTGTCAAAGTAGAAGAAGAAGTCTTCATAATCATATTGTACAAGTGAAACAATCTTGCATCGTAAAGCCAAGACTTGCTTCATTGTTAAACCACGGTTAAGCATCAAGAACTTTGATTTTCACCGCAATCCTCATCTTTGTTTTCCTCCGAGCTTGATGAGGTCTCTCTCTTTGCCATATTCTTTTCGATATTAAGGGCTTTCCTTTTGCGGTGCTTCTTGCTTCCTTTGTTCTCCAAGCGCCATCATTCGTTCCACAAAATTTTCGCTATCAAAGTCCGCACCTAAGATACTTTGAGCAAGTGTAGGATTTGAAGTGGTTTGCTTAGTAAGAGCATCCCATTGTGTAGCAGGCATCTGAGTAGCTAAAACATCCAATTCTCTTCGTCTCTCAGGAGGCAAAACAGAAGTAGAATGATCTGCAAATTGTTTAGCCACTTCTTCACTTTTCTTCTGATCTGCAAACTAAGCAAACCTCCTTTCTTGTCCTCTCCTTTCTTGTTCAGATACCAGATCTGGACCAGGCTCATCTTCAATCAATACACCTTTCTCTTTATTAGTAGACTCATGAACAACATCAGCTGAAGGAGAAACACCAATTTGAGCTTCAGAAGAAACATTTTGAGAGAGATCTTCAACTGGTGTGTTAATGACATCAGTTGCAGGATCCAAATCAAAATATCTTCCACCATGAAATACTACTTGATCATCTGCTGAAGGGGTGGGACATGATGGTTCTTGAACAGGTGCAGGATGATAAGGTTCAGATGTAGTGTCCTCCAATTGATCCTCAGCAGATGTAGTGTTGTCAACACTTGGTTTCTTGGAGACTTCAGCAGAACCCTTATCCAAATTAGATCGTCTCCTCTTCCTAGTGAACTGAATTGGTCCCTTATCTTTTGATGATTCAACATCAACTGAAGAAGGAACAACTATCTCCCGAGCCACATCAGCTAAGATGTTAAGAGAAGTAAGCCGAGAGTCCTCATCCTCCTCATCAGAAGAAATGACTAACTTCCTTTTGCTACTCTTTTCAAGTCGCTCCTGTAGGTCCTTAACTTTAATCTGCAGTTCCTTAATCTTATCACCAAGAGTAGACTTGGTCTCTGTAAGCTCCTTTTTGAGATCAGTCACCTCAGCTGCATACCTGTTAACAAGAGCATAGACAGATGTAAGAGTAATAGGGTCCTCATCTCCACCAGCAGAATGCTCTGTGGTAATGGGAGTTTCATTGGACCTTTCAGTAGAAATATGGTCATGCTCAACATGAGGAGGTACTTCATCAACAGGTTCCCTTTGAGGACTGGGTGTGGTCATTCTGTTCAGGTCAGACTCAAAATCATTAATTGAAGCCTGTGCAGGTGGTGGACTTGGTCTGGGTGAAGGTACAGGTGGAGAATGGTCAGGGGCACTATGAGATGCTTCAGCAATAAAAGAGGGACCCTCATCTATATTAACTGATGGATTGCCATCAGTAGCAACATTTGAAGAGGGTGGGATATTAGCAACATTCTCCTCATCAGCAGCCTCATTTCCATTAGGCAACATAGCTGCTGACAACGGATGATGTGCCCCCTCAAAGTTAGTTCTCATAGAGGCAAATAGTTTAGCTGAAAGAGCTCCTATGGGATGAAAGGCCTGGACTTGGGTAGAGGTGTCTATGATTATTTTTAAGAATCTAGGGTACATTAAAAACTTATGTTGTTTCCTGTTTATATTTTCAACCATATTATCAAAAATAAATTTAGAAAAATTATAAGTTCTCCCTTGAGATAGACACACAATACCACAAGCCAATTGCGTAGAGAATTGATCCCACGCTCCAGATTTGTTGCTAATGCACTGAAGCAGAGTGTGAACTAAAAATCTCCACATAGGGAAAAAATGCTTTTTCAACCATATGTCCGTTCTTGTACCTTGATACCCAATGGCCCTTAGCCTAGTGAGAATCACCTCTGTACTTGAGTGATAAACCCCATCAGCATCATCCAAACTAAGCTTTCTCCTTATCAGGTCCTCCGTCACCATGTGCTCTGTTTCATCAATCAAAGCAACAATCTCTGTTTCACTTCGTTTTTCAGCAGATTCCCAAAATTGTTTAACCAACGGTTCATAAATCGCATTAGGGGAATGTGTTAGGGCATAGTGAATCTTAGACCGCTTCAGGAACTCCACCATTGGTTCATACACCATCGCCTTTGCTTTACCGGAAAAGCAACTTTATTGTGATCTTTCTTGAATTTAAGAGCCATGAGAGATATGTGATTTTAGGGTTATGATTTTTGAACTGAAGAGGGAATTGTTTCTTTTGAAGTGGAAGAAATGCGTTTAGAGGAATGGTAACCGTTACCAAGAATATAGTCAAAAGTATGAGAACTTTAGTTGACCATATCCTACGTGTATTTCAACTTTGACCAACGACAAAATTACGCTTCAGCAGAAACACATAGCCAATCTGCTGAAATAATATGCTTCGGCAGAAACCATCCCAAGACGAGAATATCTTCGGAAGGATTCTAGAATTACTGTGCCATCTAACTCGCATTAAATTGCATTAACCCTTGCATCCGTCTATTTAATCATCCCAATGCATACTTTTCTTCATCAAAAATCCCCAAATATCATCACAAACCCTAATTTCAACACTGCTCCAAAATTAACCACAATCAATCAAAATTAACCATGAACACTATACCAGAGGTTGTTAACCCAAACTCTTCTCCATCATCATCATCATCATCCAGTGATTTCCTCCAGTTTTGGTCACGTCCTCCTGACCCTCGTCCTTTGACATCCCCATTTCTCCCTTCTTCTGAAGATGATAGTGTAGTGGATCCAAGTGAGTCTACTGATGACTCAGAGGAACCCACTACTGAGATAACTTCTTACTCCCAACCTCCAGCACCTCAACCTCAACAAAGGCCTCTTGCCGAAAGGGAGGTGGTGCTTGCTCTACCTGCGCCATGTCTTGGTGCAACTTCACACATCGTATAGAGGAAGAGCTAAAGGAAGGTGGATGGATTGCATTTTGGTTGAAATCGATAGATGAAGCACAAACGAAACTTTATGTTTCTTCAACACCATGTGTGGTCATCGTCATCATCATCGTTTGCATCAATCCATCTTTCCATTTTGATCCTTAGCATCTTCGTCGTATCGGTCATGCATATCCAGCCATCGAGATAGAAGGAATGGGTGGTTATGCAAGATTTTACAAACGCATATCCAGCATCTAGTGTGAAAGATGTGAGCGATCATGCATATCCAACAGCCCGTTAGATGTTGGAATAGATGATATGAACTAGATTAGGATTAGTAGATCATGCGTAGTACTTTTCTTGTAGCTGTATTGAAGTTGGTTGTAAGCTGTAAGCTGTAACTTGAATGAATGAACAATTTTAACTTCAGAACTTTGTCTTTAGTACTTTTATCTTCAGTGGAATCAAATTGCTCACTTCAGAACTTAGCTTTCAGTGGAAACAAGCTTTAAGCTTAATTGACCATTTACCAAAGGACCACACTTGAATGAACTTGAACTGAACAGGGCATCTTGCAAAACAAACTCAGAGAAACACAAGAACAAAACAGACTAAAAGAATATTAGCAAGTTAGTGTTAGCAAACAAAATATACACAAAGTTTACTACCAATTCCTCCCCTGAGGCATATGCCTCCCCTTAAACTTTGCAGTTAAGGGATTCTAACAGAGGAGAAAGATCCACCATTGTTCTTCGGTTTCCATTGAAATTTAGGTCCCTTATCATTCCAAGAACAACCTGGTGAAGACTTGACAGCAGTACCCCAACATCCTTTCCCATTATTCATAGAGTCAACATATGCAGGCCAATAACCATGTTTAAAATATGGGCTAGTGGGTTGCACATAAGGTCTATTAGCTTATCTCCTCCAAGGAGAGTCAGTATAAGTAGTTTGTGGGACATAAGGTGGAATATTCTTAACATTGGTCCACATAGGTCTTGGTTTCTGCTGAGTAGCACATACACCCAATCTTTGCTCATGGAAATCACAATCCTTAATTAAATGAAATTTACTTCCACATACAAAACATGTCTTCCTTTTGGAAGATTTATTCAACAAAGAAGATGTTTTATTACATGTAGAAGTACTTAAACCGAAACAAGAAAGGAATTGTTTTCAACGGACAAATTATGCAAAGATTTAAAAGACAAGTCTTCGGGAAACAGGCTTGAAGTTGATTCCTCGTGACTACCCTAGAAGGCTTGTAGATAGACTTGAGTGCGAGCTTGGGTGTAGGATCGGTGAGGGCTTGGGAAGGTCGACTTATCACTTGAATCACGGTGGAAGTAGACCCTTGATCCGATGAATTGTCATTGTCGAGAAAGAGACAAAGTCATAAGATGAAGCATCGATGTCTGCAAGTCTTTTGACTTTTGCCATACAGATGGTGTGATCCATCAAAGTCAACAAGTAATGGGCGGTCGGTGGGCATGAATTCACCTCTAATAGGTCCGGGACAGCATGTAAATCTCCTTCCTTTTAAAATTTGCTAAACTGCAGTGTAGATTTCGCCCATTTTGCCTAGCTTCCAATCCTACATACTTTTGAAAACCTAAACCTATTCCGAGTTCTACGATTGACTACTATAGATTTCTCTCGCTAGATTGTCACCTGATATTAGCCATTGTTTATGTCTAGCTATTTCCTCAGCTAGTTTCTCTTTAAGCTCTAGATTCTCAGTAATAGCATCAGCTTTTTCCTTTTCAGTGCGTTTAAAGTTAATGTTGGCAATATCTAGATCAAATTGTAGCACCTTTATTTTTTCTTCATAAGCTATCTGATTCTTTTGAAACCATACCTTTTGCCTTTCTAATGTTTTTAACGATAGTTTATAAGCTTCATTATCAACATAGCATTCATTGTATTTAGGTTTCATAATATCATAAGCTTCTTTAAGTTCATTGTATCTTTCATTACAACCAAATATACAGTTGTGTACCTGAGAAAGTCCCATCAAGGCAAATTGATCATGCCTATCTTCTGAAGTGCATCTTGCCGACAATCCAAGCTTCTCAGACGAGACTTCCTCATTCATAGGTTCATGTGCAGCCCAGTTGACTGTTCATCCAAGGTGACAAGAGTTCTTTGAAGTGCTAGCTCCTTCGATTCTGGCGATAGGAATTGTAGTTAGCTCCTCTCCACTCTTCCTGTCTTTGCATTCCTTGAGAAATGACCCATCGGTGACAAGAAAACACTTGACCTTTCTCTGTCAAATCGAGTGGATCCTTTCCTTGAAGCCAAACTTTCTACCGCCTTCTCCTCAAACCTCTTGATATCTCTCGAAAGCATGGCCACCGCCATTTCGGTTTCATCTCCTCCATTTTAAGTGGGTCCACCGATCAAAATCTTCATAAACAAGATGTCATTGAGTATCATAATCGGCAACAAATGAATGAAGAACATCCTCAATACACTAACAGTTTTAGCTTGAGGGTATGATGGAGTGGGACGATAAGATGATGATGGTAAGTAAGATGGACTTGAAGCATGTATCATCATATTTGAGTGAGATGTCCCAACAAAGGTTGTATGACGAGAAGAGGATGCACGGTAGGGAGATCGACATCGAGTTCAAGAGATCCGAGTTTGTTGTCTGACTCATCAAAGGTGAGTATGTCCAACCCACCTTTAGCTTTTAGGGCTATACTCACATGTAACCATGATGGAGGCAAAGATCGTAAGAATTTTGAGTTGCAATCATCATTGTCGGGTTTTGCATTCATTTGGTTTAGTGACTCAAAATCTTATGAAACATGTCGTATCCCTTGTGGATACCTTCTTCTTCGAGATGTTGAACTCTTGGAAGTGTTGTCTCAAAGATGGACTTCCTCATTCTTCGGACTCTTCATTGCCACCGAACCTTGCTTTAAGAGCCATCCATATGTCCTTAGCATCATCCATGTGGTGAAAATCACCCAAGTGATCTTCGTGAATAGCTTGAAGAAGGATGGTTCTTACTTTGTGCTCTCTTTGCACGCCTAGAATCTCTTCAACGAGCTTTTGGGAGGAGCAATGGTAAACTTACCATCAAGATCGGAATAGTCTTCTTGATTGTTTCCTTTCTTCACAATATCCCATAGATTCCAATCAATATTGGAGATCCAGATTCTGCATCTTCATGGTCCACAGATCATACTCTTCCTTTTCGTGATAAGGAAACTTACCATTAATGTTGGAGAGACTAAGTCTTTGCATAGAGGTGGTGTTTTGATGTTGTTGTTGGTGACTTGGATTCATCATCGTTCGTGCATGGTGAATGTGTTTTGGTTGTATGGGGTGAGGATAAATATGGTTCTCGTGATCGTAGAGACTTTTCCGAGGCTCGATACCACTTGTTGAAAACTCTCGAGACCTTGGCGGATCTTTAGCACTCGTGGATCGTTAGTGTTGCCTATGTAATCATAAGCAAACTAATAGAAAATCTCTACAACTCGTATTCTATAGCGGAATGTAAATACAAGTTGTTATAACTAAGAACACTTAGATCCTCTATGGATCTTTTATTAACTGAAACTCTATGTTTCGAATTGAGTTCTCTATTACAAACTATTAAGTTCCTTTTATAGACAAGGAACCCTAAACTATTACTACTCAATCGACTAAGCATGCAAGCATGCATTTAATGACTAATACACTAAACAATATTGAGCAAGACAATAATGCCCATGCTAACCTCGGGCGGTTCAAGAATAATGATGGGTTAGCATATAATTAATAAAGCGTGTGCAGATCCTAGTCGCTTCCACTCTTCACAGATTCACACAAGACGGCTTTTATACTTCAACAGAATCTCTTCTTCAAGCAGATTCTCGCTTCTACTCAATGAGAATCCTTCGGCTAAAGAATGACAATGAAATCCTACTTCACATAATTCCCAATGACTCCTCAATTCCATTGTCACCAAAACAAGAGCCACTCATGAATCATTCATAATGAAAGTTGTCTATTCCAATAATTGATCTTGGCTCTACAAATGAAGACAAACTTTCTTATTGGACCCATAAGCCGATTTAAGAATCTAGTAACAAGCCTACCATCAAACTCGTATGTTAAATAATAAAAGAAATCCTCATCAAGTATGACATCGGTGAGCAAAGTCCACTTAGACCTCCGGTTCGCTAAACTAGAGGTTCTCACCGCTTCTAACAAAGGCAACCGATTCAAAATGTTAGTGATCACTTCATCGGCATGTTGGTAAAACGATCGATTGACATGGTTTAGTTGGAAGTTGGGTTGGTCTTTTGAGTTCGAAATGAGGATTTATATTCTTGATTTCGATTTGCGTTTATCGCTTCGGATAATGTGGTTTTATGTGATTGGCAAAGTTGTTTGTTGGGTAGGTGTATTTGTTCCTTGAAATTAAAAGCAACAGATCGTGGAAGAAACGGCTAATATCCATACTCACAATTGGTCCCTGGGTTGAAGGTTGGGTCAAAAAAGTGAATGGTCTATAATACCCTCGAAGGAAATCGGTTTGACTGTCTCAATTCTGGTCAAGGGACGAATCTGGCATTTGATGGCCAAGGTTTGGACCTATGGCGATGAAAAGTACGGGTTTCGTCCAATCGCGATCCGTCCAGCCAAGTTTAGGGACCAACGGTGTATTTTAGTCGATGTAAAAAATTATATGAACTATCATTGGAAAAGATCAGTTATGAGCCTTAATCAAATTTTTTGGTCTTAGTAGTTAAAATTGGCATATATATATACAAAACATATAAGAGTTCCATGGGCTTATAGGTGCATGGCCAACCCTACACCCCATTTGGCTACGCCACTGAATATTTCAGTTTGATTTCAAACAAAATCGTACACCAATTAAATTTTCTGATCCGATCTTATTTAGTTCTGGTTTATTTTATTTTCGGTTTATTCGATGTCAAACCGAACATTAAAAACCCCTACTCGAGCACATTAAATACATGAATCAAAATCTAAAACACACATCTTATATTAAAACTTTAAGCATTCATTTTGACCTTTTTAAAATTTTAATTTCTTTTTTTTTTTTTGAAAGGTTAGGATGTATTAAAAGAGAACTAGGACATGTGATATGTTGGAGCTGAATTGAAGCATGAGTTTATATTATAAGTCGAAAGCTGAACGTTATATTTTTATAAAATTGTTTGGTAAATTAATTAAAGCTGAAGTTTATTAATGTACTATTTTAAAAATACATAATAAATTCATATATATTTTTAACTTTTTGTGATAATCTATTATATTTTGAATACTAATTTGACTAGATATAAGCACTCCTTTTTATGGTTTAGGCTTATAAAGGCTTGTGGTTTATAAAAACATCCATAAACTTGAAAAACAAAACTTATTTTATAAACCAACTTATTTTAAAGGCTCGGGTCTTAATAAACTCTGCGTCAAACATCGCCATAAAGTCAATACAATGACAATAGCAATTTTGTTAGTTACATAAACTAATGTTCATATAAACAACGTTCAGAATAACATAAGGGTTCTTTGTTGCACATAATTTTATGATGAGTTTTACCAAAAGAAGGACTTGATACCGAGAATGAGTTAGGATCAAATAAAAAGAATAAATAAAATAAGAAGGATAAGAAGTAACAACCATCATACATTTTAGATGTACTTACAAAAATGGATACATCTTCTTTCAAATTTTCCCTCGCAAATTAAAATGTGTGGCTAGAATTACTTTTTACCATTCTTATTTTAATTAATCTTCTTATTTAATCCCTTCCCTTAATAGAATACCATAACTTACAAACACTATCTTTAAATTACTTCCTCTGCAACATTAAACATAACCATCTCCATCGTTCAAAACCAGGGGTGTTCATCGGCTCGTTATCGGGTTATTCGGTTAAAAAAAATCTGGGTCAAACCGAAAACCGAACCGAACCGAATTCAAATTTGATTCAACTGAACCGAATAACCTAAAACGGAACCCCTATAACCAAAATCGAACCCTTATAACCAAAAACCGAACCGAATAACCAAATTACATAATTTTAATTCTTTTTTAATTTAATTAAATATATTTTTAGCACAAAATCGTTTTTCAAGCTTAAATAATAATATATTTATACTAAAAAGGAGTTTTAGTAAAAAACAATTTCATATAAATACATAGAAAAATGTTATATTTATACTAAAAAAGAGTTTTAGTAATTTTTTTCATATAATTACATAGAAAAAATATATATTTATAATAATTCGGTTTTCGGTTTTCATTGCTAAAACCATATCCAAACCGATAACCGAATATATGTTCGGTTCGGTTCGGTTACAACCAATTCAGTTCAGTTACGAATTCAGCTCAGTTTTTCTCGGTTCGGTTCGATTTTGGTTTTCAATTACCGTGGATATTACCCGTGAACACCCTATTCAAAACCTACATATGTTTGCCGAAAATATATACTCCAATACAAAGCGAATGCTCGTTGTTCAAGCCCAACCCATACACATCATTGGCCAACTCAACCCACCTAGCCCACATCAACTAACAGTTCTTAAGAATCCATGGTTTTCTATAATTTCTCCAATTTTTAAGGTACAAAAAATAAGAAAATTAATATTGACAAGTTTTGAGTTATTGAGTTGGTTCCGCGTAGGAAAATGCTAAAGAGAGATAGCAGAAAATTAGTCATATCGCACGCCTTTGACCATTAAATTAAAAGGTTTGAATTAAACTACAAATTTGGTCCCTTAATTACATAAAGGAACAGATTAGGAGAGCTAAAAAATATGACTAATTTTATGCCTAACTTATGTGTTATTAACTCAATGAATAGTGAAAAAGTGGGTCCGGTTGATACAACCAATGAATTGTTGTCACGCATGTTTAGGCACAAAATTAGGCATAACTTTTAAGTGTGTCAATCATTTCTCATAAAAGAGTAGTTGCTTTTTCAAATTATGCTTTGTTCGGTTTCCTTTTTGGTTGCTCATATGGAACAACTAAAGAATATCGTGAGACGTACCCATAAATTAAGCCACGACATTATCTTGATATAAAAGTTGATTAATGTCGCAACTAGCCACCTATGAGTATTTGCATAAGGATAGATAACCATAAGTATGTAAAGGAAAGAAACTTACGGTGTGTATAATAACATTGCTCGTTTACCCATAGTGCTCAAGTAATGGGTATGGTCACACATATATAATAACATTGTTCAAAATACTCTTTCAACTTTAAATACATATTGTTTTTTTTCCTCGATCTCTTCTCTTTCCACCCTTTCCCTTTAATCTGTTAGGAAATTTGGATCACAGTAATCTGAGAGTCGTGTAAACACTATCAGATTGAAGTATTTCGGTGGTTCTACCGAAATCTCTAATCGGATAAAACTCAGATTTAAACTTGAAAATATGTTTTGTAAGTTATGGAAAAACGAACCAGAATAATCCATACATATGACCAAAACCAACTGTCGGTTATAACTGTTATGGCAGTTATAATAACCACCAAGACAGTTAAAATAACGGGTAAATATCCGAAAATTTTATTTTCATTTCGACCCGCTACAAGGGCGCCGCCTGGACCTGCCGGTGCCGCCCCTGGACCAAGACTGTGGCGCCCGGACCCCGTCATTCGGGCAGCCCGAATGATAATCATAATAACGTCATACAAGTGTGCACTTCAGACAACCCCGACTTGTTGAACATTTATCACAATTACCCATTGGTCAACTAAGTCAATCCATTACACTTAAATAATATCGGTGATACAAAATCACCAACATAATCTGCATCAGATTTCTCGAGTCATGACCTCTTCATTTATCAGAATTACATCAATGTTTTTTATTTCCTGTATAGAAGTGCTTTTTAGGAATTTATATAGAGGGATATAATAAATTTCAAACTGGGTAAAACTTGTAGAGTAAACAAGCTTAGGTTGTACCCTTGAACCGTTTTTTTTTGCTCCTCCTCATCGTTCGCTTTCTCTTCTTCCTCTTAGTCAACATCTTCGTTTGAACGAAATGCATTTTTTTTCTCCGTATTTTAGAGTATAAGCTTCTTCAATCTCTATCATTTCCTGAAATTGTATTTGAAAATTATAAATGAAAAATCAATAACCAATTTACATAATAATTGCCTTCATGTAGTATTTGTTTAATCTACCATCTAATGTTTAATCTATCATCTTATAACATGTCCAGACCGAACGGTACCGATCAAAGCAGACCGATTCTTGAAATACGATACAAGATCGTGACTACGAAATAAGGTGAAAAAATCGGGACCACTAATTGAGACGGACCGGTACCAAATCGGAAATTTCGAAAAAGCGGGAAAACCCGATTTCCAGCATCGAACCGAGACGATACCGGTACCGATATCCGAATCCCATTCGATGCACGGCACCGGTACCACTAATTTATGCTCGGAAAAAATCGGTACCACTAATTCGGTACGGGATCGGTACGGGACCGGTACCGTGCTCATCCCTACATGTCCTTGTTTTGTTATCATTTCATGTAACTAATTGCTATATCATGTATTAAACCATTTGATGCAACAACTTCCTTTAACATGCTTGTAGCCTATTCATACTATTCTCTGCAAGTGGGTCCCTTCTTTCTTTAAATCCCTGATCATATCTTCAATTTATTACTAGTAATCGATTAGTAGCCTATTAAATTTATGATTTTTGTGTTGTTGAATTGTTCTGAGTTTATAAAACCTAATAGTAACTTTTATAATCGTAATCTATGTTATTCGCTTCATCATTGATTTGATTTTTTTTTTCTTTTTTAATTTAATAATTATGTATGTTTATGAGCTTGATAGTTGTGATATATGTGGTGGCTCCTATTTTTTTTTTGAACAAAGATTACATTTCATTTCACTCCTCACAAACGGAGGTAATTTGAACACAACAAGTTACATCGAACATAAAGGGCAAAATCGGCCGACATGCCAAACAAAATACACGAGGCAACAAGTTAAGCCAAAAGAAAGCATACACCCTAATAGTTGTGATGGACCACAAGAACACCATACAAGGGTGGGGAATCACCAAAGTGAGCATAAGGAGACACAACCATACAAAGATGTAGCTTGACAAAAGTACACAAAGTACGAAAACATACATAGAAGATAAACTAAGCATCCTAAAAGGAGCCATAGCAAACCCAACAGATCTATAATCAAACCCAAGGCTACAGCAAGCTATCGATGGCGGACCACAACAGATCCGAGCGGATCGAGCGGTGGCGGCAATGACAACAACGGCGAGAGAGAGATGATGATCATGAGTAAGGCTTTATTGTGGGAAAATAAAGTACAAGAAAGGATCCGGACGGCCGGTCGAAACCGACCGCCGGAGAAAAGGATTGGATTTGGGTGGATGTGTTTTAGAGAGAGGTTTTCTCGGCCTTTTGGCTAAGATCAAGTATTGACCAAATTCGTGGTGGCTCCTATTTGAAACACTAATTTAAGCAGCCTTTACTAGCGAGCTATGTTATCAGAGTATCAGACACTTTATAAAACGTACATGTTTTGGTTTGTGAATTTTGATTAATTAGGTTACACTTGGTAGGGATTTCCATACACGGTTCACGTCACTAGGTACACACAGATACTCTCGTTAGGTCCGGTTAGGCCATGTGCATCTAAGTCCCCTCCTATATATACTAAAGTTAATGCACTTGGCATGTAACTCTATCTTATTTTAAGAACTATTGATATAGCCAAATTGTTTTAGAATTGATACATTATGTTTATGTTGTAAGTGGTAGATAATTTGCAGAAATGCTACACCCACATAATGTTTACAAAATGAAATCCACACATACATGTGGCAAATGACTTGTACGAATAGAATTAAATTAAGTTTTCTCTTTCTTGTTTCTACTCCCAATAATTAAGTGACACATGTATGTGTGGATTTATTTTGTAAAAATTATGTGAGTGTAGTACTTCTCAAACTTTTAATAAGAAACAACTCTAAGTACGTACACATTAAAGGCTACAAAGTAAATTACATGTATGATCATCATGATATACTTTTTAGCATCCTGACTATTATTGATGCTTTTATAAACATTAAAATGTTGCTCTTATAAACATCAAAATAAAGTCTTTAAACCGTTCAAATATATAACTAAAAATTGATTTGTGTTAACTAAAGTTATAAGTTTTGATATATTTTTTTACCCAAATAAAAGAGTAGGATGTTTGTTATCATGTAAAAAGCTGGTTTTAACATGCACAAACACAACCGAGATATATTATATATCATCCCTCACGCTCATATATATTTCTCTAACTTAAAACAAAAACACTCACTCGTCGCTCAAATCTCTCTCTTCTAAACATGGGGATGTCATTTTCACCAGCGGTGGAGCCAGGGTTTGTAGTTAAGGGGCCAAAATTCATTATATAACCCGAAAAAATAAAAGTGTAAATAGAATGGTTTCCAACTTTAGTTTATACAGATAAACCATTACAAAAATTTACGAATGCATTACTAAACCTAAATTTTTCTAACATATTTAGTGCATAAAAAGTATAGCAAACTCAAAATAAGGTCAGTTCTTTATCTATTTTGATGCTTCCGAGTATATAACTAGGGGAGAGCAACAAAGCTGAAACTTTCTAGTATTTCTTGATTTAGGTTGTGGGTGTTCAAAAAATATTCGTATTCGGATATCCGAAAACATGATCATAATTTATTAAAAAGTTGGGTTTTATGAAAGGACAGTTTTGGAACTCATATAATAGTTTTTCAAAAATATAGATATCTGGATATTCGGATACATAAATTGTTATATGAAATTTCGGATATCCGAATTATGAAAAACTTAGATAAAATATTATGTCTAACATAAAACCATCATCGCAAATTTCGGATATCCAAATTATGTTATAACTAGTTATTGATAAGTTTCTTAAATTATTTAAAGACTAAAATACATAGCAGTGTACGAGCATACTATACAATACAGAGGATCAGAGTTACTTGTTTCATATATTAAAATGGTAATCTAATTAGGCATATAGAGTTTGTTGCATGAACAATAATATGAAAACAACCAACGTGTCAATATTTTGCAGAACTCGCTACAGGAATGTGCGTTAAAAACCAGAGTCTGAGTCAAGCCATTGATAGTATATCGATCAAAATTGTGACCTTTAACGTAACATATCAAATACTTTAGATGTTCTAATAATTGTATTGATATATTAGGAGCATCAATAGCAGTTTCATGTGATACAAACAGGAAGATGAGTAAATAAGATTGGGTAAGAGGCGGAACCGATGAATATGGGGACTTTTTCATCGATCTTCCTTCCCATCTTCATGCAGTTCCAAACATGGAGAAGAGATGCATAGTAAAAGTTTTGGAGCTACCAAAGAGCTCTCCATGCCACCAAGCTTTTACGGGTGAAAACAGAGGTATATATTTGGCATCAATGGAGAATGGATTTCGAACATACACTGCTCATGAGATTTATTTGACACCTAAAGATTCACAAGCATGCATGAAGAAACAAGCCACATTCTAGGAAGAGACCTTGATGATGGTCACGACTCATGATAGAAGGCGCTTTAGTCACAACAGTGAGTTATGGAACTTGATCTTGTTTTATATGTTTATGCTTTTGTGTGTGTGCGCACTCGTGCGCACGTTATACGCGTTTGAACGAGTGCAGGGGAGTCTGGAACAATGGAGGTCATGTACATATTAAACCGCTTCCCATAATGTAACAATTCATATGTATTCAATATGAAATACAATCTTTTTGTCTTTTCATCCAAGTATTTTAGTCTATTCATTAGATTACAAATGCTGTGTAATTCCATTAGCTAGTCTAATAAAACTGAAATCCTCGCCAAATGAAATTTATTGATTACATCGAAATGGTCACATTAGGAATCCTCGAGCGACCTCTTGTTTAGGTGCCGACATGATATAGTTGGCTACATCGGACAACAATTCGGTTTATCGCTTGTTCATCCGGGATCTCAATCGAGAATTCTTGCTCAAAAGCCATGACTAGCTCCACCCTATCCATGCTATCAAGGCTCAAATCTTTCAAAATCGCTAATTCATCACTGTTAAAATGTATATACACGATTCAGGACAATTTGGTAGCGTATACTTGCTCCAATTCTAAAAGAAAACATTTGATCTTTCATCTGAATATAAAATCAAACTATGTTTACTTTCACTGATATCCAAGCTTAACTAAATCTCTTTAAAAAGTTTGAAGTAACAAACAATAATCTCGAAACACAATTTACTGAATTTAGTCATACACAATTACACATTTACACATATTATATGTATAATGTTAGTGGGATTAAACCCTAACGAATTGAGCTTTGATTAAGCCAAGTGACGATTTGGGGAAAATGATTAGGGGAAACTGTTTTATGAAAAGGGGTTAATATTTAGAATGATCATGTCCGAACTAAAACAACAATGATCTTTTGGGACTGGATTTTGCAACACGAATTAAAAGAAGAAAAATTAAAAAGAATGTATCAGTATTGGAAAGGGAACAAGAGGAGAGGAAGAGAAGTAGAAGAAGAAGATTTAATAATCCAAATATATGAAATGTCCTTTATGCCCTTAGCTAAAAACAAAAAAGCAAAGAAAATAACAGGGTTGACTAACGAAAAACGGGTCAAGAGGCCAAAAGGGACCATTTTAGACTATAAAACTTGAAATAGGGACCCCCGACGATGAAAAGGCCGAGTTTTGTCCCATCGCGAAGCATATTGACAAGTTTAGGGACCAACCGTGTATTTTAGTCTTATTTAAATTAACAACAAAAAAATATTGTCAAAAACGTCTGATTTCATATTTTCGCTTGAGGCCTCAAATAACCATGAGACGACTCTGATACCATCATAATCATATTCACCTCATTGAAAAATCTTTATCTTTTAGATAACCATGAGACGACTCTGATGCATGAATTTATGATACACATTGCACATTAATTTTTTAAACATAATTTTGTATACATGTTTTAATTGCACATAGTTATTAATGGCTACACATAGTTATTAATCTGCTACGTCGTCATAAAAAGCTAAGAAAATGATATATGAAGTCGATGGACTACGAAAACGTACAACTAAGAAAATGATTATATATGTCAACGTTTTGTCCGGTCAAGCCATGTGCATCTAAGTCACCTCACATTGTAACCTGACTTAGCCCAGTTGGCCGAAATTCATTATATAACCCGAAAAAATAAAAGTGTAAATAGAATGGTTTACAACTTTAGTTTATACAGATAAACCATCACAAAAACTTACGAATGCATTAATAAACCTACTTTTTTTCTAACATATATAGTGCATAAAAAGTATAGCAAACTCAAATTAAGGTCAGTTCTTTATCTATTTTGATGCTTCCAAGTATATAACTAGGGGAGAGCAACAAAGCCGAAACTTTCTAGTATTTCTTGATTTAGGTTGTGGGTGTTCAAAAAATATTCGTATTCGGATATATGAAAACTTGATCATAATTTATTAAAAAGTTGGGTATTATAAAAAGACAGTTTTGGAACTCACATAAAAGTTTTTAAAAAATATAAATATATGGATATTCGGATACATAAAACGGTTATATGAAATTTCGGATATCCGAATTATGAAAAAATTAGATTAAATATTATGTCTAACATAAAACCATCATCGCAAATTTCGGATATCCAAATTATGATATAACTAGTTATTGACAAGTTTCTTAAATTATTTAAATTAACAACAAAAAAATATTCTCAAAAACGTTTGATTTCAAATTTTGCTTTAGGCCTCAAATAACCATGAAACAACTCTCATACCATCATAATCATATTTACCTCATTGAAAAATCTTTATCTTTTAGATAACTTTGTCTAAATTCATGTGCTAACTGTTTGCGAAAGTGATTTTGAACTCCAAAACCGAAAAAACGAAACCGAGTTTTTAGTGCGGGGTTTGGCTTTAAAAAAACTTAAAACCGAAGTTCTAGTTTGGGGATTGGTTTTATCAAAAAACCATCTCAAACTGGCCCATGCTCACCCCTATATATAACTTGAACTCTTTAGTCTCATGCTTTAATAATTGAACACAAAACGTAAATAAGAAACATAAAAAAATATATATACAAAAGTTAATGCACTTGGCATGTAACTCTATCTTATTTTAAGAACTATTGATATAACCAAATTGTTTTAGAATTGATACTTATGTTTATGTTGTAAGTGGTAGGTAATTTGAAGAAATGCTACACCCACATAATGTTTACAAAAAGAAATCCACACATATATGTGACAAATGACTTGTATGAACAGAATTAAATTAAGTTTTCTCTTTCTTGTTTCTACTTCCAATGATTAAGTGACACATGTATGTGTGGATATATTTTTGTAAAAATTATGTGAGTGTAGCACTTCTCATACTTTTAATAGGAAACATCTCTAAGTACGTACACATTAAAGACTACAGAGTAAATTACATGAATGATCATCATGATATACTTTTTTTGTAATAGCTATAAAGACATTGCATAAGTCACGCAAGTTATATTTTTAAGGAAATAGTGATGTGATGCGTATTTGACATCCTTAGCATCCTAACCATTATTGATGCTTTTAAAAAACATTAAAATGATGCTCTTATTAACTTCAAAATATAATCTTTTTAAACCGGTCAAATATATAACTAACAATTGATTTGTATCAACTAAAGTTTTAAGTTTTGATATTTTTCTGTTGCCCGAATAAAAGAGTAGGGTGTTTTTTATTATGTAAAAAGCTGGTTTTAACATGCACAAATGCAAGCGAGATATATTATATATCATCCCTCACGCTCATATATATTTCTCTAACTTAACACACAAAAACACTCAATCGCTCGCTCGAATCTCTCTCTTCTAAACATGGTGATATCATCTTCACCAGGGGTGGAACCAGGATTTGTAGTTAAGGGAGGCCGAAATTCATGATATAACCCGAAAAAATAAAAGTGTAAATAGAATGGCTTCCAACTTTAGTTTATACAGAATAAACCATCACAAAAACATACGAATGCCTTACTAAACCTAACTTTTTTCTAACATATTTAGTGCATAAAAACTATAGCAAACTCAAAATAAGGTCATTTTTTTATTTTTTTATTTATTTATTTATTTTTTTTTTATTTTATTTTTTTTTTAATCTATTTTGATGCTTCCGAGTATATAACTAGGGGAGAGCAACAAAGCCGAAACTTTCTTGTATTTCTTGATTTAGGTTGTGGGTGTTCAAAAATTATTCGTATTCGGATATCCGAAAACTTGATCATAATTTATTAAAAAGTTGGGTTTTATGAAGGAAAGTTTTAGAACTTATATAAAAGTTTTTCAAAAATATAGATATATGGATATTCGGATACATAAAACTGTTATATGAAATTTCGGATATCCGAATTATGAAAAACTTAGATAAAATATTATGTCTAAAATAAAACCATCATCGCAAATTATGATATTACTAGTTATTGATAAGTTCCTTAAAGTATTTAAACTAACAACAACAAAATTTGTCAAAAATGTCTGATTTCATATTTTCGCTTTAGGCCTTAAATAATCATGAGATGACTCTGATACCATCATAATCATATTTACCTCATTGAAAATTCTTTATCTTTTAGATAACTTTGTCTAAATTCATGTGCTAACTGTTTGAAAGTGATTTAAAACTCCAAAACCCGAAAAAACCAAACCGATTTTTTGGTGCGGGGTTTGGCTTTAAAAAAACTTTAAACCAAACTTTTAGTTTGGGGTTGGTTTTATCCAAAAACCATCTCAAACCTGCCCGTGCTCACCCCTATATATAACTTGAACTCTTTAGTCTCATATAGCTTTAATAATTAAACACAAAACCTAAATAAGAAACTTGAAAAAAATATATATACAAAATTTAATGCACAATTCATATTTGTGAAGACTCAAGAGTAAAGCAAGAAACAACTAACACACGACTAAAGATATAATAGAAAAACTCAAAGTCAATAGTAATTTTCAAGGATAAAGAAATAAGTATAAAAACCATTCAAGGTAGAAAATGGCTACCTCCAAATTTTAGATATATATTTTTTCAGTTGGCAGTTAGAAAGGAGATATTTCTTGTGAGTTGTTTTCTTTTTCTTTTATTATAGAAAAGTCACTAGTTTGGAGAAGCTCGTTGTATATTTAACATTAATTTATGGGCTAAACAATAATATCTTAATACAATCATTGGCCTTATCGGAGAGGGTGTAGCACCCGCTAGCCACCCCCTCCCTCCGCCCCTGATCTTCACGCCAATATCTTTGTGTTTTGTTTTTAAATTTGCGTGTTAAGTTCGGTGTTTTGTTGTACATTGTTGTTCTATAAAAGCTTAGGGATGGGCACGGTATCATTTTGGTACCAAACCGGTACCGTTTTAGAGGTATTGGATTTTTTCATGGCGGCAGTCTCGTTCTCAGAACCGATGAGTTTCTCGGTACGGTATCCGGGTAAACGGTACCGTACCGTGGCGAGTACCGGTTTTAATTGAAAAAAATGAACTTTTTATATTTCACAGTGTTAGGATGATAGTATGTGTGTGATGTTTGAGCTAATAGGTGTTTATATAAATGGCTTATCATCTTCTTGTTTCTGCTATATGATTTAGTTATTTGTATTTTTAGAGGAAAGCTAATAAGATTTTCTGGAAATTATTATGGTTAGTAGCTTGTGTAAGAAGCATGCATGACTCAATTTCAGCATATAAATGGATCATTTCTTTAAGTAAGTATTTTAGTAGTTTAGTATACACACTTTGTCTCCGACACTGTGTATGAACTTCAAAGTAAAATTTTCTAATCCTTGTCAAAATATAAGCATTTGGGAATTAATTTCCAGCTGTTGCGCTGTTTATTTATCTATTTGGATGTGCAAATGACCTATTCTTTGTGTCTGGTTACTTATTCGATCTTAATTTCCAGCATGCATGATGAATTTATATGAAGTTTATTGTTGTGGTAGGTCATTAACAAGCTTAGTTTGGTTGCAGACGAATTAATGACCATTTTGTGTTTGTGACGGGCTTTTTTGAGAACACTACCATGGAACATGTATGTACATAATTATATGTGTTATTTTCATATTTTAAGTATCGTTAATGCAACTGTGTTTTTTGTAATCCCAGCTCAATGAGCTGTTTAGTCTATAGAAAATTTCATGTTGAATAACAGGTATATTTCGTCAATGTTTATGCAATTTTATATTAGAGTGAATTACATAATTGGTCTTTGTGGTTTGTTGAAAATTGCAGAAAATGTCCCGCGCTTTTTTCGATGCATTTCGTCCTCGTGGTTTACAAATCTTACGGATTTTGTCCCTCGTCCAAAAATGTCCGTTAAGTGTCTTGCGCTGTTAGTCCTTCGTTAGTGCAGTCCGTTAAGTGTTTTGCACTGTTAGTCCTTCGTTAATAAATTTTGCACCGTTAGTCCTTATTTTTAAAATATAGTTTTCCCAATTAGTCCCTCCGTTTTTGTCCGTTTTATCCGTTTCGTTCGTTTTATCCGTTTCCCCGTTTTTACGTTTTCGTCCGTTTTCTTCGTTTATATAGTTTTCTCCATTTTTCTTACGTTTTATCGGTTTCATCCGTTTTCTCCGTTTTCTTACGTTTTCTTAATTTTTGTCCGTTTTCTTATGTTTTGTGCATTTTCTTTCGTTTTGTCCGTTGTTAAATGCGTTGTGTCCGTTTTAAATGCGTTTTATCGGTTTTCTTACGTTTTGTCCGTTTAAAAAAATTTGAATAAAAATTTCAATAAAAATTTGAATAAAAAATATTTTCAAAATATATATATTTTAAAAATATGACCGTTTTCAATATTTTGGAAATTTTTCAAATATTTTTAAACGGACAAACATATTATTTGTGGCATTGCCTACTCTTGTGTACAAGAAAAGCACGTGTAGGAGTGAACTAAACTTATAACCATGGGCTTACTACATGGGCCGGATAAATAAATCTAACAAATATAAGCCATATTAACTAACGACCCATTACAACGTTTAATGACCGACACTTTACAAATAAAACGTAATCCCGACACTTTGTGTTCTCGTCACCCTCGGCATCCCATTTACACGAGATTTTTGAAAAAAATCCATCTAAAAATAAATAAATAAATAAATTATGAAGCTCATTAGACTCATGCAATAAATTGATGAGTGTCTCTATCTGACTATCTTCATCCGAAGCCCTTCCTGCGTCAATTTTGATTTGGATATCTTTTAACAAAATAGAGATTTTTTGTTTCCTGGAACAGTCATTGTGTTTGATGTTGAGGTGCCATTCTTTAACACGTTGCTTCAAAGACTTGAGTTTAGAATGAAAGGAAGAATCAGGATCATTAGAGTACCCCGATTTGATTACCTAATCTAAATCGCTTCGGTTCAACCATGAGTGAAAGAATTTGAAGGAATGGGACCAAAATCCACCTTGCTGATATGAAGCATAACGGGATTGTGGTCAGACCACAACCGTCCAGAACCGTAACACGAGCATTTGTTTATCATAACTTTGCTGATATAGAAGTCAATTAGCGTTGCAACTTATGAGCATTTGTTAATCATAACTTCAGATTGCATATCGATAACTATAAGTAAGTGAAGGAAAGATACTTACAGTGTGTATAATTCGACACGAAATGGATTTTACGAACGAACTTTGTTCGTTTACCCATAGCGCTTGAGTGATGGGTATGGTCCTTTTGTATGTTATAGAAAAGTGTTGCGACACATATATAATAACATTGATGTTCAAAATACTCATTTGACTTCTAGTTATTAAAATATTTATTAAAATCCATCTAGTAAAACTCGATTACACTATCAAACACAAGATACTCTTATTAGAAAATTAACTTTTGCGAATTGTTTTGGTTCCTCGATCTCTTCTTCTTTCCACCCTCTCCCTCTTTCCGCATCAAACTTCTCGAGTCATGACTTCTTAGCTTATGATGATTACATCAATGTCTCTGAATTCCTGCACAAGTGTTTTTTAGAAAATTACATAGAGGGAGATAAAAAAATTCTTAACTCGATAAACTTGTAGAGTAAAATAAGCTTAAGTTGTACCTTTGAACCGTTTTTTCCGCTTTCTCTTCTTCCTCTAAGTCTCACTATCCTCATCAGAATGAAATGCATTTTTCTCTCCATCTTTTAGAGTATAAGCTTCCTCAATCTCTCTCCATTCCTAGAATTGTATTTGAAGATTATAAATGGTAAATCAATAATCAATTTGAAACATGGTACAAATGTAGGGTAAACGGATGAAAGACAATAAACAGACTTATTTCTACGTGTTTGGGAACTTCATTAACCTCCTCATCGTCGCCTCGATGAAAAGCAGCCAGCATTGGCGCTTTCGCTCAGCAACTTTAGTAAAGCACATATCTATACTACTTATAAAGAAAAAACTTATTTACTTATAAAAGTAATGATCTAGCAGTAATAAACCAGTGAAATAATTCGCTCAACAGAGATCAATCATCAATGTTCAATTTACTTAGTATGCATGATTACTAGTGTGGATAAAGGACCTTAGAATAACAACATTACAAGAACCTGCCTTACAATCCGGTTTGGATCAGTTCAATTTCCCAATTACAATAACCACCAACTAGTCAATTCTTGATAATACACAAACAAAATAGTTCTTGATAATAACATCGTTTTCATCAGGGGAAAATATAGGACTCTCTTTTGTAACAACTATCAGTTGAGTAAAAAGTAAATATATAATAACCATTAAAGTTAATAGGGTAAACTAAATTGTATTAAGAGAAGAGATTCTGAAATAATAAGCAAAACCCACCTTAGAACTCCCTGCTTCAACAGTCCTCTTGTTCTTCTTTGCGTCACTTGGTCTCCAGTGATTATTAACAAAAGGAGAAACAAGGGTTTGCACAAAGATAGGAGACCAAATATATTTTCCACTAGTTGACAAAAATATATTTTCACAGCAAAGGTAAGACGGCATTTTCTTGGATAGAAGACAATCCTTAATCATGTAATGTACACGATCCATCATCTCGCAAGCAGTTGGCAACAGTTCCCAAGACTGTTTGAGATTGTTGTTTTTCATAACCCAAATGCCATGGGGGCGACCATCTTCACGTTCGTGAGATATGCATAAGTGGTCTTCGATAATCCCCAGTTTGGTACACCAACTCCAAACATATCTCGTGTCATCAGGTTGGGGAATTTCTCTAAATTCCTCTTTAGCTAAATCAAAAGACACAATGAATACTGTGTCCCTTTTGATATCATTAGCATTATACATAAACCAATGAAGTGCCCCGTTGAATAAGATACCAGGCTCTGTGTCATCGAACCTATAATTGACGTGTCCAAAAAGTTTCCAAACATTTGACTTCAAAGATAGGATCTGAATAAGTGTCCCATCACAACCACCTTGGTTGACGGCAAAAACAAGTTTGTAATCATCTGTGGATGAATCATAACCAAAGCCGTAACGTCGTGGATACGAGACATCCTTAGGAAGTATTGGTGGCTTATGCAGTTTTCGAAACTCTCGAGTCGAAGGATTAGTTAAACAAATCCGATTATCATATGAAGATATGCATACAAGGCCATTAGAAGAACCTTGAATTCTCAACGAATTGTAGGATCCCCATTCTTTAGGTATACTACACCAATCTCCCTTCCTAATTACATATCTTCTAGTCATAGCAATTCTTCTGTTTCCATGTTGTTTAATATTTTTGTCCTCTTTGTTGCAAATATGTTTAAGATGAAGTTTAACAAAACAAGGACTAGAAATCATAGAATACCATGACTTACAAACACTTTTGCATCTGAGAGCATCTTTCACAGTCAACCTTAAAAGCACTTCCTTTTCAACATTAACCATAACCATATCTTCTGTCATTCAACCCTAGATCGATCTACTGAATAGGTTTTGCCGAAACTCTTTATATATTCAAACCTCGTTGTTCAAGCCCAACCCATACACATCATTGGCCCACCTAACCCCCGGTCCCACTAACTTTGTAAGTGGAAAGTAAGCCTTCCACAAACGCTTTTGCATCCAAGATCTTTCACAAATGTAACCATCTCTAACATGCAAATTCTAAGATAGTAAAAACCAAGGTTGCCGAAAGTGTATATACACGTGTATGCTCGTTGTTAAAAAGAATAGTATTTCGCATTGTGTTACAATCTCTAAGGTGCTTAAACTTAAACTGCAAAAACAGATGCACCAAAACCGCCAAAACAGAATATGACTCACAAAGATAAAGCAATCGTTTCAACAAATAGTCTAATTATCATCAGACAAGCGACTTCAAATTAAATTCTTGTAGAAACAGGCCATACATCTGATCTAACCATTAAAACGAAATCCAGAAGATAAAAACAGCATAACCAATCTTTGACTCCAAAAATGGATCCATAAATAAGCAGCTCACAATTAGTTTTTATACAGACCGCAACTTGCTTATCATGCAAATCAGAACCAAAACGAGAAAGTAGCATGATTTTCAACAAAATTACGGAAACCAGCAACCAAAAACTCACAGGTAATCAAGTTCATTTCAAGATTGCAGATTGACTAAAAAGAGGTCCCAATATAATTTCCATTTAACTTAAACAACAAAGCAGTCTTTTTCCAACAATCATGAAGAAAGTTCATATGACAAAAGTAGTGAAGTACAGAAACGCCAAAGATTTAACATAACAAGAATGTCGATCAACGACTTTTTTTTAATGGGTGGGTCATTTAGTGTAGTTCAGCTAACATAAATTTGGTTCATATACATAGGGGATGATTATTTAAGATACTATATATGGGGTATAAGAATTTGATCAAGCAATGCAACATCTCGAAGAAGCTCATAATGTACGTAAAGTAGTGTTAAAGTTTACATCTTTGTTTCATAATGTGAATTCAAGAGGTGTCACCATCGACCCATTTACTTATAAATGGCTCGATTTTGAATTATTTGTTCTTTTCTTATGCAAATCATCTTTTGACAACAGAAACTGATAAACAGTGTAATAAATTACTGTATGATAATATGAAAAGGTTGCGATCAACTTTATGAAAGCTCGAACAAGGACTACCTTTAACAAAAGACACAAATGCAGGTCAATACTCTAAACAAAGTAAATTTGTAGAAACCTTAGACTTGAACCGATAAAGAAAGCCACAACATCAAATAAGCATCAGTTCACAACCAACTTTCAGGATATACACCCGACCCCAAACCTCTGACCGACTACCTAAATAACACACCAAAAACCATACCCACTCGACTCAATCAAACAAGCAGGAGAGAACATCTGACCCGCCAACAACCCAAACACACTACATATGTGCAGCAAAACCTTACACTTTCATCAAATATGTAAAGGTTATCATAAAAATGATACTATAAAATCTGCCATAATCGACGTTCCAAAATTTCCAAACATAAAGTAGCGTAAAAAACGAAGATGTGACACACAAAGTATCATGAAACAAATAAAGAGGAACGACTTGAAATCTTATAGAAACTGAACATATAACAACAATTAATACGAGTCTACAAAGTAAAAGAAGGCATCCATAAGCATATAAAGACTACATAATCAAATCTTTGACTCTAGAAATGGAGCTACAAACATCCTTCAACTAAAATTTGCAGAACTGAGTTTTCAACTTTTCATGATTAGAAAGCCTTGATGCTACTAAATGATAAACTTGCTAGGTCTCTTAATATGGTGAAGACTAAATGTATTGCCATAGACGGATCCATATATTATGTTAATAAGCTAAAATTTGTATAAACTGGTGCCCACCTGATGCATAACATTTAATGGATATATAATGAAGGTGAAGGGGTGTTTGAATGAAAATGGGGTTTTGACCCATGACCCAAATCACATAAACCGCCTTTGAGCATTTGACCATGCCAGAAAATTTTACGCTTTTGACCCATGAGTCCATGACCAAACTCACCCAAAGCCCATAATAAACATTGTCATGTTGACGGGAAACTCCCGTCATGTGTTGAAGGTAAGCTCTCAAAGAGTTTTGTAGAGGAAATAGCTTGTGGTGCCCATCATGTTGCTGTTTTAACTTCGAGGACAGAAGTTTATACTTGGGGTAAAGGGGCTAATGGTCGATTAGGTCATGGAGACACAGATGATAGAAATTATCCGACTTTAGTAGAAGCTTTAAAAGACAAGCAAGTTAAAGGTATTGCTTGTGGTACCAATTTTACTGCAGCTATATGTCTTCATAAGTGGGTGTCAGGAATTGATCAGTCTATGTGTTCCGGGTGTCGACTTCCGTTTAATTTCAAAAGAAAATGGCATAATTGTTACAACTGTGGTCTTGTTTTCTGTCATTCGTGTTCTAGCAAGAAGTCACTCAGAGCCTCTATGGCACCGAATCCAAACAAACCGTATCATGTATGTGATAATTGTGTTATTAAATTGAAGAAAGCTATTGAGACTGATGCTTCATCACAGTCTTCTGTTAGTAGAAGAGGAAGTATAAATCAAAGTTTCAGTGAGCAAAATGAGAAGAATGATAATTTGAGCAACGATCTCGTCCTCGTCTTGCTAGGTTAGCTTCAATGGAATCTATAAGACCAGCAGAAAATTATATTAAGAGAAACAAGAAATTAGAGATTAATAGCAGTCGTGTATCGCCTATTCCATCCGGAAGCTCTCAGTGGGAGCTCTAAATATTTCAAATCTTTCAATCCGGTTTTGGTTCTTCCAAGAAGTTTTCTCGGCTTCAGTTCCTGGTTCAAGAATTGTTTCTAGAGCAACATCTCCGGTATCAAGAAGACCCAGCCCACCTCGGTCCACCACGCCGACTCCAACATTGGCTGGACTATCTTCACCGAAGATCGTTATCGACGATTCTAAAAGGATAAATGATAGCCTCAATCAAGAAGTAACTAAACTAAGAGCTCAGGTATAGTACCTGTCATTCATTGTATTTGTACCCATGTACTTGCTGCATCATACAATATTACCTAACTTATGCATTTATAGAAAGCAATGGAAATGCACAACTTCCATAGAACACATAAAAAAAGACAAACACATATATGGAGACAAGACAAGAAAAGATCTTGGCATGATGATATTATCACATATAGATAGTTATATGGCTTTAGTCATATATGTTCATGTGCAATTGCTAATCTTAGGAGGCAGTATAATGCATAATACTAATGTCTTTATTTACCATACAAAAGAATGCCTAATTACTGAGGGCAAATTCTGAATACATTGAGTAGTATATAGTTATAAAGGCACTGTTGATATAACAGAAAGTTCTTACTTGGTTGTAATAACGTAGTTATTGTAAAGGCATTGTTGATATAACAGAAAGTTCACTTGGTTGTAGCCGTTTTTCACATGTTCAATCAATAGAGTCCGGTGTGTGCTGTTCTTAGAAATTGCAAAAGGATCATCTAAATTGCAAGTGCGTGTAAAAAAAAGGATACAAAGTTACATAGACTGACTAACTACATCTATATGGTTCTACATACCTCTGTCTGAAAATCAAAGGTAATCAAGCCTCTTAACTATGTGTTTATCTGAATCATAGGGAGGTTTGCGATCTTTAGGTAATGGTTATAGTTTATCGACCATACGTATATCCATTGGCTTGCATCCTAGTAATCGTAAGTTGTGTAAAAGCTTTAGTTAATTTCATCATGACACAAGGCTGAAAAGTAACACATTGAAAAAGGGAATAGGGCTGATATCTGATGCCATGGTTTAAGTTCTAAGTTGAGAATCGTTTGCATGAAACGTGATTCATGGAGTTACCTGTAGTCATTCCAAGATCCAAATTTGTTATCTGTGGGATATTCCAAAGGATGCTAAAAATATCCCCTGTAGCATCTATAACTACTTTCTATCATGTCGATGGCAAAAATAAAACACACCAAAGAGACATGGACCGAGTTTATTACCTCAAAATGAGAGTTAGGTAAAAACATGCTTGGCGAGTTACATGTGTCGGTAATAAGATTATGACAAGTTCATTTGACCAGAAATCATGTGTGTTTGCAGAAGCAAATTCAAGATCAACACTAAAATTCTTCTTTTACTCCATTAATAAAAAATATGTGAGTATGATTTGTGTGTATTGTAATCAGTTTGGTCTTTATATTAGGTTGAAAGTCTTACCCGTAAAGCCAAACTTCAAGAGGCTGAGCTGGAAAGAACTACTAAACAGCTCAAGGAGGCAATAGCAATTGCAGGGGAGGAAACCTCAAAATGCAAGGCTGCAAAGGAAGTGATCAAGTCACTTACAGCACAAGTAAGATGAATTTTTGACTTTTGATTGTCCCATTTGATGGATACCTTGTCTTTGTGCTACAAAATACTGAACCTGTTTTCGGCTTTTACTCCTAACTGCAACTAGAAATGTGAATCGTACATAATTATTTCAGGATTATTATTATTTATTTATTTATTTTGATTTTTCTATTTTATATAGAGTTTTTGTGTCATATATCTTAAGAATAGGTTCTTAATTCCTTTGAAATGCACAATGCTAGAGTTACATTGCTCTCTGTTCCAATGCTAGCGAAGCCTTCAATAAAACGCACTAGAGGAGCACGTGTCTATGATATCACAAACAACATCACATCTGAACCTTTAGGTTTGGCTTGTAAATGAACAGTGAACTTGTTTTGGAAGCTGGCCAAACAAACATAGTTGGGTCAAAGGATCACTAAGAGTTGATTGATTATAAAAGCTAATTTGGTTAATTAAATAGGTTTGAGTTTTAATGAGTCTCTTGGAACTCCTTTTATGGATACTGTATTAGGCAACCCTGATTTGGTAAGAGTCAAAAATTACGCTTTACCTATGCTAAAAATGATGGCTGAAATGCTGGTGATATTGATGCTTGTTCCATTTATGAGGGCATCATGTGTTCTATCTCTTTAATCATGAGTTAGGAATGGACAAGCAAATTAGTGTAATGATTGTTATGTATGTGTTGCTCACTTAACAATAATGTTGAATGTTATGCTGGATATTTTTGGTTAGTAACATTTTTTTTTCTTCCCATTTTGTTGTAAAAGCTGAAAGACATGGCGGAAAGGCTGCCAGTGGGAGCAGCAAGGGACATCAGATCTCCTTCCTTCACTTCTTTCGGCTCCAATCTTTCATCCAGTGACGTCTTATTAAATGCTCCGGATGACCTGCCTAACGGTCAAATGCCATCATATAAAGAACCTGATTTAAGTGGTTCAAACACACAGTTAGCATTAAATGGATCAAGCACCATTGTGAACCGCAGTTTAAGCCAGAACAAAGCAGGTCAATCAGAAGCAACAGCAAGAAATGGTAGCAGCAGAAGCAGAGATGGCGAGTCTCGCGGTGATGATGAATGGGTTGAGCAAGATGAACCTGGTGTATATATTACACTCACTTCCTTGCCCGGAGGTATTAAAGATCTTAAGCGAGTCCGCTTCAGGTATGCTGCTTTAGCTTTCATTTTTTTTTTTTTTTTTTCTGAAGGTCTATAAGATACAGGTCGCAATCTCTACCCATCTATGGTGAACGAGTTAATTTCGGTTATAACTGTTCCTAACGGGTCAAATGGGGAAAGTTAAAAAATATAGAACGAGTTAATTTGTTGAACTTTAATATGCATGAACCCCAATCCTTTGGTCAATCTTGTAAAATAGTTTCTGTAACCATATTTTTCCCTACCCGTTTTGATCAGCACAGAAAACCCATTCTGACCCGAAACTCTTCTGAACTGTTATCAACCGGCCCGCCCATATTACTTCTTCTAGTCTAAGATGTTCAATTGAACTCAGTATTTAAGGTTAAATAATGAAATTACAATTCTACCTATAATGTAAGTTCTGGTTGTCATAAATAAAACTGCCTTCAACTTTCATAGCTCAAACAGGAAAGGGTGGATGCTATGGGGTACAAGGATGGATTGGGTAAAACTAGCAACTAGACACTTAGCTGCATAATTGCTATTTGTCTACAGGGGGCCATTTTGTCTTAACAAAGGTCAATTTCGAACAAATATAATTTTTAAAGTGTGGGTCAGCCTGACCTGAAACATACCAATATATGACGTGTTTTGACCTGAACAATTACGACCTGTTTTTAAGCCTACTTCCATGGAAAAAGATTCTTAGCAACTTAAACCTTTTGATTGCAGTCGAAAGCGATTCAGTGAGAAACAAGCTGAACAATGGTGGTCTGAGAATCGTGCCAGAGTTTATCAACGCTATAATGTCAGACTGGTTGATAAATCAAGCATAGGTGTCGCAAGTGAATTCACGACTAAGTTCTATAACAAAACCACTTTACAAATTATAAACAAAGACAACTTATAATGACGTGTCTCCCCAATCCGCATAACAATCAGCCTTTGACACTCTAGGGTCAAGTTCAGGAAAACGAATACATGATACATAATTCACATCGTGAACAAAAGTTCAGTAAACATATAAGCAAACTTTCATTTACAAGCAGAGACCAAAAAGAAGTATTTATCTTATTCCACACCAAAATCCGGCTATGAAGGCTTTGAAAGACTAATAAACCTGTCGAGATCAAATTATAATACTCCGTTCAGATTTTAAGTTTAGCCATTAACTCGCCACAATATGTTTTTCCAACAAAGTTCCATAACTCATCAAAAAACCATCCCTTAGAACAACTTTTGCAATACAAAAACTAAAACTTAACATAACATAACAAAAAAAAATGCATAACTCAAAAGTATAATCGAATTCACTATGATAACATTAGCATGCTCGAATTCAAACTCATCTAAACAACAATCTTACACTTTTGACACTGACCTTTCTTTCTTCTTTTCCTTCTTCCCGGAATCACCACTCGCCTTTTTCTTTGCTTTTTTATCGCTCATTTTTGTATTCTTCTCTTCAACTACTACCACATTCTCCTTCCTTTTCTTATCTTTACCACTTTTCTTTGCGGCTTTCACATTCACAACTTCTGCACTACCCGGTTCATCTTCCACAACCTCTTCCACTTCATCGACCTTTCCCTTTTTCACCTTTTTCGCTATTTTCTTCTCATCAACCACATTCCCCTTCCTCTTCTTCTTACCCGAACCATCCTTTTTCACAACCTTCTCAACCGACTCATCCACATCCAACTCACCACTATCCAAACCATCCAAACCATCGATCTCCTCATGAATCCTACCCCTTTTCTCCTTCTTCCCCTTCCCCTTCTTATCACTACCCGCACCACCATCAATCTCCATCCCATCTCTCCCCTCAATCCTCAACTTAATATCCGGCAAAGACTGATAAAGCGGCAAAGCAACCGACCCCGAAAACTTCAAATGCAAAGACCTAACACCCGAAATCCTCTTATCCACAAACCCTACCACCCCTTCAACACCCTTACTCACATTCTCCACAATCTCACTCTTCTCCATCCCAACTCGCGCCACACGAACAACGCTACAAGTCCCACTCCCAAAGCTCAAAAGCCCAAACCTAAACCCTCTCTCAATCTGCTCCTTCCAATTCTTATGACCCAAATCCACACCTAAAGGCAGCTTCCTAGTCTTAAAAAAACTCTTCCCTAACAACCTAGGCAAAAAGGGCACCACCCTTTTGTCAGCAAAAAACATATCATAACTATCACATAGCTTCCTCTTAGCTTCAAAGGGCTTATAGTCAGTTCTAAGCTTAGACAGCTTAATAACCTTACTAACCTGAATGTTCTCACTCACTATCTTCTCCTTAGCTTGTTTTGAAGTGAGATTCGAGTTGGGTCTGTCGTCAATGATGAGACAAGCTTGTGGAGATGAGTAGAGACTGTTTGGTAAGGGGATTTTGTAAGGGGTGGTTCTGATTCCGTGGGGCCCACCTTTTTGTGGGATGTTTTTTAAGGTGAGGACTAGGTAGATGAAGTTGTCGTCATCTGGGTTGAGGTTGGTTTGGGTGGTGGCGGTGGTGGTTTTGTGCCATTTGAGTAGAGCTTCAATGGCGGCGGTGGTGGTGGAGGGTGAGATTGACATTGTTGAAGATGAGATGTGTTACTAGGGTTTTAGAAGTGGTTTTGTGGTTTGTGTTTTGACCTATTTTACATTTATGTGGTTCTAGACTTCTTTTAGTAAGAAAAAATAAAAAAATTCTTTTAGCAAGGAAAAAAAAAAAATAATAACTATGAATGTGTTTAGTTAACTACCAAATATGCAGTTTTTGTCGTATCTTTATCCTTTAGCGGTATGTAATGATAGTCGGTATATGACGGTTTACAGGTTTGATAGTTCTAAAAAACAAATGTATGTCTATATTTCCATAAAATATATTAATACAAATATAGATTTTCATAATTATATTCATTTGAATTTAGTAAAAATTGAATGTATATGATAAATTTTAGAACTTTAAATTTGTATTATCAGAGGCCAGAATATCTGCTTTAATACTAAAAGTTAATGTGTCATTAATATACATTTCTAATGTAATTAGTGCGATGTAGTATTTAATTGTATGAATTACTAAATATAAGAACGTGTAAACTTAAAAATTTAAGACTTCTATTTATAAACGTCCCTCATTATAGATAGTTATAGATTATAGATAAAAAATGTCTCATTTAAAATAAAAAGAAAAAGACATATATATTATAAAAAATAAAACTGAAAAACTTGTTTAGTCACTCTATTCTTAACAATTTTCAAAAAAAAAAAAAAAAAAAAAAAAGAAAAATCTCGCTTTCCAAATTATTTTCTTTATTGTGATCTTGAAACACGATGTTAAAATTGATACAGTATAGGTGGTAATTTCGATATAACACGAAACATGACACGATATCATACGTGAAAATAAACGGGTTTGGTTGGGTATAAATAGGTTTCGTGTCATGTTCCAGTCAACCATCAAACCGATTTATTAAATAAGTCGTGTTCGGGTTGAAATGGGTTACACGGGTTGACCGCCACCTTAATAAGTTTTTGTTTTTTTTTTTTTTTCACCTTGTTTAATCGATGTAACAGGCTATGGGTAAAATTGGTCGAACTCAAAACCCGTTAAATTTGTATAACTTGTTTAACTCGTTAACTTGCACAAATTAAAAGTTAAATAAGTCATGTTTCGGGTTATGTGTAAACAGGTAACGACCGACACAACCAACTTGATTATTTAATCAACTCGTTTCCAGGTTGGAGTTCTCTAACCCGTTAACCCGACCCCGACCCAAAATATCATTCCTAAGTTTTTCGTAGTCAAATGCATAACAGTATTTTCCAATTAAAATTTCCAACAATAAAATTTTAAGACCTTGACAGTTATATGAATTTCATTGGTAGTCTTTTATACTCGATGCTATTAACAAACTTCGGAATCGTTTGATCCCAATAGACTAAATCTGTAGCTCATTAACTTTAACTACATTGTCATGATCCCGGAACGTTACAAACAACACAAACTCAAATGTCGTGGTTAAGCGACACTATAGGAAATGACATATACAAACAACACAAGGATACCGATCATTGTTTGTGCATGACAGCATACATCAATTAACCCGAAACAATTTGGGCTCTTTGTAAACAGGTCAACTTTGATCCTAACTGCAGTATAAGCTTACCTTTGTACATCGGCCAAGAGGTCGGTATGAAGGTTATTTTGGTCCATTATCTCGTTCAAAGTTGAACCATTTCCAATTTGCATACATATTTTCTTCATCATTGAAGGGCAGGGCATCCGTTGAAAGACGTTCTAACTTGCGAGTAGCTGAAATGGTAGGTAATTTCTGCCTGTACTTCTTTGCCATTTCTGCAGATTCCAAAAATACTTTCTGCCATAATGAAAGCAATGTTAATACAAAACGAAAAGGGTAGTTTGGTAAAAAGTGAAAGATATGAATACCTCTTTGTTTGATAGAAACAACCCAGGTTCGCTCTCGAGCTCAGCTGTACTGTTTACCACAAGAATAATATATGTTCAGAAACAATACTTTTATCGCATGAGGGGCAGTTTCGTCTTTTTACCTCAATGAGATTTTGTCAGGGAACATTGACTTCACGACCAAAACTTTGACCTTTTCATCGAGTGCTAGCACGTCACTAACCGAAACAATTTCTCCTCGAGTAATATTCGAGATATGCAACAATCCACTGCAAAATTGTATAATAATTCTTAACACAAGAAGAATAAAAATAAGTAATAATTAAATCTTTGATCCTACACAATTTCTCACCTTCGGTTAGTTTCACCGATCCTAATTTGAGCACCATAAGGGAATAGTTTCCTTACTGTCCCATCCAAAAGAGTTCCCTCCTTAAGGTGTATTGCGTTCTGTAAATGTAACACATTATTTATATAGTGAAAAGACTGAAAAAGAGAAGAAAAAAGAAACCCGTGATGGTAAATAGAGACCAACCCAAGCTTCCTTTTCACTGAGAATTAAGTCATTTGTTTCCTCGCTTATCCGAGTAATTTGAACATATAGTCGCCGTCCCACCTACACTCATCAATATGATGTATAAGTAACTTAATAGAACAACAAAATTTCAAAACATCAAATGTAGAAGGTGAATTTACTTACGTTTTCTTTTAACTCGGTGAAGTTAGTAACACGATTGACGAGTTCAACTTTAGGAAGAAAACCACGTAATCCCTACAGATACTAAGTAATGAGAAAAGATTACTGAAATAAGACTTGAGAGAGTGAAGATAACTAGAGCCAAACCTCGATTCTTGTAATGAGACCACCCGTATTCCATTCTGTAATTTTGACTTCTATAGGTTCATTGAATTGCTTAATCTGCACGAAAAGTAGTCTTAATGTAACTAATATAACTATAACGATTGGTAGAAGATAGACAGCACAGATAAACAGCGTTACTAGTTGCTCCAAGACTAGCCCCTTTTTTTCTCGAAATATATAAGAAAATTTTGATGTTGTTGGGATAGACTTACTTTTTTACAGATTGGATTAATGGTTCTCTGTAAATTTGTATTTAAGCATATGTATATCATTACTAAAAATATTATTAGTATCACTTTGCTTCTTTCGGGTATAAACTTGGACACTTATCTCACCCAGAGAGAGTTTGCTATTGCAGAAGTCAGCTCGCTCCATTGAAAGGATATGAAAAGAGGCTGCTTTAATTATTAATCCTACCAAATCAAAGACTCAATAGAAGGTTCTTAGAGTATTTGTTCTACTAGCTAGTAGCATAGGCCACACGCACTTCTCACCTAAATAGACATAAGGCCATAAGGGTGTTATGGTGCGATGATATAGTTGTATGGGTTGCATATTTTTTGGGTATTACCAGTTCAGAAATCCATACACCTTCCGGTTCCACCCAGTTATCGAACGCATACGGCCAGACCCAACCAAAAGCCACTTTTGTTACAAGGGTTTTTACCTCTCAAGTTCGATTCTCCATATGTCCTTTTCAGCTCAACAACGTGTCTAACCTCTAGTGAAGTACTGTCATCTTATAGGTCAGTTTAGCTACGTCTACATCAAAGGATTGCTTTTACAATTTCGAAACTAAAACTAAATGATTTGGCAATTGACAACCACACTCATATGTACTCCACCATCTAAATCTAGCAAACACATACAAGAAAAGAATCTAAGTATGTAATATTGTTTCACTACCAGTACCAGGAATGCGCATGATCGTGATTAATGTCAACCAAGAAAGAGGGGGCAGCAAAATGGTGCAAGAACAACTACCGTGTTTGAAGAAAAAATGGCGTGAAAGCTTATGCCTAACTTTCATACTCATATTTTCTTCTCATGCTGCTACTCACTACTCAGTATGTAAATCTAGTTAATGATCGCGATTAATGTCAACCAAAATAGAGGGGGCAGCAAAATGGTGCGAGAACAACTACCGTGTTTGAAGAAAATATGGCGTGAAAGCTTATGCCTAACTCTCATAATCATCTTTTCTATGCTGCTACTCAGAGGTAATATGAAAAAAGATAAAACAGATGATGCAGGTGCATGCTTTGGCTTTGCGATGAGATGAGGTTATATCAGTTATGTGTAGGTTGCCTAGTGTTAATTCTATTTGGAATTATGTAGCTACACAAAAATAGTTGTCCTGGTTTAAAAGGTAGGTTACTAATCGAGAAAGTAATGCTATGTAGCTAATTCAGAAATCACTAAGAGCAAAATTAACAAAAGTCCGATTTTCGGGCAAATAACAGTGATTAGAGCAAAGTAACTTCTTTTTAGCAAAGAACCAAAATCCAATCTTTAAAACAGAAAGCTGAGAAAAGAACCTGCCTCACTCGATGCCAAGCCAGTCGACGAAACAATCTTCGTGTAGAAATCAACGGCCGTCCACTAAGCGTTCTCCCCAAAACCTCTGCAAACAAAACCGTCCCATGGTCCACAACCGGCTGGCCAGCCACAGGGCCACCACTCAACGCCTCGTCATTTCTCACAACTCCCATTTTCCCATTCATCATAAACTCGTCACCATTCTCCTCAAAATCACACAACAAATAATCCAACTCTTTTTCATACAAAGGAAGCACTTCTTTTGTCAACATTGTTCCTAACATATCCGCGCCAATATTAACATCTAACTTATACTCATTACCCGAAACCACAACCCCTACGACAAAATCGCCCGGTTGGGGTCATAATACTCTACAAAAACCTTCTTATCATCATCCTCATTATAACCCTCCTCCTCAAGTGACACCTCATCATCACTACTAGTCTCATCTACAGTCTTCCCATCCCTAAAAAACTTATAAAAAGGCTCTAAAACCTCATCTTTATCAGGCTTACTGTTTTCAACTTCAGGGTCTTCTGGTGTACTAACTGGCATTGGTTTTGGTGATGGTTTACCTAATAGTCCAAGCTCTTCATTTTCATTTTCTTGGGTTTGGGTCATTTGGGTGTTTGTAAAAAGTTCATTTTTAGAGCAATTCAAGACATGGGTATTGCTAAAGATTGGATTTTGATAAAAGGGTTTTAAGGGTTTAGGATTTGGAGTGAATCTTGTTATTGGGGTTTTGCAGATTATGAAAGGATGAAGATGATTCAGAGACATGCCTTGTTGTGTAACATACGAACCAGTTATGTTTTATTTTGTACTTTTGTTTGGTTTCCTTATCTTGTTATATCTGATTGGGCTTGAAGAAATGAGCATTGTAAGACTTAAATGGGCTTTTGATTTGGTTTGGGTTTAGCCTATATCATATCTAGGGGTGTTCACAGATTGGGTAATATCCACATTAACCAAAACCAAACCGAATCGAACCGAAAATAATCGAATCAATTTAGAATCGAACCGAATTGGTCAAAACCGAACCGAACCGAACTAAATATTTGGTTATCGGGTTGGATATGGTTTTAATGATGAAACCGAAACCGAATCGAAACCGAATTCATATAAAATATATATTTTTCTATGTATATATATGGAAAAAATAATTAAAATTCTTTTAGTATAAATATTACATGATTTAAGCTTGAAAAAATATTTTGTGCTAAAATATATATAATTAAATAAAAAATAATTAAAATTATGTAATTCAAGTTATTCGGTTCGGTTTTCGGTTATAGGGTTCGGTTTTCGTTATTCGGTTCGGTTTTCGTTCGGTTGAATCAATTAATTTCGGTTCGGTTCGATTTTGGTTATACCCGAAAAAAAATTAACCGAACTAACCGAATCAATAACCCGATAACCGAACCGATGAACACCCCTAATCATATCAACTTACTTTCTCGCTTTATAATCATACAAGATTGCATGTAGAGATGCACTAATTAACCGGTTTTGAACCGAGCAAAAAAAAAAAATGCAAACAAAACAAAAACCGGATTTGGAAAAACTAATTTAAGTATAACCGAATCGACGGTTTGAAAACCGGTTTGCATTCTTTTGAAGTCAACCGGTTTGAGAACCTCTAATTATATGTATTTGTTTTCGTTCCACTATGTTAGAAACTTTCAAATTTTGTTTCGCTATCATACTTATTACTCATGTGTTAGGAGTGTTTTGATAATTTTAACATTGTGTTCTCGAGTATCACTTAAAAAAAGAAAGGAAGAAATTGAAGGAAAAAAAAATTGTGTTTTTGAGTATCACTTAAGAAGGGAAAGAAAATGAAAATGACTTGCAATAAAGGTGTTGACACTCAAAATTAAGCTGACAATGTTTATTTTCTACTGTATTTCTTTACTAAAAAAACTGAAAAACTTACAATAAATGTGTTGACACGTCAAAATATGTATGATATTAGAACGAAATTTGAAAGTTCGTATCATATAATGGAACAAATACACGTATGATAGTGGAACACGAGGAAAAGTATGTTGTTACTCTATAGCCTAAACCCATTTGGTTTTGGTATATTTTTAGCCCTTAAGGCTCAATTGAAAGTGACAATTTGTTCAAAAAATAAAAGCAAAACATATAAACGAATAGGTTTATGGTGTCGTTTAAAAGAATTATATGAGTGCTATGAAACTTACCTAGCTAGTAAGTAGTAGCTACTATCTATACATAAATTTTACGAACCATCGATTAAATATAGTAAAACACCCAAAGTTATGGTGTTGAAATAGAGTACTATGATATACTCCACAAAACGAGTTGTGGCTACGACATCAATTGCACATGAAACATGGTTTTCTCATAGCTCCAAAATTTATGTTGTTGGTTGATCCATTGTCGGAAAATTTGTTAATGGTTTATATTTATTGTGTCATGTTACATTTTTAAGACATCAAAATTTGGTTCATCACAAGTTAAGGGTTCAAACTTCGATATTTATGTATATTTGATCGAGGGTGACCAGGGAAGGTCAAAAATAGTCTTGAGATTTAACCCAATAAAGTCGCTCTCTCACAAATACAAATATAACAAACCATATCTATCCAAAACAAATTTCACAAATGACTCTTATAGCGTTGGTATCGAAATTTGGGTAAAACAAAAATATGTCAATTACATATATGTGAAAGGCAAACGAGCAACTCGAAGTTGAAAACAAAATTTACACATGGCCTAACAACTTAAAAAGCTTAACAACAAGATACTATGAAAAGTTTAACATGTTAAGCAATGAACACCACGACAAACAAAACTCTTTTAAATTTAAACTAAAAAAGTTGAAGTTTATGACTAAATAACACAAACTTGCTATTTCAGCTTATGATGTTTTAGGAGAGATAAGGTTTGAGTGAATGACAGAAGATATGGTTGCGTTTCATATGGTTGAATGTATACTCCTAAGATTGCTTGTGGCAGATCTTCTCTGATGCAAAAGCGTTTGTAAGTCATGGTATTCTTTGATATCTAGTCGTGATTTTGGTAAACGCATTTGCAACAAATATCACAATACAAGGATCGCTATGTGTAAACCATATTATAGAAGATATTATACTAGTAATTATAGTGAAAATGACACTGACTGTCGTTACTACGATACCTGGAGTATTGGAGGTTCTTCCAATGGCCTTGTATGCATGTATGAGTCATCAGAGCCTAAAAATCCAATTCGTGTAACCAATCCTTGGATTAGAGAGTTTAGAGAACTTCGAAATTACAGGGATGGTTATGTGTAGAATTTGCGAGTAGGCGATGTTTGGGATTACAAACTTGTCATGGCCAACTATACATATAATGATAGTAGGGCACTTGTGTTGAAATTATATAACATAACTATCATATATACAACACATAAAACATCAAAGAAACATGCGGAAGCGTATAAGAAAGAATAATGAATAATTAACCAACATAAACATAAAGTATGGTGACTTTTGATTCTAAGTGAACAAGAATCAATTCCACAAAACAAGAAGTGATGAACCCAATTGGGGTTTATAGGATTATAAATTACCTCACTGTTTTGTAATTCAATCCAAGATACCAACAAAAGTATGTTAGTCTACCACGTTAGCACACACGCGTCTAAATCAAATTAAAGTAATGCTAGTTTTAATCACACGAAAATATTTGTTTTGAAAAACAAAAGTATCGACACCCACTACACCAAAATACAAATTGGGGACGCCCATTTTTTTTGGGTCGACAATGTAGTCCCAAAATGTAGGTAGGACCCACACCTTTTCAACAAAAAGGGCAGTCAACTTAAAAGTTTTGGCACGAATGTCGTGCATTTTTGTAATTATTTGTTTTTTTATAATTTAAAATCTTTTTAATAAACCAGTCACATAAATAAATACATCCCGCCCTTTTTTTATCCCGCCAAACACTTTGGGACGACATTGTCGTCCCAAAGCTATAATCTATAATTTTTTTAAAAACTTTATAAACCGCTTTTAATTAAATTATTTAATTTTAAAAATTATTTTATTTAATTTAAATACTTTTATTTAATATAGAATTAAAATTAAATAGTTTATATTTATAATTAAATACTTTAATTTAAAATTAAATACATTTATAGAATTAAAAAAAATATTTAATGTGGAAGAGTAAAAGATCATGATGTGGATATTTTATGTGAAAGAGTGAATGTGAAAAAGTGCTTAAACAACTCAAACGAAACAACTCGCGGACAAGCAAACGAAAAAACTCGACAAGAAAACGAAACAACTCGTCAAACAAACTTTTTTACTGCTAATATTTCCCGCCATTATTTTCACGCCATTATTTTTACCGCTAATAGTTTCCCGCCATTATTTTTCCCGCCAAATTGCAACTTTATATATCCCGCAAAGTTTTCCTTATATATCCCGACAAAACATAAATAACCCAATCGTCAATTCCCACAAAACACACGTAACAATATAATGGCTGATTACACGCCGGAAAAAGAGTGGTCACTGGTTTTATCGTCGATATATATATCTTTACTCGAGTTCTTGATACGTATGGGTCAGAAATTTATGATGAATATGGTTCTTATAAGAACATAGACCCGTTGATGAGAGACGCGTTCGTAATGGTTAAGGAAAGAGCCATTCTGAGGTGTATTTGGACGGTGAAGCTAATGGTGTTGGAGGAGAAAACACTGGAAGTGAAGCAATGTTTGAGCGATTCGTCAAGCAAAGGAAGGAAAAGATGAAGTGAAAAAAGCCTATTCGATTACACATTTGATGATGCGGAAATAGGGTAACAAATCTTGAAGCATTGTTTGAGCAGTTCGTCAAGCAAAGGAAGGAAAAGATGGTGGGTTCTAGCACGTGGAAGTAGCAGGAAAAAAAAAATTGAATGGGCGATGTTTGTTATGGTCTATGTCGTGTGTATCATATCGTTTGAGTTGTTTCGTTTGCTTGCCGAGTTGTTTCGTTTGATTTGTTTCGTTTTGTTGTCAAGTTGTTTCTTTATTCATGTGTTATTTAGTATTGGAAAAGGGGTGTTTGGAAACCATAATCTTGTTAACTTAGAACATGGTCAAATTGAAAGGTACATAGTAATAAGTGAAACATAGGTATTATAAGAACCATATTCATTAAGAACAACAACAACAACAACAACAACAACAGCAGCAGCAACAACAACAACAACAACAACAACAACACTACTACATACGAAGATTTTCCATGTCACCTAACAGCTTACGAAGTAATGCATCCGACTGACATGCGTGGTATTCAGGAATCCTTGCCATTTCAAGTCTTGCCTCCAGCAACCTTACTCTTGTCTCTAGCACCTGTTTTTGTGATTCCAGCAAGTTTATCCTAAGATCTTTGTCATGGCAGCTCGAGCACTCTGTTGGTGCAGATCCAGAACCTTGAGATGTTGAACGAGAAGAGATTTGCCACGAAATAAATACTTAACGATAGTTAATATTTAACGAGTTTAGACTAACGGTCGTTAAATGTAAACTAAAAGGACTAGAGATGAAATTAGTGGACAAGAAGGATCTAGAACCCCTCTTGGGTCCTTATGGCCGGTCGTGGGTTTCAAAAGCCCAAGGGAAGATTAAACTTGTTCTCCAAGTCATTAGATGTGTATAAATACAAACCTCTTGTACTCATAAACCTAATCTTGGATCACCTTGAAACCTAATTTCTTTCTCCTCTCCTCTCCTCTTGGTTTGGCCGATCGTACAACCCCCCTCCCTTAGGGATTCAATTTTTCCAACTCCAAGAAACAAGTGTTTAGTTTTATTTGTAATTCAAGAACCTAGCTTTTTACATAAAATCGATATTAGTACGTGTGTACAAGAACGAAAAACAAATACAATTGTGTTTGTGGGGTCTTGGTATTCGACTTTTAAAAGGGTCGATTGTTTATAAACCCTATTTTAGGGTTTGGGGTTTTGTTCCTAGTTCTTGATATCGTGTGTTTCTTGAATTGCTAAAAGGTATGCATATTCTTTTATTCGGTTAATTAATTTACAAGTGTTATTCCTATTACTTCCGCTGCATGCTTTGATTATTTTTACATGTTTACTGTAATTGTTATGATTAGTAAAACCCAACAATGACGTGACATAACTTTTTGTTTTTGGCTTGAGTCACCATACGTAGTGCTCTTAATACAATATAACATATACTTTAGGTATATCTTAAGTGTATCTTCAATAAATTCGCCCTGATTATTGGAAAACTCATTTAGGAAAAAAGAGAGTTTGTTGAAATACTTTTCGAATAAGAATAAGTCAATGAATTTAGGCTTAAATATGAAGAGTATCGTGTTTGATACTACGATCACTTTGTGATTGATGTACTTGTTAATTTTATTGGATTATTGTTTTGTGTTTTGTAAATTATCTGTGTCCAACTCATTACAAACTGATTTGTTGATCGAAAGTCTAATAACCCTATGAGATTGAGTCAGCAAATGAGTTAAGAGCAAGTGTAAATGAATAGATCTTTTGTTAAGTAACTCGAGCTCGAGTTCGTTCTAGAAGAGTTATATCGAGCCTAGAGCTTGAGCTTAAGCTTAGGAAATGAGCTCAAATATTTATCGAGTTGAGCTTGAGCTTATATACGCTTGACTCGAGATATTATCAAAAATTTTCAGCTTCCAAATGATGTATATTTTTATTATGTACACTAGGCGACTACCCGTGCATAGCAACGAGATTTTATAGAGGGAGATACTTTTAGTGATAAAAAAATTTATGGGTTATTAACGAAAAATAATAAACGTTTGAGGATTTGGAGATTAATCATAATGTTTTGAAACCCGGTCCGACTCGGGTGGTTCAACCGGTTGAACCGTTCCAGTCGAAAAACGGGTCAATTTAAACAGGGTCAACTCGACGGGTTGGGTCGAAAAACCGGGTCAACTCGGTTTTCGATGTGTATTAATAGTTTCCTTTTGAAACATATGTGTATTAATAGTTGAAATTGCTCATAATTAATTTTTTCAACATTTCAATTTCTTAACTTTTTACATTTCACTTTGACCATTTTTGTTTTATAAATAGTATAGATTATGTTCTCTTTAAGACCCTATATATAAATAGAGTAATGATAGAGAGACCTAACTCATATGATTAAATTTATGCCTAAACACTTCATCATTTGACATGTGAAATGTATATTTTCTCTTTCATAATCCTCATTATTAATCTTGCCATGTGTCATCATCTTAGAGTTAGACATATCTTTAGGCATGAAGTTTAGTCATGCAAATCATTTTCCATATAAATATAGTAAGTGTAAAACCATAATTTTAACAGTATCAAGTATTTCATCACTAGCTCGAGCTGAATTCAAGTTTTGTCATATATTTTGATTTTACTTGATTTAGAAAAAACATTACTGCAGATAAAACGAGCTTTTCGAGCCAAGCTCGAACCGAATTCAAACTTTATGGATTTTGCTTGGTTGAGGAGGCAGCTACCTAGCCGTGTGATAATATTGTCCATACATTCTATTAACATATGGAGCACCACTTTTGTTGTATGTTTATCAGTTTTACCACCCATTGACTATGTGAAACTAAACATCATGTTATTTTATCGAATATCTGGAAATCTCTGGCACGAATATCTTTCTTTTGCTGTAAAAAAAGATAACAGTCTTGGTGAAGGTTTCTTGAATGCTAGTAAGGTTACCCTTCCTCTTAGACAACATAATGATTACTACCTCCGTCCTAAAATATAAGTCCGCTTTTGACTTTTCAAAGTCTTTCTCTTCATATTTTGACCGTAACTATTTTTTTTTCGTGTTATATAATAATTGATGCAAAATATATATATGGATTCGTGTTTCAAATGTATTTTTATTGGTATACTTTTCATCGAGTATCATATAGCACGAAAAAAAATAATTACAGTCAAATTCAGAAAATATGAACTTATATTTTGGGACGGAGGGAGTATTTATTAGACAACATGAGGATGGGTGACTAGTTTCATAATTCCAGAAAAAAATATACTAGTATTATAAAACCATTGCTTTATCTTTATGAATCATATCTTCAACTTTGTTACAAAAGTTTCTATTTTGGCGATTTTGGAGTGTCTGTTGTAAAGAATGCACGGCATTTATGTTACTTAGTTTATCAAAAGATATACGTAAAAATCAGTGAACTTGTAAAACACGACATTTATGTTACTTAATTTATCAAAAGATATACATTCAAGTCACTCCTATTAACACCAAAATCATAGAAGAGTATGCTTCCTATAAGTTAAATAACTTTGGATCTTGGCCATGATGGCCTTTTTATTGATTTTGACGATTAAATCTGGATGGGTCGAGCGTTGGGCCAACACACAAACTGATGTGTATGGGTTGGGCTTGAACAACGAGCTTACATATACTCTCGGTAAACCTTTACAACATGCCAACATGGTAGTATGTGTTGATAAAGATGGTTGTGTTTGAAGTTGTCGAGGAGATACTCTCAAGATTGCCTGTGAAAGATCTTCTTCGAGGCAAAAGTGTTTGTAAGTCATGGTATTCTTTGATTTCGAGTCCTTCTTTTGTTAAACTTCAATGTAAATATATTTGCAACAATAAAGATCGCGATAGAAGGATCGCTATGATTACATCATATCCAATGTCCGACGAGTGGGAAAACTACAATGACTGGAGTATTCAAGGTTCTTCCAATGGCCTTGTATGCATATATGCAAGAGATTATAATCGAATGATTGTTACCAATCCGTTGACTAGAGAGTTTGAAAAACTTTCAAAGCCACGAATAAGTCCAAGAACAGGCTCCTGGTATGCGCGATGTTTAGGTTTTGGTTATGATTCATCCACTGATGATTACAAAGTTGTTACCGCGATCTGCATAAATGGTTATAGGGCATATGTTCATATATTATCTTTGAAATCAAATAAATATAAAGATTTTGGAGTAGTCAATTATAGGTTTCATGATACCGCGCCTGGTATTTTATTCAATGGGGCATTTCACTGGTTTTGGTTTGATTGTGATGATGATGATGATACCACATACAAAAAGGTATCAATTGTGTCTTTTGATTTAGCTAAAGAGGAATTCAGAGAAATTCCCCAACCCAATGACACGAGATATGCTTGGAGTCTTAACAACACACTGGGGATTTTCGAAGACCGTCTATGCATATTTACTAGAATGATAGATGCTTACGATAATACACTCTTTAGCATTTGGGTTATGAGAAATTACGATGTGAAACCATCTTGGGAACTGTTGCCAATCACAAATTCTTCTGAGATGAAGGATCATGCTATACACTATATGCTTAAGGATACTAATGAGTATAGGAGCACGCCGCCGCCAGCTTACTATTGTGATGATAATATAGTGTTGTCGACAAGTGCGGAATATATTCGGTCACCTATCTTTAACCAAACCCTTGTGTCTCCTCATGTTATTAGTGGGAGCCCAAGTTGCGCAAAGAATAACAACAACACTGTTAAAGCAGGGAGTGTTAAGGTGAGCTCTGCTTATTATGTTCTTATTCCACCATCGTCTCTTAATCTTACACCTATATAAATCATACATATTTTGTCTTAAAACTAGGCATGATATACGACATTATACATCAAAAAGTAGATTAAAATTTTAAATTTAGAATGACTTTAAATTATCACGTCGAAACAAGCAATCATTATCACCTCACTTGGTAATCGTTTATCACTCGCAGCTTTCAATATGTATGAAACTTGTTTTCATATCTCTATAAATTGTTGTATTATCATCTGTATTTGTGATCAATGACTCATCGAAGCGGATTGTAAGGCGGGTACTCAGTCGATATGTAAATTGTAAAGGGAAATTCGACAGGATACGCCTCTAAGTGCTCCTTTCTAAAATAAAAGCCTTAATATGTCTCTCTTTGTATAACTCTGCTTCCCTTTTCAAAGTGCAACGAATGTTGTGAAAATCCAGATATCGAGGTTAGGATCAGAATGAAAGAGACTGTAAATGCTGAAAATCAAGGGTATTTTCAGAACATTAATTGCATGGTGAAAAAGGGAGCGTATTTATACAAAGAGTGCACTTATGAGCTGAAGTCTATTTTTGAGAGAGGCTACATTAAGAGACGTATGCTATCAAATTTCCCATTGTAAATTAATCTTGGCTGCCAATCATTTTCTTACATATCCTTTCCAAGGTTGTAGAAATAAGTTTCTTGATCCTAGTATTATAGATCAATTTTATTTAGGGTTTAAGTTTATTAAATAATAGCGTATTTTCTCCAATGTCATCGATATAGTACTGTACTAAATTTCGTTAATTAAATAGTCACGTCTTTTGATTTCGTGCTAATATGGTCAAAAGTGACCGGCCACCGGTAAAACCGTTACCAAAGTGTGAAATGTTATTTTTAGCAAAATGGTCCCTTGTGGTCTTTTTTTTGCAAAATCGGTCCTTTGCGTTTTTCAAAATAAGTCCTTGTACATTTTTTTCGCCTTTTTACGTTTTGTCCGTTTCTTTCGTTTTTATCCGCTTCCCACACTTTTTACGTTTTCATCCGCTTTTTATCCGTTTCTCCACGTTTTTACGTTTTGTCCGTTTTATCTGCTTTTTATCCGTTTCGACACTTTTTTACATTTTATCCGTTTACATTCGTTTTTATCCGTTTTGCCTAATTTTTACGTTTTTGTCCGCTTCCATTCCACGTTTTATATGTTTCGCCCGCTTTTTATGTTATTTGTCTGCTTTTTATCCGTTTTGTCTGCTTTTTACGCTTTTATAAAAAACACTTTACATTTAAAAAAAAAAAAAAAAACTTTCTTTAAAATTTACGCTTTTTTTAAACTTTTTAAAATTTACGTTTTAAAAAAAAAAAACTTTCGCTCGCTTTTTAAAAATTACGTTTTTTATAAAAAAAACTTTTAAAAACTTTAAAAAAAAAAAACTTTACGTTAAAAAAACTTTCTTTAAAATTTACGCTTTTTTAAAACTTTTTAAAAATTTACGCTTTAAATAAAAAAAAAACTTTCGCTCGCTTTTAAAAAATTTACGTTTAAAAAAAAACTTTTTAAAACTTTTTAAAAACTTTCGCTCGCTTTTTAAAAAACTTACCTTTAAAAAAAAAAAACTTTTTTAAAACTTTTTAAAAAAAATTTCGTTCGTTTTAAAAAAAAACTTTCTTTAAAATTTACGTTTTTTTTAAAACTTTTTTAAAAATTTACGTTTTTTTTAAAATAAAACTTTCGTTCGTTTTTAAAAAATTTACGTTTTTTAAAAAAAGAAAAAACTTTTTTAAAAAACTTTCGTTTGTTTTAAAAAAAAAAAAAACTTTCTTTAAAATCACAAGGGACCTTTTTGCAAAAGAAACAAACCACGAAGGACCATTTTGCTCAAAATAACTTTTGTCAAGTTTAGCGGTCGAAAAGTTACTCATGTATTATATTAGACGAAATCAAAAGTACATGACTATTTAATTAACGAAATTTAGTACACGCACTATACTCCAGACGTTGGAAAAAGACGTATTATTTAATAAATTTTAAACCCTTTTATTTATTAGTACCAATAGGAAGTAGAGGAGAAGAAGCACTACACTTAGGAATCAACAGCACGAAAACTTTGTTAATAATGTTTTCCCTTTCTTTAGCTGACTTGGGACTTAATTTTCCCTTATTCTACATGTTGTACCCAATTTGGAATTTGGAATCTATTTCTTCTTTTATATAATTCTGAAATCACTTGCAGGAGAAGGGAGAGACTGAGAAAGAAGAGGACGGGTCTAAGGTATAACTTAAATTTATCTTCTACTGGTTTTGCCCGTTTTAGAATCTTTAATAAATTCGGCCAATTAATATTTGGAAAACTCCTATGCAGGAAAAAAGAAAGATTGTTGAAATCCTTCCGGAAGAAGAAGGGAGGGTGGAAAAAGAACAAGTCAAAGAATTAGTATTTGAACAAGAAGGGTGTCGTGTTTTATACTAAGATCACTTTGTGATTGCTGTATTTGATAATTTTTAAGGATGATTGTTTTGTGTTTTGACATCTATGTGTGTCCACGTCATTTTAAACTGATATGTTGATCATCTGATGATTAAAGTCCTTGTTTTTCGTTCTTTAAGTGGTACAAACATTCATGGAGTAACATCAAATGACCCATATTATCTTGCATTTTTGCACCCCCGCATGCATATGAATCAAAGTTATATTAGCTGAGATATATCAAATGACTGATTAAATAAGTCAAAATTGTAGCTTTTTAAGTGAGATGAGTTTTCAGTTAACATCAAGATGGGTGACTAGTTTCATAATTTCAGAAAAAAACTTTCTTACAATAGTTTATGTTGTAAAGATTGCAGTTTGATTCAAAAAAAATCTTTATGAATGTACCTTACAGATTGTAACAATACTATTCTTTTGTACAAATTCCAATTTAAATGTTAGTCATCTTACATATTTTATGACGATGATTGGTTTGCTGGATATATGTATATTTGCTTTGCTTGCTGTTCAGATTTTGGCGGGTCAGGATGCATTAGGTCAGAGTTTATTGTCAAAACAATAAAACAATGTTTACGAGCATTGCTACCTTTATGCAAAATACTGTTATGCATATAAAATAATTCGCGTAGAAAGGACATTTTGGTTCATACTGAAATTTAAACTGCCAATAAATATTCCAAATGTTTGCCCCCACGAAAGTTTTTATGGTAACGCGTCCTGATTAGATGATCTCTAGAAATTAAGATTTTGTTAGATGTGCACAACGCGGATTGTTAGTCTCTGAGACGGAACTAGGTTGGGTCCTAGGGGTTCACGGGAAACACATGAACTTTTTGACGACCGCTCGTGGCGGAACTTAACCATTTATTTTTTTGGGGGATTTATTTTGGGGCGAATCGAGATTTGTTTGTAACCTCAACTAAATTACCCCTAAAACCTATAATATTTACACTAGGTGCCGTAGATTTTGGGGGGGCCGGGACCCTCCCCTGCCCTCAAAAGGTCCGCCCCTGGCAGTGTTAATATTTGTTAAAAAAAATCGATTTATTCCCGAAATGCAATGTTCCTAGTTTGTTTAGTACGTCCAGGTTCCGTCCCTACTTAGTCTGCGTTGAGGGCGTGAACTCTAACACGTGCGTAGTTGGCATACATGTTTATTCCCTTTTTTCCTTAATGCAATTTTTTTCAGCAAACACAAATATACAATCCATACAACACTTAATTTTTGGATGTAAGATATTTGGCTAGGTGGGTTGAGTTGGGCCAATACCTATTAAACACACAGCCTAATGTTTATGGGTTAGGCTTGAACAACAAGCATACACTTGTATCTATACATTCGGCAACCCTTCAAAATAAACGTATTTGCAGCAACAAAGATCACAATAGAAGGATTGTATCTTAGGATTTGCATGTTAGAGATGGTTATGTTTGATGTTGTCGAGGAGATACTCTCAAGATCGCTTGTGACAGATCTTCTCCGATGCAAAAGCGTTTGTAAGTCATGGTATTCTTTGATTTCAAGCCCTTATTTTGTTAAACTTCAAAGTAAACGTATTTGCAAAAACAAAAATCACAATAGAAGGATCGCTACACTCTCTTTCATTCTGATCTCACAGCGAAGTTCGTAAATATTGACCAGAATCATTTAATCTTTTTTTGAAGCTCAACCGAATCGTATTGAGGTTGAGATCCGAATGAAGGAGAGTGTAAAATATGGAAATTAGCTAGGGGTATTTTGGAACATTGGTTGTGCGTTGAAAAGGGGAGCGTATGAGGTGTATGCTGTCAAATTTCCCATTGTTAATTGATCTTTGTTGCTTATGTGGAGGTGACTACTAGGAGTTTAAGAAAGTTTCTAAACAAGTAGAAATAAGTCTCTCAATTCTCGTATTAGCGAAAGGTTATACCTATAGGTTCCATATTATAGATCATTCCTAGTCCACTAGTACCGATAGGCAGCAGAGCTTTGGAAGCACTACACCTAGGAATCAATAACACAAAAACTTTGTTAAAAAGTATCCTTTTTTAGCAGGCTTGGGACTTAATTGTCCGTTATTCTACAAGTTGTACCCAATTTGAAATTCGTTACTTGTTTCATCTCTTATAACATTCTGAATTCAATTGCAGGAAATGAGAGAGATTGAGAAAGTTTATAATGCAGAAGATGGAGAGGCTGAGGAAGAAGAGAAACACAAAGAAGAACGGGTCTTTTTTCACCGTCTATCTCTTAGAGAGGCGGATGCAATCATGAATGACCCACGCCAAACTAACGTGGCACGACGCCAAGCCGGCGCCACCATACCGGGCCCATCGAGCGGCAAGCCGCGAGTGAAGCTCATGGCTTGCGCGAAAGTTGCATTTTTTTTTGTTCTTTTTTTTATTTTAATTGGCTTTTGTGTGAGTTTGTGTTTTAACTAGGTACAATGAGTCTCAAAAGGAGTGTTTTGGTTTGGGTGATTAGTGATGGCCTGATGGGGCTTTTTGATGTGTGAGTGATAAAAGAATTGAAATGGAAAGAGGAAATTGTGAGGTGATATGACGTGACATAACTTTTTGTCTCTGGCTTGAGTCACCATACGTAGTGCTCTTAATACAATATAACATAGGGTGTAGATCTAGTGAGTAGAGAAAATATAATAAAAAGAATGAGAAATAGTTTTAGCCACACATTTCAAATGAATAAAAAGAAATTAATGGGAGTTGCAATTTTTATTGTAGGTGCATCTGAAATGTGCGGTTGTGGTTACTTCTCATTCTTCTCATTTTACTATTATTTCTCATTTGATCCTTACTCATATAACATATACTTTAGGAGTTTAGGTATATCTTAAGTGTATCTTCAATAAATTCCCCCTGATTATTGGAAAACTCATTCAGGAAAAAAGAGAGATTGTTGAAATACTTCTGGAATAAGAATAAGTCAATGAATTTGTACTTGAACATGAAGAGTATCGTGTTTGATACTACGACCACTTTGTGATTGATGTACTTGTTAATTTTATTGGATTATTGTTTTGTGTTTTGTAAATTATTTGTGTCCAACTCATTACAAACTGATTTGTTGATCGAAAGTCTAATAACCTATGAGATTGAGTCAGCAAATGAGTTAAGAGCAAGTGTAAATTAAATGAATAGAGCTTTTTTTAAGTAACTTGAGCTCGAGTTTGTTCTAGAAGAGTTATATCGAGCCTAGAGCTTGAGCTCAAGCTTAGGAAATGAGCTCAAATATTTAACAAGTTGAGCTTGAGCTTATATAAGCTTGACCCGAGATATTACCAAAAAATTTCGAGCTTCCAAATGATGTATATATTTATTATGTACACTAGGCGAGTACCCGTGCATAGCAATGAGATTTTATAGAGGGAGATAGTTTTAGTGATAAAAAAAATTTATGGGTTATAAACGAAAAATAATAAAAGTTTGAGGATTTGGAGATTAAACATAATGTTTTGAAACCCGGTTCGATTTGGGTGGTTCAACCGGTTGAACCGTTCCGGTCGAAAAACGGGTCAATTTAAACCAGGTCAACTAGATGGGTTGGGTCGAAAAACCGGGTCAACTCGCTGGGTTTGAAGCATCCCGGGTCAACTCGGTTTTCGATATGTATTAATAGTTTCCTTTTGAAACATATGTGTATTAAATAGTGTATTAATGGTTAGGCGAAATGGAGGGCGGCGTCGGGAGTCCTCTGTGACAGGAACGTCCCATTAAAGCTAAAGGGGAAATTTTAGAGAGTGGCGATTAGACCGGCTATGTTGTACGGATCCGAGTGTTGGCCCATCTCCAAGGCCCATGCTTACAGGGTAGAGGTGGCCGAACTAAGAATGCTGAGATGGACTTTTGGTAAAACCTTGCTTGACATGATACCGAACGGAGTTTTTAGAGAAAAACTTGGCGTCGGAAATATTATCTTGAAGATGAGAGAAGGTAGGTTGAGGTAGTTCAGCCATGTCAGGAGGAGACCTCAAACAACGCCGGTTAGAAGGGTTGAGGCGCTGGTAGTAGATGGCGTGAGAAGAAGGGGCAGACCCAATCTTAGGTGGGAGGATAGACTTAAGCTAAACATGTCGGAGCTTCTCTTGTCGGACGACATGACCTCATATAGGAAGGGGTGGAGAGATAGGATTAGACTCTGCGAGTAGATTTGGCTAGGGTCTTAGGGGGTTTAGGTGGTTTTTGGTGGGTTTAGGTTTCTTGGCGCCTTTTTGCTTTTGCCGTAGCCCTAGGCCCCGTGCGTTTCTTTGCTTTTGCTTTGCTTTGCTTTGTGTTTTTCTGGTTTGCCTGCTTTTCTTACCTGTTTTTCGTTTTTGGTGCTTTGTTTTTGTTGCTCTGCCTTTCTTTAGATCTGTGCGTGTTAGGTTTCTGCCTTGATTTATGTTGCTCCCTTTGGTCTGCCTGCTTCTCTTTGGGTTTTGTCCCTTTGTTTTTATATTTGTGCCCTGATTTTGTGTGCCTTTTCATGTGTTTTCTCCCGTGCCCCTTTGCTTTGTTTTCTTGCTTTCTTGTGGTTTTATTATCTTATGCTTTCTTCTCATCTCTTTCTCACCCGCACACCTGCACTTGCCGGAGGTCTCGTTGGAAGCAGTCTCCCTACTCCCGGGTTTACCCGGGGGCAGGGGTAGGATTTGTCTACATTCTTACCTCCCCCATACCCCGCCCCGGCGGGATTGGGTCTGTTTTTGTAGGAAAGTATTGGACATGATGGTTTAAAGAAAAGTAGTATTTTACTTATCATTTAAAAAAAAAGCCGGTCTCTACTCACACGTTGGCTCTATTCGTCTCCTACCCCAACCTTTTAACCTTTTTATTAATTAATAGAGTAAATCTTTACTTTAATATATTAACATTTAATTTTCTGTTTTTTATAGAATATTAAGAAGCCGTCTTGAATTGCATCAATGTTTTGAAATCCGGTTCGATCCGATAGGGTTGCCGGTTAAACATGTTCCGGCAAAAAAAAATAAGTCATATTAAATCAGGTTTGTTTTTAATTCTCGAAACCCAATTAAACCAACCGGGTTTTAATTGACCTGAGTTAACCCGGTTCTCGAAACCTAACCGGGTTTGATATTGTATTTCTGGTCCTCTACACCATTAAGGTCATGCCTACTTCATTATGTTGTTAAAAAATTCGACATAACATGGTTTCTATTATGCGATCCAAAAGTTATCTTTTGTAAAAACTTTATACAAATAATAATGAAATTATCATACACTTTTACATGATATGAGTGCTTTTATGCATATTTATGTGTAATTTTATGAAACATGGTTGCTATAAAAATTAGGGTAAAAACTATAAAATAGCCATGTATTTTTTGAGATTGTCCGTTTAGATCCATTTACTTTTTTGTTATGTTACTACATCAACGAACTTTCAAATTTGTTCTGACTTTACCAATATGAATTGGGCTTATCAGTATTGTATTTTTGGATAAATAAGTATTTGGGCTTGCAACTATTTTTACAATTCATATAAAACACGTATTTTACACGTATGCTTCAAGTATTAGATAAAATTTTCTACATAAAAATGAGATAACATTTTAGTCTTATGAAATAAAAAATGTTCTTCCATTATAGCTAATTAGCTTTAAAGACAACTTTATCCTGATAGGCTTATATGGTATAAAAAGATAATAGCTTGAGTTACGAGTTACGACTATGACGTAATTTACAATGATGGCGAGAAAATCGGCTCATTATTTATTCTTTGTCCAATTTGACAACATATTTGATATTAGCTTCATGAACAATACATCACAATATTAAATGTATTATTGTTAATTCATAACAGTTAGCAATATTTAGATAAACGCAATAACACAATAAGCTAATAAATGGTAGTGTATCTTTTAATTAAATATGTTTAATTAGCTTTTTAATATAAGGCTCACCATTATAGAATGGCCAAGAAACCAAATAATACATAATACGATAACAAACAAGAAACCAAGGATACTTCCATGATAATTTCTACACACACTTTCAATACAAAACTTACATACACATTGCCTTTATGACTCGATTCCCACAAATCGTACCTCTGGCTTCCAAACCCAAATTAAATACATCGTCATACATTTGAAATGGTTTAGTTCATACTGAATAAAAAAAATTAGGGCAAGCACTTATTATACATCAGTACTTGGGTCATAATTGGTCATTGGTGGATTTGGGCTAAGCTTGAATACTTAACCGAAATTTTGGATTAATATTGGACCTATCCGAAAATTTGAGTTGGGCTGGTAATAAGGATTATTCTTTTAGGAGCTAAATATTGTTATACCAAATTTTATTAATGATACTTTGAGCTAAAATTAAGTTGTTGTTTGAACTAAATTTTGCTAACTGCACTAAGGTTGGTTTTGGCCTTTCTAATTTCACGAGGTTAACTATTTCACATGGTTAAATTTTATACGTTAACGAAAATGTGCCTATAAAACACGTTTCGATTCGAGTAACCGCTGATATTTAGAATAAAAACTAAAATCGAACCGCGATAAGATGGTTTATCCGATTTCTGGTTTTTTCTGATTCGATTTTTCTTAGTTATCATTTTTTGTGGTTTCGGATTGAGCGGGTTGGATTGGTTTGTCAGTTTCACAAATTTATTTAACACCTATATCCATAAAACTTAGTTTTATATGAATCAAATAGATATTTTGAACAACGAAAAAATATTGCTCACTAAAATATTTATTATCACAATTGTATAATAAAAAAGATTGCCATTAGTTAAAGAGTTGAAATATGTCACATGAAATTCTTGATATCTGAAAATTTATTGTCAAAAACAACATAATAAACTAAAATACATGATTCGCCAAAAAATTTTAGTTCAGGGTACTCGCCGCCGCAACGCGCGGGTACCCTGCTAGTATAAATATAGTAAGTGTAAAAACATAATTTAACAGTATCAAGTATTTCGAGACTAGCTCGAGCTGAATTCAAATTGTCATATATTTTGATTTTACTTGATTTAGAAAAAACATTATTGCATATAAAACGAGCTTTTCGAGCCAAGCTCGAACCGAATTCAAACTTTACGGATTTTGCTGGGTTGAGGAGGCAAGCTACCTCGTCGTGTGATAATTTTGTCCATGCATTCTATAAACATATGGAGCACTACTTTTGTTGTATGTATCATCAATTTTACCACCCATTAATGTGAAACTAAACATCATGTTATTTTGTCGAATATCTGGAAATCTCTGGCATGAATATCTTTCTTTTGTTGTAAAAAAAGATAACAGTCTTGGTGAAGGTTTCTTGAATGCTAGTAAGGTTACCCTTTCTCTTAGACAACAAGTCAAAGAATTATTGAAATCCTTCTGGAAGAAGAACAAGTCAAAGAATTAGTATTTGAATAAGAAGAGTGTCGTGTTTGATAATAAGATCACTTTGTGATTGTTGTACTTGATAATTATTATGGATGATTGTTTTGTGTTTCATAATCTATCTGTGTCTAGCTCATTTCAAACTAATTTGTTGATCATATGATGACTAAAGTCCTTGTAATGTAAATGTAAGTGGTTCGGACTTGATCGAACTTTTTTGCAATTCTGGAAAGTCTAATAAACCCTGAGATTGAGTTAGCACATGGGTTAGACTTGCAACAAAAAAACAACAGTAATATAATGTATGTGTATCTAGACCATGAACAAACTGATTTGGAGTATTGGAATGTCAATAATGATAATGATTCATCTGTAATTAAAAATTTGAACCATATTTCTGTTTGTGGTACTGACAATGGCCATCTTCAAAAACCACAAGTAATGATACTGAACTCGTTTTGCTGAGATTAAAGATTGTATACCTTCTTGTCTGTTGTGGCAGATTGCAGTTAGCCTGTAGGTTCTACACATGATTTGATTCAAAAAAGATCTTTATGATTGGTTTGCTGGATGTGTGTATAACTGTATATGCTTTGCTTGGTGTTCAGGTTTTGTCTAGTCAGGATGCTACATGCGTTGTGTCAAATGTCCTCTCCGAGCCTGTTTATAATTGATTAAACTTCATAGTAATTTTGTGAGAACAATAAAACAATGTCACGAGTGTGACATTTCTACGATTATGCAATATATTGTCATACATATAAAATAATTTGTATACGTGAGGCAGAGAATTGTTTGTTGTATAAATAAGACTCAGATTTGCATTTCCGCGTTGAGAAGGACATTTTGGTTCATTTTGAGATTTAACCTCTCGATATAGATTTCAATTTTTTGCTCCCACTTGAAAGTTTTCTATGGCGGCACCCCTCGTTAGATGATTTAAGTAATCAAGATATTGTAGATGTGCACTACACGGATTGTTAGTCCCAGAGACGGAACTAGGGTGGGTCCAGGGGTTCACGAGACACATGAACATTTTTGGCGCAGTGCTAATATTGTAAAAAAAACATTGATTTTTTCCGAAATGCACTGTGTTCCTAATTCGTTTAGTATGTCCCTTTTTTTTTTTTTTTTTTTTTTGGAATGGTGAGCATATATAACTTCAAACAACATTTACAAATAAAGAAAATGGATTGGACATGCCCAACTCCATGACACAACTCCTATAATAGCTAATCTGCAATGACTAAACATTGTCACATATCGGATACAAAACACTTGAAATCTGATGACACTATACTATTCCTCTGATGAAACGAACTCCATGTTTTACATTTGGGCAAATGTTTTTAAAAGCACCATACTTGACATCATGTGTTTTTCTGGGTAGCGAACTAATTTTATTTTGCTTTTGTGGATACTTTTCTTTCAAATTCATCCTTTTGTAGGTATTTTGCATTTTATTTTGACATTTTTGCCCCTCACCGCTAATACAAATTTTTTTTTCCGAAGGACAAAAATGTCATAAAGTACTTACAAAAGAAGAATTTAAAAGAAAAATATCCACAAAATAAAAAAAATTTGTTCGATAATCCAGAAAAACACACGATGTCAAGTATGATGCTTTTTACAAACATTAGCCCTTTACATTTCCCATATAAGAGAGCTCCATATATCATTCAGCCCACATCCACAATGACATATAGAGACCCTTACTAGCCATCACCATGTGAGCTATAGCACTCTGACTCAATCAAAGAGGGGCTATACCCAATTGATTACATTTCCTAGCCGCTTATCCTCAAAACCACATGTGGCATCGTCAACCGCACCAAATACAGTTCAAAAGATAATGAGGCCATGCATCATCAATTAGGGGACACGCACCTTCAATGAGAAACCAACCTAACCTCCAAAACTAAGTCCTGTTTTCGTCCCTACTTAGTCTGCATCGCGGGCGTGATCTAACACGTGTATAGTTGCCTATTCTAAATATTGGTTAAACTTAACTTCAAGTGGACGAGAGTGATGAGAAATTCATAAAATTTAAAAGCTAAATCTTTAGAATTTATTTTTAAACGTCATGTTTCGTTATTATATAGTTAGCCAGACATGACCTCCATTAGCCTGGCCACAACACTTTCTAGATCTATATTTGAACACTAAACAATTTATATTACCAAACTTTTAGATGGTCGTGAGCTCTAACACGTGTAAACTTTGCATGTTTTTTTTTTTTTGAAACTCAATTTCTATATACCAAAGGGCACTTACCTTGTTAATACATGACCCTTTATCTGGTGGATGTGACATAACGGGCCATAGATGGGTTGAGTGTTGGGTCAATACACAAACTGATGTGTATGTGTTGGGCTTGAACAACGAGCTTAAACTCCTATATATACTCTCGGTAAACCTTTACAACATGGTACATGTTAATAAAGATGGTTGTGTTTGATGTTGTCGAGGAAGTACTTTTAAGATTGCCTGTGAAAGATCTTCTCCGATGCAAAAGCGTTTGTAAGTTATGGTATTCTTTGATTTCAAGTCCTTCTTTTGTTAGACTTCAATGTAAACATATTTGCAACAAAGAGGGCAATACAAGGATCGCTATGTGTCTACCATATACATATGAACATAATGCAAGGGTCCTCGAGTGGCATTACTACAATAGCTGGCGTATTGGAGGTTCTTCCAATGGCCTTGTATGCATGTATGAGTCATCACGGCCTGAAAATCCAATTCGTGTAACCAATCCTTTGACTAGAAAGTTTAGAGAACTTCGAAAGCCACCAACTATGGATTTTGCGCATATGCACTGTTTGGGATTTGGTTATGATTCATCTACTGATGATTACAAAGTTATTATGGCGGTTTATAAATATAGTGATCGTAGGGCACTTGTTCATATATTATATTTGAAATCCAATGTCTGGAAACTTTTGGGACATTTCAGTTATAGGTTTGATCATGACATGGAAGCCACGCCTGGTATCTTATTCAATGGGGCACTTCACTGGTTTTGGTTTGATGCTAATTATACCACGAACAAGGCATCAATAGTGTCTTTCGATTTAGCTAAAGAGGAATTTAGAGAAATTCCCCAACCGGATCACACGAGATATGTTTGGGGTTATGGTAGCACACTGGCGATTATTGAAGGCTGTCTATGCATATATACTAGAATGATATATGCTTACAATACACCCTTTAGCATTTGGGCTATGAAAAACTACGATGTGAAAGCATCTTGGGAACTATTGCCAATTACAAATCCTTCTGAGATGAAGGATCATGCTATACACCATATGCTTAAGGATAATATTCAACCTCCTTACTATTGTGATCATAATATAAAACTGACAAAGTGGGCAGGATATATTTGGTGTCCTATCTTTGTGCAAACCCTTGTATCTCCTTATGTTAATGATGGTAGACCAAGTTATGCAAAGAATAACAACAACACTGTTAAAGCGGGGAGTGCCAAGGTGAGCTCTGCTTATTATGTTTTTGTTTCACCATCTGTCTCTTAATCTGACTCCTATATAAATCATATATGTTTTGTCTTAAACTATGCATGACCGACAACTGACGACCGACCGACGCCCGATTCCGACTGACAACAACCGACACAAACCGACCTTAACTCGGGTCGGGACTCGGGATGGGTTTTCAGCCTTGTCGGGCAGTCGGGTCGGGAGTCGGAATTGTTTCGGGATAACACAAAGAAAACCATACAAAGCGGTTTGTTTCGGGACTCGGGTCGGGATTCGGGATTACCCGAACTAAAATCGGTCGATTGGTTAAATTTTAACCTTGTCGGTTTCAGGATGTGTCGGGATCGGGTAGGGACGGGTCGGTTTCGGCACGATGATCAGCCCTACTTAATTAGAAAAGATATTTATGGGGTATATTTTTTGTAGCGTAGGTCGTTCTTATTGTTGCAAAAAAATCGCATGTAGATCATCGAAGAGATAAAGCTGATGTAATGGATGAAATGAAAGTCGTTGATAGTCGTTACTGTGTCCAGCCTAATAGTCATTATACATCAATCTTCTTAGAAATGTTAACTTTACTCGATTTGAGTATATACATCAAGCAGGGAAGAGATCTAGTAAGAAGAAAAACTAAAATGAGAAGAATAAGAAGGATTTCTAGCCACATATTTCAAATAAGGAGGAGAATTTTAAGGAGATCGATCCATTTTGTAGATCATCCGAAATGAAATGGTTGTAGTTTCTTCTTATCATTCTTATTTTAATTATTCTTCTTATTTGATCCTAACTCTATACATCAATAGTCTCATGTTTCATAAAATGATTAGCAAATAGATGGAACACCAAAGTAACACATAAATTAGTAAGTAAATCCAAATGCTAATTCTTACGGTGTTATACATTTATACATAAACTGCTTTCATATTTTCACATTTACTGAAAAGTTATCGCTAAATTAAAAGAGAAAATAAAAGGTTTTAGGCAAATGATTTTGTAAAAACCTCACAAATACACTAAAAAGTATGTGTTATTATAGCTAAAATAGCTCACATTAAAAAGCAAATGTGTGTGATCCGATATATAACACACAAGTTATCTATTCACAGTTCACACACATACTTACAAAATATACACATCAAAACTTAAAAGGACGGTGGAAAACGACACTCATTTTCTTTGTAATTAGATAGCTACCAACACGTATGTGTAAGAATCTGCCAAATGTATACATGAAGTTAACAATAGGTTTTTTCTAACTTGTGTCTTAGGGCACAAGTTAAACACATCATAAATACACAAAAAGTACATAATGACTCACATAAAAATACATAAGTTAGAAAAACCCTTAACAATATTATGTGAGCCAAAATATAAGTTATACTTTTATGTGGATCCTCATGCACTTTTTCGTGAGCCACTGTGTACTTATGATGTGCTTAACTTGTCCCCCTAAAACATAAGTTAGAAAAACCCTTAACAATATTATACCACCACCAAAATGCACTTTTATCTTCATATAAAAATGTAAATTAAGCTTTTGAACTACTAGTTTTAATGTAGCTATGTGAGAATGTAATTTGAGCTTTTGAACTATTTGTTGTTTCGCAACAACGTGAAGGAGCTTCTCTTACATGAAAACATGACATTTTATGACAACGAGCGGAAGGTTAGAATTAAATTAGGAGGTTAAATGGTATAAAACGTCAAAATAAGAATTTTTGCATTAATATTTTGTTTTTTTACATTAAAAAAAGTATAAAACGTCAAAATAAAAAAAATAAAAAAACTTCACTCAAAATTTTTTATACATTAACATCATCTACCTTGAAGAAAAAATTCAATTTTTTCTAGAACCTTTGTATAAGTTTTTCACGTTAAATAGAGTATTCCTTAGTATTGTATTCCTTTTTTCACTTAACGTTATCTTAGCGGGAGTCTTGTAGCGTTGCTTTTAAGTCTGCTAAAATAAATGTTAGATAAATAATGTATTATAATTTATTATTTTATTTTGACACAACTAACTTAATGGCCTAATAACTTGGGTTCAACACAAGTGCACTACTAACCCGCCAAGTGTAGCCCATCAAACTAAGACCCTAAATACACCACGACCCTAATTAAAGTCATTTGTAAATCCTAATCTTAACTCCATCCGCCCCCACCTACTTCTCTCTCAATCTGCATCTACCTAAATCCTTCATCACAAACACATCTTCATTCATTTCATCCACATCAAACCGAACACAAACACAACCTTAAGGTTGTTGTTAATTGAATGTAAATGTAGTACGAATAAGGTCACGGCTTTGAACACCCTTCGACGAATAGAATCAAACCAGACAAACTCTTTAACTCATTTGGTTACGGCTTCAAGATCTTATTGAAAAGGTCTAAGGTAGGTTTGGATGTTTTGTTTTGTTTTTTTTTTTCGTATAATTATTCATTTCTATGAACGAATGAAAGAAGGAATGAACTGATGTGGTTTGTTCTTTCTTTGTATATTCAGATATTATCAAAGTCATAGATCGATGATGAAAAATCTTTCTTGTGTTTGATCTTTAAGGTCAAATAAGCTATTGTGACACGAAAAGAAACTGTGATCCTTTTTGTTCATTTTGTTTCGAGTGTTGTTGTAGTTGAATGAGATGGGATTTGTTGGATTTGTTGTTCGAGAGGTGAGGGGTGATGGGATTAGAATAGAGGTGGATTTGGTTTCTTTGCTTGAAGAAAGAGATGGGATAGGCTAGATGTTGGGTTATTGTTGTTTGATTGTTAGTAAAATCCATTGATTGGATTGTTATATTTTAAGCTATATTTGGGCGGTGAATGAAACCATTTAATAGCAGTATGATATATGCACATACCAATGTATGAATGAGATGTAGAAGTGATATTCAACAATGTTGACAAAAACAATTTGTAGATGTAGTTTAATCTTTCTCTAAGTTGTCGTTAGATAATTAAATATAAGTGGGATTTTTCTTTTTTCGTTTGACTTAGAACCAAGGATGACCAAGAACATGATTTAAGGTATTTTAAGTATTCTAATAATATTTAATGCACAAATTGTGTTTAAGTTAGTAGTACATTTTGGTGAAATAATTGTATATTTTGGTGATGTGGTGAATTAAATTGTGTATTAATTGTATATGTTGAATATTATTTTTTTTAGTTTTATTTGTGTTTTAAAAACTTGTAAATAATGATTCCTTACTTGTATTTGCTTAAAAATCTATTTTAAGAAATCCTAAAAAAATAATTAGAAGGGAAGTGTCTTCCTCTATTATAAGTAGTATAGATAACTATCATAATCCACTTAACGTTGACCACTCAAACTTACTAGTAGTAGATATTTTGAGTTTGCCTAAAAATCATCGACTTTGACCATTTGACCAAACCTCTCAAAAGATTACTCCTCCAATCTCATATTAAGTGTCAAAACTTTCAAAGTCTGCAAAGTTTTAGGAAATTCCACTAACTATACTCTCCACCAATCAAATATTATTTTTACCCCAAACAAATAGCTTTAAACAATGTTTAAATATCCATGCAATTTGATAGTACAAGATAATCTTATTATGGTGATATTAAATTTGTAAGGTCACAAGTTTAAAAGTCACACACCAAATAATAAATGCTACACATGTAAAAAAAATAGTTATCACAGCCTAAATTACTCACAAAACAAGGAAAGGCGGTCACACACGTTAGCTATACCTCTAAACTACAATATAATATTGTCAACTACATAATACTATTGCTTTTTGTAATGCTTGAATCTGTTATCACTAAAATCTGGAGTAATAACTTAAAAGTTAAAACAATCCTATTAGAAATATACTCCCGCACTTAGATCGACTCAACACAATTTTCTTGAAAACTGTATATTTCTGATTCTATGCAACCACGCATCAGAATTATAGTTATTCGAAAATGATTCTCTGACGCTACAAATACATTTTGTTGAAAGAAACTTATGGGTCGTCGGAATTTTGTAGAAAACTAGACACTGTTGCACTAGGCGCGGGTACTCGTGTAGTATTATAAAACTTATAGATTGTCATTTTTTTTTATGAAAGGTAAGATAGAAATTTACTTTCTTAACTTAAAAAATGGTCTAGAATACCTCAAAGATTGCCCATCGTATCTATAACCATTTAGAAGAATGTTTTAGAGTATTTATTGTTAAAAACACTTGAATATTATGGAACTTTTTTTTTATCATAACATCTTTGGTACAAAATCCAAGAAACTATGATCCAAAATCCATATGCTCCTTAAAAAAAACACAAAAATGGCGACAAAACCAATTCTCGAACACCAAACCTTAACATACATACTCACATGCCGACCAAAATACATACACAATACTTTCCTCTCACCACGTGACTACCAATTTAGTTGTAGCAGCACACCTATTTCTATCCCTAAACGTAAAAATACTTGCGACGTAAAAATTTCCATGATCATGACCATGCACATGAATTAACGACAACTAATCTTAAAAGGGTGTTTGATATATTGAATGAATATGAAACAATGTCCTTTGATCATCATCATGTCATTGAGCAGTCTCTGCGACTTGGCTAGGGTTTGGTGAGAGAAATAAAATGTTAAGCGAGGTTAGAGTTCTCGATTCACCGTTTCCTCTTAGTGAAATGGTGGATGATACCGTTCTTGAGGTGGATAAGAAGGCAAGTTAGTTTATTAATAATTTTTATAAAGAGTTGAAGATGCAAAAAGCGGATCGCCATTGAACCGCACTGCGCCTTGATGGACGATATCAATGGTAAAGAGAAGTGCGATGAGTTAGTTGTTTGTGTTTAAAGAGTGTTATTATCACAATTCTTTCATATCACACGAGGACATATTATCACAACTCATTCATCACATACACGCACATATTATCACAACTCATTCATCACACATAAACACACACACACACACATTGATTATCACATTTCATTCATTCATCACACACAAACACACACTGATTATCACATTTCATTCATTCATCACACACACACACACACTGATTATCACATTTCATTCATTCATCACACACGCACATATTATCACAACTCATTCATCACGCACATATTTGATAATTAATTCATCACACAAACACACACACACACACACTAATTGTTACAATAAGTTAAATTATATATCTAATGCTTATGTCATCAAGCATAAACTCAAACACATTAGTTATAGCAGAAGATCAACTATCTCTGTTTCTATAGAAGTCATTCATCTCAACAAAAAATAGATACTCACAAAAAACCTAAAACAATGCTTACATCATCAATTAAATCAGAAAAAAAAACACTAACAAACAGAGATTTATAAATACAATTAACGCTTGTCATCAAACTAGACCAATAAAAAGACTCACTGTACTTAAGCGGTAAGGACGTATCTTCTTCTTCTTCATCAGAATAGTAGCTTGATTGACTCGACTTATCTTCTTCTTCGTCGTCAGTCTGATAGCTTAATTGACTCGATCGTTCAGCTCTGTACACAAAAAATTATACAATTAGTAGCGAATTATAAAAGTGATGACGTTTAAAGAGTTATAAGTATAGATATACTTCTTCATTTTTGAGAATTGAGAAGAGTGTAACTGTGTGTATTTGTGTGTGTGTGTTTTTGAGAGAGGGAAATGAAATAGTGTTTGAAATTGTGATAGAGAAGTGGGAAGGGGATATTTATATGGTGGGGAGGGGTAGAAATGTAAATAGAGATTGAAAGTTGTTAGTTTGTTACGGAACCCGAATTGACCCGACCCGAGTTAACCCGAACCCGAATTGACCCGACCCGAGTTGACCCGAGTTCTAAACAAGGTCAGGTTCGGGTATGTTTTTTTAAGGCTTAACCCGATTTGACCCGACCCGAGTTGACACGAACCCGACCGGGTCAACCCGAATAACACCCCTATATATGGATACATTTTTAGCAAACCCTATGTAGATAAGGTTTGAGTGAATGACAAAAGATATGGTTTTTGGCAAAACCTTTGTAGATATACAGTGACGGATCTAGGAATTTCTTAGAAGGGCATGCACTATTTGATAGGATGTTTGGTAATTAAGTTAAGCTTACAATTTAGGTTTTTCGGTTCGGGTTTTCAGGTCGCCTTTTTTTCATGTTTAGCGGCTCGATCTGTTGATTAGTATAAGGAAAAGTGCAAATGAACTATAGTTTTCATCATTTAATAACTATTTTATCTTTTATTAGCACTCGCTACATAGTACACATACTATGTCTTGTCTTCATCACTTTTATCGTTAATTCTTTATAATATAGAAGCTCAAAGGGTTCTTAGTTTAAACAACAGATAAACAATTTTGCTGCTTGTATAAGACTAGAAATTTTCCCTGAATAGAAAATGATATATCTTAAGGTGTGTGTAATTATAAAGTCATATAAATAACACAAACAAGCACAAATCTTAAATTATCTACACGGTACATGCATGTACACCAATAGACAATAGCTAAGAAATATAAAAATGGTAAACGTAAAATAGAGTTATAACATTAAGAGCTCCGGGTACGGTGGCTGATGACTCAAGACATCACTCTCGGCGGTACACTATGGCACGAGACACCACACCAGGCCTTGGCTGGTAGACACTCGCGCCACCACCACCATCCCACGCGGTGGGTATTTCTCTTTTTTTCGTTGTTCGAGCTTTTCTATTTCATCAACATATATTTTGCTTTTGGTTGTGAGAGACTCACCAAGAAAAAAATGTTGTTGAGTTGTGCTGCTATGTTGAAGAGGCTTTGTTGGCTGTGTGAAAAAGATGAAGACTGTGTTAAAAAAAACCCTATAACAGTTTTAACTACTGTACTTTTTTTTAAAGGCCCATGGACTATGAGAAATTAATGGCCTATAAGATCCTTTTTTAAAGCCCAATCAAAAGCCTCGGTATATCTTTTTTACATTCTGAAAAAAGTAAATTTGATTTGTCTTAGAAAGTATATTGTTTTATTTAGAAATCAGGGGAAAAAAAAGAAAAAAAAATGCACGACGGGATCAGAAAAATGGTGTTTTGCGGTGTTTTGGTGTCATAGTTAAAACTGGTGTCATGGGCAAACGTGTCATGGGTGCTAATAATTGGTATCACAACATAAGTACAAAACAACATGTTTTTCTTAAGAAAACTCATTTTCTCAATAAAATCAAAGTTTACAATTAAATTTAATGCGGAAATAGGCCCATAATAAATAAGCGGTCCCCAAGTACAAATATTAGAGTCGTCTGTGACCATGCATGCCATTGCCCAAGCGCCTCCAATAGTAAACTATCGCTTCAATACCTGAAAATACATGCTAAAACTGTCAACACGAGGTTGGTGAGTTCATACGTTTGCATAAAAGTATAACGAGTTCAAAAGAGCCTTCCGATCATTGTGGCGCCTACAATGTCGCGAAAACAAAGTTTACCTTTAAGCAAAATATTAAGGTGTACCACAAGGTTTTCAAGTGCAAATCAGTTCTCATAAACAACCACTTGGACCATATCAAAAATCGAACACTACAACGAATATAGTGTTACGCATACTAAGTCATAAACATATAAGTAACCATCTCACTCTAATCACATACATATACCAAGATGTTATACGTCATGGCAAGTTAATGCAACCACAAATCCAGGTGCCACCCTGGCAAATTGGGGAAACAAGTCCAGACGGGGTGGTCAACCACAATAGATCTATCTATAACATTAGTTAATGACCTAATAGTGGCCAGTTAAAGAGATACGAAACCTTAGCCTAGCACGTAATAGCTCACTAAAACATTTCCATGTCCAATCAAAACAGTTTTCAAGCATTTGTGTCCACATAAAAACATATTCAAACCAAATCACGCATATCATCAAACAGGTAGCAATTGCTTATTCAAATAAATCAAATGGTGAATTTAGTAAAAACGAGAATGTATTCTCCTCCAAATTGTTTAAAAGTAAGTAAAAACGAGCCATTATACCACGCGGTGGGTATTTCTCTTTTTTTCGTTGTTGGAGCTTTTCGATTTCATCAACATATATTTTGCTTTTGGTTGTGAGAGACTCATCAAGAAAAAAATGCTGCTGTGTTGAAAAGGCTTTGTTGGCTGCGTGAAAAAGATGAAGACTGTGTTAATAAAACCCTATAACAGTTTTAACTACTATACTTAGAAAGTATATTATTTTATTTAGAAATCACAGGAAAAAAAAAAAGAAAAAAAAATTAGTGTTATGCCAAAAAGGGTGTCTTGGTGTCGTATCTAAAACTGATGTCATGGGAAAAAAATGCCACCACACTCTACACCTACAGCTCTAATAATGCATTTAATTTGTATGGTGGATATTCACTCTTATCTTCATTGTCTACTTTCTTCTTCCTTTAACAATAACAAAAAACTTGTGCATCTTCTTCTTATTACTATTAGGTTTCTTAAATTTAATATTTTGCTGTAGATCCGCCCTTGGTAGATAAGGTTTGAGTGAAGACAGAAGAAGATATGGATTGTTTTGATGTTGTGGAGGAGATACTCTCAAGATGTCTTGTGAAAGATCTTCACCGATGGAAAAGCGTTTGTAAGTCATTGGAATTTTCGATATCAAGTCCTTCTTTTGTTAAACGTATTTGCAACAATAAAAGGATCGCTATGGATCCAGATTATACATCTAATAATCATACCTGGAGTGTTGGAGGTTCTTCCAATGGCCTTGTATGCATGTATGAGTCATCAGAGCCTAAAAATCCAATTCTTGTAACCAATCCTTTGACTAGAAATTTTATAAAACTTGAAATGCCATCCACTATAGGCAATGTTAGGGGATTGGCGAATAGGCGATGTTTGGGATTTGGTTATGATTCATCCACTAATGATTACAAAGTTGTCATGGCCAACTATAAATATAGTGATAGTGGTCATAAGGCATTTTTTCATGTATTATCTTTGAAATCAAAAAAATGGAAACATATTGGAAAAGTCAGTTATTCGTTTGATCATGAGGAGCTAGCTACGCCTGGTATCTTATTTAATGGGGCGCTTCACTGGTTTATGTATAATGCTGAAAGGGAAGTAGTCATAGTGTCTTTTGATTTAGCTAAAGAGGAATTTAGAGAAATTCCCCAACCTGATGACACATATGCTTGGAGGCTTTATATCACACTGGGGATTTTCGATGGCAGTCTATGCATATTTACTAGAAGCATGCGCACTTCCGAAATTTACTATTTTAGCATTTGGGTTATGAAAAATTACGATGTGAATCCATCTTGGGAACTGTTGCCAATCACAAATCCTTCTGAGATGATGGATCATGCTATACACTATATGCTTAAGCGTGATAAGAAATTTCCTTACTATTGTGATGACGATATACAACTGGCGACGAGTGTGGAATATATTCGGTCTCCTATCTTTGTGCCCACCCTTGTATCTCCTGATCTTAAGGTGAGCTCTGCTTATTATGTTTTTGTTTCACCATCTGTCTCTTAATCAGACTCTATATAAATCATACATATTTTGTCTTAAACTATATATGATGTACAACATTATAAAGCAAAAATTAGTAGAGATTTTATGTAGTACAAAAAATTACCATTAAAACGTTATTACCTTCTCCTTGTTAAATCTTGATTCTAGATTAGTAGCTTAAAATTTTAGATTTTTTAAAATATCGCGTGGAAACAAGCGATCATTATCACCTCATTTGTTATTCGTTTATCGCTCGCAACAACCAATGTCTTCACTTTTATCGCCGTTGCATAGCGCGGACATTCTGCTAGTACAATACAAGTATACAACATATATACTCTAGATTTCCCCAATTCCTGAAAATACACCATATCTCTGATAATCAATGACTCAATATGTATGAAACTTGTTTTCATATCTCTATAAATTGTTGTATTATCATCTGTATTTGTGATCAATGACTCATCGAAGCGGATTGTGGCGGGTACTCAGTCGATATGTAAATTGTAAAGGAAATTCGACAGGATACGCCTCTAAGTGCTCCTTTCTAAAATAAAAGCCTTAATATGTCTCTCTTTGTATAACTCTGCTTCCCTTTTCAAAGTGCAACGAATGTTGTGAAAATCCAGATATCGAGGTTAGGATCAGAATGAAAGAGACTGTAAATGCTGAAAATCAAGGGTATTTTCAGAACATTCATTGCATGGTGAAAAGGGGAGCGTATCATAAGAGACATATAGCATGCTGAATTTCCCATTGTAAATTAATCTAGCTCCCAATCATTTTACTATATATCCTTTCCAAGGTTGTCGAAATAAGTTTCTCGATCCTAGTATTAAGGGTCAATCCTAATCTACTAGTACCAATAGGATGTAGAAGAGAAGAGAAGTACTACACCTAGGGATCAACAGCACAGAAAACTTTGTTAATAATGTTTTTCCTTTCTTTAGCAGACTTGGGACTTAATTTTCCGTTATTCTACATGTTGTACCCAATTTGGAATTTGTAATCTATTTCTTCTTTTCTAAAAATTCTGAATCAAGGAAGAAGAGAACGGGTCTAAGGCATAACTTAAATTTATCTTCTACTGGTTTTGCCCGTTTTAGTATCGTTAATAAATTCGGCCGATTCATATTTGGAAAACTCCTATGCAGGAAAAAGGAAAGATTGTTGAAATCCTTCCGGAAGAAAAAGGGGAGGGTGGAAAAAGAACCAAGTCAAAGAATTAGGATTTGAATAAGAAGAGTGTCGTGTTTGATACTATTATCACTTTGTGTTTGCTGTACTTGATAATTTTTATTGATGATTGTTTTGTGTTTTGTAATCTATATGTGTCTAGCTCATTTCAAACTGATATGTTGATCATCTGATGACTAAAGTCCTTGTGTTTCGCTCTTTATACTTCTAAAAATGTTATGTGTAATGTAAATGTAAGTGGTTCGTACTTGATCGAACTTTTTGCAATTCTGGAAAGTCTAATAACCCCTGAGATTGAGTTAGCACATGGGTTGAAGAGCAGTTTTAAATGATGATATTGTTAGATTTGCAACAAAAAAACAATAGTAATATAATGAGTGTGTATCAAGCTTAAGAAATTCACATAATGACATTACATATGTATACCTTCTTGTCTGTTGTGGCAGATTGCAGTTAGCCTGTAGGTTCTAAACATGATCTGATTCAAAAAAGATCTTTATGATTGGTTTGCTGGATGTGTGTATATGCTTAGCTTGGTGTTCAAGTTTTGTCTAGTCAGGATGCTACATGCGTTGTGTCAAATGTCCTCTCCGAGCCTGTTTATAATTGATTAAACTTCATAGTAATTTTGTGAGAACAATAAAACAATGTCACGAGTGTGACATTTCTATGATTATGCAATATATTGTCATACATATAAAATAATTTGTATACGTGAGGCAGAGAATTGTTTGTTGTATAAATAAGACTCGGATTTGCATTTCCGCGTTGAGAAGGACATTTTGGTTCATTTTGAGATTTAACCTCTCGATATAGATTTCAATTTTTTGCTCCCACTTGAAAGTTTTCTATGGCGGCACCCCTCGTTAGATGATTTAAGTAATCAAGATATTGTAGATGTGCACTACACGGATTGTTAGTCAGGAGGCGGAACTAGGGTGGGTCAGGGGTTCGCGGGACACATGAACTTTTTGGCTTGTGCTAATATTGTAAAAAAACATTTGATTTTTCCGAAATGCAATGTGTTCCTAATTCGTTTAGTATGCCTTTTTTTTTTTTTTTTTTTTTTGGAATGGTGAGCATATATAACTTCAAACAACATTTACAAATAAAGAAAAATGGATTGGACATGCCCAACTCCATGATACAACTCCTATAATAGCTAATCTGCAATGACTAAACATTGTCACATATCGGATACAAAACACTTGAAATCTGATGACACTATACTATTCCTCTGATGAAACGAACTCCATGTTTTACATTTGGGCAAATGTTTTTAAAAGCGCCATCTTGACATCATGTGTTTTTACGGTTAGCGAAATAATTTTTCTTTTGTGGATCTTTTCTTTCAAATTCAATCTTTTGTGGGTATTTTGCAATTTTAGACATTTTGCCCTCACCGTGATACAATTTTTTCCTTACAAAGGCGAAAATGTCGTAAAATCTTTCTGAAATGATGAATTTAAAGAAAAGTCCCATCGAAGAAAAAATTTTGTTTGATATCCGAAAAACACACGATGTCAGTATGATCTTTTCAAACATTAGCCTTTACATTTCCCATATAAGAGAGCTCCATATATCATTCAGCCCACATCCACTATGACATATAGAGACTTACTACGCATGACCATGTGAGCTATTGCACCCTAACTCAATCAAAGAGGGGATATACCCAATTGATTACATTTCCTAGCCGCTTATCTCAAAACCACATGTGGCATCATCAACCTCACCACATACAGTTCAAAAGATAATGAGGCCATGCATCATCAATTATTAGGTAACACGCATCTTCAATGAGAAACCAACCTGACCTCCAAAAGTATGTCCTGTTTTCGTCCCTACTTAGTCTGCATCGCGGGCGTGAACTCTAACACGTGTATAGTTGCCATGTTTATTCGTAATATTGGTTAAACTTAACTTCAAGTGGACAAGAGTGATGAAAATTTCATAAAATTTAAAGCTAAATCTTTAGAATTTATTTTTAAATGTCATGTTTCGTTATTAAATAAGTGGTTTTGCACATGACCTTCGCTAAGCCAGCCACAACACTTTCTAGACCTATATTAAAACACTAAACAATTTATATTACCAAAGGGCACTTATCTTGCTAATCTATGACCCTTTATCTGGTGGATGTGACATAACGGGCCATAGATGGGTTGTGTGTTGGGCTTGAACAACGAGCTTAAACTCCTATATATACTCTCGGTAAACCTTTACAACATGGTACATGTTAATAAAGATGGTTGTGTTTGATGTTGTCGAGGAAGTACTTTTAAGATTGCATGTGAAAGATCTTCTCCGATGCAAAAGCGTTTGTAAGTTATGGTATTCTTTGATTTCAAGTCCTTCTTTTGTTAGACTTCAATGTAAACATATTTGCAACAAAGAGGACAATACAAGGATCGCTATGTGTCTACCATATACATATACTGATCATAATGAAAGGGTCCACGAGTGGAGTTACTACAATAGCTGGAGAATTGGAGGTTCTTCCAATGGCCTTGTATGCATGTATGAGTCATCACGGCACGAAAATCCAGTCGTGTAACCAATCCTTTGACTAGAAAGTTTAGAGAACTTGAAAGCCACCAACTATAGATTTTGCGGTAGCATAGGCAATGTTTGGGATTTGGTTATGATTCATCTCTTGATGATTACAAAGTTGTTATGGCGGTCTATAAATATAGTGATTGTTGATACAAAATATGGGCGTTCCTTGTTTGGGCTCGGCTCTCGTACCAATTGATGATTGTTGCTTGAGACACTGCGCTAAGAGACGAGAAAACACCGTTAGGCTTATCGTGGGATTGTCTCACGATTATCCTCCGGCGTGAGAGTAAGTAATTAGCTCGAACGGTCTATCTTTTATTAGTCAACCACTTGTGAATGGTCAACCATAAAGTCAAACATTTCGAGAACAAAATGCAATTAAGTCGGAGGAGTTTAGTGTTTCCCGGTCGTTAAGTCCCAACGAGGTGTAAACTGTATGTCAACGAATCGTGATCGGGTGAATATTGAGCAGGAAAAGGGGTTATGATTGATTACACTAAGGAACTTAAATCTAATAAAGACTTTGAAGTCATTTTAATTCTATATTTAAAATCGTTTAACGATTAAAACCTAAAGCAGCGTACATTCTTGAATTTTACGTAAGCGTAAAATATAAAGCGTAAATTTAAAAGAATAAAACACCTACGGATATGAAAATGATATTTTGCAATCCTAATAATAAAAGAAAATTATTGGAAAATTAAAATTATTTTTATAACTATTTATTTAATTATTATTAATTAAAACTATTTTTAACTATTTTAATAATACCCTAAAATATAAGAAAATATGAAATAAAGCTAGAAAAGTGAAATTATGACTTAGAAAATCTAAAATATTATAAAACTTATTTTAAAACTGAAAATATATTTATTACACTTTTTATCTATTTATTATTAATTAATTACTATTTATTAATTATTTAAAACTAATAAAATTCTAATAAATACTAAATGACCTAAGAAAAATCTAAAATTTTTATATAAATACTAAACAAGTGCGAAAACTAGGAAAAATATAAAAATGAAAAGTGCTTTTTGAAAAGCGGAAAAATAAGCCAAATGGCTTAAATAGAAGCTATCACTATTTTTATTTTGGTTTTCTTGAATTTTCTTTACAAAACTATTTTACTACTGAAAATAAGCAACTTTTGTGAAGACACATTTGGGGAACTCAAAGATAAGCGAATGCAAGGCAATAAGCTCAACAGGGGCTTTTGGCTTAAAAGTGAGTTATAAGCTCACAACAAGCTAACAAGCTGGAACCAAAGGTTGAATAAGCTAGAAACAAGTTCTGGGAACTTAGAATAAGCAACAACAACAAGAAAAACACACTGAATAAGCATAAATAAGGAATAAGCAAAACGGGAGGTTTGTGAAAAAGAGCTTAAAAGAAGCAAGCAAATAAGCAGTCTATAAGCTAAATAAAAATTAACTAAAAATAACCTAATCAAGATGAGCAACAAAATATTATAAATATAAAAGCTTAAGTCCTATCTCTAATATTAAGCCCTACACGAAATTCACAAGTTTATTCAAAATGGGTTTCTATGAAATTTTGACTTTTAGATTAATAAGCTAAGTTGACTAATGTGAATTATGATTGCTTCTAATTAACTTAAAGCTGTTATTATAAGCTATTATAAGGCTAGAATAAGCTAGGTTATCTACTTATAAGCTAAGGAGCATGATCATGGGTTCTAAAGTCCAACGATGGATTTGTGAGGGTGAATCAAAGAGGTTTAGACTTTTGGTCACTGAGACACGAGTTTTATGGTTAATTCCACTTAATTTGGACCTAGACTAGCATCTTGCAACAACAATTAATAACAATAACTATCATGAACCCATGGAAGCAGGTTGACCCAAACACCCTTTTACAAATTGTTTTGTGATTTCTAAAACATATGGGTGAATTGAGCTAGGAGGCGATGAACAATAATCTAAATTGATGTAATAAGCTAAAACAAACACAAATACACAAGCTTACATAGCAAACACTTATGATTCTAAGTTAAGTTAATTTGGCAGTTGAGTAAGAAATATTGAGCACCTATGATTTTAATGAACAAGAACTAACTTTTAAGCTAAATTATCACTAATATAGACCTAATAAGCACAAAGCAAGTTTAATAAGCAAAAAATAAGCAATTACACAAGAATAAGCAAAAATCAAGGAATTTCTTACAAGTGACCACGAACATATCCAAGGAATCAAGGCCCAAAATACTCCTAGTAGCTTGTCATTTGAACCACTAACACCATTTCAAGCCAAAGATTGCCACCTTTCGACCTTATTCTTCTTGAGGATTTTTTTATTTATTATCTATTTTTTCTTTGAATTTTGGTATTTTTGTTTTTATTACTACACTTGATTTTTATTATTCAAATGGCTTGCATAAGTTATATAAAGAACTTATATGAACTTATGCATCCATAACAACAACTTGTAAACATCATTTAAGCTATATAAGATTTTTGAACTAAAATGATTGCATAAGCGAGAATGAACTTGGAACTTGAAATTGATTATTGAAAAAGAGTTGAAATACACTGAATTAACTTAGTTTAATACTAGAAAGCTTAAAATTACACTGAGAATGAGAATTACACTATGTCGGTACTAAACTACACTACCTACACTAATAATTCAACTACTCTGCTTCTTTCTATCTTTATAGATATTTTTGGAGTTCCCACTAGCACTCTGGTCAAATCCCACTTTAATTCATGGCCCTTGGATTACTGCAACTCATCTTATCCCTTGAAATGCAATTTGGCGCCAAAAATATCCAAAAGGTAACGTGTAGAGTTTTCAGGGCATTTAATGCCCTTGGTTTGTTGTGGAGGTGGAGGGGACAAGGGTTGAGAGCTGGTAGTCAAGTGGTGGACAGGTGGGGTGGTGAAACCAGGGATGTGGAAGGGGTGGTTTTGGTTTGGCGTGAGGTAGGAGAAGGTAAGGGTGGGTTTGGTGGGTCGACTGGTTTTATTATTAAGGAGGTTGAATTTGGGTTTGGTATGTTGAAATTTGGATATGGATTTGGGTTATGTATAATAAAGGAATCCGTTTGGTTTGTAGTAGTTAAGCCGAGGACCAATGTTGTAACTTCGAATTCTTGAAGGACTAAACCTGTAATATTTCATAAGTTATCACAAGGACTAATAATGCCAAGTTTTCTAAACCAAGGACCTCATTTGCATTGTTTACAATTTAAAACACAGGGGACCTTTTATGTCATTTTGGATTTTGAGGGTAAAAGTTGCCATTTGTAGAAAACTTTCATCCGGGGACTATTTTGAACATGTTTGATTATCAAGGACTAAAGTTGACTTTTCTTCCATTTTAAACCTTCAAGGACTAGTTTTGCCAATTTGTGAAACTCCAAGGACTGAAAATGACAATTTTGTGAACTTTGATCATTTTTTACTTGTTTTCAATCTTTTTGTACCCCGAGTCACATAAAAACACATTTCAATAATATTTGTAACATTTATATGGTTATTTGTGTGTTTTTGGTCGTTTTTGTGGGTTTAAATAATATAAAATATATGTGTATTCAGACACATATCAGTAAGTAATCGGTTTAGGGTTAAAGGAGAGTTAGGGTTTGTAGATCCTACCTTTAACGAGGGATAGGATTCCCTTTATATACACGGAATCCTTGTTGGTTCCGTGTTCCTCAACCTTCGGCGTATCCGCTTTAAGTCGGTTGGGGAATGATTATCTCCATAATTAGGAGATATCCGATATCGTGTTAAGTAATTAACCTTGGGCTTGGGCCTTCGTGGGCCCAAACACTTATCGGCGTAGCCCAGTTCGTGTTGGGTTTATTAGTATTGGGATTTGGTCGGGCTCATGACCCGAATATAGACTATACGTCATCATGTCCCCCAGTCTAGTATGCGCAGTGATGGACTGCAGATGCTAGACTAATAACTGCAGTCAATAAAAAAACTACGAAGCGTAGCCAAGAAGCCGAAAAAGATATCCGCCTATACATTGTATCTAGACATAGCATTTTAAAATGGACGCCTCGTTATTCGGGGGAAAGTAACTGCAGCAGCGTCACATCAAGTGATCTGAACCACATGTTGGTGACAGTGGGATCCACGTGTCGCTCATCGCGTGGATGAGGAAACTTATATAACCGGCTGCCTCATTTGACTGTCTTTCTCACAGTGAAATACTCAATCCGCCATTATTAAGAAACCTTGCATTTGCAAAACAAAAAACTGCCTATTCCCAAGGTAACCACGGTCAAACAGTTATCTGATTTCACCTCCGATATAACTGAGGGTGAATTGCTAGAGTTCACCTCGGATTATTTTATACCGCTTGACGTGCACCCGGTTGTTCCGGATGCGCGAGCATCTATCGCGAGACTTCCAAGAAGGAAAGTAGGGGTATCTGTGCGTTTTTCGAGTTCGCGAATCAGCGTGTACCCATATCCTATTTACATCGGCGTATTGAATTATTACCACCGCACTATCCGGTACCCGCATCGGTCGGCGAAGATCACCAATTTCGAGGTTAATTGCCGATTATTGGCGATTAACCCGACTATCCATCTATTCCGTGCGTTCTACCACAGCGTAGCGCGCGGGTGGTCTCGCCGCTAAGCGCGTTGGCGCCTTGATGTTATCTGAGATAAAGCGGGCCTTTCGAGGCGGAGAGAGACTTTTTACGGGTAGGCGGCGTGTGCTTCCCACCGCGTTTTGAATTTTATACCCAGGGGACATTGCCGAGGGATGAGCGCCCCCTGCCTGGATCATATATCGCGGAGGATGCGGAACTAATAAACGCCAACCGCATCCCCATTAGTTCCTATCCTGAGGAATTTTTGGTGCATATGGGCATTAGCCGCAATTACTTTGGTATGTCGGATGAGATGCCAATCTTCTTAGGCGCTGATGGCCAGGGTGGGTGCTCGTTCCTCCGCATCTCCTTGTTTAATTAATGTAAGAGCTTTCTTTTCCTTTTTGCACATTATGTAACCTGTGTACTTGTTGTCGTCTGTTGCGCAGAGATGGATTTGTTCACCGTTGTGCAACTAGCGAAGCCGATTCAGGTCAACGTAGGGACGCGGCCACTGAAGGAAGGAGAAGAGCCCATACTAGAGGCTACTGCAGGGCGTACCCTGGAGATGAATATAGGGGAAACAGGGACCAGCTCCTCGGTCGTAGTGGAGGCGACGCCACTGCAAAGCGTGCCAAGCCCCAGAGTGCCTTCCCCAGTAGCGCAGCCACCACCCGTAGCAGTGGCGCAGCCTATGGAAGAAGAAGAAGAGGAGGAGCAAGAATCCGGGCTAAAACGCAAAAGAGCGCTCGGAGAAGATGGCGCGAGCTCTTCGAGGAAAAAGCGCCCCGTGATCTTCACTGTGGAATCCTCCTCCAGCGATGTTGCGTCATCTTCGCCTTCGGCTAAGGCTTCTGGCCCACAGTAAGTAATGTCGTCAATGCTTTATGCGCACCCCTTTGGTTATGTAGGAAATTAATAATTCTCTTTCTGTGTATGCAGGTTTGAGCAGTGCATGAGTCGCCTCGAGGCGAGTCAGACACATTCCAGCGGTCCGAGCCGCATAACCAAAAAGATGAGGATGTGTCTGCTGGGGATGCTCCAATGGAACAACTTGTTGAAGAGTTGGTGCAGGTGTCTGCGCATCAAGCTTCGCTGGTTGAGATGCTAAAGGCTCAAATCTCTGGTGAAAGCGCCCAGGCGCTCAAAGGATCGAGACCATTGCTTTCTTTGGGCGCGGTTGGCTAGTGCCAAGGGCGAGGCAGAGAGTGCAGTGTGTCGCCCGAAGCGGGCGGAGGAAAAGATGCGTGATGGGCCAACTAAGTCAAGAGCGTCAGAGGCCTCGGGGTATAAGTCTGCGTGTCATCAGGCCTTTGAAATATTTGGAGAAGGGCAAAGAGGAGATGTCTTCACGCTTGAAAACTTGGTGCCTTTGTGAAAGATACTCTGAAGCGCAGGAGATGAAGTGCGCAAGCTCGGCATAAAGTACGACGAGGTTATATCCCCAACTCCATCTACCATTCTTGGCCTTGAGATAACTCATAGGTCATGGTCTTCGATCCGCCGCACTTACTACCTTGGAGTCTCGAGAGTGGTAGATGCATTCGGGGGAGTGGTTCAGTGTGCCTTGGAGCGTGGTAAGGCAGAGGCAGTGGAAAAGCTTCATGAGGCGGATCTGTTAAAGGTGCCTGTTGATAAGGTACCCGGGTATAATGCGCATGCATATGATGAGCTGGTGTCTGCCATGGAGAAGATGAAGTCTTTGGAGCTTCCCATGATTGCTGAATTGGAGCGCGACCAAGATTACCCTATAGGGGTAATAATGGAAGGGCTAACCTTAGCTAGGCATCGTGCTGAGGATGTTGAGGCACATCAAGATTACTTCTTGAAACCCAATGAGTCTCAGCTGCAGGTGCCTGTCTTTGTTCGCCCTCGCGATATCTTGAACCCGTTTGCTCTAGAGAAGGAAGTTCCATTGAAGCAAGTTTTGGAAGCTCATGCCACAAGGCTCGCCAAGAAGGAAGGTATCAAGGGCAAGGCCGTTTTGTGTGGCGTTGGCGCAGCTCACCTCCCTCGGTCTGACGGGGTGCCTGTTAGTGTCGCCACGGTGTCTCCTCAAGACTCCGATTTGTTAAAGAGTTTGAGCGAGATCAAGGAGTCAACAAACCGCGTGGGTAGCTCTTCCCTTGAGCGTTGTAATAGTTGGTAGGTTGTAACTTGTAATAACTTGTAGTCATTAATGAAAATCTCCTTTTGCTAAGTGCGTGTTTGATATTATTGCAACTTTGTAAGGTGTGTACTTATCTGTTTGTCTTTGCGTATAAGACATGTTATAAGGGTCAAAGTTGTACACAAGCGCGAAATCCATAGTCATGTATGAAGATCATAGTATACTTTAAGAGATAATTTCTAAGTGTATGTTGTATCATAATCGTGTATGTTGTGATATACAGCGTACTGTAAATATCATATCAAGGAATCAAATGTCTTGGTTCCCAAGTTGTTAAACGTGCACCATATCGTTGTTGCGCTTTGTCGTGAGATGCTGCACAAACTTATTCAACGTCTTGAGAACAAGGTGTTTAACAAGGATCGTGATCCAATGTTGATGGGTTTGAAACCCTCTTACTCAGCGAGTTGTTTGGTAGGTGAACTCATCCTTTTACCATCGTGGGTTTTTAGTGCATGCACGCCATGTAGGCAAGAAATAAAAAATTGTTAAGACATACAGTATATGGAAATAACAAATTAAAATGTGTCGCGGAGTTAGCTAGAAACCACGACGTTTTATTGATACTTACAAGTTTTATGAGAAATAAATAAGACATTATACTAAGTAAAACAAAAAGTAAATACATAGATGTTTATTGGGCACTTCAATAAAGTGCGGGGGGCGTCTGTCTTGTTGGGCCATAGCCATTCTATAGGTAGCACCTCTTAAGGTTGCGAGATGTTCCATGTGCGTGGCGATTCACGACCATCCAAGCCTCGTAGCTTGTACGCGCTTTGTTCACGATGCCTCGGTAACCTCGTAGGGTCCTTCCCACTTTGGTCCAAGCTTAGCGTGTCTTCTGCGTGGCTCGCATCGTTGGCGTGATGGCGAAGTCACACAGTGCGAATGAAACACCCGTACTTTAGCGTCATAGTATCCTTTCATCCTTGACTTTGATTTTCCTTCCGGTATAGCGGTAGCGTTCGCCTTTCTTCCAGAGGTCTGGGTCGACACGTCGCTAAGTAAATCGTTGGTTGCCACATTGATTTGGCGATGCGAATGGTTGGCATTCGATTTCGGTGGTATGGCGACACATCCAATAGACTAGAGAAGGAGGTGTCCCTGTCTTTGGTTTTGATTGAAGTGCGGTGCGCCCACAAAACATCGATAGTTCTTCCACCACCTTCCTTTGTGCTTGTCGGTGCCTTAATTCCTTCACCTGAGCTTCGATTCGCACGTTCTACTAAGCCGTTGGTTTGTGGGTGTTTAGCGGCCAAGTGATGTGTGATTTTGACTTCTCGCACCAATCCTTGAAAGGGTTGTCGCGTAATTGTTTCCGTTGTCGAGATGATTTCCCGGCGGCCGGCGGCATACAATATTTTCGGACAAAGCGTTTTACACGGTTACGGTGATGGTCACTACGCCTTTGCCTCGATCCGGCGGTGAAGTAGTCTATAGCGACTATGAGGAACTTTAACCCTCTGCTGCAGCAGGAAAGGGCTGCAATGTCGATACCCACTTATAGAATGGCCATGGTGCCGTAATTGGTGTTAGCTCGTCTTTGCGGTTGGTGCGGAATGGGTCTATGAACTTGGCAATCGTTACACTTCCTTATTAAGTCCGCGCATCGCGGTGCATGGTTGGCGATGGTATCGACCTCAGTAGCGTGCCACCACGAGACCGTGGTCACGAGTGCATCTTGCATGAACCTTCGTGGATTTCTCATGACGTAATTTGCTTGTAGGGGCCAGCGCGTAGCCATGGTTGCGAGGAAGGAGCGTCGATGCAGTATGTTGTCTCGAGTTCAAACCTACGTGTTGTGTGCCGTATCCTGCGAGCTTCCTTCGCTCTTGGGTTAACGCTCCTTTGTTTAGGAATTCCGTTATCGGTGTCATCCACGTAGGCCCGTCTTCCTCTATTACCGTGGATACTTCTATCTCTGAGATGGATTTGCTTTTCAGCGTTTCCACCAACACCTGTTTGGATAGGTGTGCAAAGCTTGTGGATGCAATTTTGCTTAGTGCATCCGCCTTCCGGTTTTCCCCTCTAGGAACCTGTTTGATGGTAAACCTATCAAAGCCTTGGATTAGCGCCTTGGTTTTGTCGAGTCTTGAATCATGTTGTCTTCCTTGGCGTATTCGCCCAACACGTGGTTGGCTACTAACTGGAATCTACATTTGCTTCGGTTACGTACACCCATTCATTGCAATCGTAGTCCTCGCTATTAGGGCTTCATACTCGCCTCATTATTTGTTGCTTTGTGAATTGAGCGCGGTGCGTAAGTGAATTCCATTCCTTCGAGTTTGTGAGAATGAGGCTGCTCTCGACCGTCTCGCATGAAGATCGGTTGTGAACAAAATCCATGGATCTGGCGGTTCCTTGCGCGGTGCGGGTGCATCATCGATTATGCGGTTTTCGATGATGAAATCGCTAGTACACGTCCTTTTTCTGCGATCGTGGTGCATAGGAGATGTTGTGCTCACCTAGCAATACACTCCATTTTGCGATCGTCACGATGCGTCGGGCTTAGAGATGATTTGCTTGATCGGTTGATGCGTGATCATTGCTATCGGGTGTGCTTGGAAGTACTGCTGTGACCGTTTGGCGGCGAAGACTAATGCTAGGACCAACTTTTCCATTGCGCTATAGTTCATATCTGTTTTCTTGAGCGCTTTGCTTACAAAATACACTGGAGTTTGTACTAAGTCTCTATCCGTTAGTAACACTACGCTGACTGCTCCATGAGTTGCAGATAAGTACATGATCAACTCTTCCCCTGGTCGGGGTGCTACAAGTGTAGGGAGTGTTGCCAGGTGTTGTTTAAGTTGTGCGAAGGCTTCTTCTGCCTCTGTAGTCCAACGAAAATCTCCCTTTTTTATACACTTCTTGAGTGTTTTGAAAAGAGGTAGTGATTTGTCTGCTGACTTGGATAGGAATCTGTTTAGACCGACCAACTTTCCATTGAGAGATTGGACTTCCTTCAACGTGCGCGGTGAAGGAAGTTCGATAACGATTTTAGTCTTTTACGGACACGGTTTTATTCCGTCGGGTTCTATAAGATATCCAAGGAACATGCCTACACAGCAAGAAGGTGCATTTTTAAGTTTAGCTTCATGTTGATCTCTTTAAGTGTCCTGAATGTTTCCTCTATGTCACGCACCAATTCTTCTTCAGTATGGCTTTTTATGACCAAGTCATCGACGTAAACCTCGAGGTTGTGGCCAACCTGTTTTTCGAACGCACTGTCTACTAGCTGTTGATAGGTGGCCCCTGCGTTCTTCAAGCCAAAGGGCATTTTGGTGTAGCAGTAGACACCTTGGCTTGTATGGAAAGCTGTTTTTTCCTCGTCGTCCTTAGCCATCTGGATTTGGTGGTATCCTTTGTATGCATCGAGAAAGCACTTTAGTTGATATCCACACAAAGATTCCACCTTTCAGTCTATCTCTGGTAGGGGGTAGCGGTCTTGTGGACATGCTTTGTTAAGATCGGTGAAGTCCGCGCATCCGCCACTACCATAACTCTTCTTTACCATAAGCGGGTTGAAATCCGGTCATGGTAGTAGACTTCCGCATGATTCCCGCCTCTACCGACTTGTGTACCTCTGCTGGGATTGCTTGCGCGGCGCCCGAACTGGCGCGCTTACAGCGTATTGGTGAGTATCCTTGTCGGATTCGCGACTTATGTTACGTGATTGAGCGCGTACCCAGGTCATGTGTTTTGGCTCCCATGCAAAGATGTCGAGGTTCTTTTGCAAGAGTGCGCACACCGTTGCTTTGCCGTTGTCCGACAGTGATCCTCCTATCAATATTTCCTGTTCGGGGTAATCGGGATGAATTGCTACCTTTAGATTGGAGTTTTGGTTGCGCGCTGTTCTTTAATGGGTGCCGTTTCGCATGTGACCGCGTTACATTCTTTAGGTGGTACGGCATCATTGTAGAGTGTAACGACACCTCCTTCCACTGGAAATTTGAGCATCCCGTGTGCTGTAGACGGGACTGCGCGTATGGATGATATTCCCGGTCTTCCGATAATGCCATTGTATGGTGAGGGGATTTGATTACCATAAAATCCAGCCATCTTTGTTGTGGAGTGGTCGTTATTACCTACTACAACGATGAGTCGTAATTGCCCCATAGGCCATATCTTTTCTCTGTGAAGCGATCGAGGCTGTCGTGGTGGGCTCAACTTATTGCGTATCTCCGGGCGCAGTTGTTTGAAGCAGTGTTCGTACATTATATCTGCAGATGCTCCACCGTCTACATACATGCGGTGGATGTCGTGACCCCCCGCATTAATTTCGATGATGAACGGCTCTACCACTGCGTTGTTCGTAGTTAATGTAGGGAAAGTGATTGCACTTCCATGGGAAAACTTCTGGCTGACCTTCTTCCTAGTTACTCTTTGCCATGATTGTATCATGTAAATAGTATCGACCTTATCTTTGGGCCCTCCTTCTTATTCCACATCTTTTGTCTATCTTTCCTTCTTTGATGTTCTTAACCAAATGGTCCGGTCGACCTTCCTTGACTAGTTTGTCGATGGTGGCGTGGTGGACACATTCATTAGTAGTGTGGCCCTTCGTCGTGATAGTCGCGTTACCCGCCTCCCACGCGCCGATCCTCCGGTGCGCATTGGTGGAGGTCTTGGGAAGTTGCTCCTTCGTTGCAAGTATCTCCTTTGGAGTCTTTGTCGTGGGATATACTTGTCATTGTCGCGCCCGCTCCACGGGTTGCGATAATTCATATTACGGTTACTACACCGGTCGATGGATTGTCTCCCGAGTTGTTCACGTGACCGGTAGTTCGAGTAGCTTTTCTTGCTATCCGCCGCAGCCTCTCCTGGACGAAGGACCGTGTGCGTTTCATGACCTCATCAAAGTTGGGGAATCTTGTCGTTCAACCTTTTGATAAGTTACGGTTCTTGATCCCATTCATGAACCACGAGATTTTGAGCACCTCGGGACACGCTTTAACTTGCATGCATTCATCCTTGAAGCGCTCCATAAAAGCGCTTGTGGATTCCCACTGGCTGATTGTTTGACCTGGCGAGTTCAATGGGGTTTTGCACACTTTTTCCGTTGAGTAAAGTTTAGGCGAACGCCTTTCTCAATTCTTCAAAACCATTGATGCTTGCGTGGAAGCTTATTGAACGAGTTCAGCGCGTTTCCTACCGGTGTGGAGTTGAACATGTGGCACCATACATGTGTGGCGGTTTTCAATTATGGCGGTGATTCAAAAATTTTTAGGTGATCATTAGGATCACTGTTCGTCGTAGGTTTTCACGTTGGTAGGCATGCGCCTCCTTTTGTTCTCGAGAAATTACCGATGCGTCGGTGAACGCATCCACCGCAACGACGACGCCACGGGAGATATATCTTCATCCTCTTGGTCCTTATATACATCTTTGGACTTCCGATGTCTGTGATCGCTATCCTCGTTGTCCGAGGAATTATCGGAGGATGAATTTTCCTTTCTTGGTAGCTTGCCGTATCCCTCGAATCTACGGACTTGAGGGCTTTCACTTGGGTAGTATCGTCGTGAGCACGTCATGGATTCTCCGGCTACCAAGTCTGGCGTGGACACAGTGCGCTTTTCATCCTCTTCACTTCCTTCGGATCTTGTGAGTTGGATGTCTCATCATCCTCAACTCTCCTCCCAATTCTATTAAACACCGGGGGTCGGCGACTATCCCTCCCGCGCTTCTCCTTCTGACGGCGCGGTGGGGATGTCTCAAACTCTGGGCCAAAATCGAGTCGGGCATGCAGACTCCGACCTGACCTCTTCTTTGCTTCCTTTTGCATGAGAGCAGCCAATGTTTCGTAGTTTTGCGATACGAACTCGTCTGGCGCTAGTTCTGACACAACTCCTTCTAGAGTAGGAGTATCCGTTTCCACAACTATACCCTTATTTTTATCAGGTGCATCAGGTGCTTTTGTGAAGTTTGTTTCCACCACCGTTTGGAATGGAGTGGCAAAAGGGGTGCGCAGTGGATCTCCTGCGCTAGCGGTGGTTGTCGTGGCCTGGGTTGTCCCCGGGCGTGGTTCCACCAAAGGGAAGACTAAATCTTGGTCTGATCCCTGGTTTTTAGCAACACTGGTTGTCCCAGAAGTTTGCTTGGAAGCTGAACCGGCATGCGGCTTCTTTCCCGTGAGGTCTGTTTGCGATCGCTGATTTCCATGCTTCGTCATTCTAGTTCTTAGTTCTTAGTGAATGGTCCCACGGATGGCGCCACTTGTTGATACAAAAGATGGGCGTTCCTTGTTTGGGCTCCGGCTCTCCTACCAATTGATGATTGTTGCTTGAGACATGCGCACTAAGAGACAGAAAACACCGTTAGGCTTATCGTGGGATTGTCTGTTAGGAATTAGAAAATTCCATAGTGAAGAGTCGGTCACCCCAAATGTTATCTAGCTTAAGTTAGCTCGTAGACTTGTCGTTATTTACGTTATTAAGTTGTTTATTAGTTAGTTTGTAGCGTAGTTTAGTTTAGAGCAACACCGTGGAGGAAGGACGGGTCTTTACCCACTGTATCCCTGATCCACAGGCCGATAGGAGGTCGTTATTGTCTGTAACTATAAATACCCCTTCCATCCATGGAAGGGGTGGTGCTTCATTCAATCTAATATTTCATACTTTGTGTAAACCTCTAGCAAGAACACCCAACTCTCTAACTTTCTCTCTCTAATGGCAAACATGTATTTTGATCTCCCAAGACCACCCGAATCATCTAACACAATAAAATAACGATCCTACAATTGGTACGAGCCAAGGTTGTTGTGTTTCTTTGATTTGTGTGGTTTTCTTCACCATAGTTATTGTGGTTTATTGATTATTGTTGGCTCGGAATATTGTTCTAAAATCATTTTGTTTTCGTCTTTTGGTGAATCTTATTAGCTTTTTAAACAAGTTTCTTTTGGTCAATAAAGTCTTGTTCTTTCAATGATTACAATATCTGGTCTATGTCAATTTTTGTCTAAACTGTTTTTGTCTCATCTTTATCAGTCTTTAGGTGGTCATCATTTGCTTATGTTAACAAAGGTCAAGCGGGTCAAAGCAGTCATAACTTGCGGTTTTATGATATATTTTACGGGTAACTTTGAGTTTGTACGAAAAATGACTTGATATTCACGCTAGCGAGTTGGTCGAGTTCTTCATGGCGACTTGTCTTGACAAGTCGTCCGATTCAATGTATCCAATGTCTTAGCGACTTGCTTTGTAAAGCGCTAGCAACTTGACTACTAAAGCTAGCGACTTGTTAACGTTAAATATTGGTAGCGACTTGGTTATACGTTGACTTTCTTGAAAGTCAATAGCGAGTTGTGTAAAACTTATTGACCTAGCGACTTATATTGATAAGTTAGCAACTTGGACTCAGTTAGCGAGTTGTAGTTTTTGACTTTTGAGTTAGCGACTTGGTTTGAAAGGCTAGCGACTTGGTTTGAAAGGCTAGCGACTTGGTTTGGAAAAAGGCTAGCGAATTGGTTTGGAGAATTTGGCTAGCGACTTGAACAGAAATGAAGAAGGAGAAGACATGATCAGACCATAGACCATATATAACACAACCAATACCTTTTACCAAACAAGACATCTAACGACCTCAGTTTGCCTAAACATCATTGGTCCATGTTCTACAAGTATACGTGAAGAATAGAAATAGTTCTAAATGATCCGAATACCATATCCAACTCAAACCAATCATACAACAACAATCTTATCCTTGTTTCAATCCATTTCTAACAACCTAGACCAAGACTCGACATTCATCCTCATTGATCAAGACTCGTGACTCAAAGATTTATTTACGGTTCTCGGTTTTCATGATTTCGTGGTTCTCTAAAGTATCATCAAGACCATGGGTCTATAACACGAATATGAAAATCATCATTGATCAAGTGAGAAGTTTGTGCTTCCGTTTTAATGTTCGAATCAATAATGAAAAGATGTTAAACAACTTGTGCTTAAAACCTTTCGTGATATTCGGATTTTGGACTATCAAGGTTAAGAATTAAAAGTTTTATGTCTCGATCTCAGATTATGTTCCTTTTTATGTGAGGTTCAACAAACACGAAGATCTCAAAAGATCCTTTCACATATGAACATATACCTCATAGATCTATTTAGGAGCTTCACTCCTTTTGAATATCCGAATCCTTAAGACAAATCAATTAACATGGATGTTAATTATTTCTCTTGATTCGTTCATCATAACACTATGGACTTAGATTTATAAAACAAACCTGAAAATATTTGTGAGTTATTGAAGCTTGTCTCGTTACCAACCCTGTGGCTATGACGTTTCATGACTATCAAACCATCCACGTGGTGTTTACGATGGACTCATGCCAACCACATGGCATATCTTTGAACCGGTGTTGGCTGTTAATCAAAGCGGTGTTGATCATTTGATGGGGCGGATGATAAAGGAAGATATTCTAGGGTTTGTCATGAGATGTATATCTTGAAGAAAGGGGCGGACGGGTTGAGAGAGAGATTAAGGTTTAAGCAGTTATGTGACTGGAATATGTTGGGGGCGGATATTTTTTTAGAAGTGATTAGGGTTAGATAAATGTGAGAAATATTAGGGGTTTGACATTTATATAACCGGTTATAACATGTTGTATGGACCGGGCTTGAGATTTAATTGGGATAATGTCTTGGACCATGTTTCTCTATATCAACTCGTGGGCCAACCTTTTATCAAAAGGACTTGGGCGTTGCACTGAATTAGTTGAAATAAGTTTGTTTTAATTCACTCTTTTGATAAACATATAATGTGGTTTTGTGGACAAACTAATGATATGGTGAATAAGTTGTAATATCCGAAGCTTATTCTCATAAATTTTGGATACACTTGCTTCAATACTTTTGATAATGAGACCTTGGTTTTATATTGGTTTAGACGGGTCATATGGTATGATACATGGTTGGTGCGCTTGTTGTTGGATCCGGATTATTCCTTTATAGACTTAATGATGAATAGATGGGCTTCTCAATATTAGATAGTATGATATTTGATTGAAGAGATTTGACGATGTGTGATTTGAATCATGAGATTAGATGATGTGACTTGATAGTTTAAGGTTTGTCACGGCATCTTTTCGGAGAATATTGTGTCACGGCTTTTGAATTGAATGTTGAACACGGTTGACTACGGGGTTGTTTGGACGGTATTTCTTATTTGGATTTGAAGTGAAGTTTTTCGAGGCACGTTTACTTATTTCGTCTTCTTTCTTTCTACCCTTCGCGAAGATGACTTGTTTGGGCATTTATAGAGTGTGATAAAGACTTGGCTATTTAGTTACGGTTGTGATTCTTTCTCAATTAACCCACAGCGTAGCTATCACTTGGTGTCTCACGCGATTGAGGATATGTCAAGAGGTTTTGTACATTGGGTACACGTTTCTTCTTCACAAGGATTAGTACAAGGTTAAGTAACAAATCTGGGAATTCTACTTCATGATCAAGTTTGGTATATCGGGTTTACTTCTCCATGTGGTCACTACAATAGCCAAGCAGAATGCGTGAATGATGTGTTTACCAAAGTGTTGATTGGATGGTTGATGATGTTGTTGATGTTGGATAATGAACCATTGATGAACCATTGCATGTTCCCCTAAAGCAGATATTCACGAAACCAAAGTTGTCATAACACATTCAAGCGACATTGTTTACGGTTTTGTCTTGATTTTGTAAAATCCCGAAAGAACCTATTTCTCGGTTTAAATCATAGACTTGTAAAATCCGTGACAATGGAAACATCATGGTAATTGTAAAGTGCATTTCGGATCTATCATACGGTTTATTCTTGGTTTTGTAAAATCCATGAAAGAAACTATTTCTCGGTTTAAACTATAGAATTGTAAAATCCGTGATGATGGAACCATCTTGGAGAAAGGAAAGCGTATCTCGGGGTCTTCGATCTTTGGTGTTACGGTTTTTGTTTTGAAGAAGGATAAAGGGTGTACTTCATAAATTGGATGTGTGTTTGGATATTCGTCATGGCGGTTTGGTTATTACATGGTTTTACGGGGTTATGTGCTTTTAACCATGGTCGGGATGAAACCATTATCAAAGTTCATTTAAATGTCAAAGGAGGCTAGATTTGAGCGATTGCTCGGAAGATGTGACAACGGCGTTAATTCATATTATTTATTTGAGGTTGAAGTGAAATATCACGGGCGAGTGTACTTAGTATCACGAAGGTATCGGGGATGGTTGGATGAAGATTCTTCATGATCCTTGTTCGAGCTTATTATCAAAAGCGAAGACTTGGAAATCTAGTTATTGTTGGGTGTCTTTTACCTTTTCTTTTACCACTTGGGGAATTGGGCTCTTACCACAACAAAATAACTATCACTTTAAGGAGTTACGTTGTAGTGCTCGATGTCACATTCAATTGTGGATTTTCAAGAGGTAATGTCGTCTATTACTTGATGGTTGGTTGGTTGAAGAGTATAGAGTACTTAGAGATTCAATGGAGCATGAATTCTCGGCACGCTCTTTGTTACATATGTGCAAGTTTAAGTCACGAGTTCGGGTTAGTTTACTTGAGGTCAAATTCATCATATTGGGTTTTCTCCATCGGTTGTCACGACAAAGAGCCTCTTGAATGATAATGGGGATGATTACATGTTTTGCTAAGAGAGTTGAAAAGAGAGATTATGGCGTATGTTCACATCGATTCGGGCCTCGTACTCTAAAGAAAAGAAAAGTGTACGTTTGATGCGCTTTATCTTATGAAGAAGAGAAATCTTCTTATGACGTATGAACACAGCAGTTCATGCCTCGTTCTCTAAAGAAAAGAAAAGTGTGCGTGTCGATGCGCTTTATCTTACGAAGAAGAAATCTTCTTATTATGACCATTCTCATCAACATGCTTCATACTTTTCCATGCGCTTGGTCATCAAGTGAACCGGGCTACTGTTGATTGTTTTCTCATTCCACTTGCTCGATTATAATGAAGATGGCGACATCATGTGCTTATTTTGCGGGGAGAAGTGTGAATAGAACATTCGGATGATTTTCACTTATTTAATCAAGAATGGCATCTCCGTATGCAATTCTTGAGGGGAGAAAAGTGTGAAATTTTTGCATGGTTGATTGATTATTTGAGAATAAATGGTCAACGGCTCCAAACTCATGTAAGAACCGAGCTTCTTCTTATCGGGTCATCTTTACATGGAGTTTCTTCTATGAGCCGTTAGTTGACATCTTCACTGGTGATATGAGTTTATTGACAAAGTGCTTCGGTTAATGCTTCACGTATACATCAACATGATGATTCGAACAACCTACTGTTCTTGTTTGATGTGATTGTTTGCTTGGTGTTACCATTTTGTGTGTTCGTTGCGGCACGATTCTTGATTTCCTTGATGAACATCTTTACATTCTTGTTTGATTGGGAGGATTTTAGTTAAGGGATTTGCAAGATGTAAGTTGATTGGGATGCTTTTGGTGATGTTCTTGTTTTGGTGAGTTGAAGATGTTAACTATCTATTCCTCAAATGGACAATCTTGAAGAAGGTCGAGTCTGATCGGTTCTACATTTTGTGCTACATGTTAGAAGACTAAAGGCGAGTTGCATTTAATGATCTAAAGACTTCTTCTTAATTCATGGCATTTATCAAGCAGTTGTCGGTTTAGGGAGAGCACTAATTGGGGAGAGTGATATGTCGAATTTAATCCCCAATTAGACTTGCTCATATTCTTGACAAGTTGATTCTCACAAGACATTGAGCTAATGATGTTCTTCTCAAAAGATTTCTAGTATTTGGGCTTACAATGAGTTCTTGATTACGAAGTATCAAAACCGGCAAGGGGAAGGAGACAAGCATCTAAGCGAGTAAACTTGATGAACTTAATACTTCTAAGTAATTGAAGATATCCGGGAAGACAAATGTTATTACATGAGAGAAACTCAAGGTTTGACTCATGGCGAGTAAACTTGATGGACTTAATACTTCTAAGTGATTGAAGTTATCCGGAAAACAAATGTCATGCCCGAGAGAAACTCAAGGTTTTACTCATCAAAGCGTTTAGTGTTCTTATTCCAACTATGTGGGGAAGAGATGGAAGAGAATGTTTACGAAGATATAAGAGGTACATTGGTGTGTGATGATCTCGATGTTATCGCAATCATCGGGGAGAAAATTGTGTACATTGGGGATGCTCATTTGTTTTACTTGAGGGCTTAATCGTGATTGAGAGATATAATCACTTATTCGGTGTTGACATCCAGATTGTCACCCGAGAGATAATCGATGATTGGCTGCTTCTTCAATGTTATCGGTTGTTCTCTCTTTGGGAAATGTGTACTTGGTCCTTGAGCTTCATACACGATCATCGGGGAAGAAAGCCATTGTTTACCACAAACATTGGGAGGTGTTTTCCTTAGGGCATGATGTGTATTCGGAGAGTTCTTGGATATTGGTGTACTTGGGTTCTTGAGCTTCATACACATTCATCGGGGACGAAAGATGTGAACATTGGGAGTTGTTCTTCATTACCCTCATGATGTGTATTAGGGAGAGTTCTTGAGCATTATACAAAGAGGCGGCGCATCAATTCAACTACTTGGGGAATTGTTCTCTTGACACCTTTTGGAATGGATCGCTTGAGACGTCGGTTGAAAGGAAATTTGAGAAGATTATTTATGTGTGGGATGATACGTTGTTGTTCTTCTTGTTGATGATATAACCTCGAGCGAAGAATCACGGTGATTATTCTTGAAAGGAGCGGCGGGATTTATGATAATGGTGTGCTTCTTTGTGCACTGGCTAAAGCAAGCTTGAAATAGAGCTTGAATCGCTCGACTAAAGGATTTTCGGGTTGGGGAAGGCGCAAAGTCTCACTTTCGGATGGTTCAATTTCTTTCTTGATGCAAGAGCCACGGAAGCTTTGGTGGTGAATGTTTAAGAGTTGATGACTTCTATCTTCTACGACGGGTTGCTTCGATATCCTTATCTCGGTACTCGTATCATCATCTTCTTTAACTATATCATCTTCTCTATCTTTGTATATATTTATCGAAAACAAAATACAAAATATAAAACCAACAAAACAAAATAGAAAAATATAAAACCAACAAAAGAAAATAGAAAAATATAAAACCTTCAAAACCCATAAAAATCGAGAAAATTTCAAAAATACCAAAAATATGTTTTCTCAAGACATGTCTTACGGTATCGATAACATCTACGGTCTTAGAAATGTCATTCAATAATGGCACGGGACCATAGATGAAGTTCGGAGGAGGTGTAAATATTCTTTTCTAAACATGTCAAAAAAAAATGGCTTCTGATTATTTGATGTAACCCGGGCTTCAAATAATGGCTTCTGATTATTTTGACCCGCTTCAACAAATGGCTTGTAACCGTGCTTAAAACTATGGCTTGCTATTATTTCGATAGCAACCCGTTCTTTAAAGAAAGGAAAGTGCTACGCTAAACCAATTTTCAAATATTTCGTGCACTTATCCTAAAAAATTTGAGGAAAGTATGTCGAAGGGCTATTGTTCCTACACAAATATTTTTCCGTCTAAAATTCTTGAGAAAAATATTTGTTGTTTTCAAAATGGTGGAAAATGAGTTGCTATTAAATCAATCGATGATCGAGTTTTTGTATTAATTTGCAAACTCAATCAATGACTTGACGCTTTTAAAACTTTTCAAGAAAATGAGTCATTGATTGAGGGGAGAATGTTTTCAAATTTATATCATCTAACGGACTTTCTTAATTATCCTCGTGCTTATCTAAAAAAAATATAATTGCCTATGTTGAAGGACTAGGTTTCTAGGATATGATTGTTAGGTTTAGATGATTAGAGTTTGATGAACACATAATTCCCATGCTATATATGATCGATTGTTATGTTGAATTGACTTTAATTAGTCGATTGTTGTTATGGGTGATGTCGACCACCATATATTTGTATGTGTGTTCACTAACGTATGCGGTATATTGGTATATAAGAATGTTCCCGATCCGGATCCCACAATTGATGATGATTGGATGCGAAAGGAAAGGGTAACTATATCTTGGGTTGACAAATGAAGAAGCGGAGCTTAATTGGACTTCTATGGAGAGTTGGCATAAATGCAACGTAAGAGGTCTCCTTGCATCGCGAGATGGTTTTCTTCTAAGTGATTGAAGAAGCGGAGCTTAATTTGACCTCGGTTGGCATTCAAAATGCAACGTAAGAAGAAGTCTCCTTGCATCTGAGACGGTTTTCTTCAAACCCTACTGACAACAACAACGGAAGCTTCTCAACCACTAACGTATCTTTGTGCGAGGATACCATTGATAAACAATTTTCTAAAAATTTGAATAAATTGTTTTGAAAATGGAAAATATTGTTTTGAAAATAAATTGGACTAAATTTTGAAAATCACGGACTTCTTTTATCAAAACCTAAGTCACTCAATTATCGACTTGGTCATCGATTGAGGGAGAGTGATTTAAAATAAAATATTTTCAAACAATATTTCTTCAAAAGTCCGTTTGTACACTAAAATGTGGTGATCTAAAGATTTAATGTTATGTCATGGTATGATTTTTCTTTAGAATCAAGGTCTTTCAAAATGAAATTTTTACATTCTTGTTTGATTGTGAAATTGTTTTATTTTACTTAAAGATCTCTTAAAACTATCATACGACACTAACAATCTTTAATGTCTTAAAATGGTCCTATCATCATCTTTCAAAATTAAATCTTGCCCGTCTTTCCCAAAATTTTCTAAATGATTTAAATCTTTTGGGATCACAAATCTCAAATGGTTTGATATTTTTGATCGGGGTAGAGATCGTGATTTAAATCTCAAATCTGTTTAAATGGAATTGGTTTTAGTCCTTTAAAGGCACTCCTGCCTCCATGTGCCAAACGATTTCAAATACACAATGCACATGTTGAGGAGGAGGATTTATCCAAAAAAAAAACAAGATGAGTATTTAAACCAGGCCACAAGTTTTCCCATGTTTTCTAAACCTTATTAAAACACTTGAGATCCAAAATCTCAAAGGGTTTGATATTTTTGATCGGGGGAGAATTTGTGATTTAATAATGAAATTTGATAAAGGTGATCGTTTTGATTTAATTGTGCTGTTGCTCTCTCATATGTGCTAAGCGCTTTCGAATCTCGAAGCATATATTGAGGGGAGCATTTTAAAAGAAAAGAAACTATCGAGGTGCAAATGCTTTTATGTATTAACATAAAGTACCTTGATTGAGTTTTCAAATGGTTTCTTAATGGCTCTTGTGATTGTGGATGTGCTTCAAAAGAACTCTTGCCTCTATGTGATAAAATGATTTCAAATATCCTATGCACATATTGAGGGAGAATTTTACCATGAAAATCAAATGGCTTTTCGTATGAAAATTGTGATCAAAGAAAATATTTCAAAGTCCTCTTGCCTCCTTGTGCTAAACAATTTCTAAATCATACGCACATGTTGAGGGAGGTTTTCTAAATGATCAAAACTATTAAGGTACAAAATGCTTTGATCTCGTATCACAAGTACCTTGATTGTTTTCAAATGATTTTCAATTGGTTTCATGAAGGAAAGAACAATACAAAAGACCGACCAATTTACTTTATGCATGGTGTTATAAGGATGGTTAGGTTAGGTATTTGTTCCCACGATCCTTGAGCCGGAGGATCTACCGAGGACAATCCACTAGATAGTGTAGAGTCCTTAGGTATATTGAAAAAGGAGAAAAATGAGAAATGGGAAGAGTGCGGATGAGATAGAGCTAATCTTGGAATAAACCCAACAAGGTTCTAGTAATGAAGTCTCGGTAAGCTTGAAGGGTTGAAGAATGAAAAAGAAATGAATGTGAAAAGGGTGAAAAGAAATAGCCCTCCATCAATTCAACCTTAGAGGCGATAACGGGTTCAATACATATACTCTTGGTTGTTACTAAGGTAACACTGGTATTGAAGACAAGACGTCATGGACCCGGTGATGCCTGCACTAAACTTCCCAAACCACTCAAGTTCCTCTTAAAGGGCTTGTTTCATTCTCACGGGAACCTACATAATCTATCGACTTTCTCTTAGAGATTGTTGATATTGAAGAAGGAGACCCTCTCCCTAGTCTCCGACAAAGGAACCAAAATGCACTATTGAGTCTAGAGCCAAGAGATCATCCACAATATCTCGTTAGGACACTAAATTCTTGAAGACTTCTTTTTTCACACAATGTGGAAAGTAAGTATATATTAAGAGTCCTCGCATTATCCTTGTGGTATTGCGAACATCGAGTGATATGAAAGTATTCACGATGAAGATGGAAATCCTTCAGAGCCAACATCAAACAAGCTCTTGGTGGGTGACATGTGAGATCTTTTCAAAGATCAAACTTGTGACAAGCGGATAGAAACGATGGGAGATTCACTCTTGAATCAACCTTGGTCGAGAATGGAATTGGCGAATACTTTTGGAAAAACCGTTCGATGTGCAAACCTTCTTTTCTCTAGCACGTCGAATGTGTACTTATGTTTTCAAATTCAAAAGTATCTCGATTGAAAAATACTTTTAGAAAAACCGTTCGATGTGCGAATCTCTTCTTTAAGCTAGCATGTCGAATGTGTACTCATTCTCTAATACAAAAGTATTTTGTTTGAAAATTGATCTTTCTCATAAAACCTTCGTCGTATTGCAAAACTCTTTCTTCAAGCAATACGCGATTGTTTTCAAATCATTTTCATCAATCGGTGAATCTCAATTCATTGGTTCACTCACTCCGTGTTGTCTTCTTTGAGGCGTTCGGTTTGAGAACGGCTAGAACATTGCGAAACCCTGTCAAGGAGATTCTTAGGAATCCTACGATCACAGGCGGTATTTATCTTGATCAGCGGGGAACCGTGGGCGTGTACCTCAATTCAACGAAAGTGATCAAAGACACTTTCGTGTGTTTTATTGCTAGCTTGTTGTTTGCGGTACATTTGGACGGTTGCGGTGATCGAATTGAGGAGTCAATCAAAGCCGCATGCTCACGGCATCCACACTTAATTTGAAGAAATCATGGTGGTGCATATCTACATAACACGGTTACGATATTTTTATACTATACGCTTTCTGTTCTTTGCAAATATCATGAACCGATAAGGCTTCGCTACTACGATGGAAAGATGTCATGATTCAAAAGTGTGAGCATGTCGGTCCAAAAGTCACAACTTCACATGATGGCAACACAATAAAGGGTGATCCGAGAGATTTCTTGTGGTGATGATCTCAATGAAAGCTCGAAGATCATCAAAGATGTGGATCGATTAAAGGCCTCCACTAAAAGTACAAATCAATGCGGACTTTGAAGAATCACTACTAAAGCACAAAGATTGTTGAAATGAAGAATTGAAGTCTGAGCTCAAGAACAAAGTCAAAATAGAATGCTAGGATTGAAATGTAAAACATGGGGTGACCTCCTTAGGGAGATTGTTAGGAATTAGAAAATTCCATAGTGAAGAGTCGGTCACCCCAAATATTATCTAGCATAAGTTAGCTCGTAGACTTGTCGTTATTTACGTTATTTAGTTGTTTATTAGTTAGTTTGTAGCGTAGTTTAGTTTAGTGCAACACCGTGGAGGAAGGACGGGTCTTTACCCCTGTATCCACGATCCACAGGCCGATGGGAGGTCGTATATTATGTAACTATAAATACCCTTCCATCCATGGAAGGGTGGTGCTCTCATTCAATCTAATATTTCATACTTTTGTGTAAACTTTCTCTAGCAAACAAGAACACCGAATCTCTCTAACGATCCTACATTGTCTCTCTCCGGCGTGAGAGTAAGTAATGGTTTAGGGTTAAACATGTATTTTGATCGTACCCGAGGATAGACCACCGAATCATCGTATCCGCCTAACACAATATAATATCGTGTTCGTAATTAACCTTGGGCTTGGGATCCTATCGGCAATCTTGGGAACTATTGCCAATTACAAATCCTTCTGAGATGAAGGATCATGCTATACACCATATGCTTGAGGATAATATTCAACCTCCTTACTATTGTGATCATAATATTAAACTGACGCGTGCAAAATATATTCGGTCTCCTATCTTTGTGCAAACCCTTGTATCTCCTTGTCTTATTAGTGGTAGACCAAGTTACGCAAAGAATAACAACACTGTTAAAGCTGGAAGTGTTAAGGTGAGCTCTGCTTATTATGTTCTTGTTCCACCATCGTCTCTTAATCTTACTCGGTTACTCCTATATAAATCACACATATTTTGTCTTAAACTATGCATGATATACAACACTATAAAGCAAAAAGTAGATTAAAATTTTACATTTAGAATGACCTTAAAATATCACGTCGAAACAAGCAATCATTATCACCTCATTTGTTATCCGTTTATCGCTCGCAACAACCAATGTCTTCCTTTTTATTGTTGTAGCATGGCGCGGGCATTATGCTAGTACAATACAAGTATACAACATGTATACTCTAGAGTTCCCCTATTCCTGAAAATACACCATATCTCTGATAATCAATAACTCAATATGTGTTATACTTGTTTTTATATCTCTATAAATTATTATCATCTGTATTTGTGATCAATGACTCATGGAAGCGGATTGTAAGGAGGGTACTCAGTCAATATGTATATTGTAAAGGGAGATTCGACAGGATACGCCTCTAAGTGCTCCTTTCTAAAATAAAAGCCTTAATACGTGCTCTCTTTGTATAACTATGCTTCCCTTTTCAACGTGCACCGAATGTTGTGAAAATCCAGATATCGAGGTTAAGATCAGAATGAAAGAGGCTGTAAATGCTGAAAATCATGGCCATTTTCAGAACATTCATTGCATGGTGAAAAAGGGAGCATATTTATACAAAGAATGCACTAATGAAGTCTCTTTTTGAGAGAGGCTACATTAAGAGAAGTATGCTGTCAAATTACCCATTGTAAATTATATCTTAGCTGCCAATCATTTTCTTATATATCCTTTCCAAGGTTGTAGAAATAAGTTTCTCGATCCTAGTATTATAGATCAATTTCAATCCATTATTACCAATAGGATGTAGAAGAGAAGAAGTACTACACCTAGGAATCAACAGCACAAAAACTTTGTTAATAATGTTTTCCCTTTCTTTAGCCGACTTGGGACTTAACTTTTCGTTATTCTACATGTTGTACCCAATTTGGAATTTGTAATCTATTTCTTCCTTTTTAAAATTCTGAATCAAGGAAGAAGAGAACGGGTCTAAGGCATAACTTAAATTTATCTTCTACTGGTTTTGCCCGTTTTAGTATCTTTAATAAATTCGGCCAATTAATATTTGGAAAACTCCTATGCAGGAAAAAAGAAAGATTGTTGAAATCCTTCCGGAAGAAGAAGGGGAGGGTGGAAAAAGAACAAGTCAAAGAATTAGTATTTGAATAAGAAGAGTTTCGTGTTGGATACTATTATCACTTTGTGATTCCTGTACTTGATAATTTTTAAGGATAAATGTTTTGTATTTTGTAATCTATGTGTCCACCTCATTTTAAACTGATTTGTTGATCAACTGATGACTAAAGTCCTTGTTTTTCGTTCTTTAAGTGGTTCGAACAGAATCATGGAGTAACATCAAATGACTCATAGTATCTTGAATTTTCTGCACCCCTGATGACTAAAATTATATTAGCTGAGATATATCATATGACCAATCAAATAAGTCATTTTTATTTATTTATTTATTTATTTTTAGTCAAAATTTTGGCTTTTAGGTGAGATGAGTTTTCTGTTAACATCAAGATGGGTGACTAGTTTCATAATTTCCGAAAAATTGAAAGTTAGATCTGCTTTAAGAGATTTTAACAATATTATAAAACCATTTCTATATCTTTGTGAATCATATCTTCAACTTCGTGACAATAGTTTCTGTTTTGACTATTTTGGGCGTCTGCGCAAAGATTGCGGTTGTTTCAAAAGATCTTTATACTGCGAAGATTGCGTTTGTTTCAAAAGATCTTTAAAACTCTCGATATACATTTCAATTTGTTCTATTTATATATTTTTTGTATACGGGTTTGCGACTCGACATTGCGAGCCGCTAATCCGAGGCGACTACTTTTGGATAGCCGGAGTTATGGTACCGCACCACGATTAGATGATCTTTAGAACTTAAGGTTTTGTTAGATGTGCACAACACATATTGTTACTCTCGGAGAAGGAACTAGGGTGGCGCATAATTAATGTTTGTAAAAATATCGATATCTCGAAATGCACTATTTGGTGCCGGAATTGAGGCAAGGGTGGAAATGGTTCCATTTCTCTTGTTTGGTCACCGAAAATTGAAAAGCGGAGAAATTCGGTGAAATGGAGAAATGGAGAGACTTGGGTAGTGTAATTTGGCTAGCTCCATTTCCCTTATTTTGGTGGAGAAATTGGAGAAATGGATTATTATAATTTTGAAAAATGTTTTTTTTTTTTTTACAACTATAATTTTGTTAAATAAATACATTTTTAAAAATAATTTAAAAAAATGTTTTTAAAAAAATAAGGTTTTTAAATAAATACATTTTCAAAAATAGTTTTTTAAAAAAAACAAGTTTTCTTTTTTAAAAACATTTTTAAAAATAATTTTTTAAATATTTTTAAAAAGAATTTTTTTTTTAATATTTTTTTTTAAAATGTTTTTTAAATATTTTTTTTTAATATTTTTAAATAAGTTTTTTTTTAAATAAATACATTTTAAAAAAAAAATATTTAAAAAAACAAGTTTTTAAATAAATATATTTTTAAAAATATTTTTTAAAATAATTTTTTAAAGAAAGTACATAAATTTTTAAAAATAAATTTTAAAAAAAAGATATATTTTTTAAAATAATTTTTTAAATATTTTTAAAATTTTATTTAGACAAAATATTATTTAAATAAAAAAATTCATTTCTCGGGTCAAGTCTCTGTTGTTAACAAACATTAGAATTGAACAAAATTTCTCTTGATTTCTATTCTGCGAGATTCTATTCTCTACTTCATTTCTTTTCTCTCGAATTTCTCTACCAAACGCACCCTATGTTCCTAGCTTGTATAGTATGTTACGGTTCCGTCCTACTTAGTGCATTTGGTAGTGAACTCTAACACGTGTATAATTGGCATGCTTATTCCATTTTTTCCCTTAATGCAATTTTAATCACCAAACACAAATATACAATCCATAGTATTTTGATTAAGATCATCGCTTTTATCCTAATTTTACAACATGATGCACTAAATAAGTTTCCAGCCGAACTTGACTAGCTTACCTACACGCTATTGGAAAATCGAAAAAGTATAAAATCCTACTTTTGATCAACGAAAAAGAGTATTTTCATGCACATATCAAGTTAAATGCATCTATTGTTCTAATGTTCTTGACTTCGTGTTGTGATTTTAATCATCTTGAAATTTAATTCATATCTAACAAAAGATAGCTCTAGTTCATGTCATATGTAGTGTTTGATAACAAGTTAAAGGTGGTGTTTGAATGCAACTTAATTGACTTAATATGAAAAAATTACATTTATTAAGTCATGTGAAAAGTTGTTTGTTTTTCAATTAATCAAAATAAATAACTTAAAATAATAAGTGATAAAAGTGAGGGTCTCCAAATTAAGTTCATCACTTTTATCCTAATTTTACATATTTACCCTCTCACTTCTTAACTTTATTTCAAATAAAATGATGTAACAGTAATTTTTTCTAATTCAGACACTTTATTCAGCACACAAAACAAATAACCATTAATTTATTTACAAACAAATAACATATATCTGGATAGGCAAAAGTTCAATAAATATTTCAAATTTACTATACATCTAATTAACCAATCATAGCCATTCATTTTTCTAAGTAAAAAAAAAAAAAAAAAAAAAAAAAAAAAAAAACTTTCTCATTTTTTTAAAAAATTAAATATCTCGCAAACCGTTAATCGTTATGCGAAAAACATTATAACATCGCGACGAGAATTAAATTATTTTTCTATAGATATGCACTTCTATATATTTTTAACGATTTTTTTTTCAAAATTTCGGCCTAAAAAAATCATATGTGATTTGTGAAAATCACATGTGATTCGATTTTTACAAATCACATATGGTTTTTCCAAATCATATGTGATTTGTAAAAATCATATATGATTTGAAAAAATCATATATGATTTTAATTTTAAAATCACATGTGATTTTTAAAAATTATATATGACTTTACAAATCATATGTGATTTTTATGGCAAAAAAATTTTTGTTGAAAATATAGAGAAGTGCATATCTACAAAAAGATAATTTAATTCTCTTCGCGATTGTGTATTTTTTGTAGTTTGAAGATTTACCGTTTGCAAGATATGTTATTTTAAAAAAAAAGTAGAACATGATTTTTTTTATTAATTTTGATCAAAATGGATGAATAAGATTTATTTATTAAATCTATAGTAAATATGAGATCTATATTGATCTCAACTCTATCTAAACATATACTTTAATTTAACATGACTTAATTAAAAAACCAAACAAAGAGGCTTATAGATACATATTTAAAGTTTAATACTGCTAAAACACTTTCGTTTGGAACAACCAGTAATGTGCAATGTTAAAATATATTGAACAAAAAACCGTTGATACAAAGTTAGCATCCAAAATTGACTGAACTTAAAAGTTTTGTATAAAACACTTGCTAGTTAGTTGATACAAAGTTAGCATCCAAAATTGACTGAACTTAAAAGCTTTATATAAAACACTCGCTTAGTTAGAGTGTTATACATAATTCCAGTACCTCTTTCATAAATTAATATGAAAATTTAACAAGTTATGAAGTCCAACGATCTTTCTATTTCGTTTTAGACTGAGTGTAGTGGTGACTGCGTTCATAATTGTCAACTCAACAACACGTCAACTTGTTTTTTCACAATCAAACAAGTGTAGTGGTAACAAAATGGTTGCGGAGGGAGTACACGTTGTCCAACCCCCATTACACTTGGTTTTAAAGTTGCTTAAAAAGATAGAAACCAATTTTCTATACCAACACTTAATATATTCATTACAATTAATCTATATAATTAATATAAAAAAGCTCTTAGCTTAGTGGTACACGAGTTGTCACGTGAATCCTGATCATCAAGAAGTTATGAACCCAAAGTGTCGTTTGCAATATATATGCATGTCATTACATTGCATATAAGTGTGTGAACAACATAACTATACAGCAAGAAGGACTATCTTATGTGTTGCGGCGGACTATATAAATTGGTTATATTTGTTTTCGTGCAAGTAACCGATGATGTTTTAAATTTTCAGAAGATATATTGTGTAATTTGTTAATTTAATTTATTAATAAATTCTATGTTCAATTAAGTTAAAAGATAGAAAAGAAAAGTTTTATTTCGATATTGAATATTTTCACAAAATTTATTTTCAATGAAGAATAACTTCTTTGTTTTGATTATTAGTTTATTACTAATATTCGAGTCCTTCTTGGCTCAGTCCACCAATGCAGTCCAGCCTCTAATTTGGTCCAAACTCACCTGACAAGCACATATGTTTAGAATCAACGTCAAGCTTGACATAAGTCAAATGAAAAAAAAAAAAAAAAAAAAAAAAAAAAAAAAAGTTTAAGAAGGTACTTAGAACTTAGAAGTAACAAAAGTTATAAACTTGTAATGTTTTTACTTATGTAGTCAATATTTATATTTTGTTTGGAATACTATATAAAATAAGACTAAAATACACCGTTGGTCCCTAAACTTGTATCGGAGGATCGCGATGGGACGAACCTCGCCCTTTTCATCGCCGTTGGTCCAAGCGGTAGCCATTAAATGCAGATTGGTCCTTGACTAAGTCAAACTCGATTTTGTTTTGTAGTCAAGGGTATTTTAGTCCATACACATTTATACTTTTATAACACATTTATGTTTTACCCTTCATCTTTCATCATCTTCATCATCTACCCATTTCATCTTGCGGAGAGTCATTCTCTTCGGATGGTGTGACATGAAAGTCCACGAGGTTGAAGTTACGGTATTGAACTTAATGTCAAAGAACTACACTCTACCATACGGAAGTATAAAGAAACACATAAATGAATCATTTTTCGTACCATATCATTGATGGTGGAACAAAATTTGACGAGCTAGTATTTTGTTTTAAGTCCAATATCTTTTTCTTAATGTACTTTGACCACTTGCATTTCCAACACAATGTGAAAAACTTACGTCTATACTATTTTGATATAAAATACAATAATTGAAAGGGTAAATTAATACGTAGTCTTGTATATAATTTTGTGACTTAAACAATGTAACATTAGCTAGTTGGTTTATGCTCAAATGAGTTCTTTACTTCTTTTAAAACAGTGACATAGATATTTAAACATAGAATTAAGCACAAGTTTAGTTCTCCTAGGTTCCAATCGTTTTTTTTCTTTTGAGATGCACATGCGAAATTTCTTATACATTGCAAGTAGACAAGTTTAAAATTTCTTACTAACAGATATAATCATGGTAACATCATACATGCATCTACTAGAATTTCAAGACAAAAAAAAAATCAAAAAGTTATCCAATAGTTTTCTTTAGATTACAGGGACCCAAACGAGATCAACCCTTATTTGGTCCACATGACCCAAAACTTATCGACCATAAACGTCATTGTGATTTATGACTATGTTTGAATTAAAAGATTTCTCTCTGATAGAAACATTACTTAACTATCATTTAACAAACATTGCATGTGGCACCTAGCAAAAAAGCAAACCATATCAAGAAGTTTCAAGAAATGCTTCATTCTTGGCCAAGCTTTATGAGTGGTTTATTTTCAAGATTTGTTGCAAGTCGTTTATTAGTTTTAGTTTGGTTTGCGGGTTCATGCTTGAGGAGTATTTCACGGTTTTGTTGTTATCTTTAGTCTTGTATTACGGTAGTTTAGCTTGAAGAGAACTTCAACCTCGGGGACTTTCATGTCACACCATCCGGAAGAGAATGACTCTCTGCAAGATGAAATGGGTAGATGATGAAGATGATGAAAGATGAAGGGTAAAACATAAATGTGTTATAAAAGTATAAATGTGTATGGACTAAAATACCCTTGACTACAAAACAAAACCGAGTTTGACTTGGTCGAGGACCAATCTGGCATTTAATGCTCTTGTTTGGACCAACGGCGATGAAAAGGCGAGGTTCGTCCATCGCGATCCTCGATACAAGTTTAGGGACCAACGGTGTATTTTAGTCTAAAATAACGTATATATTGGCTTTGTATATTTTCTACCAAATAAATAGTAGTGTACTTGTGACAACATTTTATTTTATTGCTAAATAATCAAATTTGATGCATGTTTACTCTAGTTATTGTTCAATTCTTTGTTAGGCGGTCTTGGTTTACAAGAGTTTAGCGTGATTGAGTAAATGCGTTTGTAAATGATCGATAGCATAAGACTTGATATTAATTTTTGTAAACACGTAACAATCACGTTTAGCTCACATTTAACTTTATTTTGAGCAATTTCTTACATAGAAGACACAACCCACTGATATACATTAGACTGCTCGTAATAGATCAATCCTCAGCGCATGAAGTCCACCAAGGACGCGTCGTCATCCCTTGTTATGGTACCCCCAACGACGCATGAAGGACCAATTTTGATCGAGCACAATTTGGTTGTCTGGACAACCAACTTCTTATTCTTTGGGGTATATATGTTTGTGGTTAAATGACATATTTTTGTTTGGTTGATATGGTGGTCATTAGTACGCGACTTTTTTTATGTGAAAAACTGATGAGACGTTGAGTTAACCTTGTTAATATTGATAACTATTACATCCAGTTTAAAATCTATTTTGTAACTTGTCATTTAATTATGTAAAATGGCCTAACAATAATATTGAACTATGCCATAAGTAATTTCGTTGATATATTTCAAATGAGTCACTACTCGCTCTTGTTTTTCCGCATTATTAGGCTAGTCGTAATGGCATGATCGACCTTCGATCGATCGGTCATGAAGACACGTCCCCCACTACTAATGTGCTATCGAACGCATTCCTCACCCATAAAAATAAAGATTTGGTTGGCCAAGCGAGCGAATGGTTTGTGAGTGTTGTGTGTGAGTTTTACTTATTAAATTATTGTTGTGTGTGAGTTTTACTTGTAATAGATAAGGTAATATGACTTAGAGGTGTAAAAATTACCCACTTGAAGAAGAAAAGGAAGTCTTCAGGACATTCTATCTGACTTTTCCAAAATGTTTAATTCATCGACCGAAAAGAAAAATAATAATCACTTAACGCTCAAATTACATCGTCAAATGACACCATAATTTGTTTGTTCAAGTAGTTTTCATCTTTTAGTGTCTTTTCATTTTGTTTTTAATGTTATACTTAGGTTTGGAGTATTTAGGTGTTTGTGATGTGGGTGTGTGTCGATATCTTTCGTTAAATCTATATAGATCGGTGTTTGTGATGTGGGTGTGTACCTCGAACCTCCATCTCGGCTTCAGAAGAAAACTTTTTTAAAGCTGTTTGAGCCCTCCTTGGACTACATAAGCATGGGTTGCTATGCATAGGTGTGCTTATTGTCGAGTTAGGTTTGACCCGAATGGACCCGATCCTGCACCGATCTCGATCGTTGTTGCATAGGGGTCGAGTCATATGCGGTGGTCGAGAATATCCGCAATACATTTGCTAAATGTTTCCTACGAAGCGTTTTATAGAAAACGTACGGGCATATAATCAAATGTTCGCTATGACATCGTTCGGTGCTAAGGTGGATGAATCTATAAATGTTGCCCGTGGTCCTTATGTTTTTAAAGTATCGGGTCATATATACCTTATGTATTTAAAGCAAGAAGCTTATAGCAACTGTTGATATGTAAGAGAAGCAAGAGTTGCCGTTATGAATGTACTGCAATGACAGATAACCAACTGCAGGAATGTATTCCGTTTTAGCATACGCCTGCTCTCAGTTGACTAATCTTTATCATATATATTGGAATGTGATTATTTACTACATGCTTTAATGATCTTCATGTGTTATGTTCTACCCATAATTATGGCTTTGAAATTTCTTATATACTTTATTCAAATATGAGACAGAATCATGTTGGTGTCCACTATGTGAATTAAACTCAAGTTGTGGAAGAAGTTGTCATTTAAACACCCTGTAAGTGCTTATTGGCTTATTCCATTGTTTTAAATAAGGTATTGTGGGTATGTAACTCAAAAAAAGTTACTATTGGTTTCAGTGTTGATTGTTGCTTTAAATCTTATGTAGGAAGTTTTAGATTTATGACTTCATGTTGCTATGAAAGTCATATTGCCTATCTATATATGTTTTGATTAAAAAGTCATCTTAAGCTGTAGTGAACGGGTGTTTGGGTAAGCTTATTTTAGGTATACATTAGTTTTTATGTTTTTGAAATGTTGTGCGACAGTGATTTAGTTATTATGGAAGCTCATATACGGGAATACATGGTTGGTTAGGTGGTGTTTTCTAATAAATACCAGTAGTATCTGTGAGCTACATACTACAAAAGGAGCTCAGTAACTATATTTTAAAGGTAGTTTTATGTGGAAACTTTTTATTTTAAGTTGGTTACTGAGACTTTGTTTTTCAACTTGTTGTTCACTGTGAGGACCAAATGAAGATTCACTATCCGAGATATTAGTAAGGATTAGCTCATGAGGCAATACAACTAAGGATTAGCTCATGAAAGTTGACTTACTAAAGGGATCAAATTTGTAATCATTTATGTAAAGGATTATGTTTATGGTCACAATCCTTATTTTTTTAAGATTGATTTTATACATGGACATAATTTTTAGTATGAAACTTGGAACAACATAGTAGGCATCAACTATTTGTTATGGATGTGAAACATGATTGTATGTTGATTCATAAAATAAAGACAAAACTTTTGTTTAGCTTTACAAAATCCGGTATTCACACACGTACAACTATATGTGGTTGTTTAAAGGGTTTCTATAGACTATTGAGTGTACACCTAATGGAGATTGGTTATTATATTAATTAGCGCTCACAGACGTCATTTTATATTCAAGACCATCAAATTTGGAGACGACAACGCATGGACGTCTATTATTCTAATTGTCACAAAATCAATTGATTGTCGAATAATTCACGTTTTATTTCATTATTTTTTTCATATATTAATGAAACATGTTTACGTTCGTTGTTTTTTTATCAACTCATTTTCATATTTTTTTAAAAACTCCGCGAATCCGCGGGTCTTTAAGCTAGTAATTGTATATTTTGGTGATGTGGTGAATTAAATTGTGTATTAATTGTATATGTTGAATATTATTTTTTTTAGTTTTATTTGTGTTTTAAAAACTTGTAAATAATGCTTCCTTACTTGTATTTGCTTAAAAATCTATTTTAGAAAATCTTAAAAAATTAATTAGGAGGGAAGTGTCTTCCTCTATTATAAGTAGTATAGATAACTATCATAATCCACTTACCGTTGACCACTCAAACTTAGTAGTAGTAGATATTTTGAGTTTGCCTAAAAATCATCGACTTTGACCATTTGACCCAACACTCTCAAAAGATTACTCCCTCCATCTCATATTAAGTGTCCACTTTCAAAGTGCACAAAGTTTTAGGAAATTGCACTAACTACACTCTCCACCAATCAAATATTATTTTTACCCCAAACAAATAGCTTTGAACAATGTTTAAATATCCATGCAAATTGATAGTACAAGATAATCTTATTATGGTGGTATTAAATTTGTAAGGTTACAAGTTTAAAAGTCACACACCAAATAATAAATGCTACACATGTAAAAAAAATAGTAATCACAGCCTAAATTACTGACAAAACAAGGAAAGACGGTCACACACGTTAGCTATACCTCTAAACTATAATATAATATTGCCAACTACATAATACTGTTGCTTTTTGTAATGCTTGAATCTGTTATCACTAAAATATGGAGTAATAACTTAAAAGTTAAAACAATCCTATTAGAAATATAATCCAGCACTTAGATCGACTCCACATAATTTTCTTGAAAACTGTATATTTCTGATGCTATGCAACCACGCATCAGAATTATAGTTATTCGAAAATGATTCTATGACGCTACAAATACAGTTTGTTGAAAGAAACTTATGGGTCGTCGGAATTTTGCAGAAAACTAGACACCGTTGCCCTAGGCGCGGGTACTCGTGTAGTATTATAAAACGTATAGATTGTAGTTTTTTTTTATGAAAGGTAAGATAGAAATTTACTTTCTTAACTTAAAAATGGTCTAGAATACCTCAAAGATTGCCCATCGTATCTATAACCATTTAGAAGAATGTTTTAGAGTATTTATCCTTTGATCATCATCACGTCATTGAACAGTATCTGCTGACTTGGCTAGGGTTTGGTGAGAGAAATAAAAATGTTAGGCAGGTTAGGGTTACTGATTCACCGTTTCCTCTTAGTGAAATGGTGGATGATACCGTTGCTGAGGTGGATAAGAAGGCAAGTGAGTTTATTAAAATTTTATAAAGAGTTGAAGATGAAAAAGCAGATGCCATTGAACCATGCACGCCTTCACCGTGACGGTATCAATGGTGAAGAAGAAATGCGATGAGTTAGTTGTTTGTGTTTTTTGTGTTTAAAGAGTGTTATTATCACAATTCTTTCATATCACACGCGGACATATTATCACAACTCATTCATCACATACACACATATATTATCACAACTCATTCATCAACACAAACACACACACACACACACACATTGATTATCACATTTCATTCATTCATCACACACAAACACACTCTGATTATCACATTTCATTCATTCATCACACACACACACACACTCTGATTATAACAGTTTTAACTACTATACTTAGAAAGTATATTGCATTATTTAGAAATCACGGGAAAAAAAAAAGAAAAAAAGAAAAATGGTGTTATGCGAAAGAGGGGTGTTTTGGTGTCATATCTAAAACTGGTGTCATTGGCAAAAAAAAAAAGAGGATAATTCCATATTTACCCAATCTAAACATGAAAATGTCATATATACCTAAAATACAACTTTTGAATGCATGATGTACAACTTTTGAAAATAACTCACAAATGGTCCTTAGCCACAATGGCTTGAAATCAGCAACCAATGAACCACTACCTTATTTCTATCAAACCATTAACTCTGAACCAACCCAAAGCCAGCACTGCTACACCATTTTCCATTTCCAAGTCCAAATTTAGCCCAGTTTGACTTTCATTGACCAAATTCCAAAATTGATTGAAACTTAAAAGCAAGCTTACAAAAAGCTATAACAAGCTTATCTAAGCTTGTTTGAGTGAGAAAATAAGCTATTAAGAACTTGTGCATAAGAATTTGAAATGGAAATTTTCAACAGTGACCATGAAACAAGAATTCTTAACATAAACTTGAATTGTTACTTAAAAAAGGTTGTAATACACTGAAACAAGTAAGCTTGATACAATGAAACTTGAAAATACAACTAAGAATTCATTTAAGACTTAAGAATTTTAAAAACGAAATACAATTGAAATTTAAACTAAGTGCTACCCTCTATATCTCTTTCTTCCTGCTTCCTTTATACCCAAACTGCTTCTCTCCTCTTTCTAAGCATATCCCATTAATTTCCATGGCCATTGGATCAGTTGAATTCATCTTGGCCGTTGGATTGAATTTTGGCGCCAAAAAACTTTTTATCAACTGGGAGGTTGAGTGAGGGGCAGGGGTGCATTTAATGCTTCTTGGAAGGTAGTTGAAGGTGGGGGGACATGGATGTGTGAAGTTGAGGAGGGGGGATGGGAGGTTGTGTGTTGCAGAAGGGTTGTTGAAGAAGAAAGACTTTGGCGCGTTTGTTGGGTTTGACTGGATATTTGACCGTGGTTAAATATTAAAGGGGGGTCAAAAGTGAAGGGTCCAAAGGGGTTTGGCAGGGTCACTTGGTTTGTGATAGGGGTCCAAGGTCAAAAAGGGTTTAGGCTTAATAATAACAAGGACCTATTATGCAATTTCTGAAAATCAAGGGACCACTTCTGCCATATTTGCAAAGCTATTCCAAGGGACTAAAAGTGACAAGTTTCCATAGTACAAGGACCAAACTTGACATTTTCAAATTTCCAAGGGCCATTTTTGCCAATTTTTAAACTTGGAGGACCAAACTTGTAATTTCTCAAAACTTTTGATATTTTTCACCAAAGGACTAATTTTGACAACTTATGATTTTAAAAGGACCTTTGGTGATTTTTCTTTTGAAATTATGTGCTCGGGGACTATTTCGACAACTTTTGAAACTTGGGGTGAAGCGCCAATTATGCAAACTTAGCTCATTTTTCATCGATTTTGAACATTTTGCATCGAAACATATAAAATGCAATTTTAGAATATTTTCGATATTTTGATGCATTTCGAGCATTTTAAGCGTTTTGCGATTCAGTTAACAAAAATGATGAGTATTTACACACTCATCATGTGCTACGTATGATTTACATCTAGAGCGACTAGATGTGAAAGCTACATTTATTCATGGAAATCTTGAGGAGAAATTTACATGCTCGACGAAGGTTTTAAACAAAAGGAAAAGAGAACTTGGTTTGCGGAGTTAAACAAATCTACATGCGGTTTAAAGCGGTGCCGCGGTGTTGGTACAAGAGATTTGATTCTTTCATCATTAGCCTTGGATATAACAGACTACACGCAGACCCTTGTGCTTATTACAAGAGGTTTGGAGACAATGATTTTGTCATCTTGCTATTATATGTTGACGACATGTTGGTTGCAGGCCCCAACAAAGATCGTATCGGTAAACTGAAGGAACAACTCGCTAGGGAATTCGAGATGAAAGACCTTGGAACCGCAAACAAGATTCTAGGGATGCAAATTCACCGAGATAGAGTTAGTAGGAAAGTTTGGCTTTCACGGAAAAATTATGTGAAGAAAATCTTGCAAAGATTCAATATGCAAGATTGTAAGCCAATATCAACCCGTTTCCTACTAATGTCAAGTTATCCTCCAAGATGAGTCCTAGCGGTGAAGAAGAGGATGGAAATGTCTCGAGTACCGTATGCATCAGCGATGGGAAGTTTAATGTTTGCGATGATTTGTACAAGACCGGACATTGCACATGCGGTGGGAGTAGTGAGTCGGTACATGGCGGAACACAGTAGAGAGCAATGGGAAGGCGTGAAGAGGATCTTTAGATATCTTAAAGGAACCTCGATGTTGCATTATGTTATGGGAATCGGGTTTAAGCTGTCAAGGATATGTTGATTCCGATTATGCGGTGATCTTGTGAGTAAATCAACCACCGGGTATGTGTCACAATTCTCAAATTCGGTCATTTCTTAAATTTATATGCATCATATTAATTCATTCATGGCATTTCATTTCACATTTAACGTAATTTTTTTATAAGCGTTATCGCTTGAGTTATTATTTTGAATATTTAATCCGTTACTTTCAAAATGATCCCGACATATTTTTAAACTTACATTTAGTTTATAAAACTATATTTTGACTTTACCTAGTGTTTTAAATCTATTTAGTATACAAATCGTTAAATTTATATTATTACGACGTGTTTCTTAAAAATTATCGATAATTATTTTATCACTCAAATTTCACAAGGAATGTATTTTACAATTTTATGATCTCATTACATTCTATTTTGATCTATTAAAACTTACTTGTACCAAAAGTTACAATTATCTACACTTTACTTACATTTTCCTACAAAATTACTTACACCAATTATATACAAAGTATACACATTATAAAAAAAAAATGTATTTGAGATACATCTCCCCAACCGCCATGTGGGAGGATGTACTCATTTATTGTTGGCAACAAATTCTTCTTTGATTGTATAGTTATACACTCCAACACATTCATTCACCTCATTCAACTCATTCCTTCAAGTCAAGTATTTTCTTTTCTCTCTTCTTTGGTTCTTTCTCTCTTCAAGACCGGTCCATCAAGAGCTCTCAAGGAATTCATAAAATTTTTCAAGCTCAAGTTCTTCACAATCTAGATAACACTCTTGTTTAGGTTTTGAAATAAAAACCTAGGGTGTTTAGGTTTAACCTTGGTTCTTTGCACCTCATCATATTAACTAGTAAGCATGTTTCTTTTATTTTTCACATCTCCTTTTCATTTCATTAGTATCTCTTCATTTTTGGAGCAAGCATGCATGATTTGTGTTGTTTATACCATTTTTACATGATTTTAGAGTTATATATATATTATGGTCATCCTATAATTATCCCCTTGGTATACTTTGGTCTTGATGATGATTAGGAACCCATGACACCCTAAGAAGGTGTATGGTAGGATTAGATTAGCTTTGGAGTTGATTTGAAGGGATTAGAATAAGTTTTGTCCGAGAAAAACTATTTTCGATAAGTATAATATATGTTCTGTCCTTGTTTTAATTTTCTGGAAAAACCAACAGTAGGCACGACATTTTGGCCTTGATATTTAGAAAATATACTTTAAAACGAATCCGTGGCCGCTTGAACGGATTAAAGCGGAGTTATAACGAAGAAGTTATGGATTTTACAAGTTTGACGAAAAATATACTTTTCGAAATTTCGACTTGCTGTTTTACTTTGTCCGGGTCAAAAGCAGGCCTTAAGCTTCACAAATTATTTCGACTTATCAAAAATATATTAGTATACTTTGATACGAAGCTAAGGGCGTATTATACGTAGAAAGCGGTTTGAAGCGACAAAGATATACACGTTTTCATAAACTTGCCGTAACTATTATTTTACGAAAACTATATTATTTCTACGATACAAGTGTTACGGTGGTATAGCGTCCATGTTGAGGCTGTTTTTAACCATGATGCAAAACTTTTGGAGCGAATTGTCTTCTAATAAAATCAAGTTCACGAGCATATTTTTCAATACAATTAGTTTGTTTGTATAGCGGAGTTGTAGTAAATTATTCTGGATGTTTAAACTTGGCGAAACTCACTTTTGAACTACAATTAGACAAAATCACCATCTTTAACCCTTATTTTCTTTATGTTCGAGACCTTTTGAATGAAAACTCTGAACTGAAACTTCTAGATTTCGATACAAACTTTCCAAAACCGTCGAGTTCGTTCTCTAACGTTCGGCGTACACCATTTCGACTAGTTTTCCAAAGCCATTTTATCACTTTCATGAAAATTCCGGCGGCATTGTTTTGCGACGAAAAGTGAAAATTTCACTATAAATCATTATAAAACCATTGTAGGATGACATTTTGGCGTAAAAACTTGTAAAGTGATTTTGAAGGTCAAGGCGTCAAAAGAGTATTTTTCGACGATAAGTATTATTATTTTCAAAACTCGCAAATGGTATAAATGACATCTGAAATGCATGCATAACATCACCTTGCAACTCATTACATATCATATCATTCGTAATAGGTCCGGTTAAAGCATCACATTATACCTCGGTGTACTCGCTCTTGTCATCACACGGTTTACCAAGTGAGTAATCACAAACCCCTTTTCCGTTTTACTATATTTTGGGGCGAAATGCATGAACCTTCCTTGAGCTAAATTGTTTACTACTTTTATTAACTAGTTTGACTAGAACTTGTGAACTCGAATCAAATCCTTGAACTTAATTACGAACCTATTACTTATTTGAACTTATTGAACCGTACAAAGTCTCCCTGTTCGAGACATCACTATAAAGTCTCGCCTTATTGGTGGGCGGTCTCAATAATTCTCGCCTAGGTGGTCGAGTGACAAAGAGTCTCCCTTGTTGGAGCGATACAAAGTCTCCCCTTCGAGCATCACTATAAAGTCTCGCCTTATTGGTGGGCGGTCTCGATAATTCTCGCCTAGGTGGTCGGTGACAAAGGAGTCTCCCTTGTTGGGCGGTACAAAGTCTCCCTGCTTGGAGCATCACTATAAAGTCTCGCCTTATTGGTGGGCGGTCTCGATAATTCTCGCCTAGGTGGTCGGTGACAAAGGAGTCTCCCTTGTTGGGCGGTACAAAGTCTCCCTGCTCGAGACATCACTATAAAGTCTCGCCTTATTGGTGGGCGGTCTCAATAATTTCGCCTAGGTGGTCGGTGACAAAGGAGTCTCCACTTGTTGGAGCGGTACAAAGTCTCCCATGTTCGGAGCATCCACGAATGATTATATCGTGGTGCAATATTGTGAACTAGTATGACCGTTTATACTTGACTTTTAGACATACTACTTTTGGCGGTGGGTTGTGAACACACGGGTTGCAAGTTTTGTATGGGCGGAACTTGGGCCAGGTGGATTTACAATGCCTTTGCTTTGTGGACCATTTTCGTTGACCGAAAGCTTTGTATATTTCTTACGAGTTTTCTTATTTTGCTAAACGTGTTTACTCACCAACTATTTTCATAGTTGACCCGTTTTTCCCTCATGCATTTCAGGTGATCGTTAGTAAGCTCTTTCTACCAAGTCTTGCATAATGAAGTTTTCACTTGTTACTACAAATCATTATGTAATAGAACGCAATATTTTGGGAACTAAACTTGTAATATATTTGCCGATGACGGCTAAACTAGTATTGTAATGATGTACTCTTTCTTTTAAATATTAATGTTGGTATGTTCTATTATCTTGTGCTTATGTTCCCTTCCGTTACACCTCGTGTTTCCGCCTCCGGCGGTGTGTGATTGGTACCGAGCCAAAGGTTATAGAGAATGCCGATTTTTCAAAATAAAAATCACGACTATAACCGGAATAATTTTATTTTATTTTATTAAACATTGAACACCATTCGAGTCAACTAGTCCTATCGTTGCATCGTTAATCATAAATTATACATAGCACGATCAACTATGTCTAATTTATGAAGAACCATCAATGATAAGAGTGGTAGTTTTAAATCATGTTTAGTCGAGTCTTTAAAGTCAGGTCACTGAAGTTGCATTGGTCGGGTGGGTATGCATGGCATGTTTTTACGTTCACGTCTACATTACCGTACCTTGTTCATATCTTCTCTTTTCATCTTTCGACTTTTTAGACATAGCATGCCTCTGTTCTGTCATGTTTCGATCACTATAACACATTACCACCGTTCGCACCTCATCGACTTCGTTAGAATGTCGTTTACTCAACCCGATGTTTTGGTCCTCTGTAAGATCATGGTCGCAAGAAACACACGCTCGAGGTGTCGTCCAAACTGGCATTGGCAATAGAGGCCCACAAGATCGAATATTGAAGTTTCCCATGCGTGGTCGAGCATTCTATCACGGGTACCGAGGAAGCCCATGACGTGAACGGGTACATTCTTTTGAACAACTACCTTATTTACATGCGACATAATTTTGAGTGCATAACTTCCTTCCAATCTTTACCACGTTCACGTCATTGATTAATTTGAGACCTATTGATATCGACCTTAGTTGTTATATATTTTGTTGATTTGATTTGATTTGTGTAAGCAAATCCAATATCGAGCGAATCTTTCAAAAGACTTCATTCAAGGATGTTGATTCCTATCTTTCTAACAACTTGTTTCCTAGCTTGATCTAGTAGCGGTTCTTGTTTGATGAGTTGCGAAAATCAAGCTAAGAGACAAGTTTACTCAAGTCGGTTTAGTTTAATCTCATGACGGTTCTTGTTTGATGAGTTGTGGGATTAAATTAGAATCGACTACCTAAAGGTCTTTTGAGAGCTACGTTCGATATTGGGCAAGTTTACCTATCCAATCTAATCACGGCACGTACTTAGTTGAATGGGAACACATGCGCTTGGGCATTGATATGATCATTTAGGCATTCGTATGAGCATGAACTTTTAGAACTCTTGTCGAGGTTCGGACCATAGTATCGTTAATCGAATCACGGGACGTGATTCACGACATGGGAAGAATGTCACAATTCTCAAATTCCGGTCATTTCTTAAATTTATATGCATCATATTAATTCATTCATGGCATTTCATTTCACATTTAACGCGTAATTTTTTTTATAAACGTTATCGCTTGAGTTATTATTTTGAATATTTAATCCGTTACTTTCAAAAATGATCCCGACATATTTTTAAACTTACATTTAGTTTATAAAAACTATATTTTGACTTTACCTAGTGTTTTAAATCTATTTCGTATACAAATCGTTAAATTTATATTATTACGACGTGTTTCTTAAAAATTATACGATAATTATTTTATCACTCAAATTTCACAAGGAATGTATTTTACAATTTTATGATCTCATTACATTCTATTTTGATCTATTAAAACTTACTTGTACCAAAAAGTTACAATTATCTACACTTTACTTACATTTTCCTACAAAAATTACTTACACCAATTATATACAAAGTATACACATTATAAAAAAAAAAAAAATGTATTTGAGATACATCTCCCCCCCCAACCGGCCATGTGGGGAGGATGTACTCATTTATTGTTGGCAACAAATTCTTCTTTGATTGTATAGTTATACACTCCAACACATTCATTCACCTCATTCAACTCATTCCTTCAAGTCAAGTATTTTTCTTTTTCTCTCTTCTTTGGTTCTTTCTCTCTTCAAGACCGGTCCATCAAGAGCTCTCGAGGAATTCATAAAATTTTTCAAGCTCAAGTTCTTCACAATCTAGATAACACTCTTGTTTAGGTTTTGAAATAAAAACCTAGGGTGTTTAGGTTTAACCTTGGTTCTTTGCACCTCATCATATTAACTAGTAAGCATGTTTCTTTTATTTTTCACATCTCCTTTTCATTTCATTAGTATCTCTTCATTTTTGGAGCAAGCATGCATGATTTGTGTTGTTTATACCATTTTTACATGATTTTAGAGTTATATATATATTATGGTCATCCTATAATTATCCCCTTGGTATACTTTGGTCTTGATGATGATTAGGAACCCATGACACCCTAAGAAGGTGTATGGTAGGATTAGATTAGCTTTGGAGTTGATTTGAAGGGATTAGAATAAGTTTTGTCCGAGAAAAACTATTTTCGATAAGTATAATATATGTTCTGTCCTTGTTTTAATTTTTGGAAAAACCAACAGTAGGCACGACATTTTGGCCTTGATATTTAGAAAATATACTTTAAAAGCGAATCCGTGGCGGCAGAGCGGATTAAAGCGGAGTTATAACGAAGAAGTTATGGATTTTACAAGTTTTGACGAAAAATATACTTTTCGAAATTTCGACTTCTTTGTTTTACTTTGTCCGGGTCAAAAGCGAGCCTTAAGCTTCACAAATTATTTCGACTTATCAAAAATATATTAGTATACTTTGATACGAAGCTAAGGACGCATTATCGTGAAAGCGGTTTGAAGCGACAAAGATATACACGTTTTCATAAACTTGCCGTAACTATTATTTTACGAAAACTATATTATTTCTACGATACAAGTATTACGGTGGTATAGCGTCCATGTTGAGGGCTGTTTTTAACCATGATGCAAAACTTTTGGAGCAATTGTCTTCTAATAAAATCAAGTTCACGAGCATATTTTTCAATACAATTATTTGTTTGTATAGCGGAGTTGTAGTAAATTATTTACGGATGTTTAAACTTGGCCGAAACTCACTTTTTGAACTACAATTAGACAAAATCACCATCTTTAACCCTTATTTTCTTTATGTTCGAGACCTTTTGGACGAAAACTCCTGAACTGAAACTTCTAGATTTCGATACAAACTTTCCAAAACCGTCGAGTTCGTTCTCTAACGTTCGACGTACACCATTTACGACTAGTTTTCCAAAGCCATTTTATCACTTTCATGAAAATTCGGCGGCATTGTTTTGCGACGAAAAGTGAAAATTTCACTATAAATCATTATAAAACCATTGTAGGATGACATTTTGCGTAAAAACTTGTAAAGTGATTTTGAAGGGTCAAGGCGTCAAAAGAGTATTTTTCGACGATAAGTATTATTATTTTCAAAACTACGCAAATGGTATAAATGACATCTGAAATGCATGCATAACATCACCTTGCAACTCATTACATATCATATCATTCGTAATAGGTCCGGTTAAAGCATCACATTATACCTCGGTGTACTCACTCTTGTCATCACACCGGTTTACAGTGAGTAATCACAAACCCCTTTTCCGTTTTACTATATTTTGGGGCGAAATGCATGAACCTTCCTTGAGCTAAATTGTTTACTACTTTTATTAACTAGTTTGACTAGAACTTGTGAACTCGAATCAAATCCTTGAACTTAATTACGAACCTATTACTTATTTGAACTTATTGAACCGTACAAAGTCTCCCTGTTCGAGCATCACTATAAAGTCTCGCCTTATTGGTGGGCGGTCTCAATAATTCTCGCCTAGGTGGTCGAGTGACAAAGGAGTCTCCCTTGTTGGAGCAAGTACAAAGTCTCCCTGTTCGGACATCACTATAAAGTCTCGCCTTATTGGTGGGCGGTCTCGATAATTCTCGCCTAGGTGGTCGGTGACAAAGGAGTCTCCCTTGTTGGAGCGGTACAAAGTCTCCACTTCGGAGCATCACTATAAAGTCTCGCCTTATTGGTGGAGCGGTCTCAATAATTCTCGCCTAGGTGGTCGGTGACAAAGGAGTCTCCACTTGTTGGAGCGGTACAAAGTCTCCCTGTTCGAGACATCACTATAAAGTCTCGCCTTATTGGTGGGCGGTCTCAATAATTCTCGCCTGGGTGGTCGGTGACAAAGGAGTCTCCACTTGTTGGAGCGGTACAAAGTCTCCCATGTTCGGAGCATCCCTGAATGATTATATCGTGGTGCAATATTGTGAACTAGTATGACCGTTTATACTTGACTTTTAGACATACTACTTTTGGCGGTGGGTTGTGAACACACGGGTTGCAAGTTTGTATGGCGGAACTTGGGCCGAGTGGATTTACAATGCCTTTGCTTTGTGGATCATTTTCGTTGACCGAAAGCTTTGTATATTTCTTACGAGTTTTCTTATTTTGCTAAGCGTGTTTACTCACCAACTATTTTCATAGTTGACCGTTTTTCCTCATGCATTTCGGTGATCGTTAGTAAGCTCTTCTACCAAGTCTTGCATAATGAAGTTTTCACTTGTTACTACAAATCATTATGTAATAGAACGCAATATTTTGGGAACTAAACTTGTAATATATTTGCCGATGAATGGCTAAACTAGTATTGTAATGATGTACTCTTTCTTTTAAATATTAATGTTGGTATGTTCTATTATCTTGTGCTTATGTTCCCTTAGTTACACCTCGTGTTTCCTTTCCGGCGAGGTGTGACGATATGTGTTTACACTACGGCGAACGATGGTGGGTTTCAAAGCTGCGATCGGTTGTGGCTATGTCAGCAGCAGGCGAGAATATGTTGCATTGCTCGAGCCGACAAAGCGATATGGTTGAAGATGTTGTTGGAAGAGCTCGGGCGCGAACAAGAAAATTACTTTATTTTGTGACAATCGAGCACGCTTGTATCGGCAAGGAATCCGGCATTTCATTCAAAGACAAAGCATATCTGAGTTCGATATCACCGTTCGTGAGAAAGTGGAGGAAGGAACCGTGGATATGCGAAAATTCATCTTGATGATAACGTGGCGGATTATCGGCGAAAGCAATCAAGCGTGACAAGTTTATATGGTGTCGATCCTCGTGCGGCCTAGCGGAAGCGTAAGCAACATGGAAGTGCAAGGAAGGATAGCGGTGTGAAGATCGATTTAGCGATCGGATCTTCAGTGGGAGATTGTTAAAGATACAATGTATCTATAGGAAAGAATATTGCAAGTTGGTACAAGTGGGCTATGTGTCATCCATGATCTCATATGAAGAGAAGTTTGGTCATCCATGACCTCATATGAAGAAGAAGTTTGCCTATAAAAGGCAATGCATCCAAGCTCTCATTTCATCCCATCACAAAGCAACACATAGTAGTGTCTCCTAGTACTTGTGAGTTTAATTAGAGTTTGTGTGGTATCTCTAATACAAGAGATATAACGTTTAGTGTTTATCCTTGTAACTAGGCGAAGGTGTAACTCACAGTTTTTCATCATAGTGAAACGATCTTTCCTTGCAGTGGTTTTACCCATTGGGGTTTTCACGTAAAATCAGGTGTGTCATCTTTTATTATATTTCATATTTTAGTAGTGGGTTTGCTTCAGTCCGGTGTCATTTTTCTCAACAATAACTAATTCATTTATATGAAAACTAATTTCATGTTGTGAATGTTCGAATGTTCAATTGATTACGATGGTCCAATGAATTAATAGGATGCAATGTAAGTGATAGTAATCACTGCCTTTTTTGTTGAAAAAAATAAAAATAAAAAGAAGTTGATCAGTAATCCCATAACGTAGGCAATAAAATATTCCCAGTTCACAAAAGGGGGCTAAATCCTACATGGGGGCTTAAAAGTATATTCACAATAATTTTATGTGTATGAATCAAATTGTTATGTGTACATATCAACTCCCTACAAAAAACCCTATAACAGTTTTAACTAGTATACTTAGAAAGTATATTGTTTTATTTAAAAATCACGGAAAAAAAAATGGTATTATGGCAGGCAAAGAGGGGTGTTTTGGTGTCGTATGAAAAAGTGCCACCACACTCTACCACCTACCGCTCTAATAATGCATTTAATTTGTATGGTGGATATTTACTTTTGGAATCTGTTCACCCATTCACTCTTATCTTCAATGTCTACTTTCTTCTTCCTTTAACAATAACAACAAACCTTGTGCATCTTCTTCTTATTACTATTAGGTTTCTTAAATTTAATATTTTGCTGTAGATCCGCCCTTGGTAGATAAGGTTTGAGTGAAGACAGAAGATATGGTTTCGTTTGATGTGGTTGAATCTATACTCCTAAGATTGCCTGGGACAGATCTTCTCCGATGCAAAAGCGTTTGTAAGTTATGGTATTTTTCGATAACTAGTCGTGATTTTGTTAAACGTGTTTGCAACAATAAAAGGATCGCTATGGATCCAGATTATACATCTAATAATCATACCTGGAGTGTTGGAGGTTCTTCCAATGGCCTTGTATGCATGTATCAGTCATCACGGCCTGAAAATCCAATTCTTGTAACCAATCCTTTGACTGGAGAGTTTATAGTACTTGAAATGCCATCCACTATAGGCAATGGTCGGGAATTGGCGAATAGGCGATGTTTGGGATTTGGTTATGATTCATCCACTAATGATTACAAAGTTGTCATGGCCAACTATAAATATAGTGATAGTGGTCATAAGGCATTTTTTCATGTATTATCTTTGAAATCAAAAAATGGAAACATATTGGAGAAGTCAGTTATAGGTTTGATCATGAAGAGCTAGCCACGCCTGGTATCTTATTTAATGGGGCGCTTCATTGGTTTATGTATAATGCTAATGATATCAACAGGGACACAGTATTCATTGTGTCTTTTGATTTAGCTAAAGAGGAATTTAGAAGAATTCCCCAACCTGATGACACGAGATATGTTTGGAGGCTAATTTATAGCACACTGGGGATTTTCGATGGCAGTCTATGCATATTTACTAGAATCATGCGCACTTCCGAAATTTACTATTTTAGCATTTGGGTTATGAAAAATTACGATGTGGAACCATCTTGGGAACTGTTGCCAATCACACATCCTTCTGAGATGAGGGCTCATGCTATACACTATATGCTTAAGAGTGATAGTATTAAATTTCCTTACTATTGTGATGGTAATATACAACTGGCGACGAGTGTGGAACATATTCGGTCTCCTATCTTTGTGCCCACCCTTGTATCTCCTGATCTTAAGGTGAGCTCCGCTTATTATGTTTTTGTTTCACCATCTGTCTCTTAATCAGACTCTATATAAATCATACATATTTTGTCTTAAACTATGCATGATGATGTACAACATTATAAAGCAAAAATTAGTAGAGATTTTAAGTAGTACAAAAAATTACCGTTAAAACGTTATTACCTTCTCCTTGTTAAATCTTGATTCTAGATTAGTAGCTTAAAATTTTAGATTTTTTAAAATATCGCGTGGAAACAAGCGATCATTATCACCTCATTTTTTATTCGTTTATCGCTCGCAACAACCAATGTCTTCATTTTTATCGCCGTTGCATAGCGCGGATATTCTGCTAGTAGAATACAAGTATACAACATACAGTGTTGTAAAAATCGGTCCAGGCGGCCGATTAATCGGCGCATAATCGCTGATCGGCCATTAACCGCCCCGATTTTCCATAATCGGCCTATTTAATCGTTTTGGTCAAAATCGGTCAATAATCGGTCAGCGGACCGATTAATCGATCAATAATCGGTCAGCGGACCGATTAATCGATCAATAATCGGTCAGCGGACCGATTAATCGATCAATAATCGGTCAGCAGACCGATTAATCGATCAATAATCCGATGTTTGTAACTTTATGTTAGAAACTTAGAACTATTTTAGATTTTAAAATTTTCACTATAAAAATTGCAATCCGATTAATCCCCGATTAATCCCCGCCTAACCGATTAATCGCCAGGCCCTACCCAACCGCCTCACGAGCGCCTAGCGATTTTTACAACCTTTATACTCTAGATTTTCCCTATTCCTGAAAATACACCATATCTATGATCAAATTATACTTGTTTTTAAATTGTTTTGTTATCATTTGTATTTGTGATCAATGACTCATGGAAGCGGATTGTAAGGCGGGTACTCAGTCGATATGTAATTTGTAAAGGGAAATTCGACAGGATACGCCTCTAAGTGCTCCTTTCTAAAATAAAAGCCTTAATACACATCTCTTTGTATAACTCTGCTTCCCTTTTCAAAGTGCAACGGATGTTGTGAAAATCCAGGTATCGAGGTTAGGATCAGAATGAAAGAGACTGTAAATGCTGAAAATCAAGGGTATTTTCAGAACATTCACTGCATAGTGAAAAAGGGAGCGTATTTATACAAAGAGTGCACTTATGAGCTGAAGTCTATTTTTGAGAGAGGCTACATTAAGAGATGTATGCTGTCAAATTTCCCATTGTAAATTAATCTTAGCTCCCAATCAATTTATTATATATCCTTTCCAAGGTTGTAGAAATAAGTTTCCTCGATCCTAGTATTATAGATCAATCCTAATACATTAGTACCAATAGGAAGTAGAGGAGAAGAAGCACTACACCTAGGAATCAACAGCACGAAAACTTTGTTAATAATGTTTTCCCTTTCTTTAGCCGACTTGGGACTTAATTTTTCGTTATTCTACATGTTGTACCCAATTTGGAATTTGTAATCTATTTCTTCTTTATTAAAAATTCTGAATCAAGGAAGAAGAGAACGGATCTAAGGCATAACTTAAATTTATCTTCTACTGGTTTTACCCGTTTTAGTATCTTTAATAAATTCGGCGATTAATATTTGGTAAACTCCTATGCAGGAAAAAAGAAAGATTGTTGAAATCCTTCCGGAAGAAGAAGGGAGGCTAGGGTGGAAAAAGAACAAGTCAAAGAATTAGTATTTGAATAAGAAGAGTATCGTGTTTGATACTATTATCACTTTGTGATTGCTGTACTTGATAATTTTTATGGATGATTGTTTTGTGTTTTGTAATCTATATGTGTCTAGCTCATTTCAAACTGATATGTTGATCATCTGATGACTAAAGTCCTTGTGTTTCGCTCTTTATACATCTAGAAATGTTATGTGTAATGTAAATGTAAGTGGTTCGTACTTGATCGAACTTTTTGCAATTCCGGAAAGTCTAATAACCCCTGAGATTGAGTTAGCAAATGGGTTTAAATGATGCTATTGTTAGACTTGCAACAAAAAAACAATAGTAATATAATGAGTGTGTATCAAGCTTAAGAAATTCACATAATGACAGATTGCAGTTAGCCTGTAGGTTCTACACATGATTTGATTCAAAAAAGATCTTTATGATTGGTTTGCTGGATGTGTGTATATGCTTTGCTTGGTGTTCAGGTTTTGTCTAGTCAGGATGCTACATGCGTTGTGTCAAATGTCCTCCCCGAGCCTGTTTATAATTGATTAAACTTCATAGTAATTTTGTGAGAACAATAAAACAATGTCACGGGTGTGACATTTCTCGATTATGCAATATATTGTCATACATATAAAATAATTTGTATACGTGAGGCAGAGAATTGTTTGTTGTATAAATAAGACTCGGATTTGCATTTCCGCGTTGAGAAGGACATTTGGTTCATTTGAGATTTAACCTCTCGATAGAGATTTCAATTTTTCTCCCACTTGAAAGTTTTCTATGGTGGCACCCCTCGTTAGATGATTTAAGTAATCAAGATATTGTAGATGTGCACTACACGGATTGTTAGTCCCAGAGACGAAACTAGGGTGGGTCCAGGGGTTCGCGAGACACATGAACATTTTTGGCGCAGTGCTAATATTGTAAAAAAAACATTGATTTTTTCCGAAATGCACTGTGTTCCTAATTCGTTTAGTATGTCCCTTTTTTTTTTAAAGGTGAACATATATAACTTCAAACAACATTTACAAATAAAGAAAAATGGATTGGACATGCCTAACTCCATGATACAACTCCTATAATAGCTAATCTGCAATGACTAAACATTGTCACATATCGGATATAAAACACTTGAAATCAGATGACACTATATTATTCCTCTGATTAAACGAACTCCATGTTTTACATTTGGGCTAATGTCTTTAAAAGGCACCATGCTTGGCATCATGTGTTTTTCTGGGTAGCGAACTAAGTTTTTTGCTTTGGTGGGTACTTTTCTTTCTAATTCATCCTTTTGTATGTATTTTGCAAAAAAATTTTTGACATTTTTGCCCCTCATCGCTAATACAAATTTGTTTTTCCCGAAGGACAAAAATGTCATAAAGTACTTACAAAAGAAGAATTTAAAAGAAAAATACCCATAAAATAAAATAAAAAAATTTGTTCGATAATCCAGAAAAACACACGATATCAATATGATCTTTACAAACATTAACCCTTTACATTCCATATAAGAGAGCTCCATATATCATTCAGCCCACATCCACAATGACATATAGAGACCCTTACTAGCCATCACCATGTGAGCTATAGCACTCTGACTCAATCAAAGAGGGGCTATACCCAATTGATTACATTTCCTAGCCGCTTATCCTCAAAACCACATGTGGCATCATCAACCGCACCAAATACAGTTCAAAAGATAATGAGGCCATGCATCATCAATTAGGGGACACACACCTTCAATGAGAAACCAACCTAACCTCCAAAACTAAGTCCTTTTCGTCCTACTTAATGCTGCATCGGGCGTGATCTAACACGTGTATAGTTGCCTATTCTAAATATTGGTTAAACTTAACTTCAAGTGGACGAGAGTGATGAGAAATTCATAAAATTTAAAAGCTAAATCTTTAGAATTTATTTTTAAACGTCATGTTTCGTTATTATATAAGCAGTTTTGCACATGACCTCCGCTAAGCCGGCTACAACACTTTCTAGATCTATATTTGAACACTAAACAATTTATATTACCATACTTTTAGATGGTCGTGAGCTCTAACACGTGTAAACTTTGCATGTTTTTTTTTTTTTTTTTGAAACTCAATTTCTATATACCAAAGGGCACTTACCTTGTTAATACATGACCCTTTATCTGGTGGATGTGACATAACGGGCCATAGATGGGTTGAGTGTTGGGCCAATACACAAACTGATGTGTATGTGTTGGGCTTGAACAACGAGCTTAAACTCCTATATATATACTCTCGGTAAACCTTTACAACATTGGTACATGTTAATAAAGATGGTTGTGTTTGATGTTGTCGAGGCAGTACTTTTAAGATTGCCTGTGAAAGATCTTCTCCGATGCAAAAGCGTTTGTAAGTTATGGTATTCTTTGATTTCAAGTCCTTCTTTTGTTAGACTTCAATGTAAACATATTTGCAACAAAGAGGACAATACAAGGATCGCTATGTGTCTACCATATACATATACTCATAATTACTACTATAGCTGGAGTATTGGAGGTTCTTCCAATGGCCTTGTATGCATGTATGAGTCATCACGGCCTGAAAATCCAATTCGTGTAACCAATCCTTTGACCAGAAAGTTTAGAGAACTTCGAAAGCCACCAACTATAGATTTTGCGGGCGCATAGGCAGCGTTTGGGATTTGGTTATGATTCATCTACTGATGATTACAAAGTTGTTATGGCGGTCTATAAATATAGTGATCGTAGGGCACTTGTTCATATATTATCTTTGAAATCCAATGTCTGGAAACTTTTGGGACATTTCAGTTATAGGTTTGATTATGACATGCTGCCACGAACAAGGCATTAATATATAGTGTCTTTCGATTTAGCTAAAGAAGAATTTAGAGAAATTCCCCAACCGGATGACACGAGATATGTTTGGGGTTATGGTAGCACACTGGCGATTATCGAAGGCTGTCTATGCATATATACTAGAATGATATACGTTAACAATAATCCACCCTTTAGCATTTGGGCTATGAAAAACTACGATGTGACAGCATCTTGGGAACTATTGCCAATTACAAATCCTTCTGAGATGAAGGATCATGCTATACACCATATGCTTAAGGATAATATTCAACCTCCTTACTATTGTGATCATAATATTAAACTGACGACGTGCGCAAAATATATTCGGTCTCCTATCTTTGTGCAAACCCATGTATCTCCTTACATTGTTAGTGGTAGACCAAGTTACGCAAAGAATAACAACAACACTGTTAAGGTGAGCTCTGCTTAATATGTTCTTGTTCCACCATCGTCTCTTAATCTAACTCCTATATATATAAACCTTACGTATTTTGTCTTAAACTATGCATGATATACAGCACTATAAAGCAAAAAGTAGATTAAAATTTTACATTTAGAATGACTTTAAAATATCACGTCGAAACAAGCAATCATTATCACCTCACTTGTTATTCAGTTTATCGCTCGCAACAACCAATGTCTTCCTTTTTATTGTTGTAGCATAGTGCGGGCATTCTGCTAGTACGATACAAGTATACAACATATATACTCTAGATTTCCCCAATTCCTGAAAATACACCATATCTCTGATAATCAATGACTCAATATGTATTATACTTGTTTTCATATCTCTATAAACTGTTTTATTATCATCTGTATTTGTGATCAATGACTCATGGAAGCGGATTGTAAGGCGGGTACTCAGTCGATATGTAAATTGCAAAAGGGAAATTTGACACGATACGCCTCTAAGTGCTCCTTTCTAAAATAAAAGCCTTAATACATGCTCTCTTTGTATAACTCTGTTTCCCTTTTCAAAGTGCAACGAATGTTGTGAAAATCCAGATATCGAGGTTAGGATCAGAATGAAAGAGACTGTAAATGCTGAAAATCAAGGGTATTTTCAGAAGATTAATTGCATGGTGAAAAAAGGGAGCGTATTTATACAAAGAGTGCACTTATGAGCTGAAGTCTATTTTTGAGAGAGGCTACATTAAGAGATGTATCCTGTCAAATTTCCCATTGTAAATTAATCTTAGCTCCCAATCATGTTATTATATATCCTTTCCAAGGTTGTAGAAATAAGTTTCTCGATCCAAGTATTAAGGGTCAATCCTAATCCACTAGTAAGAATAGGAAGTAGAGGAGAAGAAGCACTACACCTAGGAATCAACAAAACGAAGACTTTGTTAAAAATTATCCCTTTCTTTAGCAGACTTGGGACTTAATCGTCCGTTAGTCTACATGTTGTACCCAATTTGGAATTTGGAATTTGTAATCTATTTCCTCTTTTATGAAATTCTGAAATCAATTGCAGGAGAAGGGAGAGACTGAGGAAGAAGAGAACAGGTCTAAGGTATAACTTAAATTTATCTTCTACTTGTTTTGCCCGTTTTAGTATCTTTAATAAATTCGCCCGATTAATATTTGGAAAACTCCTACGCAGGAAAAAGAAAGATTGCTGAAATCCTTCCGGAAGAAGAAGGGGAGGGTGGAAAAAGAACCAAGTCAAAGAATTAGTATTTGAATAAGAAGAGTGTCGTGTTTGATACTATTATCACTTTGTGATTGCTGTACTTGATAATTTATTATGGATGATTGTTTTGTGTTTCGTAATCTATCTGTGTCTCGCTCATTTCAAACTGATTTGTTGATCATCTGATGACTAAAGTCCTTGTGTTTCGATCTTTATACTTCTAAAAATGTTATGTGTAATGTAAATGTAAGTGGTTCGTACTTGATCGAACTTTTTGCAATTCCGGAAAGTCTAATAACCCCTGAGATTGAGTTAGCACATGGGTTGAAGAGCAGTTTTAAATGATGATATTGTTAGATTTGCAACAAAAAAACAATAGTAATATAATGAGTGTGTATCAAGCTTAAGAAATTCACATAATGACATTACATATGTATACCTTCTTGTCTGTTGTGGCAGATTGCAGTTAAACTGTAGGTTCTAAACATGATCTGATTCAAAAAAGATCTTTATGATTGGTTTGCTGGATGTGTGTATATGCTTAGCTTGGTGTTCAAGTTTTGTCTAGTCAGGATGCTACATGCGTTGTGTCAAATGTCCTCTCCGAGCCTGTTTATAATTGATTAAACTTCATAGTAATTTTGTGAGAACAATAAAACAATGTCACGAGTGTGACATTTCTATGATTATGCAATATATTGTCATACATATAAAATAATTTGTATACGTGAGGCGGAGAATTGTTTGTTGTATAAATAAGACTCGGATTTGCATTTCCGCGTTGAAAAGGACATTTTGGTTCATTTTGAGATTTAACCTCTCAATATAGATTTCAATTTTTTGCTCCCACCTGAAAGTTTTCTATGGTGGCACCCCTCGTTAGATGATCTAAGTAATCAAGATATTGTAGATGTGCACATTGTTAGTCCCAGAGACGGAACTAGGGTGGGTCCAGCGGTTCACGGGACACATGAACTTTTTTGGCGCAGTGCTAATATTGTAAAAAAAACATTGATTTTTTTCCGAAATGCACTGTGTTCCTAATTCGTTTAGTATTTCTTTTTTTTTTAAAGGTGAACATATATAACTTTAAACAACATTTACAAATAAAGAAAAATGAATTGGACATGCCCAACTCCATGATACAACTCCTATAATAGCTAATCTGCAATGACTAAACATTGTCACATATCGGATATAAAACACTTGAAATCAGATGACACTATATTATTCCTCTGATGAAACGAACTCCATGTTTTACATTTGGGCTAATGTTTTTAAAAGGCACCATGCTTGACATCATGTGTTTTTCTGGGTAGCGAACTAAGTTTTTTGCTTTTGTGGGTACTTTTCTTTCTAATTCATCCTTTTGTAGGTATTTTGCAAATTTTTTTGACATTTTTGCTTCTCATCGCTAATACAAATTTGTTTTTCTCGAAGGACAAAAATGTCATAAAGTACTTACAAAAGAAGAATTTAAAAGAAAAATACCCACAAAATAAAATAAAAAAATTTGTTCGATAATCAGAAAAAACACGACGTCAATGTAATCTTTACAAACATTAAGCCTTTACATTCCATATAAGAGAGCTCCATATATCATTCATTACATCCACAATGACATATAGAGACCCTTACTAGCCATCACCATGTGAGCTATAGCACTCGACTCGATCAAAGAGGGCTATACCCAATTGATTACATTTCTAGCCGCTTATCCTCAAAACCACATGTGGCATCATCAATCGCACCAAATACAGTTCAAAAGATAATGAGGCCATGCATCATCAATTAGGGGACACACACCTTCAATGAGAAACCAACCTAACCTCCAAAACTAAGTCCTGTTTCGTCCTACTTAAATGCGCATCATGGCGTGATCTAACACGTGTATAGTTGCCTATTCTAAATATTGGTTAAACTTAACTTCAAGTGGACGAGAGTGATGAGAAATTCATAAAATTTAAAAGCTAAATCTTTAGAATTTATTTTTAAACGTCATGTTTCGTTATTATATAAGCAGTTTCTGCGTGGCCTCCATTGGCTACAACACTTTCTAGATCTATATTTGAACACTAAACAATTTATATTACCATACTTTTAGATGGTCGTGAGCTCTAACACGTGTAAACTTTGCATGTTTATTTTTTTTTTTGAAACTCAATTTCTATATACCAAAGGGCACTTACCTTGTTAATACATGACCCTTTATCTGGTGGATGTTGTAAAACTGTGTAACATAACGGGCCATAGATGGGTTGAGTGTTGGGTCAATACACAAACTGATGGGTTGTGTGTTGGGCTTGAACAATGAGCTTAAACTCCTATATATATACTCTCGGTAAACCTTTACAACATTGGTACATGTTAATAAAGATGGTTGTGTTTGATGTTGTCGAGGCAGTACTTTTAAGATTGCCTGTGAAAGATCTGCTCCGATGCAAAAGCGTTTGTAAGTTATGGTATTCTTTGATTTCAAGTCCTTCTTTTGTTAGACTTCAATGTAAACATATTTGCAACAAAGAGGACAATACAAGGATCGCTATGTGTCTACCATATACATATACTCATAATTACTACTATAGCTGGAGTATTGGAGGTTCTTCCAATGGCCTTGTATGCATGTATGAGTCATCACGGCCTGAAAATCCAATTCGTGTAACCAATCCTTTGACCAGAAAGTTTAGAGAACTTCGAAAGCCACCAACTATAGATTTTGCGGCGCATAGGCAACGTTTGGGATTTGGTTATGATTCATCTACTGATGATTACAAAGTTGTTATGGCGGTCTATAAATATAGTGATCGTAGGGCACTTGTTCATATATTATCTTTGAAATCCAATGTCTGGAAACTTTTGGGACATTTCAGTTATAGGTTTGATTATGACATGCTGCCTGGTATCTTATTTAATGGGGCACTTCACTGGTTTTGGTTTGATGCTAATTATACCACGAACAAGGCATTAATAGTGTCTTTCGATTTAGCTAAAGAAGAATTTAGAGAAATTCCCCAACCGGATGACACGAGATATGTTTGGGGTTATGGTAGCACACTGGCGATTATCGAAGGCTGTCTATGCATATATACTAGAATGATATACGTTAACAATAATCCACCCTTTAGAATTTGGGCTATGAAAAACTACGATGTGACAGCATCTTGGGAACTATTGCCAATTACAAATCCTTCTGAGATGAAGGATCATGCTATACACCATATGCTTAAGGATAATATTCAACCTCCTTACTATTGTGATCATAATATTAAACTGACGACGCATAAAATATATTCGGTCTCCTATCTTTGTGCAAACCCTTGTATCTCCTTACATTGTTAGTGGTAGACCAAGTTACGCAAAGAATAACAACAACACTGTTAAGGTGAGCTCTGCTTAATATGTTCTTGTTCCACCATCGTCTCTTAATCTTACTCCTATATATATAAACCTTACGTATTTTGTCTTAAACTATGCATGATATACAGCACTATAAAGCAAAAAGTAGATTAAAATTTTACATTTAGAATGACTTTAAAATATCATGTCGAAACAAGCAATCATTATCACCTCACTTGTTATTCAGTTTATCGCTCGCAACAACCAATGTCTTCCTTTTTATTGTTGTAGCATGGTGCGGGCATTCTGCTAGTACGATACAAGTATACAACATATATACTCTAGATTTCCCCAATTCCTGAAAATACACCATATCTCTGATAATCAATGACTCAATATGTATTATACTTGTTTTCATATCTCTATAAACTGTTTTATTATCATCTGTATTTGTGATCAATGACTCATGGAAGTGGATTGTAAGGCGGGTACTCAGTCGATATGTAAATTGTAAAAGGGAAATTTGACACGATACGCATCTAAGTGCTCCTTTCTAAAATAAAAGCCTTAATACATCTCTCTTTGTATAACTCTGCTTCCCTTTTCAAAGTGCTACGAATGTTGTGAAAATCCAGATATCGAGGTTAGGATCAGAATGAAAGAGACTGTAAATGCAGAAAATCAAGGGTATTTTCAGAACATTAATTGCATGGTGAAAAAGGGAGCTTATTTATACAAAGAGTGCAGCTGAAGTCTATTTTTGAGAGAGGCTACATTAAGAGATGTATGCTGTCAAATTTCCCATTGTAAATTAATCTTAGCTCCCAATCATGTTATTATATATCCTTTCCAAGGTTGTAGAAATAAGTTTCTCGATCCTAGTATTAAGGGTCAATCCTAATACACTAGTAAGAATAGGAAGTAGAGGAGAAGAAGCACTACACCTAGGAATCAACAAAACGAAGACTTTGTTAAAAATTATCCCTTTCTTTGGCAGACTTGGGACTTAATCGTCCGTTACTCTACATGTTGTACCCAATTTGGAATTTGGAATTTGTAATCTATTTCCTCTTTTATGAAATTTTGAAATCAATTGCAGGAGAAGGGAGAGACTGAGGAAGAAGAGAACGGGTCTAAGGTATAACTTAAAATTTTCTTCTACTGGTTTTGCCCGTTTTAGTATCTTTAATAAATTCGGCCGATTAATATTTGGAAAACCCTATGCAGGAAAAAAGAAAGATTGTTGAAATCCTTCCGGAAGAAGAAGGGGAGGGTGGAAAAAGAACAAGTCAAAGAATTAGTATTTGAACAAGAAGGGTGTCGCGTTTTATACTTAGATCACTTTGTGGTTGCTGTTTTTGATAATTTTTAAGGATGAATGTGTTGTGTTTTGACATCTATGTGTGTCCACCTCATTTTAAACTGATGACTAAAGTCCTTGTTTTTCATGCTTTAAGTGATTCGGACAGAATTATGGAGTAACATCAAATGACCCATAGTATCTTGGATTTTCTGCACCCCTGTATGCATATGAATCAAAATTATAAAATAGCTGAGATATATCAAATGACCGATTAAATAAGTCAAAATTGTAGCTTTTTAAGTGAGATGAGTTTTCAGTTAACATCAAGATGGGTGACTAGTTTCATAAATTCAGAAAAAAACAATATTATAAAGGCATTGCATTATCTTTGTGAATCAAATCTTCAACTTTCTTACAATAGTTTATGTTGTGAAGATTGCAGTTTGATTCAAAAAAGATCTTTTTGAATGTACCTTACAGATTGTAACAATACTATTCTTTTGTACAAATTCCCATTTAATTGTTAGTCATCTTACATATTTTATGACGATGATTGGTTTGCTGGATATATGTATATTTGCTTTGCTTGCGGTTCAGATTTTGGCGGGTCAGGAGATGTTTACGAGCATTGCTACCTTTATGCAAAATACTGTTATGCATATAAAATAATTCGCGTAGAAAGGACATTTTGGTTCATACTGAAATTTAAACTCCCAATAAATATTCCAAATGTTTGCCCCCACTTGAAAGTTTTATGGTACCGCCGTCCTGATTAGATGATCTCTAGGAATTAAGATTTTGTTAGATGTGCACAACGCGGATTGTTAGTCTCTGAGACGGAACTAGGTTGGGTCCTAGGGGTTCACGGGAAACACATGAACTTTTTTGACGCAGTGTTAATATTTGTTAAAAAAATCGATTTATTCCCGAAATGCACTGTGTTCCTAGTTTGTTTAGTACGTCCAGATTCCGTCCCTACTTAGTCTGCATTGCGGGCGTGAACTCTAACACGTGTGTAGTTGGCATGCATGTTTATTCCTTTTTTTCTTTAATGCAATGTTATTCAGCAAACACAAATATGCAATCCATACAACACTTGATTTTTGGATGTAAGATATTTGGCTAGGTGGGTTGAGTTGGGCCAATACCTATTAAACACACAGCCTAATGTTTATGGGTTAGGCTTGAACAACAAGCATACACTTGTTATACATTCGGCACCCTTCAAAGTAAACGTATTTGCAGCAACAAAGATCACAATATAAGGATTGTATCTTAGGTTGTGCATGTTAGAGATGGTTATGTTTGATGTTGTCGAGGAGATACTCTCAAGATCGCTTGTGACAGATCTTCTCCGATGCAAAAGCGTTTGTAAGTCATGGTATTCTTTGATTTCAAGCCCTTATTTTGTTAAACTTCAAAGTAAACGTATTTTCAAAAACAAAGATCACAATAGAAGGATCGCTATGCGTCCAGCATATAGATACAGTGAAGGTTTCTACGAGCGGTGTTACAATAGCTGGAGTATTGGAGGTTCTTCCAATGGCCTTGTATGCATACATGATTCAGCATATTATGATAATCGAATTTGTTTTACCAATCCGTTGACTAGAGAGTTTAGAGAACTTCAAAATCCACCAAGACCTTATCGGCTTGTGCATACAGTGCATTGCTTCGGTTTTGGTTATGATTCATCAACATATGATTACAAAGTTGTTATGGCGGTCTACCAACATGGTAGTGATCATAGGGCACTTGTTCATATATTATCTTTGAAATCAAATATTTGGAAACTTTTTGGACATGTTAATTATAGGTTTGGTGATGGCACGCTAGCCACGCCTGGTATATTATCCAACGGGGCACTTCACTGGTTTTGGTTTGATGCTAATGATATTACCATAGACAAGGTATTAATTGTGTCTTTTGATTTAGCTAAAGAGGAATTTAGAGAAATTCCCCAACCTGATGACACGGGATATGTTTGGAGTCTTAATAGCACACTAGGGATTTACGAAGACCGCTTATGCATATATCACACCCACGATGATGATCGCCCCTATTGCTTCTGGGTTATGGAAAACTACAATGTCAATTGGAAACGTATGCCAGATTATTTTGACAGAAAGGATCATCTTATACACTTTATGGGTAACAATAGTAGTATTCAATCTAGTGGAATGCCGACTTATTGTAATGATAAAGTACGTTTGTATAGGAGTGGGAAATATTACCGGTCTCCTATCTTTGAGCAAACTCTTGTATCTCCGTATGCTAATAATGAAAGTCTAAGTCACGCAAAGAGTAACAAGATGACTGTTAAAGCAAGGAGTGTTAAGGTGAGCTCTGCTTATTATTATGTTCTTATTTAACCGTCCGTCTGTTAATACAATATAACATATACTTTAGATTTCCCCTATTTCTGAAAATACACCGTATCTCTGATCAATGACTCAATATGTATTATGCCTGTTTTTATATCCCTATAAAGTGTTTTATTATTATTTGTACTTCTGATGAATGACTCACGGAAGCGGGTTGTAAGGTGGAATCTAGTTATTTTTTATTTTAGGATCCTATTTCTGATCACTGACTCAATATGTATATTGCAAAGGGAAATTTGACAAGATACGCCTCATAAGTCTCTCGCTATCAGATACAGCATTCATAAGTGCTCTCTTTGTATGACTACACTCCCGTTTTCAACGTGCAAATAATGTTCCGAAAATACTCATAATTTTCATCTATTACACTCTCTTTCATTCTGATCTCACAGCCAAGTTCGTAAATATTGACATCAACGTAGACATAGAAATTATACACACCGGAATCATTTAATCTTTTTTTGAAGCTCAACCGAATCGTATTGAGGTTGAGATCCGAATGAAGGAGAGTGTAAAAGATGGAAATTAGCTAGGGGTATGCTGTCAAATTTCCCATTGTAAATTGATCTTAGTTGCTTATGTGGAGGTGACTACTAGGAGTTTAAGAAAGTTTCTAAACAAGTAGAAATAATCGCTCAATTCTTGTATTAGCGAAAGGTTATACCTATAGGTTCCGTATTATAGATCATTCCTAGTCCACTACTACCGATAGGCAGCAGAGCGTTGGAAGCACTACACCTAGGAATCAATAACACAAAAACTTTGTTAAAAAGTATCCTTTTTTAGCAGGCTAGGGACTTAATTGTCCGTTATTCTACAAGTTGTACCCAATTTGAAATTCGTTACTTGTTTCATCTCTTATAACATTCTGAATTCAATTGCAGGAAATGAGAGAGATGTTGAAAAATTTAGTGCACTTGTGGGATTAGTTTACACCTTGTAATGGGTTAGGAGAGTGCAGGTGTACACCCATAAGGTCCATGAACACCACGACTCTAATAGTGGTTTGTATTGGTAGTGCTAGTAGAAAGTCTTGCTTGTGGAAAGTACTACTTGTGGAAAATCGCTTGTGGTTTCCATCGATAAGCGATGTTTCCATCAAGCGGTGTATCCACCGATAGTGCTATGAAAGTACTTATGAAGGTACCGCTTGTAACGGGCTTTGACCTATTCAAGTGGCGATTACAACTGCATAATGACCACGTTTAATTGGTCATGTAACCACTAACGGCTATAATGGGGATAATTATGAGGCTATTAATGGGCCAATTAATACTCATAATTCCATTGGAATAGCTAATAGTATTTCCTGTAAATAGGAGATCTGTTTATGCATGAAACATACACAGAAAACACTAAAAACTTATAAGCGCAAGGGTTATTGAATTGTGGCTAATTCTATAACTACATTTGGTCTTATCCCAAGTAGATATTCGTGTAACCCAGGCATTAGGGTCGAATAGTTTACTTTGGAAAGTGATCACACGATTCCAAGTGATATCCGGTAACCACCTAGTGGTATTTGTTTCTGCTGAATTGATTATCTAACCCTGTTCTGGGAGCAGACGTCCAACAATAAAAGTAAACTATTTTGTGATAATCAATGGCAACTACTGCAATGAAACACATGGCTTCAAACTTTGCTAAGCTGGACAAGTTTAAAGGGTGGACTTTAGGAGGTGGCAGAAGAAGATGCACTTCTTGTTGTCAAGTATGAGTGTGGTGTATGTGCTGACCACTCCAATTCCTGATGATGGGGATGATGCTACGGTTGAGCAGATCACGAGGAGGAGCAAGTGGGAGAATGATGACTACTGATCCGTGCCAAACCAGTCAAGCTACCTCACACAAGCCTGCCACTTGTGAATGGCAGACCGTAAGAAGCTTAAAACTGCCTAAGACACAAATACAATGAAGTCACGGAGAATACGGTGGATTCCGGTCGTTATGTCCACGGAGACTCAATGGTGTGCAAACACTTGATCGAGACGATAGAATGATCACTAATGATAGTGATCGAGAAAGGATTTGGATAGATAATTACACTCTTGAAAAAGTTAATAAATAATGACTTAAATACAAATTAAGAAAATTAAAAGATAAAAGATATTAAATAAACGCTATCACTATTTTTACAATGATGTTTTTATGATTTTATAAAACAAAATATCTTACATAAACTATTTTAACTAAAAGCGTAAACTTAAAATATCTAAAAGCGTGGCCTAAAATGAAAACGTCGTTATTTATAAAAATTACTTTGAGCGCAAGACAAAGCGTAAAATTTATGAAATAAAGGCCTACGAGTGTAAAACTAATTTTCTTCGTACTATATGATAAAAGAAAATTTTAGAAAAAGATTTATATTTTTTGACTTTTATATTTTTATTATGAATTAAATAAGATTTTACACTAATTAAATGTTAAAAATACTAAAACTATTTGGAAAATCGAAACTTTTTATAAAATACTTAATACTAATACAGATTTAAGAAAAATAAAAAAGTTGAAAAAGCTACTTTAAATAAGCTCGAAATAAGCCAAATGAACTGAATAAGCTATATGAGGCAAAACGTATATAAGACACTAACTTGTGCAAGTTAGGACAGTCAAAGACCCAAGGGCGCAATGGTATCCAGGTACACCTCTAACACACTCCAAAGGGGGAGGTCTCAGGTTCGAGCCTGCCTACCCCCTTTTTGCTAAACATTTTTTTTTCTGATTTTTATTTTACAAACCAATCAAACACATGAAGATAAGCACTTTTATAATTACAACTTTTACAAAATGACTTAAAAGCACTTATTCACCAAGGATTTTGTCACGTTTGCTATAAAAGGAAGTAAGCACAAGTTTTTAAAAGCTAATTTGATTAATAAGCTAAATAATGAACAAAGCCGATTGAAATAAGCTAATACTAATGATTATATACTAATGTGAACCTTGAATAAGCACAATAACTAGAAATAAGCACTTAATAAGCACAAATAAGCAAAAACTAAACAACATTACTCGGTTCTTTGTGGTTTACTAGGCACCTTTAACCGAATTTTAAGCCTTTGAAATAAGCTCGAAATGAAAATAAGCAATTGAACAAACAAGTTGACCAAGTTAACTTTCCAAAAATTGAAATTCAAAGTGCGATCGCAATAATAAGCTAATGAGAAGCTTTTGAAAAGCGGAAAACACTTGATTTATTATTGGACTAGATAAAATGGACAAGTTAAAAGCTATTAGCGAGACTAGTAAATAAGCTAGAATTAAAAAATGAAAATTAGAACCTTAAGACAGCTAGTTAAGCTTCTCAAAAAGCAAGATTAAACATTATTAAGATAACTAATGAGCTCTATAAGAGCTTATGAAGTTGGCTACCAAATCTGTGCACAGGGCACTATCTCAGTCAAGGTGCTCAAATCAAGCTTGAAAATAAGCAGTTAAAAAGCTAGTAAGAAACAAGCTAGCATTTTTCTAATTTTATTTAGCAGCTAAATATTACTATACCAAAAGGATTTAAGCTAAAACTTAATATTGACTCCTACACAAAATTATTCATTTTATTCAAAAACCACTTATTCTGAAATTTTGACTTTTTTAATTGTGAACAAGTTTGACTTTTATGAATTTTAAAGCTGATTTATGGACTGATTATGTTGTTTATGGATGAAATAACACTACTGCTAGCTTTATCTAGGATATTTAAACACAAAATTAGCTTTTGGATTGCAAAAACTCTAATGATAAGCAAGTGGGACAGATTCAAAGAGATTTTGATTATGAGCTCTTGCAGCACAAATCATTGACTCAATTGAGTCTAACTAAGCTTAACAAGCATGACTCAACAAACTTTAAACACCGAACAAACACGAACATAGATTTAAGCACCGATACAAACACCACTAAATCCAAGCGATATGAAATTAAAATGAGATAACAAGCGAGCAAACTTGTTTCAATGATCAAACTATATTTAGCTAACCTAAATACACCTATTTAAACAAGGCTAAATCCAATCTAGACTACAAGAAGAGATTATGCAATTACAAGTGAAAATAACACAACTGTCCTAGCCACTATGGCTTGTCATCATTAAAACCGAACCATTTCCTATTCTAAACCAATCCAAGCTGTAACCATTTCCGAACCCATATTAAGCTCGGTTTGACTTTTGTTGACCACAGGCCAAAAATGTAAGCGAAATGAGAGCTTGTGAAAAGCTTTAACAAGCTTAAACAAGCTTATTTGAACATGAAAAGAGATTATTTGAAGCTTTTGAATGAGACTTTGAGATGGAAATTTTCAACAGTAAGCTTTGAACAATAATTCTTAACAAAACTTGAATTGATAACTGGAAAGAATTTATAAGGATACAATACACTTACTTTGATACAAAGAAACAAGAAATTACAGGTTTTCCACTTAACTAAGACTTTTAATATAAAAACGACATTAAATAAAAACTAAAAAAACTACCAGACTCCCTCTTGCTTCCCTTTTCTTTCTTTTTATATTCCAAGCTTCTTTCACATGTACTCTGAATCTATCCCACCAAATTCCAGCCATTGGATTGCATAGAATCATCAAAACCGTCCATTTTACTTTTTGGCGCCAAATAGTCAAGAGTAGATTTGAGCAGGTTTTAGATATTAATGGTTTTTGGGTGCATGTGGAGGTGGAGGGGGACAAGGTAAGGTGAGGGCATGTTGAAAAAGTTGGAAAACCACTCTGGTTTTTGGAATCAGAGGTTGAAGAGAACGATGAACAGTATCTGGCGGTTTCCTCTTCTTTTTGACTTTCGTTGACCGAGGGGGTTAATAACTTGGGTGGGTTGGTTTTGGGCTTGGGATAGATTGGGCCAAAGTAGTATATAGGATCCGTTTGGTTTAACTAGAATACAAGGACCAAAAGTGCAATATATCCAAACCTCAAGGATTGAAAGTGCCATATTACCAAACTTCTCACAAGGACCATACTTGACAAACATTGATAAAACAAGGGCCCTTTTTGCATAAAATCCATTTTAAAAGGTCCAAGGACTAAATTTGCAATTTTCAAAGTTTAGGGACCTTTTCCGCCATTTGACCAAAGAATCATTCAAGGATCATTTTTGACAACTTAGAATATTTAAAGGACCTTGAATGATAAAATTCTTGATTTTGATATACGGTGGACCTGTTTTTGACAACTTTTGAAACTTGGGGACTAAAGCGCCAATTTTGCAAACTTGATCGTTTTCATCCGATTTTAATCTTTTGCATTTAAACACATAAAACACTGATTTGTGATATTTTCATTATTTTGATGCATTTTTGAGTGTTTCGGATGTTTTTGCGATCTAGATAATACAAAATGATGAGTATTTAGACACTCATCAATCCCCCACTAAGATATTGCTAGTCCCTAGCAATGATTTGAAAAACTTAATGGATTTGAAAACTCTTTACCAAAAGCCATCACTACGGAGTAGCCAAATGTTTGAGTTCAAGTAAGAACCTTGGTACATCGATAACCAAATGATTTTGAGCAAATCATAAGTCATAACGGATTTGATTTGTCTTTACCGAGCCGTACCCTTACGGACTAGCCAACTCTTAGATAAATTATCAATATTATCTTTGGTGAGTCGATTACCAATTATGGTTTTTCCATCGCCTTTACCACAAGCCATAACCTTGCGGGCTAGCCAACTCTTCACTTTTAGGATATGGTGAGTTGAGAACCATACAATTTTGGGCAAATTGCAAGCCATATAAACGGATTTGATATATCTTTACCAAGAGCCGTTTGCTCTGGATTAGCCAATCCTTTTGTCTTCTGAGACATGGCGGATGATAACCAAGTTGAGTAAGTGTAGAACACTTACTCCAAAAAAATTTTGGCCAAAAGCGGGAATTGGGTAGATAATATATGAAATTCGTGAAATTCCCCGCTTAGAAATGAATATTGCCCTCAATATTCAAAGTACCTGCGTGGTTATGCCGAAACCGAGAACGTAAAAGGAAATACTACGACCATTTTTTTTTTTTTTTAAAGATGTATATATATAACGGTGGGGTATCACCCCACACTTAGTGGTAGAAAGGGGTAAGAAGGCGAAATATGGGTGAAAACCCATATGGTGCGTCTCTTGTTTTTGATTTCAGTCGCTAGCTTGACTCGACCCAATTCATTGGTTCATGGGAAGCAAGTGGAAGATACAATCTCCATCGGACTTTCATTCAAGATGTTTGGATAAACATTGAAGTGCGTGAAAGTTCCACACCGATGAGATATAGAGAAAGACCCGGCTCACGGATGATAAATGAAAATGCGGGGTCAAAGATAGTGTCCTCATTCCAGAAGAAGAAAGGGAAAGAGCAACCACACCATTAGTGAAGAATGGAATAAATATGTGCATCACAATGCATGTCCATTCCTCATCGAGAAAGAAGCAAATCACCATTTTGACATTTTAAGCTTAAACTTGAAGCTTGTATGGTGATTGGCAACAAAATTCCGGGAGGGAGGCGGAAACGGTTCTTCAATCAATGATTTTCAAGAAAAGGATGTCTCCTCCGAATCAGTAAGTATTGTCAATTCTGTTGGAATCGACTCATCACTAAGAAAATCATCGACCTCCTTCCAAAGTTGTCATCTTCCTCATCCGGGTGAGAGAAGGAATGGAAGAGTCGAAATGGGATAAGAAATGAGTGAATGATCATTGTATAGGAGATTTCTAGTTTCTCCAAGATCGGCTTGAAATCAAAGAGATCATCGTCACTTTCGATGAAAGTGGGTGATGTGAGTGAGCTCATCGGTGAACTCCTCAAGAATAGGATCGATTGTGGAAGCGATGCCTCAACATACTCGATGTCTCCATAAGATTTACAATCATCGCTAAAATCGGAGAAAGTCTCAAATTGATCATTTGAACACTCGAGGGAAGAAGAATCACACATATGATCGAAATTCCTGTGACTCTCTCGGGATTGGGACAAGGTCCTCAACACTAGACTTTATAAATTAGTCCGATTCCTTTTCGAGAACAAGTGTCAAGATGCTCGTCCCCATGTTTAGAGAGTGAGTGGGAGCTTGGTGTGATAACAATAGGCGAGGGAGTTTAGAAGGACTAGCATACATATGTTTAATACTTAACATTTGTTCTTCGCTAGTAATTCCATCATAGTCTTTTCTCCCGACTTTCCACGGAAGGAATTTCAAGCGATGAACTTGATGAATCTGTACATAATTCACTAATATCAAGGGTGACATCATCATCGGGAATGAAAGCGGAATCGAGAGCTAGATTTGAATGCTTTTTGTATTCTAATTGATTCCCAATAGTGTTTTCAATGGAAATATGGGAATCTAATTTAGCACTCGCTCTTGACTAACAAAACTTCCATGGATTTTCATTTGGATTATTTTGGGACGACATAGCCGACTCCTCCTTAAGTTCTTTTAATAACTCCGAGTCTTGATAGAAGGTGCATGCCGTAGTTTCATGAGTCGCTTGAATCATTTGGTCTTGTGGAGGTTGGTGCGGATACGAAGAGTCGTAATTGTTACAAGGAAATGGGTTCCCTGTTTGACAATCCGAGCTAGGGTGAGAACCTCCACAATACTCACAACAAGAAACCGATGTGGTTGTGAGTGATATGTGTTGTAGTCATAATTGTTATCGTGAACACCGCTCATAGACAAGCGTGTTTCTGATTGACAATCGAGCGGAATGTGAACCACCACAGTACTCACAACAAGAAGCTACGAGTCTCACGGTGTAGTAGCGATGGAATAAATCGGTTGTGTTATGGTAGGAATAGGGATCTGGTTATAAGCGGACCGTTTCCGACTCCACCATGCTACAAGCTGGGGCAATTGCCACCATTATAAGGACCACCACACCATTGACAACCAAGAGGGTGAGGATAAGACATAGAAAGAATCAAAGTTTAACGAGGGTAAGAAATGAAGAATCAAAAGGTAAGAGGTAAAGAGGAATATTTTTGGTATTTTTGAAAAACATGATGATAAAACAAAGAATGAAAAATTTTTGGATTTTCGATAACTTTACAAAAACTTTTACAAAAATGGGTTATGTGCAAGAATGGATCCGAAAAAGGCTAACACACGCTAAAGCCTCCCCCCGTGCGCTAAAATTTGATCCGTGCCAAACCGGTCAAGCTACTCACACAAGCACGCCACTTGTGAATGGCGGAATCGTAAGAAGCTTAAAAGCGCTTAAGACACAAATACAATGAAGTCACGGAGAATACAATGGATTCCGGGTCGTTATGTCCCACGGAGACTCAATGGTGTGCAAACACTTGATCGAGACGATAGAATGATCACTAATGATAGTGATCGAGAAAGGATTTGGATAGATAATTACACTCTTGAAAAAGTTAATAAATAATGACTTAAATACAAATTAAGAAAATTAAAAGATAAAAGATATTAAATAAACGCTATCACTATTTTTACAATGATGTTTTATGATTTTATAAAACAAAATATCTTAAATAAACTATTTTAACTAAAGCGTAAACTTAAAATATCTAAAAGCGTGGCCTAAAATGAAAAGCGTCGTTATTTATAAAATTACTTTGGGCCGCAAGACAAAACGTAAAATTTATGAAATAAAAGGCCTACGAGTGTAAAACTAATTTTCTTCGTACTATATGATAAAAGAAAATTTTAGAAAAAGATTTATATTTTTTGACTTTTATATTTTTATTATGAATTAAATAAGATTTTACACTAATTAAATGTTAAAAATACTAAAACTATTTGGAAAAATGAAACTTTTTATAAAATACTTAATACTAATACAGATTTAAGAAAAATAAAAAAGTTGAAAAAGCTACTTTAAATAAGCTCGAAATAAGCCAAATGAACTGAATAAGCTATATGAGGCAAAACGTATATAAGACATTAACTTGTGCAAGTTAGGACAGTCAAAGACCCAAGGGCGCAATGGTATCCAGGTACACCTCTAACACACTCCAAGGGGAGGTCTCGGGGTTCGAGCACCCGCCCCCCTTTTGCTAAACATTTTTTTTTTTTCTGATTTTTATTTTACAAACCAATCAAACACATGAAGATAAGCACTTTTTATAATTACAACTTTTTACAAAAATGACTTAAAAGCACTTATTCAGCCAAGGATTTTGTCACAGTTTGCTATAAAAGGAAGTAAGCACAAGTTTTTTAAAAGCTAATTTGATTAATAAGCTAAATAATGAACAAAGACTGATTGAAATAAGCTAATACTAATGATTATATACTAATGTGAACACTGAATAAGCACAATAACTAGAAATAAGCACTTAATAAGCACAAATAAGCAAAAACTAAACACTGTTACTCAGTTCACTGTGGTTTACTAGGCACCTTTTAACTGAATTTTAAGCACTGAAATAAGCTCAGAAATGAAAATAAGCAATTGAACAAACAAGTTGACCAAGTTAACTTTCCAAAAAGCTGAAATTCAAAGTCTGGACTGCAATAATAAGCTAATGAGAAGCTTTTGAAAAACTGGAAAACACTGATTTATTATTGGACTAGATAAAATGGACAAGTTAAAAAGCTATTAGCAGACCTAGTAAATAAGCTAGAATTAAAAAAAATGAAAATTAGAACCTTAAGACAGCTAGTTAAGCTTCTCAAAAAGCAAGATTAAACATTATTAAGATAACTAATGAGCTCTATAAGAGCTTATGAAGTTGGCTACCAAATCTGTGCACAGGGCACTATCTCAGTTAAGGTGCTCAAATCAAGCTTGAAAATAAGCAGTTAAAAAGCTAGTAAGAAACAAGCTAGCATTTTTCTAATTTTATTTAGCATTAAATATTACTATACCAAAAGGATTTAAGCTAAAACTTAATATTGACTCCTACACAAAATTATTCATTTTATTCAAAAACCACTTATTCTGAAATTTTGACTTTTTTAATTGTGAACAAGTTTGACTTTTATGAATTTTAAAGCTGATTTATGGACTGATTATGTTGTTTATGGATGAAATAACACTACTGCTAGCTTTATCTAGGATATTTAAACACAAAATTAGCTTTTGGATTGCAAAAACTCTAACAGTAAGCAAGTGGGACAGATTCAAAAGAGATTTTGATTATGAGCTCTTGCAGGCACAAATCATTGACTCAATTGAGTCTAACTAAGCTTAACAAGCATGACTCAACAAACTTTAAACACTGAACAAACCTGAACATAGATTTAAGCACTGATACAAACACCACTAAATCCAACTGATATGAAATTAAAATGAGATAACAACTGAGCAAACTTGTTTCAATGATCAAACTATATTTAGCTAACCTAAATACACCTATTTAAACAGGCTAAATCCAATCTAGACTACAAGAAGAGATTATGCAATTACAAGTGAAAATAACTTACAACCTGTCCTAACCACTATGGCTTGTCATCATTAAAACCAGAACCATTTCCTATTCTAAACCAATCCAACTGACTATAAAGCACCCCAAATCCATGTCTGCATCAACAGTAACCATTTCCAAACCCATATTAAGCTTAGTTTGACTTTTGTTGACCCTGAGCCAAAAATGCTTGAAACTGAAATGAGAGCTTGTGAAAAGCTTTAACAAGCTTAAACAAGCTTATTTGAACATGAAAAGAGATTATTTGAAGCTTTTGAATGAGACTTTGAGATGGAAATTTTCAACGATAGCTTTGAACAATAATTCTTAACAAAACTTGAATTGATAAGCTGGAAAGAGTTTATAAGGATACAATACACTTACTTTGATACAAAGAAACAAGAAATTACAGGTTTTCCACTTAACTAAGACTTTTAATATAAAGCGACATTAAATAAAAACTAAAAACTACGGACTCCTCTTGCTTCCTTTTCTTTCTTTTTATATTCCAAGCTTCTTTCACATGTACTACGAATCTATCCACCAAATTCCGACCATTGGATTGCATAGAATCATCAAAACCGTCCATTTTACTTTTGGCGCCAAATAGTCAAGAGTAGATTTGAGCAGGTTTTAGATATTAATGGTTTTTGGGTGCATGTGGAGGTGGAGGGGGACAAGGTAAGGTGAGGGCATGTTGAAAAAGTTGGAAAACCACTCTGGTTTTTGGAATCAGAGGTTGAAGAGAACGATGAACAGTATCTGGCGGTTTCCTCTTCTTTTTGACTTTCGTTGACCGAGGGGGTTAATAACTTGGGTGGGTTGGTTTTGGGCTTGGGATAGATTGGGCCAAAGTAGTATATAGGATCCGTTTGGTTTAACTAGAATCTGAGGACCAAAAGTGCAATATATCGAACCTCGAGATTGAAAGTGCCATATTACCAAACTTCTCACAAGGACCATACTTGACAAACATTGATAAAACAAGGGCCCTTTTGCATAAAATCCATTTTAAAAGGTCCAAGGACTAAATTTGCAATTTTCAAAGTTTAGGGACCTTTTCCGCCATTTGACCAAAGAATCATTCAAGGATCATTTTTGACAACTTAGAATATTTAAAGGACCTTGAATGATAAAATTCTTGATTTTGATATACCAGGGACTGTTTTTGACAACTTTTGAAACTTGGGGACTAAAGCGCCAATTTTGCAAACTTGATCGTTTTCATCGATTTTGATCTTTTGCATTTAAAACACATAAAACAACGATTTGTGATATTTTCATTATTTTGATGCATTTTGAGTGTTTTCGGATGTTTTTGAAGTCTAGATAGTACAAAATGATGAGTATTTAGACACTCATCAACTACATATCAGAGGTCTTATTACGAATGGTATGTTTGATTCTTTGTTTGATATTTATCGAGTTCAATCTTCCAAAGAACGTGGATTCCTTGGATGCCAAATATATGGTGAGGATGCATCAGTAAGAAGTTCCTTGTTAGTAATTTCACAAATTACAAAATGTGATTCAAGACCAGTTATGGAACAATAAATGAACTTCTTGGAATACTTGGAAGGTTTACACAACATAATATGCACATGGATGAGGCTATTTCAGTCTCTTGTGTTATTCATAAACTTCCTCCTTCTTGGAAAGATTCCTAGCATATCTTGAAACATATGAAAGAAGAACTAACTCTGGTTGAGTTGGGCAGTCATCTGCGCATTGAGGATTCTCTCAGGGTGCAGGATAATGACAAGCCAAAGAGTAGCAATGCTCTTGGACCATCTGTTGTCAATATGGTGGAGCATAACAACTTCACCGGTACAATGACAACAAAGGCAAGCATAAATATCATGATAACACAGGGCATATCCTAACAAGAAGGCAACACCTACTTGTTGGAAATGCGGCAAGACCGGTCACATTAAAAGGGACCGCAAAGGTGTTAAAGTTGGTGGTAAAGCCAATGGATCGTGCACTAATGGTTCGGGGGTGGTGGTTGACCAACTCACTAAAAAGGTCGAATATGTTTAATAAGTCTTTTGATTTATTATGTTACATATGTCTGAATCTTTTATGTGCGGGATGATGATGTTGCGTGGTGGGTTGACTACAGTGCAACAGTTCATGTGTGTAAAGATAGAAGGCGGTTCAAGACTTATGAGTCCTTGAATGATGGTTCTATTCTTCACATGGGAAATGAGTCAACGACCTTGGTGCATGGTCGTGGTTGTGTAGATCTTAGGTTTAGTTCGGAAAGATTGTAACTTTGTTTAATGTTATTCATGTTCACGATATAAGGAAAAACTTGGTTTCAAGTAGTGTTTTGAATAATCATGGATATAAACAAGTTATTGAGTCTGATAAATTTGTGCTTTCTAAGCATGGTGTTTTTATTGGTTTTGGTTATTTATGTAATCAAATGTTCAGGCTTAATATTTCCACTGATAGTGTATTTATTTCCACTAATAGTGTAAATTCAGCATGTGTGACCACCACTGACCAGACTGTCTCTACCCTGTGGCATGCTAGACTTGGCCATGTTCATTATAAAAGGATGTAAGATATGTCTAAGGATGGGTTGATCCCAGCTTTTGACATGGACACTGAAAAGTGTAAAACTTGCATGTTGACCAAGATTACCAAGAAACCTTTTTAGGGTGTTAGTCGTGAGACTAATCTCTTGGAGCTTATTCACAGTGATCTGTGTAATTTGCATGCCACTCCTTCTTTGGGAAACAAGAAGTACTTTGTGACATTTATTGATGATGCTTCTAGGTTTTGTTATGTCTATTTATTACATACAAGGATGAAGCATTAGATAAATTCAAAGTGTTTAAAAGCGAAGTTGAATTACAACTTGGGTCTTTGATCAAAGATTAAGGGCCGATAGGGAGGTGAGTACATGGATACTCTGTATTTTCGGTCTGTTGGAATAATCCATGAAACGAGCGCCCTTATACTCCTCGGCAAAATGGTATTTACGAAAGGAAAAACAGGTCTTGAAGGAGATGGTTAATTCCATGTTGTCCTATTCGGGACCGAGTCAAGGTTACGGGGTGAAGCTATGTTAACGACTTGCTATTTATTAAATAGGGTTCCCAACAAAAGGAACAAGGTTACCCTTATGAACTCGGACAAAAGGAAACCCAACTGAACTATCTCGGTGCAGGGTTGTAGAACATTGTAAGACTCCCGGATCCTAAGAAAAAGACTTTGGGTGAAAGAGGCATTGGCGCATCTTTGTTGGATATCTTGAGCATTCCAAGGCTTTTAGGTTCTATGTTATTGAACCTAATGAATTTGTTTCAATTAACTCAATAATTGAATCAAGGGATGCAAACTTTGATGAGAATAGATTCTCATCGGTCCCTAGACCAAGTCGGAGGAATCTAATGGAACTCATGACCTTTGGTGTATCGAGGTCCCGATGATGAACCATCGGTGGTCCACGATGAGGTTGTGGTTCAACAACTGAACACATGCTCGGGAAGAGCAAAAGGTCGGGACTCCAAAGTCATTTGGACATGAGTTTCAACTATACTTAGTTGAAGGTACCGAGGATGAGGTCTCGGACCAATACTCCTATTGCTTCATTGTTGAGGATGATCCCAAGACATTTGAAGAAGCAATGAAGTCCCGAGGATATTGCTTTATGGAAGAAGCAATCAATGATGAGATGGATTCCATCATGGGCAACAACACTTGGGTGTTGGTTGATCTACCACCGTGTTGCAAACCTCGGGTTGCAAATGGATTTTCAAAAGGAAAATGAAGGTAGATGGAACTATTGAAAGTTCAAGGCTAGACTAGTTAGTCGGGGCTTTAAACAAAAGTCGGGATAGACTACTTTGATACTTATGCCCCGTGGCTCGTATCGATACCATAAGGCTCGCGATTGCCTTGGCATCATTCACATCGATTATTCATCGGATGGATGTGAAGACGACTTTCTTGAATGGTGAACGGAAGAGAGGTTTATATGAACCAACCTCGGGCTTCATCTTGCACGGCAATGAAAACAAGTGTGTAAAGCGATTAAGTCACTTTATGGATGAAGCGAGGCACATAAGCAATAACATCAAAATTTTGATGAAGTGGTTTTGTCTAGTGGTTATGTTCTTAACCAAGGCGACAAATGTGTATATAGCAAATTTGATGAATCGGTAAAGGAGTCATCATTTCTATATGTTGATGACATGTTGATCTTTGCACCGACCAAAATCAGTTGACGACAAAGGAATTTTGTCATCAAGGTTCTCCATGAAAGACATGGGGAGGCGATGTTATCCTTGGTATAAGGATTAAACATGAAAGTAAAGAATTTCTATCTCTCGGTCTCATTATATTGAGAAGGTCTTGAGAAATTCAATTACTTTGATTATGCATGATGAGTACACCTATGGATACTTGTGAGAAGTTGGTGCCTAATCATGGCAAGGCGTATCTCAACTTGAGTATTCTAGAGTAATTGGTGCTGATGTATGCCATGACTTGTACAAGACACGATATTGGTTTTGTAGTGGGAAAATTGAGCGGTATACTAGTAATCCTAGTGCTCATCAACGACAAGCGGTTCAAAGGGCTTGAAGTATTTGAAGAACTATGGATTATAGTCTCTCATATCTTGGTTACCCATCGATGTTAGAAGGATACACCGATGCAAGTTGGATCGAGAACATCGAAGACAATTCGTCTACCGGTGGTGGGTATTCCTACTTGGTGGAGGTGCAATTTCTTGGGCATCCAAGAAGCAAACTTGCATCACCGGTTCAACAATGGAATCAATTTGTAGCTTTAGCATTCTTGGTAAAGAAGTGAATAGTTGAAAACTCGCTTTGAGATTCCATTGTGGCCTAAACCTATAGCACCTATTTCTATCCGGTGTGATAGTGCGACTACATTAGCTAAGGCTTATAGCCGGATGTACAATGGTAAGTCTAGACACTTAGGTGTCGGGCATAGCATGATTCGTGAGCTTATCATGAATTGGGTGGTATCTATAGAGTTTGTGAGATCTCAAGAACTTAGGCGATCACTTGACGAAGGGTTTGGCTAGAGACTTGGTTGTAAAGTGCGCTAAAGGGATTGGTTTAAGTCCAACTTAGTCATGAATGCTAGGACACCCAACTCCTCACGAGGAAACTTAGGAGCTGAGTTCAATGTGGAAAGTGAACATTCGATAGATCGAGCACATGTTTTATATTACATCCTAAGGTTGTGCTCGAACCCTCTTGAAAGGAGGATGAAGTCTTTACTTCTTAATGGTTAATTTTCTTTGAAAAAGTGCTTGGCGGAGCATAAATAAAAAGGAACCACCTATGTAAATGTTGAAGTTTTGCCGCTTGGAAGCTTTGGACTTTAGCTTTTAAAACATTTATGAATTTGGATATGGACACATGGCTTGTATAGTGTCGAGGCGATAAGTGTTTGAAAACTTGTGTGTATCTTATCTTGGTATTAAAATGGGTTGAAGGGTTCAATTCTTAGAACACCACGATTCTCGAATATTTGAGCGTGTAATTTACTAAGATGGAAATTCAATCCTCGGGACATTTTCGTTTATGCACATGTTTTGCTTGATGTTTGTTTTTCATGCAAAGGAAGTGAACTAAATTTGGGAGGATTGTTGGAAAATTTAGTGCACTTGTGGGATTAGTTTACACCTTGTAATGGGTTGGGAGGTACGAGAGTACACCCATAAGGTCCATGAACACCACGACTCTAATAGTAGTTTGTATTGGTAGTGCTAGTAGAAAGTCTTGCTTGTGGAAAGTCTTGCTTGTGGTTTCCACCGATAAGCAATGTTTCCACTGAAAGCGTGTTTCCATCGAAGCAATGTATCCACCGATAGTGCTATGAAATCTTGATGAAGGTCGCTTGTAGCAGGCTTTGACCTATTCAAGTGGCAATTACAAGCGCATAATGACCACGTTTAATTGGTCATGTAACCACTAACGGCTATAATGGGGATAATTATGAGGCTATTAATGGGACGATTAATACTCATAATTCCATTGGAATAGCTAAGAGTATTTCCTATAAATAGGAGATATGTTTATGCATGAAACATACACAGAAAACACTAAACACTTATAAGCGCAAGGGTTATTGAATTGTGGCTAATTCTATAACTACATTTGGTCTTATCCCAAGTAGATATTCGTGTAACCCAGACATTAGGGTCGAATAGCTTACTTTGGAAAGTGATCACACGATTCCAAGTGATATCCGGTAACCACCTAGTGGTATTTATTTCTGCTGAATTGATTATCTAACCCTGTTCTGGTAGCACACGTCCAACAAGAGATTGAGAAAGTTTATAATGCGGAAGATGGAGAGGCTGAGGAAGAAGAGAAACACAAAGAAGAACAGGTCTTTTTTCACCGTCTATCTCTTAGAGAGGCGGATGCAATCATGAATGACCCACGCCAAACTAACGTGGCACGACGCCAAGCCGGCGCCACCATACCGGGCCCATCGAGCGGCAAGCCGCAAGTGAAGCTCATGGCTTGCACGAACGTTGCATTTTTTTTGTTCTTTTTTTATTTTAATTGGCTTTTGTGTGAGTTTGTGTTTTAACTAGGTACAATGAGTTTCAAAAGGACTGTTTTGGTTTGGGTGATTAGTGATGGCCTGATGGGGCTTTTGATGTGTGAGTGATAAAAGAATTGAAATGAAAAGAGGAAATTGTGAGGTGATATGACGTGACATAACTTTTTGTATCTGGCTTGAGTCACCCTACGTAGTGCTCTTAATACAATATAACATATACTTTAGGTATATCTTAAGTATATCTTCAATAAATTCCCCTTGATTATTGGAAAACTCATTTAGGAAAAAAGAGAGATTGTTGAAATACTTCTGGAATAAGAATAAGTCAATGAATTTATACTTGAATATGAAGAGTATCGTGTTTGATACTACGATCACTTTGTGATTGATGTACTTGTTAATTTTATTGGATTATTTTTTGTGTTTTGTAAAATATCTGTGTCCAACTCATTACAAACTGATTTGTTGATCAAAAGTCTAATAACCTATGAGATTGAGTCAGCAAATGAGTTAAGAGCAAGTGTAAATTAAATGAATAGAGCTTTTATTAAGTAACTTGAGCTCGAGTTTGTTCTAGAAGAGTTATATTGAGCCTAGAGCTTGAGCTCAAGCTTAGGAAATGAGCTCAAATATTTAACGAGTTGAGCTTCAGCTTATATAAGCTTGACCCGAGATATTATCAAAAAATTTCGAGCTTCCCAATGATGTATATATTTATTATGTACACTAGGCGAGTACCCGTACATAGCAATGAGATTTTATAGAGGGAGATAGTTTTAGTGATAAAAAAAAATTTATGGGTTATAAACGAAAAATAATAAAAGTATGAGGATTTGGAGATTAAACATAATGTTTTGAAACCCGGTTCGATTCGGGTGGTTCAACCGTTCCGGTCGAAAAATGGGTCAATTTAAACCAGGTCAACTCGATGGGTTGGGTCGAAAAACCGGGTCAACACGCTGGGTTTGAAGCATCCCGGGTCAACTCGGTTTTCGATGTGTATTAATAGTTTCCTTTTGAAACATATGTGTACAAATAGTGTATTAATGGTTGGGCGAAATGGAGGGCGGCGTCGGGAGTCCTCTGTGACAAGAGCGTCCCATTAAAGCTAAAGGGGAAATTTTACAGAGTGGCGATTAGACCAGCTATGTTGTACGGATCCAAGTGTTGGCCCATCTCCAAGGCCCATGCTTACAGGGTAAAGGTGGCCGAACTGAGAATGCTAAGATGGACTTGTGGTAAAACCTTGCTTGACATGATACCGAACGGAGTTTTTATAGAAAAACTTGGCGTCGGAAATATTATCTTGAAGATGAGAGAAGGTAGGTTGAGGTGGTTCGGCCATGTCAGGAGGAGACCCCAAACAGCGCAGGTTAGAAGGGTTGAGGCGGTAGTAGATGGCGTGAGAAGAAGGCGGACCAATCTCGGTGGGAGGATAGACTTAAGCTAGACATGTCGAACTTCTATTGTCGGAGGACATGACCTTAGATAGGAAGGGGTGGAGAGATAGGATTAGAATCTGCGAGTAGATTTGGCTAGGGTCTTAGGGGGTTTAGGTGGTTTTTGGTGGGTTTAGGTTTCCTGGCGCCTTTTTGCTGTTGCCGTAGCCCTAGGCCCCGTGCGTTGCTTTGCTTTTGCTTTGCTTTGTGTTTTTCTGGTTTGCCCGCTTTTCTTACCTGTTTTTCGTTTTGGTGCTTTGTTTTTGTTGCTGTGCCTTTCTTTAGATCTGTGCGTGTTAGGTTTCTGCCTTGCTTTATGTTGCTCCCTTTAGTCTTCCTGCTTCTCTTTGGGTTTTGTCCCTTTGTTTTTATGTTTGTGCCCTGCTTTTGTGTGCCTTTTCATGTGCTTTTTCCCGTGCCCCTTTGCTTTGTTTTCTTGCTTTCTTGTGGTTTTATTATCTTATGCTTTATTCTCATCTCTTTCTCACCTTTGCACTTGCCGGAGATCTCGTTGGGCAGTCTCCACTCCCGGGTTTACGAGGAGGGGGTAGGATCTCTACATTCTTACCTTCCCATACCCGCCCGGTGGATTGGGTCTGTTTTTGTTGTTGTTGTAAGACCCTATATATAAATATAGTAAGTGTAAAAACATAATTTAACAGTATCAAGTATTTCGAGACTAGCTCGAGCTGAATTCAAATTGTCTTATATTTTGATTTTACTTGATTTAGAAAAAACATTATTGCATATAAAACGAGCTTTTCGAGGCAAGCTCGAACCGAATTCAAACTTTACGGATTTTGCTTGGTTGAGGAGGCAAGCTACCTCGTCATGTGATAATTTTGTCCATGCATTCTATAAACATATGGAGCACTACTTTTGTTGTATGTATCATCAATTTTACCACCCATTGATGTGAAACTAAACATCATGTTATTTTGTCGAATATCTGGAAATCTCTGGCACGAATATCTTTCTTTTGTTGTAAAAAAAGATAACAGTCTTGGTGAAGGTTTCTTGAATGCTAGTAAGAGCACAAGGTATGCAACATACTAATAACACGTTATTGGTGTGCCACATCATCGCCACATCATACACTTCCAATTAACACAACAATAACTCAAACACCCCTCCCTCATAACACACGAATAACATGTTATTGGGTCCCACCTTTTATTACACACTCACATAATACTAACTCCATATAAAGTGAAGTCTTTTTATTACACACTGAGGCACTCACACGGTCAAATAATTAACTCATACTTTTTGACTTTCCTTCACACTTCCCAAGTATCATCTTTCTTCTTCTTTCTTCCATACTTTCCAATCAAACAAACAGGTGGAAAACAATTTTTCGCCATTCAAGACTCCTTTGCTTGTTGGTAACAAGATTGTCGAGGGCACTCAGATGATTAGGTTGAGGGCACTCGTCCTTTTTCTAACAATCTGACTTTTTTTTCTACATAGGTTGTGTGTTCGGAAGAACATGGTCGGGGGCATGTCCCCCCCACTACTATATACATAGCTCCGCCTCTGAATGTAAACACTGCACTGGCTCAAATCAATGATCGGTTTTTTATGAATGGCGTGAGCCACTCAATTGGCTCAAATCAATTTGGAACGAGTTTGGCGGACGAATGGCTCGATACCTCCTGCTCTAAGGTTACCCTTCCTCTTAGACAACAAGTCAAAGAATTATTGAAATCCTTCTGGAAGAAGAACAAGTCAAAGAATTAGTATTTGAATAAGAAGAGTGTCGTGTTTAATAATAAGATTACTTTGTGATTGTTGTACTTGATAATTATTATGGATGATTGTTTTGTGTTTCATAATCTATCTGTGTCTAGCTCATTTCAAACTGATTTGTTGATCATATGATGACTAAAGTCCTTGTGTTTCGCTCTTTATACTTCTAAAAATGTTATGTGTAATGTAAATGTAAGTGGTTCGAACGTGATCGAACTTTTTTGCAATTCTGGAAAGTCTAATAACCCCTGAGATTGAGTTAGCACATGGGTTAGACTTGCAACAAATAAACAACATTAATATAATGAATGTGTATATAGACCATGAACAAACTGATTTGTGTTGGAAATCATAATCCCATTAATCTTTGTTAAGTTAGTGTCAAAGATAAAGCCATAAACTTTCTATGATTGGGCTGCAAGTCGACAGAAAGTCAAACCCTAAGACAGCAAGTTTTGGCAGATTAGAAAACAGTTAGAATAGTTAGTTATTGTTAGTTATACATGAAGGGTCACAGTGGTTGTTTGAAACAACACACCCCTTCATATGTGTCGTTTCAGATAGTATATATATGTATGAATTCTGTAAACAAAATTCAACCTTTCAGTTTTATTTATATCAGATTATTTTGTAGCTTTCAACAAATCTCTCTTGTTTCCTTTTTATTAATTCTTGTATGATGATTACCCATGATACTGTTTGATTTTTTCGATCCTGGAAACCCACAAACAACCTGTGCAAAAGTGGTATCAAAGCTTCATGGGATCAAACAACATTCCAAATCATGTTACAATTGTCATTCAAGAATCTGCCATCAATGCCAATTGAAAGAAGGAACAAAACCAGAATAAACTACACAGTTTGCGTTTTTGTTACAATGGTTATGGATTTAACCGAGATGAAGATGTACTAAAGTGCTATTATAGCACAGAAAGGGTGCAGGAAGAAGGCAAAGGGATTTACTTGCCTTGAAGTCACAGAAATGATCATGGAGATCAGTGACAACACCAAATGATTGAGGACATCAAGATTGAAGAAGGCATCAAGGAACAAGAATATTGAAGAAGAATGCAAAGATTAATAAGATTAGGGGGGAATATGTTGGAAATCATAATCCCATTAATCTTTGTCAAGTTAGTGTCAAAGATAAAGCTATAAACTTTCTGTGATTGGGCTGCAAGTCGACAGAAAGTCTGACCCTAAGACAACAAGTTTTGGCAGATTAGAAAACAGTTAAAATAGTTAGTTATTGTTAGTTATAAATGAAGGGTCACAATGGTTGTTTGAAACAACACGCCCTTCATATATGTCGTTTTAGATAGTATATATATGTATGAATTCTGTAAAAAAAAGTCAACCTTTCAGTTTTATTTATATCACATTATTTAGAAGGTTGAACAAATCTCTCTTGTTTCCTTTTTATTAATTCTTGTATGATGATTACCCATGATAATGTTTGATTATTTCGATCCTGGAAACCCACAAACAATCTTTGCAAATATTTGGAGTATTGGGATGTCAATAATGATAATGATTCACCTGTAATTAAAAATTTGAACCATTTTTTTGTTTGTGGTACTGACAATGGCCATCTTCAGTAACCACAAGTAATGATAATGAACTCATTTTGCTGAGATTAAAGATTGTATACCTTCTTGTCTGTTGTGGCAGATTGCAGTTAGCCTGTAGGTTCTACGCATGATTTGATTCAAAAAATATCTTTATGATTGGTTTGCTGGATGTGTGACTGTGTGTATATGCTTTGCTTGGTGTTCAGGTTTTGTCTAGTCAGGATGCTACATGCGTTGTGTCAAATGTCCTCTCGAGCCTGTTTATAATTGATTAAACTTCATAGTAATTTTGTGAAAACAATAAAACAATGTTTACGAGTGTGACATTGCAAAATTTATGCAAAATATTGTCATACATATAAATTAATTCGTATTCGTGAGATAGAGTGTATTGTTTGTTGTATATATAAGACTCGGATTTGCATTTTAGCGTTGAAAAGGACATTTTGGTTCATTTTGAGATTTAACCTCTCGATATAGATTTCAATTTTTTGCTCCCACTTGAAAGTTTTCTATGGTGGCACCCCTCGTTAAATGATCTAAGTAATCAAGATATTGTAGATATGCACTACACGGATTGTTAGTCCCAGAGACGGAACTAGGGTGGGTCCAGCGGTTCACGGGACACATGAACTTTTTTGGCGCAGTGCTAATATTGTAAAAAAACATTGATTTTTTTCCGAAATGCCCTGTGTTCCTAATTCGTTTAGTATTTCTTTTTTTTTAAAGGTGAACATATATAACTTTAAACAACATTTACAAATAAAGAAAAATGAATTGGACATGCCCAACTCCATGATACAAATCCTATAATAGCTAATCTGCAATGACTAAACATTGACACATATCGGATACAAAACACTTGAAATTTTATGACACTATACTATTCCTCTGATGAAACGAACTCCATGGTTTACATTTCCCATATAAAAGAGCTCCATATATCATTCAGCCCACATCCACAATAACATATAGAGACTCTTACTAGTCATCACCATTTGAGCTATAACACCATGACTCAATCACAGAGGGGCTATACCCAATTGATTACATTTTCTAGCCGCTTATCCTCAAAACCACATGTGCATCATCAATCTCACCACATACAGTTCAAAAGATAATGAGGCCATGCATAATCAATTAGGGAACACACACCTTCAATGAGAAACCGACCTAACCTCCAAAAGTATGTCCTGTTTTCGTCCCTACTTAGTTTGCATCGCTGGCGTGAACTCTGACACGTGTATAGTTGCCATGTTTATTCTAAATATTGGTTAAACTTAACTTCAAGTGAACGAGAGTGATGAAAAATTCATAAAATTTAAAAGCTAAATCTTTAAAATTTATTTTTAAAAGTCATGTTTCGTTATTATATAAGCAGTTTTGCACATGACCTCCGCTAAGCCAGCTATAACACTTTCTAGACCTATATTAAAACACTAAACAATTTATATTACCATACTTTAAGATGGTCGTGAGCTCTAACACGTGTAAACTTGTCATGTTTATTTATTTTTTCTTGAAACTCAATTTCTATATACCAAAGGGTACTTGGCAAAAGTTCAATATAGATCACAAATTTACCATAGATCCAATGAACCAATAATAGCCATTCATTTTTTTATTATGATAAACTTTCACCATTTTTAAAAATTAAATATCTCGCAAACCGTTAATCGTTACGCGATAAAAATTATACCATCGCGACGAAATTAAATTATCTTTCTATAGATATGCACTACTATATATTTTTAACCACTTTTTCAAAATTTCGGTCAACAAAAATCATATATGATTTGTGAAAATCATATATGATTCGATTTTCTGAATCATATATGATTTTGAGAATCATATATGATTCATAAAAATCATATATGATTCATAAAAATCGAATCATACATGATTTTTGAAAATCATATATGATTCGTAAAATCATATATGATTTTTTCGGACGGAATTTTGGAAAAAAATGTTTGTCTAAAATATATAAAATGCATATCTATAGAAAGATAATTAATTCTCGTCACGATAATGTATTTTATAGTTTGAAATTTTACCGTTTGTAAGATATGTTGTTTTTAAAAAGGTGGAAAATGATTTTTATTAATTTAGATAACAAATGGAGGTATAATTGGTTCATTGTATTATGTGAAATATGAGTTCTATATTGATCTCAACTCAAGGGTACTTATCTGGTGGATGTGACATAACGGGCCATAGATGGGTTGAGTGTTGGGCCAATACACAAACTGATGTGTATGTGTTGGGCTTGAACAGCGAGCTTAAACTCCTATATATACTCTCGGTAAACCTTTACAACATGGTACATGTTAATAAAGATGGTTGTGTTTGATGTTGTCGAGGAAGTTCTTTTAAGATTGCCTGTGAAAGATCTTCTCCGATGCAAAAGCGTTTGTAAGTTATGGTATTCTTTGATTTCAAGTCCTTCTTTGTTAGACTTCAATGTAAACATATTTGCAACAAAGAGGGCAATACAAGGATCGCTATGTGTCTACCATATACATATGAACATAATGCAAGGGTCCTCGAGTGGCATTGCTACAATAGCTGGAGTATTGGAGGTTCTTCCAATGGCCTTGTATGTATGTATGAGTCATTACGGCCTGAAAGTCCAATTCGTGTAACCAATCCTTTGACTAGAAAATTTAGAGAACTTCGAAAGCCACCAACTATAGATTTTGCGGCGCGTAGGCAATGTTTGGGATTTGGTTATGATTCATCTACTGATGATTACAAAGTTGTTATGGCGGTCTATAAATATAGTGATCTTAGGGCACTTGTTCATATATTATCTTTGAAATCCAATGTCTGGAAACTTTTGGGACATTTCTGTTATAGGTTTGATCATGGCATGGAAGTCACGCCTGGTATCTTATTCAATGGGGCACTTCACTGGTTTTGGTTTGATGCTAATTATACCACGAACAAGGCATCAATAGTGTCTTTCGATTTAGCTAAAGAGGAATTTAGAGAAATTCCCCAACCGGATGACACGAGATATGTTTGGGGTTATGGTAGCACACTGGCGATTATCGAAGGCTGTCTATGCATATATACTAGAATGATATACGTTAACAATAATCCACCCTTTAGAATTTGGGCTATGAAAAACTACGATGTGACAGCATCTTGGGAACTATTGCCAATTACAAATCCTTCTGAGATGAAGGATCATGCTATACACCATATGCTTAAGGATAATATTCAACCTCCTTACTATTGTGATCATAATATTAAACTGACGACGTGCGCAAAATATATTCGGTCTCCTATCTTTGTGCAAACCCTTATATCTCCTTAAAGCAGGGAGAGTTAAGGTGAGCTCTGCTTATTATGTTCTTGTTCCACCATCGTCTCTTAATCTTACTCCTATATATATAAATCATACATATTTTGTCTTAAACTATGCATGATATACAACACTATAAAGCCAAAAGTAGATTAAAATTTTACATTTAGAATGACTTTAAAATATCACGTCGAAACAAGCAATCATTATCACCTCACTTGTTATTCGTTTATCGCTCGCAACAACCAATGTCTTCCTTTTTATTGTTGTAGCATGGTGCGGGCATTCTGCTAGTACGATACAAGTATACAACATATATACTCTAGATTTCCCCAATTCCTGAAAATACACCATATCTCTGATAATCAATGACTCAATATGTATTATACTTGTTTTCATATCTCTATAAACTGTTTTATTATCATCTGTATTTGTGATCAATGACTCATGGAAGCGGATTGTAAGGCGGGTACTCAGTCGATATGTAAATTGTAAAAGGGAAATTTGACACGATACGCCTCTAAGTGCTCCTTTCTAAAATAAAAGCCTTAATACATCTCTCTTTGTATAACTCCGCTTCCCTTTTCAAAGTGCAACGAATGTTGTGAAAATCCAGATATCAAGGGTATTCAGAACATTCATTGCATGGTGAAAAAGGGAGCGTATCATTTTCTTATATATCTTAGCTGCCAAATAAGTTTCTCGATCCAATCATTTTATTATATATCCTTTCCAAGGTTTAGAAATAAGTTTCTCGATCCTAGTATTATAGATCAATCCTAATACATTAGTACCAATAGGAAGTAGAGGAGAAGAAGCACTACACCTAGGAATCAACAACACGAAAACTTTGTTAATAATGTTTTCCCTTTCTTTAGCCGACTTGGGACTTAATTTTTCGTTATTCTACATGTTGTACCCAATTTGGAATTTGTAATCTATTTCTTCTTTTTTAAAAATTCTGAATCAAGGAAGAAGAGAACGGGTCTAAGGCATAACTTAAATTTATCTTCTACTGGTTTTGCCCGTTTTAGTATCTTTAATAAATTTGGCCGATTAATATTTGGAAAACTCCTATGCAGGAAAAAAGAAAGATTGTTGAAATCCTTCCGGAAGAAGAAGGGGAGGGTGGAAAAAGAACAAGTCAAAGAATTAGTATTTAATTTGAACAAGAAGGGTGTCGTGTTTTATACTAAGATCACTTTGTGATTGCTGTATTTGATAATTTTTAAGGATGATTGTTTTGTGTTTTGACATCTATGTGTGTCCACGTCATTTTAAACTGATATGTTGATCATCTGATGATTAAAGTCCTTGTTTTTCGTTCTTTAAGTGGTACAGACATTCATGGAGTAACATCAAATGACCCATATTATCTTGCATTTTTGCACCCCCGCATGCATATGAATCAAAGTTATATTAGCTGAGATATATCAAATGACCGATTAAATAAGTCAAAATTTTGGCTTTCTAAGTGAGATGAGTTTTCTGTTAACATCAAAATGGGTGACAAGTTTCATAATTTCCGAAAAATGAAAGTTAGATCTGCTTTAAGAGATATGAACAATATTATAAAACCATTGCTTTATTTTTGTGAATCATATCTTCAACTTTGTGACAATAGTTTCTGTTTTGGCGATTTTGGACCGTCTGCTGCAAAGATTGCAGTTTGTTTCAAAAAAGATCTTTATACCTGCGAAGATTGCAGTTTGTTTCAAAAAAAGATCTTTAAAACTCTCGATATACATTTCAATTTGTTCTATTTTTTATTTTTTTGTATACCTGTCTTTTCGACTCGACATTGCGAGCCGCTAATCCCAGGGCGACTACCCTTTTTGGATAGCCCGGAGTTATGGTACCGCACCCTGATTAGATGATCTTTAGAACTTAAGGTTTTGTTAGATGTGCACAACACATATTGTTAGTCTCAGAGAAGGAACTAGGGTGGTGCATAATTAATATTTGTAAAAATATCGATTTCTCGGAAATGCACTATGTTCAGCTTGTATAGTATGTCCCGGTTCCGTCCCTACTTAGTCTGCATTGCGGGCATGAACTCTAACGCGTTTATAGTTGGCATGCTTATTCCATTTTTAACCTTAATGCAATTTTACTCACCGAACACAAATATACAATCCAAACAGATTACAGAATACATACACAAGAGAACACAAGGTAGCTTGGGTAGGTTTGAGTCAAACAGGTTTCTCGTTAATAATAAGACACTTATTTTGTAAATGTAAGATAGTGGGCTAGGTGGGTTGAAATGGGCCAATACATGTGAAATACGGCCTAATGTGCATGGTTAGGTCTTGAACAACGAGCATATACTTTTGGCAACCCTAGCTTGGTTGTTACTATCTTAGGGTTTGCATGTTAGAGATGGTTATGTTTGATGTTGTCGAGGAGATACTCTCAAGATTGCTTGTGACAGATCTTCACCGATGCAAAAGCGTTTGTAAGTCATGGTATTCTTTGATTTCAAGTCCTTCTTTTATTAAACTTCATAGTAAACATATGCGCAACAACAAATATCACAATAGAAGGATCGCTATCAATACATCATATAAAGATATCTGGAGTATTCAAGGTTCTTCCAATGGCCTTGTATGCATATTTAGTTATGATCAATTTGTTGTAACCAATCCGTTGACTAGAGAATTTAGAGAACTTCAAGATTCACCAGGACCAACTAATGCTGTCTGGCATGAGCAATGTATGGGCTTTGGTTATGATTCATCCACAGATGATTTCAAAGTTGTACGTTATGGCGGTCTGCCAACATGGTAGTGATCATAGGGCACTTGTTCATATATTATCTTTGAAATCAAATATTTGGAAACTTTTTGGACATGTCAATTATAGGTTTGATGATGGCACAAAGTTTGGACAAATCGAATATAACAGATTTGGTGATGATCGCACGCTAGCCACGCCTGGTATCTTATTCAATGAGGCACTTCACTGGTTTTGGTTTGATGCTAATGATATTACCATAGACAAGGTATTAATTGTGTCTTTCGATTTAGCTAAAGAGGAATTTAGGGAAATTCCCCAACCTGATGACACGAGATATGATTGGAGTCTAAATAGCACACTGGGGATTTTTGAAGACCGCCTATGCATATATCACACTCACGATGATGATCGCCCCTATGACTTCTGGGTTATGGAAAACTACAATGTCAAACAGTCTTGGAAACTAATGCCAAAATATTTTGAAAGAAAGGATCTTCTTATACACTTTATGGTTATAGATAGTAGTATTCATAAAATGCCGACTTATTGTAATGATAAAATACGTTTGTACAGGAGTGGGAAATATTACCGGTCTCCTATCTTTGAGCAAACTCTTGTATCTCCTTATGTTAAGGTGAGCTCTGCTTATTATGTTCTTATTTCACCGTCCGCCTCTTAATACAATATAACATATACTTAGATTGTAGGGTAGAATCTAATTATTTTGTTATTTTAGGATCCTATTTCTGATCACTTACTCAATATGTAAATTACAAAGGGAAATTTGACAAGATACGCCACATAAGTGTTGGAATTAGATAACATGACATTCAAATAAATAACCACAAAACATCAAAGTATTCAAGCGGAAGCGTATAGGATTTATTAACGAATAATTAATTAACATAAGAAGAATATGCGTACCTTTTCTTGATTCTAGCCGAACAAGAATCAAATCCACAAACTAGCAATTAGGATGAACCCTAATTAGGGTTTATAGGATTATAAGAATTACCCCTTACCGTTTTGTAATTCAATCCAAGATAATAACAAAAGTATGTTATTACTATGTTCTTGTACACACGTACTAAACCGAATTAAAGTAATGCTAGTTTTATCAAATAAAATAACTTGGTTTGTGGAAAAGTAATGAATCGACACCCAAAGGTGATGTACGATCGGTTTGGACAAGAAAACACACAAAACAATTTTTAGGGTTTAGCTAATGAGCACAAGAGATGGAAAAATAAAACCCCTAGCCTTGTTTATATACCCAAGCAAACTTGGTGAACAAGTTGGGTTTGTTTCCTTCTTTCTCTCCTTGGCCGATCGGTTTGGATATCCCATAGGGATTCGGAACCTTCCCAACTTTGCAATTAAGTCCTTTTCCAAATACCTTTAGCAGTTAGTCCATTACATTAATTACTTAACGTCGTTAGTTATTTCGTTTAATAAATAAATAAATACAACATTTATATTTAATTATTTAACTTTAAATTCTCATACGTAAAGTGTGCAATCCCATAGTCTCGAGTTCGATCCTAACTCACGTCTACTAATTTATATCCATAAAACCAACAATAAGTGTCTCTCTTTCAAATAAAGCATTCATAAGTGCAAATAATGTTCCACAAAAACTCCTAATTGTTATCTTTTACACTCATCTTCATCATCTCCGGAATCGTTAAATCTTTATTTCAAGCTAAGCCGAATCATATTGAGGTTGAGATCCGAATGAAGGAGAGTGTAAAACATGGAAGTTAGGTGAATTTTTGGAACATTGGTTTCATGTTGAAAACGGGACAGTTATACATAAAATGTACATCTAAAATCCCTTTTGTAAGAGGAGGGTACATTATGAAGCGTATGCTGTCCAATTTCCCATTGTAAATTGATCTTAGTTTAGCCCACACTAGTTGCTTAATTTCTAAATACATAGAAATAAGTCTCTCAATTCTAGTATTTTGTTAAATTTTGGGGTGATAATCTGTGTCAAACATATCACTCTATCAATTGCTAATGGCTTTCTAGTTGTGGCTTATTGCAGGATTAATTACAGGGGTTTAACTTGGACAAAGGATAAAAGATTTAAAGTTCCAAGAAGTTCATTTCTGCTGAAGGCTTTCTTCGTTTCTGCTGATGAGTCATTACTAGCCGTTAGAGGGGTCTTAGTGAAACTTAATCTCCTATTTAATAAGTCCCTTTATCTAGGGTTATACACACTTGGGTGTGCAGTCTTTTGTATCACTCTCCTCTCTTCTCTCAGATCATTTCACTGATCTTGTCTTGTCTTTACATTCATATGATTATTGTCTCATTGACATTAATCTAATCTTGTAACATTTGTATACTATTAATCTAAGCTGACTATTGCAGCTTAGATCTGAATAAAGGTTTTATTGTTCATCTAGTGTTGCCTATACTTTCGTACATGGTATCAGAGCTCCAGGCTCATTGATTCTCTTTGGCAACAAATGTGTGGTTTGGGGTTATTGCTATTGGCGTAATCAACTGGTTATCTTCATTTATAATTTACCCTAGACTAAGTGAATCTAGGGTGATTGTGATTGTTCTTCATTGCATATTTCTCGTAAGTCTAAGTCTTATCTTCTCTTTAAACATACAAGACTTAAGTCTCTGTGGGTGCAAGCGGGTAGACTAACATCTTGATCGCCACCTTTGAGTGGTACGAATACTGCTACGGTTTACCCTAGTCCACGAGCTTGGTGCTTGTTGTTTCTTATTACAAAGTCTTATTTACTTGTCTATTTACTCTTATTATTATATCATGCGTGATTCTTTGTGCATCTTATTATCTCTGTCTTATTTTTTGTATTATGGCTATTGGTGATGATAATGTTGGTGGTGGTGGTTCCACCGAGAAAAGTTTATCCTTTGGTGATGCTTTGTATTTACACCCCAATAACACCAATGGTACTCCCATTGTTTCTATTAAACTCATTGAACCGAAAATTATAAAATATGGAATATGGCCATGACGTTTGCCTTAAGGAACCATAACAAGTTGGGGTTTATTGATGGTACTTGCATAAGAAATGATTCAAACCCAGTCTTGCTAATCAATGGGACACTTGTAACTCTGTTGTGGTCACTTGGATCCTCAACTCTCGACCACTCGAATTATTTTTGGTGCTATTTATTCTAAAGCGCTTATGAAATGTGGAATGATCTTAAAGATACCTATGATAAAGTTGATGGTTCACTATTTTAATTTGCACAAAACATAAATTCTCTTAGTCAAAGTGGGTCCTCTCTTGCGATTACTATAACAATCTTAACTCTTTATGGAAATAATTTGATTGTATGATTAGCTTGCTCTCCACACTTGTGAGGTCGCAAAACATTTTGAAAAACACAATCGACTAATCAAGTTAATGCAATTTCTTATGGGTCTTGATGACTCCTATGTTCCCATCGAAGCAACATTTTAACCGAGATCCTTTACCTAATGTCAAAGCGCTTTTTCGTTGTCTGGAGAAGAATCTCACAAATGTCTCATCGGGAATAGCTCGCTAAACCCAATGCTACAGCTTTCTTTGCAAAAACTTCGATGGTGGAAAATTTTTGATAACAAAGAGGTTTTAACAACAAAATTTCGGTTTTAATAATGGTAATGACTCTAATAGCGAGAGGACCAAACATGAACCTCAAATGTACTAATTGCAACAAACACGGTCATCTTGTTGATAGATGTTATGATCTTGTTGGTATCTGCTGGATATGTTAAAAGAAATTTCAATGGCAAACCTTTCAAGATAACAATGTTTCTTTGAAACCAATTGTGTCACCGATAATAGTGCTAGCAACTCTCCTGTCTCCTTGTCTAATGAACATCTCGAGACTTATGAGTCTCCTCAATGACAACAATGTGTCATCGCTAATGCCAACTTGGCGGGTAAAATTTTTCAGAACCTTCTTCAATGGTAGTGTCAAGTTTAATGTAAACTTCAACAAGTTTTTAACAACAACACTAAATCCTTATCCGGAAACATCGGTCTTGGTTGGATTGTTGATTACGGTGCAAATCGACACATGACTGTATGCGAAATTTTTAATCAATGTTGTTAACATTTCAAATCTTGGGTTAAGCTGTTGGACATCCCAATGGTACTCGGGCCTTAATTACTAAAATTGGTGATTTAAAGGTCAATAATGACCTAACTCTCTTTGATGTTCTTGTTGTTCCGAATACAATGTTAGTTTACTATCTATTCATAAGATTGCTAGAGACAATAAGATGTTTTTGGGTTTAATGAATCTAATTGCTATATCTGGATTTACATCAAAAAGGATTGTGGGGATTGGTAAACAATACAATGGATTATATATATTTGATATAGATTCTACATGTAAGATTACTTAACAACCGCATATCTGTTTGTCATGTCTCTAGAAATCTCGGCATCAAAGACTTGGTCATCCTCGACCAAGTCCTACACATACTTAAACCCACTCTTAAATTTGATAGTTCATCTGAACCGATCATCTCGTGATACTTGTAATAAAGCTAAACAAACGAGAGAACCATTTCCTTTAAGTGAACATAAATCCACTAAAATTGGTCAACTTGTTCACCTTGATGTTTGGGGACCATATAAAATCACTAGCGAGAGATGGTTATAAATACTTTTAACCATAGTTGATGACTATTCGAGCGGTGTGGGTTTATATGCTTAAGGGAAGGATGATGTTTATGTTTCCATTGTTAACTTTACTCATATGCTATCAAATCAATTTGAACACAATGTCAAAGTTTTCGAAGTGATAATGGGACGTAATTTGTCAATAATAAACTTCATCAATTCTTTCATGAAAAGGAATTCTACATCAAACATCTTGTGTTTATACACCACAACAAAATGGCATTGAGAGAAAGGAAACATAGGCATCTCCTTAATGTTGCTAGATCCCTTATGTTTCGTGGGGAATTACCTCTATATCTTTGGCTGAATGTGTTCTAGCTGCTGCCTATGTCATAAACAAGGTTGCCCTCTTGATTACATCTGCAAGTCCCCTTCTTTTGTGTATGGGCATGACCTTCACTCTCTCTCCTTAGAGTCTTTGGTCGCTTATGCTATGCCACTATTCTCAACATCTCGACAAATTTGGTAGTAGGTCCGAAAAAAGTGTTTTATTGGTTACTCAAATGAAAAAAAGGTTATAAACTCTTGAGCCTAGAAACAAAAATATCTTTTATTCGGAGATGTCAAATTTTATGAAAGCGTGTTTCCATTCAAAATGAAAAATTACGTGTCAAAACCTTTTGTTGAAACTTATGTGCCTAAAGATTTAAACCACAAAAATTTCTTTGACTCACAAACAAGTCCCAATGATGAAGGAGAGTGACATCCTATGATGATAGCATAGTGGTAAGTCATCCTACTAGGATTGATGAACCGGTTGCAACATCTATAGATGATAATACACACCACGAGGGCAACATATCACATGAATCACATCCTGGCGATGCATCTTACGATTCTGGCGATACATCATCCAATCTCTTGAACAAGAAAGAGGCTTGCCACCATCTATCGCTAGAAGGTCAACTAGAGTTTCTAAGTTGCCCGATAATCTAAATGACTTTATTGTTGAAGGAAAAGTCAAATATGGGGTTGAAAAAGTTGTTAATTACTCTAATCTTAACAAAGATAATTATTGCTTTGCTTCTAGTCTTAATAAAAGTATTGAACATACATTATGAAGAAGCTATCCTTGATAGTAATTGGGTAGATGCTATGAATTCAAATTGAGGCCCTAAATGAAAACCATGCTTGGGATATAACCGATCTACCCCTAATAGAACTCCCATTGGTTACAAATGGATTTTAAAATCAAATATAAAGCCAATGGTGAAGTTGATAGATACAAGGCTAGATTAGTTGTTAAAGGCTATAACTAAAGGAAGGAATAGACTATGATGAAACTTTTTCCCTGTTGTGAAAATGTCCTTTGTCGATGTCTTATTGCCTTATTTGTAAAAACAAATGGCCTCTCTTCCAACTTGATGTTAACAATGCTTTCTTGTATGGAGATCTTGATGAGGATATCTATATGACCATCCCCAAGGGGTTCTGTAATGAGAACAATAAGAATAAAGTTTGTAAACTTGTCAAGTCTCTATATGGCCTAAAACAAGCTCCCAGGAAATGGAATGAAAAACTTGTCAGTGTTTTAAAAGAAAATAATTTTGTTCAATCTGTTAATGATCACTCTTTGTTCACCAAAACAGAGATATAACAAGTTTATTGCTCTGCTTGTTTATGTGGATGATATTGTCCTTACTGGAAACTGCATTGATGAGATAAACCGATTCAAAGAGTTTCTAAAATCAAAATTTCATATTAAGGACTTGGGAAATCTAAAATATTTTCTTGGCATTGAAGTTCTAAAAACTGGGAATGACATTTGTCTCTCCCAAAGAAAATACTGTCTTGAACTCCTCAAAGAATTTGGCCTTCTTGGGTGCAAACCTGTGTCCACTCCTATGGAACCCAACTCTGTCCTTCCATACATTCCCACTGCTGATGACCCCCTGCTTGACAACATCACTGGCTATCAGAAGTTACTTGGGAAACTTATCTATCTCACCCATACAAGACCTGACATCTCATACTCAGTTCATTGTTTGGCACAATACATGCATTCTCCCTTGAAATCTCATCTGGAAAGTGCCTCAATGTTACGAGATATCTAAAAGGAGCTCGAGGAAAAGGTCTAAGGTACAATTTCAAACAACTCGAAAATCATCTTGAAGGATACAATGATCTTGGTGGGCCAAATGCAAGAAAACCGGAAAATCATCACAAAGTTCATGTGTCTTCTTTAATGAATGTTTGATCTCATGGAAAAGTAAAAACAAAACACTCTTTCAAAATCTTCCACGCGGAATACGGATCTATGTCTCTGCTGCTGTGAAATCATTTGGATTCAAAAATCCTAAAAGATCTAAAAGTTGACATCAATCTTCTGTTAATCTTTTTGTGATAACAAATCGCTTTACAACTTGTTGTCAATCCTGTTTTCCATGAAAGATCAAAACACTTTGAAATTGATGTTCACTTCATCGGGAAAAATTGCTAGAGGTGTCATAAATGCTAAAAGATTGGCTCTTCAAACCAAGCTGCAGACATACTCACAAAGAACCTCCTGTCTATCGGCATAAATTTTGTGTGAAAAATTGATATTGTTTGATATGTTTGCTCATCGATTAAGGGGAATGTTAAATTTTGGGGTGATAATATGTGTCAAACATATCACTCTATCAATTGCTAATGGCTTTCTAGTTGTGGCTTATTGCAAGATTAATTACATGGGTTTAACTTGGACAAAGGATAAAAGATTTAAAGTTCCAAGAAGTTCATTTCTGTGAAGGCTTTCTTCGTTTCTGGCGATGAGTCATTACTAGCCGTTAGAGGGTCTTAGTGAAACTTAATCTCCTATTTAATAAGTCCCTTTATCTAGGGTTATACACTTGGTATGCGGTCTTTTGTATCACTCTCCTCTTCTCTCGGATCATTTCACTGATCTTGTCTTGTCTTTACATTCATATGATTATTGTCTCATTGACATTAATCTAATCTTGTAACATTTGTATACTATTAATCTAAGCTGACTATTGCAGCTTAGATCTGAATAAAGGTTCTATTGTTCATCTAGTGTTGCCTATACTTTCGTACATATTTAACCAAAGGTTATACTTAATTATAGGTTCCGTATTATAGTTCATTCTAAGTCCACTAGTACCAATAGGTAGCGCAGGGAAAGCACTACACCTCGGAATCAACAACACGATAACTTTGTTAAAAATAATCCGTTTTTTAGCAGGCTTGGGACTTAATTGTCCGTTATTTTACAAGCTATACCCAATTTGGAATTGTTTATTTCTTCTTTATAACATTCAATTCAATTTCGGAAAAGAGGAGATTGAGGAAGTTTATAGTGTGGAAGATGGAGGCCGAGGAAGATGAGAAACACAAAGAAGAGCGGGCTTGTTACACCGTCTGTCTCTTAATACAATATAACATATACTTTAGGTATAAAGTGTATCCTCTACATGTTTTACCGTTTTAGAATCTTCAATACATTAGCCCAATTATTGGAAAACTCATGCGGGAAAAAAAGAGATGGTTGAAATCCTTCGGAATAAGAACAAGTCTAAGATTGCGACCAAAGCCCAACTTATTATCGATGTTTTTATTCAAAGAAGTTTAGTTTATTTTGGAGTCTGCATTTATTCTTTTAGGAGATTATATGATAAGTTTTATCAGATTATTAGAAATATTGTTTTTCTATTATAAATAGGGGTTAAGTTTATGAGTTTGTTTCTTTGTTACATTTTTTTTCTTCGATATTTGATATTAATAAAGGAGTTGAGAATTGTTTTCTCAAACCCTCAAGTAAATCAAATTGAATTTCAAAATGTATAATAAATTACGATCTTTGGAAAAATATTTTAAATCGCATCAATGCCTCGAGTACAAATCTAGACACCTTGTGAAATTTTATGATAAAATTAAGCGTAAAACAAGAAACCGATAATTATAGGATTTTATAGATATTACATACAATAATAATACTTTTCATAGTTACTTCAACATGATATTACGTGGCGTAGTCTTGGTGAGCCATTTGGATTTTTTTTAACTCACACTTACAACTAAAGCTTCATACATAAACAATGTATAAATTAGGACCATTAATATCCTCTTTCAAACAAAATAAGCCGGTTGGTACCATATAAAGCAAATAAGCACTTTAATAAAGCAATCCCAAACACCCCAATAATCTATGTATGTTGGCAATAAAGTGCCGGCTTGATTAGTGGGCTTATCAGTGCAGACTTATGTAAGTTCTTGCAAAAATGTAGAAGAACACCAAGCTTAAAATGTAAGAGGTGTTGTGGAATAACCGCGATAATATCCCACCGACTAGGTAAAGAGTGTGAATCTTTCAACACCACAACTATACCCCAAATTAGCTTATTGAAAATTTAGACAATATGAAAGTGAACAAGAGATGAAACACCAAACTTTCTTATATATTTCTCAATCAAAGAAACATATTGCAAAACTAGAAACCTACTAGTACAAAAGAAAGGAAGATAGAACACTACAAGATTGCTTGTATGTGTGTTTTGGTGTACTTGAAACCAAGTGCAAAGCTTCCTATTTATAGCCTCAATATATTCTCAAGTAGCAAGCAACTTGCACAACTTGCTTATCTTCAAATCTTTGGTAAGATTCCATATGGATGAATTCATTGAATCTTAGCAACATGTATTATTATCCAAATATGAGCCATCGTTAACAAATCTCCACCTTGGATCATCAACCATCGTTGGTGGAGTCTTCAAACCAATCTTCAACTTTTCACAACATTGATCAAGTCCAAACAATAATTGAACTTGATCCCGCCTAATACTTTAGTCAGCATATCTCATGGATTCCTAGAAGTATGGATCTTACGGATTCTAACTCAACCTTCTTCCAAGTATCTCTCGTATGAAATGATAACGAACATCAATGTGCTTCGTCCTTGCGTGATAAACTTGATTCTTCGCTAAGTGAATTGCACTCATCGTCGAATGCATCGTGACAAATTTCGATTGATTCCAAGTTCACCGAGCAACCCTGAAGCCAAATTGCCTCCTTTACGACCTCTGAATCGCCATATACTCGCTTAGTAGTTGACAAAGCGGTTGTTGATATAAGGTTGACTTCCAATTAATTGAGCTTTGCGGAGTAAAACATAGCTCGTAGTAGATCTTCGCTTGTCTAAATCTCCAAAGATAGTCACAATCGCAATATCCCGCTACCCACCGACTACTTCCATGCTCAAATACTAACCCTACATCGACCGTGTTATGGATGTACCGTAATATCCATTTCACAGCTTGCCAATGTCTTTTTCCAGGGTTATGCATATACCTGCTCACCATCCCAACAACATGACTAATATCTGGTCGAGTACATATCATAGCATACATTAAGTTACCGACAGCATTTGCATAAGGCACTTTCTCCATGTACGCCCTCTCTGCATCATTTGTCGGTGACATAGCAACACTGATCTTAAATTGAGAAGCGAGTGGAGTACTAACTCGTTTTGTTTACTTGTCAAACCTAAAATGCTTTAGAATCCTTCTCAGATATTGTTTCTGAGTCAAACAGAGCTTCCTCAATTTTCTGTCTCTGACTATCTCCATGCCGAGAATCATCTTTGCTTCACCAAGATCCTTCATCTCAAATTCGCTTTTCAACCGAGTCTTTAACTTTTCAATCTCGTCTAGACTTTGAGAAGCTATCAACATATCATCTACATATAGAAGAATATATCTGAAGGACCCATCTTGTAGCTTTTCAAATAGACACAATGGTCATATTTGCTTCTTGTGTACTTGACTTCATCATAAACTTATCAAATCGCTTGTACCACTTTCTTGGGGATTGCTTCAATCCGTACAACGATTTATGAAGCTTACATACTTCATGCTCTTTTCCAGAAACTTTGAATCCTTCTAGCTGAACCATATAGATTTCCTCTTCCAAGTCTCCATGTAGAAATGCAGTCTTCACATCCATATGAACTAGTTCCAAATCCAACTGTGCTACCAAATCCAACAAAATTCTAATAGAGGAATGCTTTACCACTGGAGAAAAAACTTCATTATAATCAATTCCTCTCGACGGCGTAGCCTTTAGCTACCAATCTTGCTTTGTAGCGAACATCATCCCGGCTAGGAAATCCTTCTTTATTTGCATACACCCATTTGCACCCAATTGCCTTCTTCCCTTTGGGAGGTTGGTTAACTCCATGTCGATTCTTCTCAAGAGACCGCATTTCGCTCATGGCAATCCTCCACTTCTTGCTCTCTCGAGTCTCGAACCGCTTGAGTAAGTAGTAGGAACATCATCACCGCAATTGAAGATGCACAAGCCCCGTATCATTAAGGCGGCAGCCTTTTAGTGTTTCTTTTGGGCTTCTTGGTAGCAATTGATTCATATTGTTGTTTGTGGAGGTTCTTGGTTTGAACCTCCTCTTCTTCATAATCTCCTTCTACCACAGGAGAATCATCAACTGCTTCTCTATCATCCGGTACAATTGTTGTTTCAAACTCCACCTTTTTGGGAGTTCCATCTAAGCGCTTAGCATTCACCTTCTTCAACATGGTAGATTCATTAAAGGTGACATCCCCGCTAAAGATCGCTTTTCTTCGTCTCTGGACACCATAGACGATAGCCTTTGATTCAGGTAATCCCCATGAATAATGCTTTCTTTGCTCGGGATCCAACTTTGATTCCTTCACATGATAATATGCGTGGAACCAAACACATGCAAGGAATCATAATCAGAAAGCGAGTTTTCCATACCATTTCTCAAATGGTGTTTTCCCATCAATAGCGATAGATGGCAAACGATTAACGAGGTGACACGACACGTCGCGACTTCAAATTTCAAAATTCTTTACCCAACCCAAAGATTGGATAACATACACCGACCTTTCTCCAAAGAAAGTTCGGTTCATGCTCGCCTCCCGCTACGTTGTGGTGTATGCTGCGGTGAAGTGTCTGACAATGCCTTCGTCTTCACAAAATTTTGTGAACTGATCATTTTTATACTCTCCGCCGTTATCTGTTCGGAGATGTTTGATCTTTCTGCACGTCTGAGTTTCCATCATCTTTTTCCACTTGATGAAAACTCCTAGCACTTCATCCTTTGTCTTCAACGTGTACACCCAAACTCTTCGAGAAAAGTCATCAACAAAGGTCACATAGTAGTGTCTCCCTCCTAAAGATCTTGTCTTTAAGGGACCCCGTACGTCAGAGTGGACATAATCCAAGATACCTAGCGTCTTGTGGATAGCAGTCCCAAATCTCACCCTTGTCGTCTTCCCGTTGATGCAATGCTCACAAAGATCCAACTTACAGGAACTCACTCCTTTCAATAATCCTTGATTTATGAGCAAATTCAAGGATTTTTCTCCTGCATGTCCTAAGCGCATATGCCATAGCTTCACAACTTCTGAATTTCTATCACCATCGGTAACAGCTGCTACAGTTCAAACAACTGTTCTACCCTTGTAGTGATACGTGTTATTTATTTTACGAATACCCTTCATTACTACAAGTACGCCAGAGATGATCTTCATAACCCCATCCTTTGCTCTTACTTCGAATCCTTTAGATTCTAAGGTACCGACAGAAATGAGATTCTTTTTCAACTTTGGCGAATAACGAACACCTTTCAAGGTCACAATTGTTCCGTCTTCATTCTGCAATCGAACGGAACCAATCCCTTGTGTAGTGAGGGGAGTTTCGTCTGCCGTATAAACAACTTCCTCATGTTCTTCAAAATTACTAAACCACTCTCGATGTGGTGTAATATGATGGCTACATGCGGAATCTAATAGCCATACATCAGAAGCATTCTTTGTTGACGATGTTGCAAGTGAGAGATCTGATTCTTCATCATCACACTTGGTGACATTCGCCTCTGCTACAGCTTTCCCTTTGTAATGATTGTCCTTGGTTTTCAACTTTGGACAATCTCTCTTCCAATGGCCTTTTTCATGGCAAAAGGCACATTCATCTTTGCTTAGTCTTTGCCTCGACTTGGATCTCCATCTCTTATCGGTGCCCTTCTTCTGCGAACGACCTCTGACCAGCAAAACCTCTGCGTCTCCACTTGAACTAATCTGCTTGTCCTTCCTTCTTAGTTCTTTACTATACAAGGCGGCACAAACTTCACTAAGAGACACATCGTCCTTTCCATTAAGTAGAGTTGTTTCAAGCAACTCGTACTCCTCCGGAAGCGATCCCAACAATATCAATGCTAGATCCTGGTCTTTGAACACCTCATCCATATTCATCAAATCGGTTACCAGCTGGTTAAAACTGGTAATGTGATCATTCATCGTGGTACCGGGTACATAAGTGAAGCGAAAGAGTCGCTTCTTCATAAAGAGCTTATTCGACAATTTTTCTTGAAATTTCTCTTCCAACGCCACCCACGGTTTATAGGCGGATGTTTCTTTTGAGAAAGCATATCGTTGCTCTCGAAAGACATGAACGAACCGTACCACAAGCTAACCGATTGATGGTTAACCAATTCCTCTTCTACATCCTCGGTTTACTTTCTTCAACGGCAATGTCTAGACCTTGCCGAAAAAGAACGTCTAGAACCTCACTTTGCCACATACCGAAATGGCTGTGCCATCAAAACCTCCACCGCCAATCTTGCATTCGTCAAGACCGGTCTAGCCCAACTTGTAGATGTTGGATCCACCGATGTGGAAGGTTTGTCAACTATGCCATCCACCATTTCGTGTACAAATTATTTTCAATAGCTTCAACAAAAAAACCAACGAATTCTTTTTCGATGTGGAGGATCAAATTTAATTGCAACCACAGAGCATACTAAGAATAACCTCGGCTCTTGATACCACTTGTTGTGGAATAACCGCGATAATATCCCACCGACTAGGTAAAGAGTTGAAGTTTTCAACACTACAACTATACCCCAAATTAGCTTATTGAAAATTTAGACAATATGAAAGTGAACAAGAGATGAAACACCAAACTTTCTTATATATTTCTCAATCAAAGAAACATATTGCAAAACTAGAAACCTACTAGTACAAAAGAAAGGAAGATAGAACACTACAAGATTGCTTGTATGTGTGTTTTGGTGTACTTGAAACCAAGTGCAAAGCTTCCTATTTATAGCCTCAAAATATTCTCAAGTAGCAAGCAACTTGCACAACTTGCTTATCTTCAAATCTTTGGTAAGATTCCATATGGATGAATTCATTGAATCTTAGAAACATGTATTATTATCCAAATATGAGCCATCGTTAACAAGAGGTTGGCGTAAGATACCAAATATATTAGTTTTACAGATTACATCCGCACGGAATGACATAAAATTTACAAACAAAATACCGATTGTGGTGATTATTCACTCCCTAAATACTTGTGCAAGTATAAATTACTCATATATTTGGGCTTCAAGACTCCAATGTAAGCGAGGTTCTGTGGCGCTCGTTGTAATCCAGCCCATACCCCACCACAAACGAGTGCAGGCCTTTGTCAAAAGAGAAAAATACATTTCGGTCGGTTAATTCAAGACGCTAAATAAAGGCGTCCCAAAAAAAGAAGATGGAAGAAAAAAATAATCGCTTCAGTTGTCAGAAGCTTGAAAATCCGTTTTAAACTTTTAATCCAAGACACTCACTTTTAGTAATAACAAAAGGTCCATTATTAGGTGGTATGTCAGATATCTGATATCTACATTTACACATTTGATATCTACATTTACACATTTGACTGTGACAGAAGTGGTAAATGTTGGACCTTGTAATTGCATAAGTCTTGTATTATGTAAATAACGATAGACGAAGGACCAAACTTGGTCATTGTTAAAAGTAGTTAATAGCGGTTAAAGTTAGTTAAATAATCGAATAGCGGTTATGGGTAGTTAAAAGCGGTTATGGCGGTTATGATAATTAAAAGGTAGTTATACCCTTTCATGAAGGGACACGATGGTTCGCTTGTGAGCCTATATATACGCTGCATATGTATCATTGTTAGGAGTGTCTTGTATAAACAATGTAACCACTATTATATTGATTAATAAATGAATCATCTTCTTGTTAATCTTGTGCATATATCGATCCTGGAAATATCAATTAGAAGACCTGTGAAAAATACAACATGGCATCAGAGCCGAAGGTTTACAAGATTACAAGTTGTGATTCAAGTTTTTTGATCAAGAAGATCAAGAAACCGAGAAGGGAAGACACCAAGGATGTTGGGGAAGATAATGCATGATCAGAACCAACGGAAGTTGCAAGATAGCAACGACTTCAATTCAACGAAGATTGAAGAAACAAACATGGACACCAAACGAATTGGTGGGAGTTTTGTTGTGATCATTGGAGCACGACAACAAAATAAGAAGGAAGAACAATTGTTACAACCCCTTGTTGGCGACTGAAATAGCGTGACAACAAAGAAGGGAAAACTCTTGAAGCTTAGCGTGGAACAAGAGTAGATGCTGTTTGAAGCAAGAAGAAAAGAACAATTGTTAGGAAACCTTTGTTGGTGACTTACATCACGCGACAACAAAGAAGAAGGAAACCCTTGTCTATTTAACGCAATAAGAAGAAAGGAAAAACAATATTGTTTGTATATTTTTCTACCAAATAAATAGTAGTGTATTTGTGACTTTGTATCTATACTACTTTATAATAAATTAGTTAATAATAACGTATATATTATTAGCTTTGTATATTTTTCTACCAAATAAATAGTAGTGTACTTGTGACAACATTTTATTTTATTGCTAAATAATCAAATTTGATGCATGTTTACTCTAGTTATTGTTCAATTCTTTGTTAGACAGTGCCGTTTTACAAGAGTTTAGCGTGATTGAGTCGTACGTTTGTAAATGATCGATAGCATAAGGCTTGATATTAATTTTTTTAAAACACGTAACAATCACGTTTAGCTCACATTTAACTTTATTTTGAGCAATTTCTTACATAGAAGACACAACCCACTGATATACATTAGAGTGCTCGTAATACATATGATAAACAAATGATAATGTTACTTGTTTATTTCAAAATACATATCATATTGGATTTTGCTTCTCAAAAACAAATGATAATGTTACTTGTTGCCCAAGGCCTATGATAAATTTGACTAACGAAAATACAGAAGATACCATTATACTCAATAAAATATGGAAATCAAATATTAACCAAAAATAAGATAAGATTTTTGTTACTTAATCAAAAACTAAAAGCCAATCAAGTTAATTGGTTATGCCTAGTTATACTTAAAAACACCCCATAAGATATATGATATATCATTCTCTTTGGCCTACACTTTTAGTCGTCTCTCTTTGCCTGTAAGTTTTTATCTCCAATCCTAAATTTATACTCTCGGCAACCCTAGGTTTGTTGTTACTATTTTAGGGTTTGCATGTTAGAGATGGTTATGTTTGATGTTGTCGAGGAGATACTCTCAAGATTGCTTGTGACAGATCTTCTCCAATGCAAAAGCGTTTGTAAGTCATGGTATTCTTTGATTTCAAGTCCTTCTTTTATTAAACTTCATAGTAAACATATGTGCAACAACAAAGATCACAATAGAAGGATCGCTATCAATACATCAGATAAAGATATCTGGAGTATTCAAGGTTCTTCCAATGGCCTTGTATGCATATTTAGTTATGATGAATTTGTTGTAACCAATCCGTTGACTAGAGAGTTTAGAGAACTTCAAGATTCACCAGGACCTACTAATGCTGTCTGGCATGAGAAATGTATGGGCTTTGGTTATGATTCATCCACGGATGATTTCAAAGTTGTTATGGCGGTCTGCCAACATGGTAGTGATCATAGGGCACATGTTCATATATTATCTTTGAAATCAAATATTTGGAAACTTTTTGGACATGTCAATTATAGGTTTGATGATGGCACAAAGTTTGGACAAATCCAATATAACAGATTTGGTGATGATCGCACGCTAGCCACGCCTGGTATCTTATTCAATGGGGCACTTCACTGGTTTTGGTTTGATGCTAATGATATTACCATAGACAAGGTATCAATTGTGTCTTTTGATTTAGCTAAAGAGGTATTTAGAGAAATTCCCCAACCTGATGACACGAGATATGATTGGAGTCTTAATAGCACACTGGGGATCTTTGAAGACCGCTTATGCATGTATCACACTCACGATGATGATCGCCCCTATGACTTCTGGGTTATGGAAAACTACAATGTCAAACAGTCTTGGAAACTGATGCCAAAATATTTTGAAAGAAAGGATCTTCTTATACACTTTATGGTTGACGATAGTATTATTCATAAAATGCCGACTTATTGTACTGATAAAATACGTTTGTATAGAAGTGGGAAATATTACCGGTCTCCTATCTTTGAGCAAACTCTTGTATCTCCTTATGTTAAGGTGAGCTCTGCTTATTATGTTCTTATTTCACCGTCCGCCTCTTAACACAATATAACATATACTTAGATTGTAGGGTAGAATCTAGTTATTTTGTTATTTTAGGATCCTGTTTCTGTTCACTTACTCAATATGTAAATTGCAAAGGGAAATTTGACAAGATACGCCACATAAGTGTCTCTTTCAAATAAAGCATTCATAAGTGCAAATAATGTTCCACAAAAACTCCTAATTGTTACCTTTTACACTCATTTTCATCATCTCCGGAATCGTTAAATCTTTATATGAAGCTCAGCCGAATCATATTGAGGTTGAGATCCGAATGAAGGAGAGTGTAAAACATGGAAGTTAGGTGAATTTTTGGAACATTGGTTTCATGTTGAAAACGGGACAGTTATACATAAAATGTACATCTAAAATCCCTTTTGTAAGAGGAGGGTACATTACGAAGCGTATGCTGTCCAATTTCCCATTGTAAATTGATCTTAGTTTAGCCCACACTAGATGCTTATGAGGAGGCGACCATTAGGAGTTTAAGAAAATTCCTAGATACATAGAAATAAGTCTCTCAATTCTAGTATTTAGCGAAAGGTTATACTTAATTATAGGTTCCGTATTATAGGTCATTCTAAGTCCACTAGTACCAATAGGTAGCGCAGGGAAAGCACTACACCTCGGAATCAACAACACGATAACTTTGTTAAAAATAATCCGCTTTTTAGCAGGCTTGGGACTTAATTGTCCGTTATTTTACAAGCTATACCCAATTTGGAATTCGTTTTATTTCTTCTTTATAACATTCCGAATTCAATTTCAGGAAAAGAGGGAGATTGAGGAAGTTTATAGTGTGGAAGATGGAGAGGCCGAGGAAGATGAGAAACACAAAGAAGAACGGGGCTTGTTACACCGTCTGTCTCTTAATACAATATAACATATACTTTAGGTATAAAAAGTGTATCTTCTACATGTTTTACCCGTTTTAGAATCTTCAATAAATACGCCCTAATTATTGGAAAACTCATGCAGGAAAAAAGAGAGATGGTTGAAATCCTTCTGGAATAAGAACAAGTCTAAGATTGCAGCGAAAGCCCAACTTATTATCTGATGTTTTTATTCAAAGAAGTTTTACTTTATTTTGGAGTCTGCATTTATTCTTTTAGGAGATTATATGATAAGTTTTATCAGATTATTAGAAATATTGTTTTTCTATTATAAATAGGGGTTAAGTTTATGAGTTTGTTTCTTTGTTACATTTTTTTTTCCATATTTGATCTATACTATATAAAATGGAAAAATGGTCAAAGTGGAAAAAGTGAAAAATGTTGAAAGTTGAATGTTGAAAACATGGTCAATGGAGAGAGAAATAAATAATATAATTAATACTCTTATTAAAACACCCCATTACTTAAAAGTACAATAATTTATTCACATTGTACACCCAATTAAAAGCACATCTACCAAATTAAAACAACCAATTGAAACCGACACCGGTTGACCGTTGAAACCGATACCGGTTGAACTGTTGAAACCGATACCGGGTTGACCCGGACGCTTCAAACCCGGCGTGCTCACCGGTTTAATTTGACATTTTTTCGACCCAACCCATCGGTTTAACTCGGTTTAAATCGACTGCTTTTTTATCGGAACAGTTCAACAGTTGAATCACCGGGTGAAATCGGGTTTCAAATTTGACAAAATTATATGAGAAATGATGAAGTAGTTGTGGAACCCGTGACAATTTTTTGAAAGGAGAGACCAAGTAATTGTAGTTTTGGTTTATTTTGCTTTGACACATGTAATTTGTCATTTGTATAATGTTATTTTAAAAATGTTGCTCTTGCACCATTTAAGGACTAGCATATATGAATCGTCGTTTAAAAGTTAATATATATTGTATAGCCCTTTGTCCAGTTGTATCAATAATGTTGTGTAAGTTTATTAAAATCACAAAAATAAATAGTATTGTTATCTTTAGCGATAATTATTTGTACCTCAAACAAATAGCTTTGAACAATGCATAAATATCTATACAAATTGATAGTACAAAATAATCTTATATGGTGATATCCAATTTGCAAAGTTACAACTTTAAAAGCCACACATCAAATGATAAACGTACACATGTAAAAAATAGTTATCATCGCCTAAATTATCGACAAAACAAGAAAAAGCGGTCACACATGTTGGCTATACATCTAAACTACAATATAATATTGCCAACTACATAATACCGTTGCTTTTTGTAATGCTTCAATCTATTATTACTAAAAATCTTAATAACTTAAAACAATCATATTAGAAAATATACTCATTACTTAGATCGACTCCACATAATTTTTAAAAACTATATATTTATCTTTGCTATGCAACCACGCATCGAATTGTTATTATTAAAACGATTCTCTAATGCTACAAATACGCTTTGTTGAAAGAAACTTATGGGTCGTCGGAACTTTCTGAAAACTAGACATCATTGCCGCTAAGCGCGTACTGCCTCTAGTATTAATAAAAGAGTTGAGAATTGTTTTCTCAAACTCTCTAAGTAAATCAAATTGAATTTCAAAATGTATAATAAATTACGATGCTGGAAAAATATTATTAATCGCATCAATACCTCGATTACAAATCCAGACACCTTTTAGAATTTTATAATAAAATTAACCGTAAAAACAAAAAAAAAAGTGAATTGCATATATACCCACTAAAACTTAAAAATTGCATATTTCTCTAAAATATAAGTTTTTAATGCATGATATACAATGCAAGTTAAGCATGTTTTAGATATATATGTAAATATGCAAGTTTTAGTGGGTATATATGCAATTGGCCCTTCTAAGATTTTATAGATATTACGCATATTCATATAATAATAATACTTTTCATTGTTACCTTAACATGATTTTATTAACATTTGAGTTTTGTTTCCATTTTTGACATTTTTTTTATAATAATATCTCCCACATATATGTATATAAGTATAATAAACATTATTAACAATACAAATAAGTTCCACCAAAAAAAAATTGTAAGGCGTATTTTATAACTAAATTTTCTTAACATGATGCAAATACTTTTTTAAAGTTAGATATGGCATTTTTTTAATAAAATACCATTTATTAAGAGGTAACCATATATATAATGAAATTAGAGTTTTCCACTTGCTTTGCGACTACGAGCCACTATCAACAACTTTGACAACATACCTCCATAACATTAATGACTACCGTCTATATATTGCCGCAACATCACTCAAACCTAATATTTCCGCTATTCGTAGTTATTGTAGCGGAAAGCATAAAATTGAAAAGCATTCCTCGCCAACTTTTTTTTAACAAAGTTCCCGACGTGACTACTGTCGTAACTTGCGAGTACCACACCTCATCGTGATAAACGGTAACATGTTATCCTATATGTTCACTTGAACCTTTTGTACACTGACGACGTATGTGCCTCTCCGGCCTATAGCCGAAGGGCCCGATACCTGACAACACATATGCCTTTCCGGCCCCTAGCCGAAGGGCACGATACCCCTAGCCGAAGGGCCTGATACTCTAACACACACATCCATTTATAATATACCTTTCGGTAAAACACATACTTACTCTTACGCCGGAGTCGGGTCCTGGGATAACACCCGGGGCGAGACTAACGCGTCGTTCATCTTAGCAGGTATCCGGAAGGCTTGGTACTAAGGCTGGAGGATAACCGCAACAACCTACAAAAAATTACTTCGACATTGGCGCCATCTGTGGGACCCGCATTCAATCTACCAGAGCTGTAGGATGACGGGTTCAACACCACCGGAAACTTCAGGAGGAAGTTCCACACCCTTGACAAGAGAGCAGTTGGAAGGGTACGTGACTGCTCTCAAGTCAATGATAAAAGAACACAATAGCCGGAGGGATACCGTTGAGCCACTACGGTTGGACTTCGAAGACGAAACGACTCTTGATAAGGACGAGCCAGCGATTAAGAGGAAGGAGATAGTTACGGGGAACAAAGTGAAAGACGAAGACCTGGCGAAACCTTTTAAAGAAGTCTCGAAATCCCCGTTCAGTAGGCGAATCATCGAGTTTTCCGCTCCGGAACACAAGATGCCCACCCATATCAAGCTGTACGATGGGTCTACGGATCCTCAAGACCATCTCAACCGATTCACCGGAGCTGCAGGACATGGAGAGTGGCCAATGCCCGTGTGGTGCCGCATGTTCCAGCAAACGTTGGATGGAAAGGCCCGAGGATGGTTTGATGGGCTTCCGCCGGGAAGCATTGATGAATGGGCGGCTTTTAAGGACCAGTTCGAGGCTCGCTTCTCCTTGCACAAAGCTTGTGTCAAGGACCCTACAGATCGCCAAGATCGTGAGAAAGGCTAATGAAACGCTGGGAGTTCAAAGAAAGGTGGACCACGGAGATGGATTCATCTGGTGTGCCCGAGATCATGAGAATCTCCTCATTCATGAACAGGTGTAAGTGCCCGAGCTGGCCAAGCGGTTCGCCGACACGATCCCTAAGACCGTGGAGGAGATGATGATTAGGGTCGATGACTTCGTAAGGTCGGAGGAAGCTTTCGCCAAAGACCGAATTGCCTCGAGGAGAACACTATGATACTACTAGAAGAGCCTCGACGGACCCTTCCGAAAGGACGAAAGGTCCGGGAGTCATTACGAGGAGACAAGAGGAATGAAGGACGGCATGTGTACTGGAAGAGACCGTGGAAGTTCACACCGCCATGGTGACAGTCGGCTCTTACGTGCTCCATCGCGTGACCACCGTAACCGAGGCAACCCACGCTAACCCTAGATTCACTTATAAACCACCAAAGAGATCTTAGCCACCGAGCACCAGCTACGCCTACCCCCTCCAAAACCGATGCGTGACCCCCCACGCAAGGAGAATAAGGAGGAGTACCGGTGGACAGAAGAGGCAGAATCGGCCTTCCAAGAGATGAAAAAGCTGATAACAGATCTTCCCTCACTAACAACACCATCGGCAAAAGAAACACTCTACGTATATCTGGCTGCCGCTGAGGAAGCAGTTAGCGCGGTCCTCCTCACGGAGCGGAGGGGAAGGCAATTACCAGTTCGTTATGTGAGCCGAACACTCAACGAAGCCGAGAAGAACTATGCCCCGATTGAAAAACTGGCATTATGTCTGTTACACATGTCAAGAAGGCTCCGGAGATACTTCAAGCACATCCTATAAAGGTGATCTGCACCAACCGATAAAGCAGATCCTCAATAAGCCGAGGCGCCCGGAAGTTAGCTAAATATTCGTGGAATTGGGTGCATACAACATAACCTACGAACCCCAAATGCAATCAAAGGCCAAGTGTTGGCGGACTTCTGTCGCCAAGCTCCCATCGGAGAATGCAATGAGAAGTACTTCAACCAACCCACATCAAGAAGAAGGAGGAAGGAAATGGCTTTTATACACGGACGGGCGTCCAATAACAAAGGCTCGAGCGGGTCTCGTACTAATCAATCCGGAGGAATGGAATTCACTTATGCCATCCGACTTGAGTTCGACAAGACTAATAACGGCCGAGTACGAAGCCCCTTGGCGTGCTTAAGGATGGCGAGAGAGCATGTGTTCGTAGCCTTGAGGTCCGGGTGGATTCTAAGTTGGTGGCTAACGGATAAACGGAGATTATGTGGCAAGTCACGAAGCATGATCAAGTACCGGCGGCGAAGGAGTACGTAGCTAGTTTTGAGGACTTCACCATCCGGAACATCCCTAGAGGTCGAACCAAAAGGCGGATGTTCTTAGTAAGTCGCCACGGTCGCTTTTGATCACTTGACAAGGAAGCATCGTGGAGGTGCTAAGGAGAGATCGATCGAAAGCGAGAGAGGTTAACAATGTTGTTGAAGAGAGGAGATAACCTGGATGACCCCATCATTCGGTGTCTCGAGGAAGGAATTTGGCCGAAGACCCTAATGAAGCCCGCAACCGAGGATGAAAATCAACCAATATGTCATGGAGGACGCATACCTACAAGAAAGCCTATTTGGTACCTATGATGAGGTGCGTGGGTCCCCACAGCAAACCACGTTATAAGAGAGATACATGGGGCGTGTGGTATGCATTCCGGTCCTCGATCGGTCGTGGCAAAGGCCATGCGGCAAGGATACTCACCGCCTACAATGCACCGGGATGCTAGAAACGAGATAATCAAGTGTGACTCCGCCGCATCCACCCCCACTACGACTTCCAAAGACCAAACCGACGCCCATCATGGCTCCATGGCCCTTCTACCAATGGGGTATGGACATAGTAGGACCTCTACCACCGGGGCCGGAAGGTCAAGTTCCTTTGGTTGCAATCGACTATTTCACCAAATGGACTAAGCCAAACCATGGCGAAGATCACAGAAAGGACGCCACGAAGTTCGTGTGGGATAACATAGTATGCCGCTTGTCTCCCCGCCATCGTCACGCATAATGCTAAGCAATTCGTGAGACAACCCTTCAAAAGTCGGTGCGAAAGCTCAACATCAAGCATATCAACACAGTAGTGGCTCATCCACAAGCCAACGGATTGGTAGAAAGGGCTAACAAGAGCTTGATGGAGGAATCAAAACAAGGTTGGGGCGCAAAAGCCGGATGGGTGGATGAATCACGAACGCCCCATGGGCACACAGGACTTCCATTAAGACTAGTAATGGAGAGACCCCTTGACCTCACTTATGGAAGTGAAGCGGTCATACCGCGAAATAGGCATGCCAACATACATAGTAAGGCGGATAAGAGAAGGAATGGAAGAAGAAGATTCCCACGAACGGTAGAACAAAACGAAGAAGACATCCGCCTCAACCTTGACTTACTACAAGAACGGAGAGAAGAGGTCACGTGATGGAAGCCCGATACAAAACAAAGCTGGAAAAGTACTACAACCGGAAGGCACGCCTGGTTTCTTTCAAACCGGGAGAGTTCGTGTATCGAAAAAACGAAGCAAGCAGAGCCGAAGATCAAGGAAAATTGAGACCCAAGTGGGAAGGCCCCTATCGGATCAAAGAGGCAAATCTCAACGGCTCGTACAAATTGGAAACTTTTGATGAAGAGGAAGTACCCCGGAAGTGGCACGCCATGAATCTGAAGAAATGTTTCCTTTAAATTAAAAATATGTATTGTAAGCCCACGGGCGTGAACTACTTTATTCTCACTAAGTAATGATATATATTCCCCCACGGAGGAGGAAAATTTTCCGCAATCATATCTCATGCGTAAGGAGGGACCCATGAGATTAGCTACCTCAACCGCGTGCCAAAAATCCCTAATTAAAATTGATTTACCCCGCAAGTGCAATGACACTAGGGAAGGCCACACACCATTCGGTAGGTATTTGCATACCCCGGATAATGCTAAGACATTAAGGGATGAGCCGAGGCATATGTGCCCAAACCAAGCACGCAGATACCCGTGAGGCGTGGCGGCCTTGTGGATGAGCCACTGTGTATACTTACCACCAGGCGAAAACATTACCCCAAACAAAAATGCTAAGTCATTAGGGAAGGCCGCAGCATATTTACTCACGGGCATAATTTAACGCCGAAAGTGTCAAGACGTTAACAAAAAAAACGGCATACACGAGCATATACAAACCAAAATTGAGGGTCCGGTATACGGACGGCCCCGTCTGATCATAAATAATGATAAATATTGTTTGACATAGCATACAACCAAGGAAGTACAAACAAAACATCAAATTGTTCAAATACATCAGTTTTAAGGCACGCAGGCCAAATAATGACAACCCTATCCGACACTAAGACGCCCGAGGTGCTCGCTCGGGTAGCTCCTGCCCATCGTGAGCACATTCATTAAGTCTGCGAGGGAAGATGATAAGACCGCTGATCTTCTCAATGTAAGGAAAAGACCTTAAGAACATCTCATCATAAGAAGCCACAAAACCCTTAATCGCTTCCATGTCAAAATCATCTAAGTAGCAAGAATCTCGCGACCTCCTCATCGCTCCGACCAACCTTGAGACCATCCAAATAGCCAGAGTCTATGGCGGTATTAAAGACACGCCCCCAAGCCTGTTGGTACTCATTGCTCCCATGTAGGCGCCGAACGACCGCCGGAATCAACTCTTTCACATAGTTGAACCTTACGATCTCCTCGTGCCCAGCATTCACGGCGAGTTTCTCGAAATCAGTCCTCAAAACTGCAGCCTCCCTTTCGGATTCATCCAACTCCTCCGACTTTCTCTTCAAGGTTTCCTCCAACAATCCCACCTTTTTCTCCCTCTCCTCATCTTTGATCTTTAACTCATTCAACTCCCTCTCCAAAGCAACCAGACGAGAACCCATCTCCTCTTCTTTCCGGCCGCAGTCATTATGTGACGCTTGGAGATCCCGGTTGTCTTGGGCAAGTTTTGGTTAACTGCTTGAGCTCGGAGATTACTTGAGCTTGTAAAGTCGAGCCTCGACACTAGAACGGTGGAGTGAGCTTTGTAGAGATCCCATAGTGGTGGCTCAAGCTGCTCGAACCTTTGAACACATCGCACAGCCATGGTCCCATGACACAACTCGAACCATCCTCTATACAAAGCCCGCCATCGGCCAAGTCTTCTTGCTCGACAATATGAAGGAGGGCTGATTACTCATCATGTCCCCAAGATGCGCAGTCATCATTCGTGAGTGGTGTTAAGCGGCAAGCTCCACCAGAATGAACGGTTCCCCGTAACCCTCCGGCCAAACCCACCTGCAAAAGGAGGACTGACTTGCAAGGTTAAGAAGAGCAAACCGAAGTAAGCAAAGCAGTTGCAACGTACCTCCGAAGGTGCTAGCCTGGGCGACACCGTGAACACCGGTCACCGTCCCACTCGTTCCAGCTCCTAGTAAAAAAAAACGAAGGATATAATATAAAAAAAAAGAAGGGAAACAAGGTAATAACAACAGACACATCACAAGTTTAAAAGGCATACCTTGGCCGGAGACATAAGGACTAGCAACGACGGGAGGATCTTCCAATGAAGTGGCCTCCGGACCACGAAGACCAGCGCCCTGATCACCCCCACCTCCAGTCACACTTCTTTGCTCAGGACCGTCTACAACGTCTTCAGGCATCGCGGTATTTATGGGCGACGCCGAACGAGTCCATTGGAATTATCCGGCTCGACGATAGATCAATGGAGGAGTATTGGTCTTCCTTTAAGCAAGGCGGAGGGACCATCGGCGCTTTTTCTCATTGCTTCCTTTTCTTTCCTTCGCCAAGACGGGACGGATCGCCTTCTCCACAATCCGTCATGTCCGGCTAACCTCCGAACCTCCTTTCCCACTTCCAAAGGTTGGGTCACATGTCGAGGTATCTCCGTCCCTCGCAAGAGGAGCACCCTTCCTAACCTAGACCCTTCTTCGACCTCAAACGCAAGTATAGACATGGTAATAATCGCACATAAAAAGAAGGCATGGGTACCCACAACAAAAATAATAATAATAATAATAATAATGATAGTAAAATAAAATAAAAGTATATGTGTTTGCGTTACCATTCTTCTCGATATCCTTAAACTCCCAAGCGAAAGCTGAATGCTTCCGCACCTTCGCCAACCCAACCTCATACAAGAGACCCGAATGAGCAGCCTAAGCTCCACTATCCTCGCACAACTTCTCCACATCGGCATCCCGATATCCCCGAGGAACATCGTCCAAACGCTAGAGTCCGGATGTCTCAAGGCATGGCATCTGGAATTGCCCTCCGGTCTATCAAAAGAAATTATCTTTCCATTCTTCAAGCTTGAGCAAGTTTCTACAGACACGTCCCGAGAGTTCCTCCGGCTCGACTAGCGAAAGAGAACCAAAGGCCTTGTTTATTCAACTTGTAAAACCCGAAATAGATTCACGGTCGGCTCAATCTCAAGGTTCGATAATATACTTCAAACATCACAAGTTTATTCAATCCGATGGGCACAAGTTGTGATATGTGAACCTTGAAATACCTTATCACCCTCGGAAGAAAGGTAGAAAACGAACTCGACTCCGAAACGTAGCACGCTTCATACAACCCAATAGCATCCTTCTATAGTTTCTCCATAGTAAAATCTATCGGAGGTAAACGGGATCGAGGTCCCTAGGAATCCCATAATCGTTAATGAGGCCTTCCAGCCCCTCGAAAGCACGGAGGAGTAATGTGCATGTCCGACTTGGGGACAAGGTCGGACGGATGCTCAACCCAAGCCATAGAATATCGAGAAGACAACGCAAATGTAAACGAAACAAAAAGAAAAGCGACGACCAATCTCACGAATACTCAAGACAAACAAGTACACCAACCAAGGTAAAACAAAATGCAGTTATTATAGCGAGAAAGCATGGTAAATTGAAAACCATTCATCGCCAACTTTTTAACAAAGTTGAAAACCATTCCCAACTTTTTTAACAAAGTTCCCGATTGACTACGGTAACATGTTATCATCGTGATAACATGTTATCGATATGTTCACTTAAACCTTTTGTGCACCCACCAAGGAAAAATGCTTTAAAGTTGGCAAACGGCAATTGCCATCGAACTAGGGGTAGTTTGGACAAACGCACCTAAAGCCGTTTTTTGAACAAGTAGGGCTTAAATCAGGTTTGTTGGCGACAGATTTGTGATTTTGACTGTAATTAGCGTTTATTAGTTATTTGTTGCTAATTCGGGTTAAATTTCTGGTTTCTTTGATTTTTGTGCCTTAATTAGTCATAAAATCAATTTTGTAATCCAATTGTTCATGAAGATGTGTTGATTGTGTTTTGTAAGTTGTTTAGCTTATTATTGTATAAACTAGGGATGAGCATGGGTACCGGAAAAATGGTACGGTACCGGAACCGTACCGGTACCAACTCGTACCGGTACTCATTATCTTGTACGGTACCAATACCATAAAATTCGCTCAAAAAATTCGGTACCACCAAAATCAGTAAAAACGGAAAATCCCGATTTTAGTGCCAGAATAAAAAGAGATTTAACTTTTTTTTTTTGCTAAACTCATGATTTAAGCAATTCTACATTCGTTCCATGTATAACTAACATTTGTAAGTGGTTGATGAAGCATTATATGGTAACGTTTTTTGTGTTTCGGGTTGTTATCAGATTGCTTGTATAACAAGTAACAGTAAGCGTAGTGGTAATTGAGGAATGAGGAAGGATTTTTGGGTTTTGCGTTACTTTTGCAATTAGAAGACCAAAGATGCAAGATACAAGACTACTTTTGGAGCATATATTAGCAGTCATGGATGCTATTCTTAAGATTTTGTAATTAATCCTAGTATTAAGGCATTAGCGTGTTGATGAAAATGTGTACCGTAAGTGTAACTGAATATAATTTATTTCGTAACAATCGACATATGTTGTGTTTGAAAATGTGTATTGTAACTGAATATAATTTATTCTTTACCAGTTAAAAATATTAAGTATTCAACTCAGCAAATTTTTGAAAAATAAAATACCCAGCTTTAGTAAAGCAGAGTAGTCTTGGTGAGCCATAAACAATGTAAGCAACGAATGGCATCAAACTATTGTACCTGAAGGAAATAAGCAGAGTAGTCAAAAGGCCTATATCATTTTTGGGAAGGAAATAAGCTAATTAGCATAATCCTTGAGGATTTTGTAAACACATAAGCTTTTACCAAACACCCCATTAAGGTCTAGTTCTTTGGATACATAACCTTTTCAAATAAAACAGTAACGGGATAAATAAAGAGTGAACAAAGTTTACCCTTATACTTTCCGGGCGTAAGCACCTACATGGTAGCTCGAATAATCATTGTACCAAGTCATGAACTGCAGTTGATACATGTTGGCGTATGTGCCGGAAAATAACTCCCCGGCACAAATGCATATCGCCGAAGGGCCTAACTCCCCGGCCCAAAGGCACAACCGCCCGACACAGAGCGCAATTACTCGGGCAAAACATACAAACCAATTTAGACCAAGCAAAGCTAAATCAGCATATACCGGAGGGTTAGGCATAACCCTCGATATAACGGACACATGACATCACCATGTATAAAGGGTAGGGAATCTTGATCAGAACTACTGACCTTACCCAGACAGAATCCAAACAGAGTAAAGTCAACTCCCGCCGAAAGAGTCACTATCGCCCACGTGACCTTCGGGTGAGGACAAAACTTCTCATCTATAAAAGGAGCCAAGTTATCGCATTCAAGGTTAACTAATTCTCATCACATTCGTACATATTATTCGACATTTTCACCATACTCATTCTCACGCCAGAGCTTGGTCTAGGGATAAAACCCTAGGCGAGGCTAACGCTGCTTTTTGTGTTCACGGATCCGAAGGACCATAATCCAAGAGCTCGGCCAAGGATTAGCCAAGGATCTTAGCTTGTTGGGTGAATACGATTTTACCTCAACAAATTGGCGCCATCCGTGGGACCGCTATTCGAACTACCAAAGGTAGTAAATGGCGAGTCCTCCACCGAACACCCCTGTGTCCCTCCACTGAAACCCTCCCGAGACAATCCCCAACCTAGAAGAACAAATACTAAGCCACATATCATCACTAAAAGCCCCGACACAAAGAACATAACACCAAAGGAAAAGCCCGTTACAACCCATACGGATCGATTTCGGTGACGAAACCGAAGAGCCAGCCCGAGAAGCGGAAAAAGAAAAGGATCCGAAAAGAAAGCGAGTCGTGGAAGACTTACAGAAACCATATAAGGACGCTCCCAGATGCCCATTCACACGACGGATCGTAGAGTTCGCCGGACCAAGACATGAGATACCTAAGAACATAAAGCTTTATGATGGATCCTCGGATCCAGATGATCACGTCACTCGCTTCTCCGGGGCAGCCAATCACGGCGGCTGGCCGATGCCGGTGTGGTGCTGGATGTTTCAGCAAACGTTGGACGGCCCGGCAAGTGGATGGTTCGAGCGATTACCCAATGGTAGTATAGACAGCTGGGAGGAGCTTAGAGAGAGTTTCCTTGAAAGATTCGCGCTCAGGAGAAAGTGTCTTAAAGATCCGATGGAACTCACAAAAATCGTGCATAAAGCTCATGAAACTCTGCCGGAATTCAAGGAGAGATGGACCGAAGAGGCTAGCTATATCCACGTGTGCCTAAGTAATGCGATATCCTAGAGGGGCAAATGGGCGGTCGGGCGGGCACGGGCTAAACGGCACGGGCTAGAATGGGCACGGCTTAAACGGGCACAAGCTAAGCGGCACGGGCCAAACAGGCACATGTTATACAAATCGCTTAATAAAAGACTTAAAACGATTTAAATAAATTTCTTAAACGTAATATCTTATTTATATTAAAAAAACTTAAATATATTATATATATAAAAAAACTCTTTAAAACAATCGTAATGTTCAATAATTGAGGGGGGGGGGGAATTTGCCCGTTAGTGCCCATTTAAGTTTTCAATGGGCTATATGTGCCCATTTCAAAAAAAGGAAGGGGCAAAATGTGCCCAAATCTTTTAAAAAGTTGCCCATTTAGCCCATTTTTTTTCTTTTGGGTACATTTTGTCACCTCTAAGATATCCTCATTCATTAACGGAAGCAAATGCCCGGAATTAGTAAAGCGCTTCTCGGATAGAATTCCCAAGACAGTTACAGAAATGATGAAGAGGGTAGACGATTTCGTACGTTCGGAGGAAGCTTACAACACCACAGAGCTCCCTAAAGGGGAATGGAACCGTAAGTCATATGCGAGTAGTCAGCCGGATCGAACCTCCAGAATTGCAAATCTCCCCGACAGACGGAGGGGGGACCGTAGAACAGAACAAAAATCACGCAGCCAATACAACCCCTATTACCCGACAAGGACAGATAACTACAGAAGCGACTACCGGAGAAACCATTACAGGAATAATACTCGCCCAATAGATTTGAACCTTCTCTCAAAACCACCTAAGGAGATTCTAGCAGCAGAACTTCAGCTAAAGCTGCCACCACCCCCACCTCTAAGAGGGGCACCGAGAAGGGAAAACTTTGACAAGTTCTGCGATTATCATGGTGAGAAGGGTCATCTCACCAACGATTGCTACTAAGTCAAGGAGCAACTGAGAGTAGCTCTAGAAACAGGCAAATTGGATCATTTATTGAAGGACGTAAGGCAAAGAGGAAGAAACCCCTTAAAGATAATCAGCCCGGCAGAGGAAGGGTGATAAATATGGTATGCAATGGAAAAGACAGAAAAAGGAAGGCCGGCAACCGGGAGGAAGACTGGATGAATGTCCCTATAGCTTTCCCTCCCATTCTACCAGGGGATGTGTCCGAGGAATCACTGATAATTGAAGCAGACATTGAAGGGTACACCGTGAGGAGGATTTACGTAGATCAAGGAGCAGCTGTGGAAGTAATGTACTAACACCGTTTTGTAACTTATGCCCGAAATCAAAGCAAAGCTAAGAGAAACGAACACACCACTAGCGGGTTCTCGCGAAGCAATCGGACCTCGTGAAGATAGACCTAAATGTTTGTTTTGAAATGATGGCCTATATCGCCGAGCGATAATGACGTCATGTAATAAGGTCCCCTCCGCACAACATTATTCGGGACGATCAGGCATTAGGGAATTAAGGGCAATCCCTTCAACCATCCTATCCATGATAAAATTCCCAACACCAAGGGGAATCGCAACCCTTGTCACCGGATCGCTTATCATCTCCGAGTGTAGAAGGTTAGAAACGTAGTTCTGGCGGAAGGGTCAGGAGTAAGGAACACCCGTGGAAGAAGAAGGGTAAGGAACACCCGTAGTGGAAAAGAAGAGGCAACTTTTTGCAAGAAAACAACAAAATGTGGAGTCCCCCACGGATTATAGAGAAGTCATGATAAACCCGAGTCATGATAAACCCGAGTTTCCTACATGGAGCAAGACAAACAAGTGGAAGTCAAATGGAAAGACGAAGACTTTCTACATGGAGCACGAAACTTTTGCTATACCAAAATGCCCTTCGGTTTGAGAAATGCCGGGGCAACTTATCAAAGGTTGGTAGACCTAACTTTCAAAGGGCAAATTGGCAGAAATTTGGAGGTGTATGTCGACGACATGGTGATCAAGAGCAGAAGTGAAGTAGAGTTATTGGCAGACATGGTGGAAACATTTGATAATCTCCAAAGAATCAACATGAAGCTTAATCCGAAAAAGTGTTCGTTCGGGGTGATTGCATGTCGGATACGTGGTTACTATTAGCCCGGTTCATTTATGGGCTTGAGCCCAATCTCTAGAATATGAATCAATCTGTAATTGTGTATATATTGGTATCAGATGCCAACCATAAACCCTAAAACGCTTCATCTTCTCCCTGTATAATATGTTTTTATCCATTTGTGCCTTGGTCACAGTTTAATCTATCTCGTGCTACTCTCTTGTGATTCGGTCTCCAGCAACATCAACACATCAACACTCTGATATCATCATTCTGATATCAGTTTATTAAACGCCCCCCATGACAGGATCCACGACACCTCCCACCATTCCTCTCTCAGAAAAACTCTCCACTGTTACTCATCACCATCTCCTCACAAGAATACCCATTAAATTAGATCTAGATAACTGGAACTATGGCTCGTGGGAGTTCTTTTTTGAACAATTATGCTACAGCTATGAGGTTGAAAAATTCATACACGGGACATCTACGGCTTCGTCTTCAGGCACTGTCACTCCATTCACACAAGATGAGATGAAGGTAGACAAAATTGTTCTATCATGGATATTCACCACACTTTCTGATTCTTTACAGTGGAGGTTAGTTTTGGCACGACCAAAAATGGCTAAAGAGGCGTGGGATCTTCTCACCGACATCGTTAAAGACAACAAACGCTCTCGTACTAATGCATTGAAGGCGGAACTAAGGTCCATTCGCCTTGGAGACCAAACCATGGAAGCCTACTTTGGGAAACTTGAGTTCATCGCAACCATACTCATGAGCCTCGACTCTCCCATTCCGGATGAAGATTTGGTGCACTATGCTCTTGAAGGCTTAATGAAAAATATGATCAGGTGTGTGGTATTATGCATCATAAGGATGTCTTTCCTGATTTTAAAATGGCTAGGTCCATGCTTATCACCGAAAAGATGAGATTGAAGTCCAAGTCCCTATCCCTCCCCGTTGACTCATCCTCCTTGTCTCCAACTGTTATCATGGTCGAAAAAGGTACATCTCGAAACCCCTCTAACCCACAAGTTAAATCATGGAAACCTTGCATTCACTTTGCCAAAGGTTCGTGTCGTTTTGGGATGGGGTGTAAGTTTGTCCATGATTCGACTACCAAACCACAGGTCCGTACTGTTGCATATCATGCAAATAACACTGAGGAAATACTTGTTAAACTATTGGCAAAACTTGGTCTTCATGGGAAGAATTCTTCTACGCCTACTCATCATATTAGTCCCATCTTGTCTGGGCCCTCAGCCTACCTCACTCAGGCTCAACAAACCCATCACTAAACAAGCCCAACAACACCCATTTACTATACTACTCAACCTGGCCCAGTTCACCAAATGATTCCACCACCGGTTTCGTTAGCTCGTGCCCAACCCAATTTGCAACCTGTGCCCAACCCGTGACGGCATCGTTCATCACCGCCCAATGACCCCCTCCTATCATCGCTCATCGTGAAACCACCTTACCCCATGCTTTCATCGCGGAACTCTTCACGACCCCACAACCGGTGATTGGAACATGGATACAAAAGTAGCTTACATCTCAATGCATCATTAATAGTCTTAGTAATGTTTTTAATACGTGTATGTATCCGTCTGTCTCGGTTGGTGATGGATTTTCTATTCACATCATCAACACGGGTCATGGCATTTGCCAACTCCATCTCGCCTCTTCACCTAAATAATGTGCTTATTACCCCCATATTGTCAAAAACTTAATATATGTTCGCCAATTTGTTCGCGATAATAATTGTCTGATTGAGTTTGATCCTTTTGGTTTTTCTCGTTAAGGATTTCATGACGCGTCGGGTTCTTCTCCGATGTGATAGCTCGGTGACCTCTACCGTCACAGCTCCATCTCCCATTCCACAAGCTCTTCTTGTTAGTCGCGATACGTGGCATCGCCTTGGACATCCAGAAGCGGTGCTACGCCATCTTGTTTCAAACAATTTCATTTCGTGTAATAAAGAGAAGCCTCCGTGCTTTGCCATGCTTGCCGCCTTGGCAAACACGCCGACTTCCATTCACTAGCTCTAATAATCGTCGTTAATGCATGTTTTGATATTATTCATTCGATATTTGGACTTCACCTATTCCCGATCTTCGGGTTTCAAGTATTATGTATTGTTCTTGGACCATTATTCACATTTTGTTTGGGTTTATCCTTTAATTAACAAATCTGATGTGTTGTCTAAAATCTCGTTGTTTCGTAAATATGTTCACACTCAATTTAAGTGTGAAATTCGGTCGTTCCAGTGTGATCATGGAGGAGAGTTTGACAACCAAACCTTACACAAACTTTTGCCGATAATGGCATACGTTTGTTTTCCGCCCAAAACATCACAACAGAACGGCAAGTCCGAACGAATGCTTCGCACCATCAATAACCTCATTCGAACCTTGCTTTTCAAGCCAACCTCCCACCAACATTTTGGGTTGAAGCGCTTAATATGGCTGCCCATTACTCAATCTCTACCATCAACCTCCATCAACAACGAAATCCCGTATACTCGCTTGTTTGACCAAAACCAGACTACAAAGATGTTACGACTTTTGGTCGCTTATGTTACCCACACCTATACCCAAATCACAAACTTGAACCCGTGCTACACCTTCCATTTACTTGGGCTAAGCATCAAACCACCGCGGATATCACGCCTTGACTTACACACCAACAAAATCATAATCTCGCCACGTAACTTTTGATGAGACAGTTTTCCCATATGGTACCCCTACACCTTCATCAAGACCTACATACACTTTTCTTGATGACTCACCCGACATAAACCCCTGCTTACAATACACCTATCAATACTCTACACTGAACCACCCACAATACACCTCCTCACCAACCACTCCTCAAAACACACCTAATCCAACACCTAACCAAAATCAACACCCACTTATTATTCCAGAACCACCTCACAACCCAAACCCTGTCTCAACTCATCCCATGGTCACACGATATCGTGTCGGGAGTAACCGTCCCACTGAGCATCTCAACTTGCATGTCTCCTCGGTGTCTCCGTTACCCAAATCATATCGTGATGCGTCCAGTGATCAAAATTGGCAAAATGCTATGATTGATGAATACTCTGCACTTATTAAAAACAAAACTTGGACTCTTGTTCCACGAACCGAGAGCAGTAACATTATCCGTTCCATGTGGCTTTTTCGCCATAAGTATTTAGCTGATGGAACTCTTAGTCGCTACAAGGCCCGACTTGTGGCGAATGGCAGCAATCAAGTGGAGGGGATTGATGTTGATGAGACCTTTAGTCCGGTTGTAAAACCAGGCACCATCCGGACCGTCCTGAGTTTAGCTGCTTCTAGACATTGGCCGATTCATCAGCTAGATGTCAAGAATGCATTTTTGCACGGGGATTTATCCGAGACTGTTTATATGCATCAGCCTCCGGGGTTTCGGGATCCTGAGCATCCTGACTATGTGTGTTTACTCTAGCGGTCTCTCTATGGGCTTAAGCAGGCACCTAGAGCATGGTTTCAGCGGTTTTCCTCTTATATGACTCGGGTTGGGTTTGGTCATAGTCGTTGTGATTCATCGCTTTTTATATACAAACAGGGGAGTGACACTGCATACCTGTTAGTATATGTTGATGATATCGTTCTCACTGCTTCTTCGGAGACCCTGTTACAGCAGATTATTCTTTCACTACATCAAGAGTTTTCCATGACAGACTTAGGGCCTCTTAATTACTTTTTAGGCATTTCGGTTACACGAGATTCTACTGGGTTGTTTTTATCCCAGAAGAAATATGCTATTGAGGTTTTACAAAGAGCTCATATCCTTTCTTGTAACCCCTGTCGGACTCCTGTTGATACTGACTCTAAATTGGGGGCTGAGGGAGATCCGGTTTCTGATCCGACTTTGTACAGGAGCCTTGCTGGCTCTCTACAGTACCTCACCATCACCAGACCGGATATATCTTATGATGTTCAGCAGGTTTGTCTCTTCATGCATGATCCTAGGGAACCACATTTCTCTGCTCTCAAGAGGATATTGAGATATGTTCAGGGTACGCTTGATTATGGCATGCAGTTGTATTCTTCATCGCCTACTGAGTTGCTTGCTTACTCTGATGCTGATTGGGCTGGTTGTCCCACTACCCGTAGGTCCACTTCCGGTTACTGTGTATTTCTTGGCAACAATCTCATCTCCTGGTCTTCTAAGCGTCAACCAACGCTTTCTCGTTCCAGTGAAGAAGCTGAGTACCGTGGTGTGGCAAACGCCGTTGCTGAGACATGTTGGTTGAGGAATTTACTTCGAGAGCTTCATACTCCCTTGTCTTTCGCTACACTTGTTCATCGTGATAATGTCGTCTCAGATACTTATCCCGTAATCCGGTTCAACATCGTCAGTACTCAAACACATTGAGATAGACATTCATTTCGCCGAGACTTGGTTGCTACCGGTCAAGTTCGGGTTCTTCATGTTCCGCCTCGCTATCAAGATGCGATATCTTCACGAAGGGTTTACCGTCGGCTTTGTTCGAGGAATTTCGCCCATCTTAGTGTCCGTGTCCTCCCGCTAAGATCTGGGGAGTATTAGCCGGTTCATTTATGGGATTGAGCCCAATCTCTAGAATATGAATCAATCTGTAATTGTGTATATATTGGTGTCGATGTATCTGTGAAGTTCAATCAAATAAATAATAAACATTCAATCAATGTCTTTAATAAATTAACAATTACGTCCAAAAGAATTAGGGCAAATCCGAAGAAAACAAAAGCGATCAGCCGACATGCAATCACCCCGAACACTCAAGGAAATGCAAAGCCTTAGCGGGAAACTCGCAGCCATGAATAGATTCCTCTCTCGATCAGCAGAAAAGGCTTTGCCCTTTTTCAACACATTAAAGAACATAACAAAAGACAACCAAAACCAGTACCGATGGAGCGAGCAAGCCAAAGAGGCATTTCAGAAGATGAAGAGCATAATTTTAGAGCTGCCCAACCTGACCGCCCCGGTAGCAGGAGAAGACCTTTTCATATACCTGGCAGCAGCCGAGGAATCCATAAGTGCAGTGTTAATGGTGGAGAGAAAAGGTAAACAGATGTCGGTACACTATGTCAGCAGAACACTCCATGAGGTCGAACGAAACTATGCTCCCCTGGAAAAATTGGCTTTGTCTCTATTGCACTGTTCCAGGAGACTCAGGAGATACTTTGAAGCCCACCCCATCAAGGTGATCACAGATCAACCCATTCGTGATGTGTTGAACAAACCCGAATCCTCAGGAAAACTGATGAAGTACGCAGTAGAGTTGGGAGCATACAAAATTACCTACATCCCGAGGCACGCCGTCAAAGGCAAGGTCTTGGCGGATTTCATAAACGAAATACCAGTCGGCAAAGTAGGGAGACAAGGAAATAACAAGGAAATATGCAACATCTCAACCGCGTAGGAAGAATGGATACTGTACACGGACGGGGCGTCTAACAAGAAAGGCTCCGGAGCAGGTTTAGTACTGATCAGCCCAGACCAAATGGAGTACACTTTTGCCCTTCGGTTAAATTTCCCCAGTACCAACAATGAGGCGGAGTATAAGGCGCTGCTGGTTGGCCTAAGGATAGCCAAGGACATGAAAATCCAAGTACTGGGTGTTAAGGTGGACTCCAACCTAGTGTCTAGCCAAATTAACGGAGAGTTCACCACTTATAAGGAGAGCATGGCAAGGTACTTGGCTAAGGCAAAAGAGTACATTGGATGTTTTAAGCAGTTCAGAATACAAAACATCCCCAGAGCATAGAACCAGAAGGCTGATGTGTTAAGTAAGTTAGCATCAGTTGCTTTCGACCACTTGACCAAAGAAATACTTGTAGAAGTATTGGAAACACCTTCAACGGAGGAAAAAGTCGACGGAGCAATAGTGGAAGAAGAAGAGGAAAATTGGATGTCCCCAATCATCCGGTGCATCACCGAAGGGAGATGGCCGAATGATGAAAATGAAGCAAAAACCCTCCGGATGAAGATCGCCCACTATATAATGGAAGAGGGGGTACTGTTCAAAAAATCATACTTGGGCCCAATGTTAAGATGTGTGGGTCCACTGCAGGCCAATTACGTGGTGAGAGAGGTGCACGAAGGGGCGTGTGGGATGCACTCAGGTCCAAGATCCGTGGTGGCGAAACTGATCAGACAAGGTTATTACTGGCCGACAATGCATAGGGACACCAGAGAGGTCATTCAAAAATGTGAGTCCTGCCAAATACACGCTCCTGTGACCAAATTACCTAAGACTCTTATGACTTCTATCATGTCGCCCTGGCCTTTCTTCCAATGGGGAATGGATGTATTGGGCCCCCTCCCCGAAGCACCTGGGAAAGTAAAATATGTCATTGTAGCCATCGACTATTTTACAAAATGGATGGAGGCCAAGCCGCTGGCAAAGACCACGCCGCTCGAAAGGAAGTCATAAAGTTTGTATGGGAAAATATCGTGCACCGCGCAAAGAAAAACACTTTGAAAAGTCTTAAAAGACATAATTGTAGATCAGATTTTATGCATAAATGGGAGCAACTTCATCCATGATCCCTTCATAAAAGGCCTTGTGAGTATGTAGATTTTAGTTATTTTTCAATATCGTATTAGTTAATTTCCAAATTTCCAATGTATTTTTAAGCTTTTAAGTTGTATCCTTAGCATTTTCAAAGGTACTAGAAACCATTTTCACCAGCTTAATCAAAGTTCCGCTTGCTTAATTCAGCTTTATGTATTTTTACTTGAAAATCTCAAACCAATTATAGTTGTTAAAAGTTATTGTTCGTTGTTTGTTTAAGCTCATTCAAGCTCATTCATAAGCTTTCTCAAGCTTTCAAGTCATTTGAAGCAATTTAATTTAAGAAACTCAAAATACAAAAAATAGGATAAATAGTTGAAAATCAAAATCAAGGAAAAAGAAACAAAAGTCGGAGAGTGGTTGATTGTGGATTGCCTCAGGTTGAGGCTTAGTGGTAAGCCTATAGGAGCGGTCCTTTGTTCTTGGTTCTTTATTTTCAGCTGAGTAACAAATTTGTAAGCTTATTCTCAAAAATTTGCATTTTTACTGTAGCTTAGCTGAATAGCTTACTTCTTATGTGTCTTTGTGCTTATTTAGTATATTAGAGTATAGTTATTGATTTAAATTCTCTGTTGGTTCATCTTAATCCTTTATGCTCAAATTTCCATATTTCATTACATTTTTAGCATAAGCTTGATTCTTAGATAATTATTGTTATAGTTAATGATTTTGCACTTAAATTGGCTTGTCATAGAATTATAAGCTCTTATGATTCAGTTTTATGATCTCAATGTCTCATTTGCCTGTTCAAATCTTCAAATCAGTTAAGTATAGGGGTGTTTCGCATAAGTCGCTCAAGGACTCGGTGTGGTCTTGGTTGTTGTTGATTGTTTCAATAACTCAACTCGGTCATTAAAGCTTAGTTCAATCACAAAATCGGTTCTATACCCAAAAGTCAAAATCTCTTTGATTCTTCATTTTAGTGCATCATCATGAATTTAAGAACCCATGATCATGCTCCTTAGCTTATAAGTAGATAACCTAGCTTATTCTAGCCTTATAATAGCTTATAATAACAGTTTAAGTCAATTTAGATCAATCAAAGTTCACATAAGTCAAATTTTCAAAACTTCAAAAGTCAAAATTTCATAGAAACCCATTTTGAATAAACTTATGAATTTCATGTAGGACTTAATATTAGGAGTGAAGACTTGTGCTTTTAGATATTTGTCATTCGTTGCTTGTCTTCATCATAGTATTTTTATAATTTTAGTTAGTGTTGTAAACTGCTTATTTGCTAGCTTCTTTTAAGTCCTTTTTCACAAACCTCCCTTTTTGCTTATTCCTTATTTCTGCTTATTTAGTGTGTTTTTCTTGTTGTTGTTGCTTATTCTAAGTTCCCATAACTTGTTTATAGCTTATTCAACCTTTGGTTCAGAAGTGGTAGCTTATAGTTAGCTTATAGCTTATTTCACTTAGCTTATTACATCAGTTGTGCACCCATTTCATATTTCTTGTGATCCAAAATAGTTTCTGTTATTTGCTGCATTTTAATTCATTTTCTAGCATTTTTAAATAGCATTTTATTCAAATAAATAAGAAAAGGGTTAAAAATGCAATTTCAATTTTCTTAGTTTTATAATATTCAAAAAGTCATAAAAAGTATTTTTCCGAATTATCTTAGTTAAAATAGATTTTTTAGCATTTTAATTAGTTTTAAATAGTATTAATTCATAATAAATTGAGAAAAGTCAAAAATATATTTTCGCTTTTAACATTAGTTTTATAATATTTTAGATTTTTCCAATTTATAATTTCATTTTTAGGTTAATTTCCTATTTTCTTGTATTTTAATATATTTTTAATAGTTAAAAATAGTTTTTAATTAATAATAATTAGATAAATAGTTTTAAAAATAATTTTATTTTTCCAATAATTTTATTTTATTATTAGGATTGTGAAAATATCATTTTCATATCCTTAGGTGTTTTATTCTTTTAAATTTACGCTTTATTATTTTTTTTGTTTACATAAAATTCAAGAACGACGCGTTTTAGGTTTTAAGTTGGGACTTAACGTGAAAAGCTTAATGTTAGACTGCTTGATAAACACCGTGGTGGCACATCCTCGTGTGAAAAGCCAATGGTCTAGCCAATGGGAACGAGCAAACAAAAGTCTGATGCATGGTTTCAAAACAAGATTGGGAAGGAGCAGGTCTGAATAGGTCGATGAGCTACCAAACGTGTTGTGGGCTCACCGAACATCCCTTAAGACGAGCAATGGCGAAACGCCGTTCAGTCTAACATACGGAAGCGAAGCAGTGATCCCTGCATAAATTGGCATGCCTACCTTCCGAACGATGATGATGACAGAAGAAGGGAGCGAAGAGGAGATTCGTTTAAATCTGGACTTGCTGGAAGAAATGAGAGACTCGGCAGCTATCGAGGAGGCAAGATACAAGAAGAAGGTGGAGCAGTATTACAACCGAAGGGTAAGAGGTGAGAAATTCAGAGTTGGAGATTTTGTCTACAGAAAGAATGAAGCTAGCAGACAAGAAAATCAAGGAAAGTTGGGACCAAACTGGGAAGGCCCCTACAGAATCGTCGAGGCATACGATAATGGTTCATACAAGTTACAAACAACTGAAGAAAAGGAAGTCCCCCGCACTTGGAACACGGTGAACCTAAGGAAATGTTTCTTGTAAGATAGGGAAAGCTTTGTAACCCTTAAGCCCATGAGGCAATTGTTTGAAACTAGTTATTAATGAAAAGTATAGCTCCCCGGATGCCGGAGGAGCAATTTTCCGCATATTTATTATTTTCTGAACATAATTATTAAGTGATCCCCCCGATAGGCTCGCGAACTCCGGGGAAAGATGGTCAATGTTCAAAGATGGTTCATACCCAAAAAGGGTTGCCATAAAAATACCGAACGGTTCATACCCAAAAAGGGTTGCCGAGGTAATAAAAGAAATGGTTCATACCCAAAAAGGGTTGCCATAAAAATACCGAACGGTTCATACCCAAAAACAAAGGTTGCCGAGGTAATAAAAGAAATGGTTCATACCCAAAAAGGGTTGCCATAAAAATACCGAATGGTTCATACCCAAAAAAGGTTGCCGAGGTAATAAAAGAAATGGTTCATACCCAAAAAGGGTTGCCATAAAAATGCCGAACGGTTCATACCCAAAAAGGTTGCCGAGGTAATAAAAGAAAAGGTTCATACCCAAAAAGGGTTGCCATAAGACTACCGAATGGTTCATACTCTATAAGAAAGATCCATACTCTGAACGAAGGCAGGGACAAGTCATCAAGAAATGCACTCAAAAACATAAAAAAAATGCCAAAAAGAACTTCATTAACCATCTAGACAAGCAGAAAGCAACCTTGTTTGACAACATTACAAGCATTTCATCAACATTACAAATTTCCCAAAAATATCCATGATTAACAAGTTAACTAAAATAAAGACAAACTTCAACTGGGAGGGATGTTAGGCTCCCCGTCTTTCCTCTTCTCCCCACTTTCTCCCTCAGCAGGACGCTCCGGAGTAGGATTCGGCATCAAAGCCATTATTTCAGCAACCGGACGGTGACAAGCATTTCGAACTTTGGCAACATAAGGATAATCCTTAACGAAGAGCTCATCATACATGGCCAAGTACTTGATAGGACCATCCAAATCCAGGTCCTCGGTATCCTCTAAAATCTTTTTCACCTCCGCCTCCGAACGACCAATAGACACACCATCTAACCATCCGGCCATCCCACTCAGACTGAGGGGGGCAGCCAAGGAAGCTTTATACTCATGACTACTGAGAAGGCGAGCCACGAAGGTGGGAATGAAATCCCTAACAAGATTTGACCGAGCAATCTCCAAATTCCCAGCTGCCACGGCTATATCGGTACGTTCTTTACGGAGGGCAACATTCTCCTCCTCTTCATTTTTTAAAGCCCCATTGGTCTCCATCAGCTCTTTCTCCAAACCAGATATCCTCTCACTCTGAGCAAGAGACAACTTTGACCACTCGGCTTTCTCAGCCTCCAAAGTGCGCACTTGTTTCTTCAAACCTTCTTCCCAGATAGAACAATTACCCAGCTCATCCCTTGCAACTTTTAACTCCCCCAGCGTTTTGCTCAAAAAAGCAAAGTTATCTTTGGCGGCAACCTCGCATCCCTTATGCTCCTCAGGCAGTTCTGTATGCTCAAGATCGAGATTTTTAAAGCGGACGAGCAGGTCAACAAAGGCAAGAGAGCCCCTAGCCAAAATAGCCCATGACCTCTGAGCCGCCTCGACGTCCGTCAGGGTTTGCATATATTCCTCTTCAGCAGGAGGAGGCAAGTGAACCATCATTCCCTATACTTTTCATAACCCTTCACCCTCTCATCTTTCTTAATCGACCACCCCGGCACATAAGTGGCACTGGACGAAGCCCCCTCTTCCTCATCGACAACCTTACCTTCACGATGCAAATGAGAAGAAACCACTGCAAAGATACAAGATAAATGATAAACAAACAATGCAAAAATGACATATGTACAATAAAAAAAAGTAAATAAATAAATAAATAATGATATGAAAGAGTATGATTATGAGTAAGAAGAGGCCAACTCACCATTCTCCTGGGGAGCAGGTTGCTCAACAATGCGAGAAGCCTCAACGTCACGAACTTAGGATTTGCGTCATGATCTTTGAGATCCGCCCCGGTGTTCCCGGCAGCATCAACATTCTCCAACCTGTTACTAAAATGACCCTCCAGATTTTCCTTCTCAATGGTTGGAGGATCATTCGGCCGTGGACCTTCAGGAGGAACGGTGTTCAGCGGCGTAGGGTTGGTGTTTGAATCCAAGTTAACAACCGCGTAGGGCTTTTCTCTTTCGTCGTGGTCGCCTGAACCACCTTCTCCGGATGGGCGCATGCGACTTTAAACCTCCACCTTGGCCTCCATGACTTTTCTTCCTCTCCTTAGCCTCCAAGACTTTCGTGTCACCACCTCAACCCTTTTCATAGCATCGCCTTAGGCGGCACCGGAGTACCAGCTGCACTAGGAATTGTGACGTGCATTAGATGAGCTTGCCCCTCTCGATATTTTTCTCCTTGTGTCATAACCGCCCCTTTGCGGTACCTTAGTTTAATCAAATAGTCCGACATGGTCAAAGCTGCGAAACAAACAACAAACTATTAAAACCATAGGAGGCACAAAACCCTAAATAAATATATAAAACACAAGATAAGTACCATTCCCCTCGGCATCCTTCAGAGCCGCCTGGTAACCCGGATACTTCCATTTGGCTGATAACCCAACGGCGTATAAGAAACCCGGCGGAATCTTTATCAAATCAATGACATTGGCAGATAACAAATCCGCTTGAGGCACAGAAAACTCTCCGATAGGAAAAGGGTCGGAGACATCTGAATCTGGATGCCTCCACGGCATGGCAAAGGGTACAACCGGCGCTCAATAAAAAAGAACTGTCGCTTCCAACCCTTCAACAAGGACAAAATTTCTTGAAAACAAACTCATGGTTCTTGCCGTCCGCTTGGCAAAAGTAAACCAATGCCCTTGTTTATGTAATTTATAAAAGGCTCGGAAAAGGGAAGTTGTAGGAGTGATGTGAAGGCTACGGCTATATACTTCAAAAACTGTAACCCTATGCAAACCTATCGGCACTAATTGGGAGATATGAACTTTATAATAGTGGAGAACATCTAAAAGAAAACTGGAAAACGGGACAGAAATCCCCCCTTCAATGAAATATTCTAAATACAAACCTATGGCATCGTCTCCTAATTTTCCCATCGTAAAATCGGCCGTTGGAAGCCTCGGGTGAAGATCGGAGGGTATCCCAAATTCCTCTACGGCCCACTGTAATAACTTTTCAGTCATGTCTGAAGTATATTTATCTAGGTCAAACTTAGGTTTTGGTCACGACGGGCCCCAAAGCAGGCCGTAACCATGAGCGTATGAGGAACCGACGGTTCTGACATTATGGCCGGAAGGGAATGAATACACCCTAAAATCTAAAGAAGGAAAACTAGAAGAGTACCTGGATAGTAGACGAAGAGCAAAGAAACCATTCGGCCAAATAACGCGGAGAATGTGTGTATATGTGAAAATTTTACGGTGGTAAAAATGAAAATGACAGCGGTATTTATAGGCAAAAGAAGGGGTAGATGAAACGTCCCGTCGTGTCAGACGATGACGTGTCATCATCATCACCACACAGCACATGTCTACTGCCACGTGTCCCGATGTCGTGTCATCATCACCGCCACGTATCCTGCTGACGTGTCACAATCTGAACAAAAATAATAATAATAAAATAAAATAATAAAAAATAAAGAGTAAATTACACCGTTCGTCCTTGTGGTTTGCGTTGACCGCAGGAGTTCGTCCTTTGACCAAAAAAGTTGCACCGTCCATCCTTAAGTGGCAAACGTTATGCGCCATTAGTCCCTCCCTCTAACGGAGCCCACTAACGGTCGTTAAGTCTTGTTAACCTGAGGGTATAATCGTCATTTCCACACCATAAGGACGAACGGTGCAAGGACAAACGGTGTAGTTTACACTTTTTGTCCGTAGGGAGGATAAATACCATCACACTCACATTTTACACCCTTTCACTCTCTCACTAACAAACACACACACCTCTCCCATCTCCCTCTAGACCTCGCCGCCGGCGACTATTTCGGCCACCGGAAGCCGGCCACGTGTCTCCGAAATTTACACCACATACCCCATCGTGTAGATCGTGACCCCGTGATTCTTTTGACGTGACATACGCGCCGTGGACCCCAACCACGCGCCCAAGATCTGAGTTTTCTAGTGGTTTTGTTTTTATTTTTGTAGGTAAATGATATATCGGTTCGATCCTCACGCGTACAAAAAATGGTTTATAAACGTGGTATTATCGGGTCGGGAGAAATTTTGGTTCGGTTTATGTTTTGGTCGAGCCGCGGGTTTGTAACCGTGGGCTTGTCGTGGTTCTTGGCTGTGTAACGAGACCACCACCACACGGTGGTGGGGCTCGGTGTTAACTATTGGTGCGAATCGGGTCCGACTGGTTTGTGTCATTACTACTCGAGACCAAGACCTTATGGTCTCGGCAAACTTACTATGGTTTCATTTGGTTTTATTCTGTGTTCGCAGCCGAGGGAAAAGAAAGCCAGGACATTTGGAGGTTTTGGATTGTTGGAATAAGAAAACGTAAGAATAGTTGTGGCTGCAAGATTTTATTGTATAGAAATTAGTGTTTTTGATATTTAGTGATTTTGTTTTAAGATGAAAAATGATTTTTTGTGATTTCTATTTTTGATTTTATGAGATGGTGGTGATTGGTGTTCATGGTCATGGGTTTATGTGTGTTGGCAGGTGTCATAATGGTGTTTGGTGGGTCGGTGGTGGTGGTTTGGTGGTGATTTTGTGGCAGGGGATGTTTGTGGTGATGGGTTGGTGGTTTGGTTAGTCGGTGGTAGTGGGTTGGTGGTGATGTCGTGGTGGTTTGGTGGTGGTGTACAACTGTAGTGGTGGTTGGAGTTGGATAGAGAGAATTAAGAGTGTGTGTTTTTTTGTGTTTGAAGTGTAAGAACAGTGTGTATTTTTTTGTTTTTGTTTTTGATAATCTGTGATGGTGTTTGTGGGTGGATGTGGAAGAAAAGACGGATATACCCTCATGGGTTAAGTAAGTTAACTGACGTTAGTGGGATTTGGTGGGGCCAGTTGGATGGAGGGACGAACGATGCATAACGTTTGCCACTTAAGGATGAAAGGTGCAACTTTTTTGGTCAAAGGACGAACTCCTGCGGTCAACGCAAACCACAAGGACGAACGGTGTAATTTACTCAAAAATAAATAACGGACAGAGCAATACTCACCAAAAGTCACCACATACTCCCAATATCATATAATGAATACATCCATTAACATGATACTTGGGGACATGTTGGAGTATGTTCCGGCAAATAACTCCCCGGCACAAATGCATATCGCCGAAGGGCCTAACTCCCCGGCCCAAAGGCACAACCGCCTGACACAGAGCGCAATCACTCGGGCAAACATACAAACCAATTTAGACCAAGCAAAGCTAAATCAGCATATACCGGAGGGTTAGGCATAACCTTCGACATAACGGATACATGACATCACCATGTATAAAGGGAAGAGAATCTTGATCAGAACTACTGACCTTACCTAGACAGAATCCAAACAGAGTAAAGTCAACTCCCGCCCGAAAGAGTCACTATCGCCCACGTGACCTTCGGGTGAGGACAAAACTTCTCATCTATAAAAGGAGCCAAGTTACTGCATTCAAGGTTAACTAATTCTCATCACATTCTTACATATTATTCTGACATTTTCACCATACTCATTCTCACGCCGGATCTTGGTCTAGGGATAAAACCCTAGGCGAGGCTAACGCGTGCTTTCTTTGTGTTCACAGATCCGAAGGACCATAATCCGAAGAGCCTGGCCGAAGGATTAGCCTAAGGATCTTAGCTTGTTTGGGGGAATACAGATTTTTACCTCAACAATACAGAATCATGGAGTAACATCAAATGACCCATAGTATCTTGAATTTTCTGCACCCCCATATGCATATGAATCAGAATTAGAGTAAATTACACAGATGGTCCCTAAGGTTTGTCCAAAGTTTCACGCACAGTCCCTAAAAGTTTAAAGTTGCATGGATATTCCCTATCTCTGAAAAGAATAACACTTATGGTCCCTTATTTAACTGGTGTTAAGTGAGTTCCGTTATAATTTACACTTTTAGCCCTTTTGGTTAAAGATTATTGCCTCGTTAGTCCTTTATCATAACGGACATTTATAATTTAAAGATTTTCGACTTTAGGTACGCTTTTATACGTTTTCATCCGTTTTCGTCTATTTTTATATGTTTTCGTTCGTATTTATAGGTTTTTATCCGTTTTCGTTCGTTTTTATTCTTTTCGTCCGTTTTTATACGTTTTCGCTCGTTTGCATGCATTTTTTTTTACATTTTGGTCCATTTTATACGTTTTATCTGATTTTATACGTTTTTCTCACGTTTTTATCCGTTTCGTCCGTTTTATACGTTTTCGTCCGTTTTCATTCATTTTCGTCCGTTTTTCGTCTGATTTTATACGTTTTTCTCACGTTTTATCCGTTTTTGACCGTTTTTATACGTTTTCATCCGTTTTTATCTGTTTTATACATTTTCATACGTTTTTATCAGTTTTCATCCGTTTTATATGTTTTTGTCTACTTTCGTCCTTTTAATACGTTTTTCGTACTTTTTAATCCGTCTTTATACATTTTTTTTTACGTTTTTACACGTAAGAAAAACAGACGAAAACGTATAAAAATGGCCAAAAAAAATTAAAACATATCGAAACGGACAAAAACGTATAAAAATGTAAGAAAACGTATAAAAACGAAAGGTATGAGAATGTAAGAAAAAGTACAAAAACGGACGAAAACATATGGAAATGGACGAAAACGGATAAAAACATATAAAACAGATAAAAACATATGAAAACGTAAAACAGATAAAAACGGATGAAAATGTATAAAAACGGACGATAACGTATTAAAACAGATAAAACGATAAAACAAACGAAATGTATTAAAATGATTAAAACGAATAAAATTGACGAAACGAATAAAAAAGTATAATAACGGATGAAAACGTATAAAAATGGACGAAACGAATAAAAACGTATAAAAACGAACGAAAATGAATAAAAACAGATAAAAACGTATAAAAACAGATGAAAACAAATAAAAACAGACAAAAACGGATAAAAACGTGAGAAAAACGTATGACATCAGACGAAAACATATATAAACAGACCAAAATGTAAAAAAATGTAAGCAAACAGGCAAAAACGTATAAAAACGTATTAAAACGGATGAAAACGTATAAAAACGGACGAAAACGATTAAAACGAACGAAAATGTATAAAAATTGACGAAAACGGATAAAAACATAATAATACGAACGAAAACGTATAAAACGGACGAAAACGGATGAAAACGTAAGAAAATGTATAAAAACGTACCTAAAGTCGAAAATCTTAAATTATAAACGTCCGTTATGATAAAGGACTGACGAGGCAACGATGTTCAACCTAAAGAGCTAAAAGTGTAAATTTTAACAGAACTCACTTAACACCGGTTAAATAAAGGACCATAAGTGTTATTTTTTTCAAAGATAGGGACCATTTATGCAACTTTAAACTTTCAAGAACTATGAGTGAAATTTTGGACAAACCTTAGGGACCATTCGTGTAATTTAGCCTATTATATTAGCTGAGATATATCAAATGGCCCATTAAGCGACATGAACAATATTATATAAGAAAGTTTGTGTCATGATAATTAGACTATTTGTAAAAACCGTTTCTTTATCTTTGTGAATCATATCTTCAACTTTCTTACAATAGTTTCTGTTTTGGTGATTTTAGAGCGTCCTTACTCCTTTGTAAAGATTGCAGTTTGATTCAAAAAAGTTCTTTATGAATGTACCTTGGAGATTGTAACACAATGCGAAATACTACTCTTTTGTACAAATTCCCATTTACAAACAACTCAATTTTAATTGTTGTCATCTTACATATTTTATGATGATGATTGGTTTGCTGGATATACGTATATATGCTTTGCTTGTTGTTCGGATTTTGGCGGGTCGGGATGCAGTAGGTCAGATTTATTTGTTAAAACAATAAAACAATGTTTACGAGTGTGACATTGCTACCTTTATGCAAAATATTGTCATACATATAAAATAATTTGTATTCGTGAGGTAGAGTATATGTTTGTTGTATATATAAGACTAGGGGTGTTCATCGGTTCGGTTATCGGTTTGTTCGGTTAATTTTTTTTTTTCTGGGTATAACCGAAAACCGAACTGAACCGAATTCAAATTTAACTAAACCGAACCCCCAATAACCAAAAACCGAACCGAATAACCGAATTACCTAAATTTAAAAATTTATTCATTTATTTATATATATTTTTGAAAAAAAAAATTCAAGCTTAAAAATATTATATATATACTACCTCCGTCCTAAATTAATTGTCCTCATTTGACTTTTTAAAGTCTTATTTTCAACTTTGATCTTAAGTATTTTTGTTTGTGTTATATAATAATTGATGCAAAACATATGAATGAGTTGGCTAGATAATGTCTTTTCATTGGTGTAATTTTCATCAAGTATTATATAACACATACAAAAATATTAAGAATCAAATTTGAGAAATTAAGACTTTAAAAAGTCAAATGAGGACAATTATTTTGAGACGGAGAGAGTATTATAAAAGAGTTTTAATATATATTTTTAATATAAATATATACAAAAATATATATATTTATTTAATTTCGGTTTTCGGTTTGGATTGCTAAAACCATAACCGAACCGAAAACCGAACTTTATTTCGGTTCGGTTCGGTTTTGGCAATTTCGGTTCGGTTACGAGTTCGGTTCGGTTATTTTCGGTTCGGTTCGGTTTCAGTTTTCGGTTTATTCGGATATTACCCAACCCATGAACACCCCTATATAAGACTCTGATTTGCATTTTCCTGTTGAAAGGACATTTTAGTTCATATTGAAGTTTAAACTCCCAATAAATATTCTAGATTTTTGCCCCCACTTGAAAGTTTTTATTGTACCGCGCCCTGATTAGATGATCTTTAGACATTAAGATTTTGTTTGATGTGCACAATGCAGATTGTTAGTCTCAAATAAGGAACTAGGGTGGTCCCAAAGAGGTTCAAGGGATACACATGATTTTGTTTTTGGCGCGGTGTTAATATTTGGAAAAACATCGATTTTTTCTGAAATGCACTATGTTCCTAGTTTGTTTACTCGTTCTCTCCCTACTTAGTCTGCATTGTGGGCGTGAACTCTAACACGTGTGTAGTTGGCATGCTTATTTCGTACTCTTTCGTTTATTTTTCCTAAATGCAAGTTTATTCACCAAACACAAATATACGATCCATAAAGAATACATACACAAGAGAACAAAGGGCAGCTTGGGTAAACTACTACAAAAACTGGTTTTCGCACTAATTTTTTCCACGGAAAGAAAGTCGTAGGAAATTTCTTACGGATTAGCGGCAATTTACACACCAATTTCTTGTCCAAATGTTTGTGGGCAAGCTATTGAAATTCCCAAGATATAGCGACGGATTACACACTAATTTATTGACCAAGTATCAGTAGAAAAGGTGTCTCAATTTCCCACCGGTTTCCAACATATTACCGACTGTCAGTATTCCGTGGGAAATCCGTAACTATACTACCCACGGATTTCACACAAGGTTATTAAATACGACATTTATTTAATAAATCCGTGGAGAAATGTGGGATATTTGTGGGTAATTACCGATTGATTTCCCACAAACAATATCGATTTTGTGTTTCCTATGTACTTACACATTTTCACACTACTAACCATGTCTTGATATGACTTTTGAACATCTAAATTTGAGAGACACTAATCTCAGGTGGAAGTTTAGGGTGTAAACGAGCCGAGTACTGCCAAGCTCGAACTCGACTCGATTACAAAAACTCGAGCTCAAAACTCGACGCGAGCTCGGCTCCTCATCTCAAACTCAAGCTCGAAACTCGACTTGAGCTCGATTATTTATACATTGAAATAAAATTTATCAAGCTCGACTCGATTTAATTTTATGACAATTACGTAACTGCATGTACATAAAAGGGTAAAAGTGTAATATCATTGAAGCTCCATAAGGGCTCGCGAGCCTCACGAGCTATGTATTTTCGAGCTCAAACTCGATTCGAAAGTGTACTCAAGTAGCTCGATCTCGAGCTCGACTCACTTATATCCAGTCGATTTCAAGTAGTTTATAAGTCGATCACGAATAATTTGTGAGCTTTCTCGTCTCGTTTACACCCTTAGGTGGAACCCAATTACTTCTAGAGGAAATATGCGTTAGTGTCATGATACTTTCCGAAGACCATGTAATTGTTGATAAACCGTATGCAATCTCTTTAAAGATTAATTTTAACATTTAACAAAGTACTAGAATGTTTGTTTGATCGATTGAACAACCCCAAGGGTGTCGTGCGATCGAACACAAGACCAAAACCGGTACTCTTCATAGGTTTTCGTTGGACGAACAAGAGAAGAGGGGGTGGGGTTAATTATGGTTATACTTTAGTTTAATGCATGTTTTAAATATCTAAATGGCTTTGCATATACTAGCAGGTACTCATGCGTTGCGGTGGCGGGTACCATGTAATCTCAATTTCAACGAACAATGTCTTTCTATTAGTATTTAGGGCAAATTATTGAAAAAAGTATCATACTTGCCACTATTTCCTTTTGTGGGTAGCAAACACATTTTTTGCTTTTGTGGGTACACTTCTTTCAAATTCATCCTTTTTAAGGTAGTATGTGATATTTTTGCCTTTCGAGAAGTTATGCTTCTTGTGATTGTACATTGTCATTCTTGCAACACATTTATTTTATTTTAATTTAACGGTACAATCACAAGAAGCATAACATTACCTCTAATGTTCAAATGAACATTAGATGATCCCTATCCATTTTTTTATTAGCTAAAAGGGTAAAAAATGTCCAAAAAATTCGCAAAATACCCTCAAAAGGATAAATTTAAAAGAAAAGTATCCACAAAAGCAAAAAATTTGTTCGCTACCCATAAAAAAAAATGGTGGCAAGTATGATATTTTTTTGAATCATTTGGCCTAGTATTTATTTACGATGACAATTACTTTACAGATGCTTTTTTTTTTTTTTTTTTTTTTGGGGCAGGCATGGTAAACTATTGAAGTTCTGATGTAGATAACGATATCTTATCTGAGGCCACTTGCAACTCTATTGACTTTTATCTTTTTGAAAATTTGAACATAAGAACCCATGTATTTTGGAAGTAGTTTTGCTATTTTTGAGGCCTAAGAACTCTCGAGATATATATCTGTTATTTTTTGTGATTCATAAGTTTACACTATATGTAAAATAAAGTTGTATTATTTAAAAATTATTCATGGAATGTCTAACAAATTTTAAGAAAATAGTGTTTAGCACTTTGCTTTTTTTGTACACTATACTTTTTTTAATGATACTTTTTATTATGAAAGTGGTGTTTTAAATATTCAACTAGTTACAAGGGTTGGACCTAGGGGTGAGCGAGAAAACCAAAAAGATCGAATAAACCAAAAATCGAAACTGAACCGAACCGAAAATAACCGAACCGAATTTGCTAAAACCGAACCGAACCGAACTACTAATTCGGTTCTTGGTTTGGATATGGGTTTGACAGTTTGAACCATAAACCGAATTCATATAAATATATATATTTTTTATATATTTATATATACATTTATATACTTTTATGTATATTTATACATAAATAAATACTATTAAAAAGTTATTATAATATAATAAAATACTATTTATGCTTGAAATATATTTTTTGTCAAATATATATGGAATTATTTTTGTTTTAAAAAATTAATAATTATATTATTATTATTATATATATATATATATATATATATATATATATATATATATATATATATATATATATATATATATATATATAATTATTAATTAATTTTTTTAGAAAAATAGTGAAATTCAGGTTATTCGGGTCAACTCAAGAACCGAACCGAACCAAAAACCGAATTTGAATTTGGTTTGGTTCGGTTCTTGGGTTAACCTAAAAAAAATTTAACCGAATTAACCGAACCAATTAACCAAACAACCCGATAACCGAACCGATCAACACCCCTAGTTGGACCATATTTTTTCGATGTAAGAAAGTGGGCTAGGTGGGCTAAGTTGGGCCAATACCTATTAAACACACGGCCTAATGTGCATGGTACGTTAGGGCTTCAACAACGAGCATACACTTGTATATATACTTTCGGCAACCCTTTACAACATGGTACGTGTTAATTGATTGATAGAGATGGTTATGTCTAAAGTTGTCAAGGAGATACTCTCTAGATTGCTTGTGACAGATCTTCTTCGATGCAAAAGCGTTTGTAAGTCATGGTATTCTTTGATTTCAAGTCCTTCTTTTATTAAACTTCATAGTAAACATATGTGCAACAACAAAGATCACAATAGAAGGATCGCTATCAATACATCATATAAAGATACTCTGTATCCGAGGTCCTACGAGTGGGTTTACTACAATACCTGGAGTATTCAAGGCTCTTCCAATGGCCTTGTATGCATATCTAATTATAATCAAATTATTGTAACCAATCCGTTGACTAGAGAGTTTAGAGAACTTCATGAGCCACCAAGACCTACTTCAGAGCATGAGCAATGTTTGGGCTTTGGTTATGATTCATCCACAGATGATTACAAAGTTGTTATGGCGGTCTGCCAACATGGTAGTTATCATAGGGCACTTGTTCATATATTATCTTTGAAATCAAATATTTGGAAACTTTTTGGACATGTCAATTATAGGTTTTATGATGGCACAAAGTTTGGACAAATCGAATATAACAGGTTTGGTGATGATCGCACGCTAGCCACGCCTGGTATCTTATTCAATGGGGCACTTCACTGGTTTTGGTATGATGCTAATGATATTACCATAAACAAGGTATTAATTGTGTCTTTCGATTTAGCTAAAGAGGAATTTAGAGAAATTCCCCAACCTGATGACACGAGATATGATTGGAGTCTAAATAGCACACTGGGCATTTTCGAAGACCGCCTATGCATATATCACACTCACGATGATGATCGCCCCTATGACTTCTGGGTTATGGAAAACTACAATGTCAAACAGTCTTGGAAACTGATGCCAAAATATTTTGACAGAAAGGATCTTCTTATACACTTTATGGTTACCGATAGTAGTATTCATAAAATGCCGACTTATTGTAATGATAAAATACGTTTGTATAGGAGTGGGAAATATTACCGGTCTCCTATCTTTGAGCAAACTCTTGTATCTCCTTATGTTAAGGTGAGCTCTGCTTATTATGTTCTTATTTCACCGTCCGCCTCTTAACACAATATAACATATACTTAGATTGTAGGGTACAATCTAGTAATTTTGTTATTTTAGGATCCTCTTTCTGTTCACTTACTCAATATGTAAATTGCAAAGGGAAATTTGACAAGATACGCCACATAAGTGTCTCTCTTTCAAATAAAGCATTCATAAGTGCAAATAATGTTCCACAAAAACTCCTAATTCTTACCTTTTAAACTCATTTTCATCATCTCCGGAATCGTTAAATCTTTATATCAAGCTCAGCCGAAACATATTGAGGTTGAGATCCGAATGAAGGAGAGTGTAAAACATGGAAGTTAGGTGAATTTTTGGAACATTTGGTTTCATGTTGAAAACGGGACAGTTATACATAAAATGTACATCTAAAATCCCTTTTGTAAGAGGAGGGTACATTATGAAGCGTATGCTGTCCAACTTCCCATTGTAAATTGATCTTAGTTTAGCCCACACTAGATGCTTATGAGGAGGCGACCATTAGGAATTTAAGAAAATTCCTAAATACATGGAAATAAGTCTCTCAATTCTAGTATTTAGCGAAAGGTTATACTTAATTATAGTTTCCGTATTATAGGTCATTCTAAGTCCACTAGTACCAATAGGTAGCGCTGGGAAAGCACTACACCTCGGAATCAACAACACGGTAACTTTGTTAAAAATAATCCGTTTTTTAGCAGGCTTAATTGGGACTTAATTGTCCGTTATTTTACAAGCTATACCCAATTTGGAATTCGTTTTATTTCTTCTTTATAACATTCGGAATTCAATTTCAGGAAAAGGAGATTGAGGAAGTTTATAGTGTGGAAGATGGAGAGGCTGAGGAAGATGAGAAACACAAAGAAGAACGGGGCTTGTTACACCATCTGTCTCTTAATACAATATAACATATACTTTAGGTATAAAGTGTATCTTCTACATGTTTTACCCGTTTTAGAGTCTTCACTAAATTCGCCCTGATTATTGAAAAACTCATGCAGGAAAAAAGAGAGATGGTTGAAATCCTTCTGGAATAAGAACAAGTCTAAGATTGCAGCGAAAGCCCAACTTATTATCTGATGTTTTTATTCAAAGAAGTTTTAGTTTATTTTGGAGTCTGCATTTTTTCTTTTAGGAGATTATATGATAAGTTTTATCAGATTATTAGAAATATTGTTTTTCTATTATAAATAGGGGTTAAGCTTATGAGTTTGTTTCTTTGTTACATTTTTTTTCTTTTCCATATTTGATATTAATAAAAGAGTTGAGAATTGTTTTCTCAAACCCTCTAAGTAATCAAATTGAATTTCAAAATGTATAATAAATTACGATGCTGGAAAAATATTTTAAATCGCATCAATGCCTCGAGTACAAATCTAGACACCTTTTGAAATTTTATGATAAAATTAAACGTAAAAACAAGAAACTGATAATTGTAGGATTTTATAGATATTACGCATACAATAATAATACTTTTCATAGTTAATTCAACATGATATTACGCAGCGTAGTCTTGGTGAGCCATTTGGATTTTTTTTTAACTCCTGCACTTACAATTAAAGCTTCATACATAAACAATGTAAAAATTAGGACCATTAATATCCTCTTTCAAACAAAAATAAGCCAGTTGGTACCATATAAAGCAAATAAGCACTTTAATAAAGCAATCCCAAACACCCCAATAATCTATGTATGTTGGCAATAAAGTGCCGGCTTGATTAGTGGGCTTATCAGTGCAGACATATGTAAGTTCTTGCAAAAATGTAAAAGAACACCAAGCTTAAAATGTAAGATGTTGGCGTAAGATACCAAATATATTAGTTTTCTGCATTACATCTGCACGGGAATGACATAAAATGTACAGCAAAATACCGACTGTGGTGACTTAGGAAATTATTCACTCCCTAAATACTTGTTCAAATATAAATTACTCGTATATTTCGGGCTTCAAGACTCCAATGTAAGGCAGGTTCCTGTAGCGATCGTTGTAATCCAGCCCATACCCCACCACAACGAATCTGGGCACTGATTAGATGATCTTTAGAAATTAAGATTTTGTTAGATGTGCACAACACATATTGTCAGTCTCAGAGAAGGAACTAGGGTGGCGCATAATTAATATTTGTAAAATATCGATTTTTACGGAAATGCACTATGTTCCTAGCTTGTATAGTATGTCCCGGTTCCGTCCCTACTTAGTCTGCATTGCGGGCATGAACTCTAACACGTGTATAGTTGGCATGCTTATTCCATTTTTTCCCTTAATGCAATTTTAATCACCAAACACAAATATACAATCCAAACAGATTACATAATACATACATAAGAGAACACAAGGCATGCAGCTTATGTAGGTTTGAGTCAAACAAGTTTCTCATTGAGAATACGACACTTATTTTGTAAATGTAAAATAGTGGGCTAGGTGGGTTGAAATGGGCCAATACATGTGAAATACGGCCTAATGTGCATGGTTAGGTCTTGAACAACGAGCTTACACTTGTATATATAGATACTTTCTGGCAACCCTAGCTTGGTTGTTACTATCTTAGGGTTTGCATGTTAGAGATGGTTATGTTTGATGTTGTCGAGGAGATACTCTCTAGATTGCTTGTGACAGATCTTCTCCGATGCAAAAGCGTTTGTAAGTCATGGTATTCTTTGATTTCAAGTCCTTCTTTTATTAAACTTCATAAGAAACATATGTGCAACAACAAAGATCACAATAGAAGGTGCAACATACACATTCAAGGTTACTCATTGGTGGCAATAGAGGTTCTTCCATTGGCCTTGTATGCTTATGTTATCGATAAAAGCAAAAATACATAAACTTAAACATACTTAAGTGTACTTATTAGACATAAAAGATTAGTTAGCTTGGATTGCAAGGCGTTTCTACCCTCACTGGTGAGGGGGTTATTCATTACTAATAGCTGGAGTATTCTTTGTAAGGTTCTTCCATTGGCCTTGTATTGTTGGTTTGTGGGAGTTCTAAAACACGACAAAGCAACTAGATGTGTATGAGCCGATGGGGGCACACGCGATAAACACGAGTATACGTGTTGAACGTAACGAATACTTGAATAAACGTTACCCGAATATGCATGTAACTTGACCCGTAAATTATTTCGACCCGTGGGCTTTTTGGAGTTCTTGTTTGAGTCGAAATAGGGAAAGCCTTGGGCCTTGTTAATTCCATACGATCAGTCATTGAATGGATGGGTTTGCATGTGGGTTTTTCAACTTGTTGACCAAGCTAGGTTTTCTAGTTTAGTTTGACATAAACCCTATATAAACAAATCTTCTGCTCCTCTTTTTCACACGCATAACATCACCTCATCTATCCCTAAAACTCACTTGTTTCCTGCTTCTACATCCTTGGTCGTTTACTTCTTGTAATCAATCAAGGGTTTTGGTTTTAGTTAAGTTCTAAACTTGTAATCTCAACAAGTGTTTAGACAAGGTGTTTGGTTTCTCTTTGTTTGGTTCCTGGTCGACACAAACAAGCAGCAACAAGATCCAAAACAGTCCCTGCTCGTTTGTTTTGGTTCTCGGATAGAAGGTGGTTATCGTACAAGCATTGTCCGATATTGGGTAACACTTTACAAGCTGTTTTCCAGCTTTAGTTTTCTCGGACAGAATTGGTAACCGGTTTCCTTGTGGTTATTCTGTACGTGGGGTATTCAAGCAACAAAAGAGTTGTTTTGTTTTTATTGTTACGTTCTCGACTAGCTACATCGAACGTATACGTGAATCGGGTTTGTGTGTGATACTCTTCGAGGTGTTTATTTTAGACACTTAAAGGTTTCGTAGGGTTTCTTGTTCCGTCACTAGAGTCAAATTGCCAAGCAAGGTTAGCCTTCTTTATTCCCTTTTAATTATTTAATATTGTATTAAATTATGTGTTTATTAATTACGTGTTAACATAATTGTATTAACTAGATCCAATATCCGCTGCGCACTCAGAGAGGTTACTTGGTTAACTAGATCTAAAATCCCAACAAGGGCATCACGAGTCAACTCGCTTTTGCGATTATGGGTTACACGCTTCTGATATTAATAAACATGTTTTAAAAGGGCTGCCTGAAACCTAGTTTAGTTATTATGTTTTATTTTTATTTTGACAATTACATGCAATACTTGTCAAATTTTTAATAAATAATAACTAGTCACACACAAATTAAAATTATATTGATAATTAGAATTAATTTGTTAATTAGAATTTAATTTACATGTGAATTATAATTACCTTGTTAATTAAAATTAAAGTGTTAATTAAGAATTACATGTTAAATTAAAATTACTTGCTAATTAGAATTAAAAGTTAATTTGTATTTATTTAATTGTTAATTAGAATTATTGTGATAATTAGAATTACATATTGACTTAAATACATATATTGCGTAATTACTTGTTAATTGGGATTGCCATGCTTTATGTGTTTTTCCGGCCACAAGACCCACTCAATTGCTTTTCTAAGTGATGTATGGGGCGATCTAGGTACTGCATCCTAGTGACGGTCTTGTGGTTCTCCGTTTGGGGAAGACTCGCAAGAGGACTCGGAACAATATGTGGTTATTTATATTGATGTTTATGCTTGTATGTTTGTGATTCCTATATGTGCATTATTACTTGTTTTGACACCTAATTGTATGCAATATGGAATAATACATATCGTAACCATAACATTAATATTGGTCTTTATTTACACGCCTAAATACCATGCTCATTGTGACCGCTATTTGATTCGTGGAAAATTGTTTTGTAAAATAAAGTGACCTAATATATGAAACACGTTTTCAAGAATTTAAAACTAGACGCTATGGACACTTGGGATGTACGGCTCACCCACTAGAACAAACTAGAAAGGGGTTTAAAGAAGTGAGCACGCCTCACCGAAAGGATGTCTAAGGTTATGCTTTACGCCACCGGTCCTCCGCCTCCCCGTATGCTCGATTGAGCTACCGTGAACCATGATGATCACTACGGTGTCATTACCAAAAAGTTTTTAAAATTAGTGTTACAAAGTTGTTTTGCATGCTTCTTTGTACACGACTTTTACCACATTTATGTGTGCATACCTATTTGTTAATATTAAGTCTATGCCACCCAACTATGGACACGTGCAATTGATTGACTTCTCCGTCGACCTAAGGGCCTTTCCAACCCATGGTAATTATTTTCACCGGTCGACCTCCGGTTATTTTTACACGCTCATACTTGGTCGACTTATATCGAGTTAACTCGGTCGACTCGGACCCGAGGCATACGATGAGAACTAAACATGCTTTTGACATTATTACTTGATACTAATGCCTTAAACAGCCTCATAAATCTAAGAGTTGCATTATGCAATTAACGCCGTCGCTACCTCTTGTCCCATTTTTTATACATCGGTCGACCTATGGTAATTAATGGGGTTGCAAGTTGGATCTTAGTCTTATTAGTAATTAATTGGGTAGTTAATTCTTTAAGAATGTAATTATCGAAAATACTAATTATTTGAACTTTTCAATTGTAGATGACTACTTCAATCGGAAATAGTTCGGTACTCGTGAGTTTCTTTGAGAAACAAAACTCACTGGACCTAATTTCATTGATTGGTATCGCCACCAGATCATACTATCACCAAGATAAGGAAGCTTATCTAGAGCATCCCATACCGCAAAGACTGCTGCTACTCCCGCCACCCCGTCCTACTCGAGGCTCTTGCACTCACATCGCTGGGTCAAAGGTTCAAAGGACATAGCTGCCTTCATGCTCATGACCATGGAGTTAGAGATCCAACGAAATCTAACTCATCTTGGTGCTTATGACATGCTTCAGAGTTGAAGTCTATGTTCTCCCAACAAGCGTAACAAGAGCTTCTACAAACCGCACGTGAATTCCACGCTGCAAGCGGGAAGAGGGTCAATCGGTTAGCTCATATGTTCTCAAGATGAAGAGCTACATTGACAGCTTGGAACGCCTTGGTCACCCGATTACTCTCCACTATGGAATTAGTTTGATCCTAATCGGTCTTTCTAAAGAGTACATCTCGCTTGTGCAGAACTTTAATATGCACAGCATGGGAAGACTATTAATGAACCGCATGCTATGCTTAAGCAACATGAGCGACGCTGCCAAAGAAAGATGTCGCACCGCACTCCATTATGTGCGTGGTGGTAAGGTCCCAAAACCAAAAAAGAATAAATCGTTTATGGTCGCTAAGGGAAACATTGGAATGAGAAGTACAAGTCGGCTTATGATCCTAGACATAAACTACCTCATACTTCCAAACCCAAGATTCCTCCACCACCCAAGAAGGATAATCCAAAAAGGACGCCACCGTCACCGGTGTGGTGAGACAGACATTGGAGAAGGAATTGTCCCCAAGATCTCGCCGAGTTAATGAAAAGAAGAAACAGTCTCTTGCGCCTAGTTCTTCGTATTTTCACTATAGAACTCTACTCTTTCCTAAATCATCCTTAGTATATGACATTGGTTGTGGTACTCACATCCGTAATAATACTCGTGGTCTAAGGGCGAGGGAAGTCAAGCCGTGAGCTTTAAGTCCAGACGTGGGCAATGGTCAACGGGCGAAGTTGAAGCTATTGGAAACTATCATTTATCACTCCCTAGTGGATTAGTTATTGTTTTAAAAGATTGTCATTATGCTCCCTCTATTACTAGGGGATTATTTCGTTTTCGTTTGTATGACGATGGTTTTATTAACTATTTTGAATCGAATAATTATATTTCGCTTTCTAAGAATAACGTTGTTTATTTTATCGCTATTCCTCGTGATGGTGTTTATGAAATTGAAATGTCTTATTCAAATACAAATGAAAGTTCTATGTTTGTTTGAAGCAATAAAAGAGCCAAGACTAACTTGGACTCGCTCTCTTGTGGCATGGTCGTCTTGGACACATTAGCAAGAAACGCATGGAGAAGTTGCAACACGATGGACTTCTCAACTCATCTGACATTAAGTCTCTTGAAAAGTGTGTTGCTTGTATGTCTGGTAAGATGGCTAGAAAACCTTATTCACATCAAGTGGAAAGGGCTAAAGATCTGCTTGGACTTATACACTCAGATGTATGTGGCCCATTTAGAATCACTTCAAGACAAGGAGCAAATTACTTCGTGACTTACACTGACGATTATAGTCGGTATGGTTATGTTTACTTGTCAAACATAAACATGAAGTGTTTGAAACATTCAAAGTGTTTCAAAAGGAAGTAGAAAATCAACTCGGAAGACCATAAAATCACTACGCATCGATCGTGGAGGTGAATATATGAGTCAAGAGTTTTGGATCATCCAAGGAGCATGGGATTATTGCCCATCGAACTCCTCCTTATACTCCACAACACAATGGTGTATCCGAGAGGAGAAATCGAACCCTCGCTTGACATGGTGCGCTCTATGATGAAACAAACTACTCTTCCAAAGTCCTTTGGGATTATGCCCTTGAGTCTCTGCTGCACGCATTCTCAATATGGTTCCAACTAAGAAGGTTGATAAGACACCATACGGTATGGCATGGGCAAGCCCCTAAGTCGCCTTACTTAAAAGTCCGGGTTGTGAGGCACTTGCTAAGCGTGATACACTTACCAAACCCGACAAACTTGAACCTAGAGCTATTAAGTGTATCTTCGTAGGATACCCTAAGGAAACTATGGGATATTCTTTCTATCTTCCATCCGAGAACAAAGTTTTTGTTGCTCGAAATGTCGAGTTCTTTCGAGAGTAATCTTATGGATCTTAAAGCAAGTGGGAGTATGGATGATCTTGAATTACTTCAAGAAGAAGATACAAATCCTTCTTTAGACACTAGCATTCATCATGATGAGGATGATCAAGAAATTGAAGAACCTCAAAGTGATATTGTTCCCATTCGAAAGTCCAATAGGACACGCCGTGCTCTCGACCGTATGTGTTTATACATTGACGCCGAGGAACATGAGTTGGGGATCTTGGTGAACCCAATAACTATAAAGTCGCATTGTTGGATCCCGAATCCAAGAAATGGCTTGATGCAATGAATGTGGAAATGCAATCCATGAAAGACAATGATGTCGGGTCTTAGTTGAGCTTCCTCCTAATCGCAAGACAGCTTGGCAGCAAGTGGCTCTTCAAGAAGAAGACCGATATGGATGGTAAGGTATACACCTTTAAAGCTCGCCTCGTAGCAAAGGGCTTCACTCAAACCTACGGGATTGATTATGAAGAAACCTTTTCTCCTGTGAAAGCACATTAGAGCTATAAGGATTCTCATAGCCATAGTCGCATACTATGACTTTGAGATATGGCAAATGGACGCCAAAACCGCCTTCCTCAATGGACATCTTTACGAAGAGGTCTATATGGAGCAACCCGAGGGTTTTGTTGATCCAAAATATCCTAACCGTATGCAAGCTCAAGTTGTTCCATTTATGGACTTAAGCAAGCATCGAGGCAATGGAATAAACGTTTTGATGATGAGATAAAGAAATTTGGATTTTCTCAACATCAAGATGAGCCATGTGTATATCAGAAAGCTAGTGGGAGTTATGTCACTTTCCTAATTCTGTATGTTGATGACATATTGATTATGGGAAACAATATTCCAATGTTACAAGATGTAAAATCCTATCTTGGAAGATGTTTCGCCATGAAAGATTTAGGAGAAGTTGCATATATTCTTGGAATTAAGATCTATCGAGACAGATCTAAACGATTAATTGGTTTGAGTCAAAGTGCTTACATTGAGAAAATCTTGAAAAGATTTTGTATGGAGAACTCCAAACGTGGCGCAATCCCAATGCAAGATAAGCCTAAATTGAGTAAATCACAAGGTGTCAAACACCGCCGTAAAGAGCGCATGCAAAGAATTCCTTATGCTTCGCTATAGGTTCTATTATGTATGCCGTGAGATGTACTCGTCCCGATGTTGCGCTCGCATGAATGTGACAAGTCGATTCCAATGTAATCCGTGAACTTCATCGATCTTGTGAAAAATATTCTTAAGTATTTACGCAATACTAAGGATATGTTTCGATCTATGGAGGAAAAGATGAACAAGAGCTCGTGGTTTCTTGCTACACCGATGTCGGATATCCGATGATGTCGACGACTTAAAATCTCGATCGATATGTATTTGTTCTTAATGGAGGTGTTGTTGATTGAAAAGCACTAAGCAAAGTATTTTGCTACTTCATCCATCAAGTCGAGTATATTGTCGCTTGTGATGCATCAAAAGAGGTCAGATGGATTCAGAATTCATTTCGGGTTGAACATTGTTCCCACAATGAAGAACCCATAAATATGTATTGTGATAATATCGAGCCATTACTATAGCTAATGAAAGCGGAATCACTAAAGGTGCTAGACATTATCGCGCTAAAGTTCATTATCTTCGAGAGACCATTGAAATGGGTGATGTGAAGATATTAAAGGTTCACACAGATGACAATCTAGTCGATCCATTTACGAAAGCTTGGATTTCCTAAGCATTCTAAATTGACTAGAGAAATAGGTTTGGTACCTGCTAGTAGTCTCATGTAAACTGTGTGTTAATTAGTATTTGGATAATTTGGAGTTGTAAGACAGTTATTATTTTCTGATTAATAAAGATACGAGGTATTTGTTATTATATTCATATAATCTGTTATTCCATTTTTGCATGTTTAATCCATGAAATGATTTATCATTCAAAATATGTCCATTGTCGGTTAACAATATGGGAATATTGTTATGATAAGGCAAATGTGAGTGTTGGTTATAATTCTAACGAGAATTCGGATTGTTCCCGCCAAACTCATATGTATTCACTAGAGATGCATATTGGATTCCCCAACTTTCAAACATTTACTTTTGGATCCTTGTCATAAGTAAAATATTGAAAATGGTTTGTTATCTTCATCCTTAGACTTGAGATGCAAGTAAGTTCTCATTATGTGTGGATATCACTTTTGTAAGTATATGCAAAACGCTATCCGAACAAGGTAGTTATAAAAGCTATATTTCGGAGTGATGTGAAGCAAGATCCACAACACTTGTAGTCAATAAAGGATTTGTTACTCCACTTGATATGTGCAGAAAGATACCATGGCGCTCTCCGCATTTAATCGATAATCGTTCGGCGGACCCAAAGGGTAATGCAAGATGATTCTTGATTACATTTGGTATATCCGAATTAAAATCTATAACGAGATTCTAAATGGTTAAACTATATGGAATGATTAAAGATCCATAATCCATGGTTTAACGGTATCTATAACAAAGGATGATTAAAGCAAGACATTGAATGACCATGCTATCGAGAAACTTTTACGAAACTATTCTCTCGCATACATTTAGTTAAAAGCGAGTGAGAGCGTTTGCTAGGCGTTTCCGTCGTTAGTTTTGTGTGCCATTCGACACACCAACTCCCAAGTGGGAGCTGTTGGTTTGTGGGAGTTCTAAAACACGACAAAGCAACTAGATGTGTATGAGCCGATGGGGGCACACGCGATAAACACGAGTATACGTGTTGAACGTAACGAATACTTGAATAAACGTTACCCGAATATGCATGTAACTTGACCCGTAAATTATTTCGACCCGTGGGCTTTTTGGAGTTCTTGTTTGAGTCGAAATAGGGAAAGCCTTGGGCCTTGTTAATTCCATACGATCACCATTGAATGGATGGGTTTGCATGTGGGTTTTCAACTTGTTGACCAAGCTAGGTTTTCTAGTTTAGGTTGACATAAACCCTATATAAACAAATCTTCGCTTCCTCTTTTCACACGCATAACATCACCTCATCTATCCCTAAAACTCACTTGTTTCCTCGCTTCTACATTCTTGGTCGCTTACTTTTGTAATCAATCAAGGGTTTTGGTTTTAGTTAAGTTCTAAACTTGTAATCTCAACAAGTGTTTAGACAAGGTGTTTGGTTTCTCTTTGTTTGGTTCCCGGTCGACAAAACAAGCAAGAACAAGATCCAAAACAGTCCCCGCCGCTTGTTTTGGTTCTCGGATAGAAGGTGGTTATCGACAAGCATTGTCCGATATTGGTAACACTTCATGTCGCTTTTTTTCTCAGACGTAATTGGTAACCGTTTTCTTGTGGTTATTTACACGTGGGGTATTCAAGCAACAAAAGAGTTTGTTTTTATTTCTTGGGTTCGATTCTCGTGAATCGGGTTTGGGTATTCAAGTGTTTATTTTAGACACAAAGGAGTAGGGTTTCTTGTTTTTAGTTTACGTTAGCCTTCGACTAGCTATTATCGAACGATTATGTGAATCGGGTTTGTGTGTGATACTAGATCTTCGAGGTATCTAGGTTTTAGACTACTTAAAGGTTTCGTAAGGTTTCTTGTTCCACATTAGAGTTCAATTGCTAGGTCAAGGTTAGTTAATTCTTTATTCCCTTTTAATTATTTTTAATAGCGATGTATAAGAATTATGTGTTTATTAATTACGTGTTAACATAATTGTATTAACTAGATCCACTTTATCCGTTGACAAAGTTTTTGTTAGAGGTTACCGTTAACTAGATCTAAAATCCCAACAAATCGAGGGTTTAGGGTTATTCTAATTAATTCGATTTGCAAGAAGGGTTTATAGCAACAAGGGAATATTGCACACGGCTTGTGAGGCTTGTCGGTAAAGTTGGTTAAGAAACAACTTGACAAGGATTTTAGCAAGGTTAAAGAAGAATGGCTAGTTCGATAACTAGGTTTAACGCCGAAAAATTCGATGGGAAGAATGACTTGGGTTATGGCAAATAAAGATGCGTGCTTTAATGGTACAACAAGGTTGTGATGTTGCATTAGAGACATTACCCGAGGACATGGAAGCAGTGAAAAGGTCGCTTGATGAAGAAGGCATACAAGACCTTGATTCTATGCTTGGGAGACCGGGTTTTACGGAAGTTACCAAGGAAACAAGCTAACGCAGAATTTGGACGAAGTTGACTAGTCTTTATATGACTAAGTCATTAGCAAATGACCAGATCTCAAGAAGAAGTCAGACACATACTATATGAGTCCAGTGCTAAACCGGGTGATCATATAGATGAGTTTAATAAGTTGATACTTGATTTGGCGAATATTGATATCGAGATTGAGGATGAGGATCTGCACTTATGTTACTCACGTCGTTGCCATCGCCTTACGAAAACTTTGTGGAGACATTGTTGTATGGGAGGAATCCTTGACAATGGAAGATGTTCTTGCGACTGAATTCAAGGGAGTTGAAGAGAAGAATGTAGGCACAAAGGAAGAAACCGGTGACGGGTTATATGTAAGGGAGGGTCGATCATTCAAGGAAAGCTCATTCGGTGGAAGTTCGCGGTTTAAGTCAAGAGGTGGAACCGGTAAACTAAAGTGCTTCATATGTCATTCGTAGGGTCATCTCAAGAGAGACCGCCCAAAGAAGAAGTCAAGTGGGTTCGCAAGAAGGGTAAGCATGATCAGGATTCGATTCTTTTGATGAAGAGGTAACGCCTACTTTGGAGAAGCCTTGGTGGTAGTCGGTAATGATGAGATGGCTGAATTGGTAATGGATTCAAAGTGGGTCTTATCATATGACACCTATGAGGGATTTCTTGTATGACTTCAAGGATATTGATGGTGGTTCGGTTCGGTTAGGTGATAACGGGACATGCACTATCGATGGGACAGAAAAGTGAAGATACATTGCATGATGGTTCAAGCTTTATACCGAAGATGTCGTATGTTCCGTGGTTAAGAAGGAGCTTGATTTCATTGGGTACTCTTGAAAAGAGGGTTATACTGGTGAAGATGCAGTTGGGTAAAGTCAAGGTGATCAAAGGTTGTCGGGTTATGATGACCGGATCGTGGGAAAGAACTGTGTGTATACTCTTGAAGCAAAAGTGAAGACTTTTGGTGTACAAAAGCATGGAGGTTCAAAACAAGTTGGATTCAAAAACTTGGTCACAAACAAGTTGGGTTCAAACAACTTGGTCACAGTGTTAAACAGAGTCCATGGAGTACATGTTGATGAACGTGTTTGGTTTGAGGTGGAACCGCAGGAGCTCGTGAAAATCGTGAAGTCGAGGTTGTTCGTGATAGTAACGATGATGCCGCAGTGGCTCAAAGAAAGTTGGAAGACAAGCAACTTGAAGAAAAGACAAACACGGACCGCTTGGTAAAGGAGCAGAAAAGGTACACCTTGGTATAAAGGTGGGGGCGAGACATTATGGTAACCGAGTACCGGTCAAAAGGGTGCAGAGGGTAATGTCATTGAAAAGAAGAAAGTGAAGGAGTCTAAAGAAGCTAATCTTGGAAAATTATCAAGTACAATGCCTGGTCGACAAGGTGGTCCCGTCCGAGGTTCCAAGACAAGGAAAAGGTCTTGAGTATCGGTTATGTTTAAGTGTTACTCCTAAGGTGGAAATTGTTATATATTAGTAGTAAACTTAAACATGTATTAGGGACTTAAGTGTACTTTGTAATTAGATTAGGTGTTAGACATAAACTAGGATTAGTTAGCTTGGATTGCAAGGCAAGTTAATGTTTCTACCCCCTCATCTCTATAAATAGAGATGAGGGGGGATGCTAGTTATTCATTCTTCTTACTCGTTGTAATAGCTTTATTAGGTTTTTTAATAAAGGTTTGGTACGAGGGTATATCGTGTGCATATTCTTGTAGGTTCTTTGTAGTCTATCGTGTCTTTCGTGTTTGCTACTTGTGCTCGATACAACTCGCGATCTAGCGTTCCGCGATCGAGCTTCGGGTTGTTGGCGGTTTTGTCCAACAAATCCGTTGACTAGAGAGTTTAGAGAACCTCAAGAGCCACCGATACCTACTCATGATAACTGGGATGGATCATATCATAAGCATTGTTTTGGGTTTGGTTATGATTCATCAACAGATGACTACAAAGTTATTATGGCAGTGTACCAACATAGTATTATTCATAGGGCACTTGTTCATATATTATCTTTGAAATCAAATACTTGGAAGCTTTTTGGACATGTCAATTATATGTTTGGTGATGGCAAGCTAGCCAAGCCTGGTATCTTATTCAATGGAGCACTTCACTGGTTTTGGTTTGATGTTATCATCGACAAGGTATCAATTGTGTCTTTTGATTTAGCTAACGAGGAATTTAGACAAATTCCCCAACCTGATGACACGAGATATGATTGGAGTCTAAATAGCACACTGGGGATTTTTGAAGACCGCCTATGCATATATCACACTCACGATGATGATCGCCCCTATGACTTCTGGGTTATGGAAAACTACAATGTCAAACAGTCTTGGAAACTGATGCCAAAATATTTTGACAGAAAGGATCTTCTTATACACTTTATGGTTAACGATAGTACTAGTAGTATTCATAAAATGCCGACTTATTGTAATGATAAAATACGTTTGTATAGGAGTGGGAAATATTACCGGTCTCCTATCTTTGAGCAAACTCTTGTATCTCCTTATGTTAAGGTGAGCTGTGCTTATTATGTTCTAATACAATATAGAATATACTTGTTTTATATCCCTATAAAGTGTTCTATTGCTATTCTTAATTCTGATCAATGAGTCATTGAAGCGGATTGTGAGGTGGAATCTAGTTATTTTGTGTTTTAGGATCTTATCCCATTGTGAATTGATCTTAGTTGAGCCAACACTAGTTGTTTATGAGGAGGCGACTATTAGGAGTTTAAGAAAATTTCTGAACACATTGAAACAAGTCTCTCAATTCTAGTATTTAGCTAAAGGTTATACCTATAGGTTCCGTATTATAGGTCATTCTTAGTCCACTAGTACCAATAGGCGGCAGAGGGAAAAAAGCACTACGTACACAGCCTGGTACACCTAGGAATCAACAACAAGAAAACTTTGTTAAAAAATTATCATTGTACCAAATTTAGAATTCGTTATTTACTTCTTCTTTATAACATTCGGAATTCAATTGCAGGAAAAGGAGATTGAGGAAGTTTATAGTGTGGAAGATGGAGAGGCCGAGGAAGATGAGAAACACAAAGAAGAACGGGGCTTGTTACACCGTCTGTCTCTTAATACAATATAACATATACTTTAGGTATAAAGTGTATCCTCTACATGTTTTACCCGTTTTAGAATCTTCAATAAATACTCCCTAATTATCGGAAAACTCATGCAGGAAAAAAGAGAGATGGTTGAAATCCTTCCGAATAAGAACATGTCTAAGATTGCAATAAAGCCCAACTTATTATCCGATGTTTTTATTCAAAGAAGTTTTAGTTTATTTTGAGTCTCGCATTTATTCTTTTAGGAGATTATATGATAAGTTTTATCAGATTATTAGAAATATTGTTTTTCTATTATAAATAGGGGTTAAGTTTATGAGTTTGTTTCTTTGTTACATTTTTTTTCTTCCCATATTTTGATATTAATAAAAGAGTTGAGAATTGTTTTCTCAAACCCTCTAAGTAAATCAAATTGAATTTCAAAATGTATAATAAATTACGATGCTGGAAAAATATTTTAAATCGCATCAATGCCTCGAGTACAAATCTAGACACCTTTTGAAATTTTATAAACAAGAAACTGATAATTATAGGATTTTATAGATATTACGCATACAATAATAATACTTTTCATAGTTACTTCAACATGATATTACGCAGCGTAGTCTTGGTGAGCCATTTGGATTTTTTTTTAACTCCTGCACTTACAATTAAAGCTTCATACATAAACAATAATCTATGTATGTTGGCAATAAAGTGCCGGCTTGGTTAGTGGGCTTATCAGTGCAGACATATGTAAGTTCTTGCAAAAATGTAAAAGAACACCAAGCTTAAAATGTAAGAGGTTGGCGTAAGATACCAAATATATTAGTTTTCTGCATTACATCTGCACGGGAATGACATAAAATGTACAAAGAAAATACCGATCGTGGTGATTTAGGAAATTATTCACTCCCTAAATACTTTTGCAAGTATAAATTACTCATATATTTCGGCTTCAAGACTCCAATGTAAGGCGTGTTCTGTAGCGCTGTTGTAATCCAGCCCATACCCCACCACAAACGAAGTGCAGGCATCACAAAGATGTAAACAATGATAGTCAAGGAATCGTTGAACATAACATTTGATTTAAAGTCCACCTCCTCTAAGACATCACCTTTGGTAGATGATTACTTAGTTGAAAGTCAAATAATAGAAAGTCAAATTAATAATAACAAGGAAGATGAACCATTAAATAAGGAAATTATAAACATCAAAGAATCTAAAAGTCATCCTTTAGAAAAGGTCATAGGACAACTTAATCAAAGAACCTTAAGGTCACAAGCCCAAAATCAAAGTAATTATTTTTGTTTTGTATCCACCATTGAACCGAAAACCATAAATGAAGCAATAAAAGATGAATCATGGGTAATTGCCATGCAAGAAGAATTAAACCAATTCGTTAGAAATGATGTTTGGAAATTAGTTCCAAAACCCAAAGATCAAACTATAATTGGAACAAAATGGGTCTTGCGAAATAAAATGGACGAAAATGGTGTAGTATCTAGAAACAAAGCTAGGCTTATTGCACAAGGTTATAAACAACAAGAGGGGATTGACAATGATGAAACTTATGCACCGGTAGCTAGACTTGAATCTATTAGAATATTACTTGCTTATGCATGTGCCTATGACTTTAAATTATTTCAAATGGATGTTAAAAGTGCTTTCCTTAATGGGTTTATTAACGAAGAAGTGTATGTTGCTCAACCTCCCGGTTTTACCGACTTTGAGAAACCACATCATGTCTTCAAACTCAAGAAAGCATTATACGGCCTTAAACAAGCACCCAAAGCTTGGTACGACCGACTTAAGACTTTTCTTATTGATAACAAATACACTATGGGATTAGTAGATAATACTCTTTTACCAATAAAAGGAATCACAATTTATCATTATTCAAATATACGTTGATGACATTATATTCGGATCAACTTGTCAAGAACTATGTGATGATTTCTCTAAAATCAAGCACGACGAGTTTGAAATGAGTATGATGGGTGAGTTAAACTTCTTTCTAGGACTTCAAATTAAACAACTAGAAGATGGCATTTTCTTTAACCAATCTAAATATATAAAAGACATGCTTAAGAAATTTGGTCTTGAAGATTCCAAACCAACTAAAACACCCATGTCCCGGACACTAAACTCACCAAGGACGAAGAAGGTGAATCCGTAGATAACACTAAATATAGAGGAATGATTGGTAGCCTACTCTATCTTACGGCTAGTAGACCCGACATTATGTTTAGTGTTTGTCTATGTGCTCGCTTTCAAGAAAACCCAAAGGCATCACACTTAGAAGCCTTAAAAGGATTTTAGATACATTAAGGGAACAACGTGTTTAGGATTATGGTATCCCAAAGGAACGGGTATAGAAACCATAGTGTATGCCGACTCGGATCATGCCGGTGATTATGTCGATAGAAAAGGACAAGTGGTATTTGCACTTTTGTTGGACATTGTCTCACCTCATGGTTTGCAAAGAAGCAAACGGCTTTAGCCATCTCAACCATCAAGCCGAGCACGCCTCACCGGAAAAGCATGTCAACAAGCTCTTTGGATGAAGCAAGCTCTCGTAGATTACGGAATTCATCTCAACGACATTGTGATACTTTGCGACAACAAAGGAGCCATCGATCTCAGCGTTCAACATGCTCGTACAAAGCATATTGAAATCCGTCATCACTTTCTTCGCGACAATGTTCAAAAAGGAAACATTTCAATCGAGAAAGTATCCTCCGAAGACAACATTGCCGACATCTTAACTAAGCCTCTTAAACGAGAACCTTTTAATCTTCTTAACAAGCTCTTTTAATCTTCTTAAACTAAACAATTTTGTCTTGTATCTGCTACTGTAGCCACGGCACCAAACGACAACACAGACGGAACCAAAAATTTGGTGCCGTCTGGTCCGTGGTGTCTACAGAAGCAAAACTGCTATATACAAAACATCCTCTTCCTCAAAACCCACTTTACCAAAACGTGTAAACATTAAACCAAGCTCGTTATTGACACATTCCCACTCACTAATCACTGAAGATAACATCATTGTAAGTATCCTAACTACATTTTATCTCTTAATTATGAGTCTAGGATTCTTAGGGGTCAAGGAAACTTCCTTTTCTTGAGCAAGTTTTATAACACCTAGGCGAACAAGTGAACCTAATCGTTGTAGTGTAGTAATTAGGGTAAGCCACGGGTATTGATATCGTTCTCAGGGAATAGGAATGCTAGTGAGAAGTTACTACGCTAAGGTTGAGGTTGAGGAAGATTATTTTTTATCTTTTTATATTTTTTTAGAAAATGAAAAGGTACGAATCTCGGGTATTGGATTTGGGGGGTTGGTATTGCTACCGATTACTCTACTATTATCTAATTATCTAAGCTAAGGTTGTGATAGTCTATGTCTAATTGATGTGTACTCGTATGATAGTTTAAAGATGTGTTTACTTAGGTTTTACTACTCCTTAATTATCTCCTATTGATGGTTGATTTGTCACGTCCTTATTCCTAGTTGCGTTGTGATTCTAAGGCTATAGGGCGTGCTTGTTTCCTAACTCTTTGAAATTACCAAAGGGTCTTGTTTACAAATCCTCTAGTGATTTATAGACGCCTACTCTACGGTTGTCCTTGAATACTTTATCCTACAATTACCTAGATAATTATATTCTAAAGTTCACAAAGAAAAGTCAAGCATTAAGTACACAACGAATAATCTAGCGCACTCTAGATCATTAGTCAACTAAGATAAGTATCAACCAATCAATATTCAATAATTAAGTTTCATATTCCTAAGCAAACACACAAATAAATTAGCTGGGACATGGAGAACATGCAAGCATACACACAAATAATCAAAGACATAATTAAATTAATGAAGTAAATACTTATCTTGATGTATAATAGGGTTTAGAACCCTAAAATATCGCACAAGAAAGCCTTGGTTCGGTTTTAGGTTTTACTCCAAAAGACTACACACAAAACCGAAAAATTCGGATTCTATATATAAGATTACATCTGCGGCGCCACCTTATGTTTTCGCGACGCCGTGTCGCCGCCATTAGGGTTTCGTCTTGGCCACGTAAACCTTGCGACGGCGTCACCTTATGACCGTGACGCCGTCCCTTCACTCGACGCCGTCTTGGGCGCATCTAGGCCGCCCGAGTAACGACGGCCTACTCCTTTAGAACCCGACGTCGTCCTTGAAAACATGCAATTTCGCCTCGACCCGTCATAAAATTCCTTCCGACGGCGTCGCAGATATGCAGATGACGCCGCCGCCTTATGTTTCAAAGACTTTGAGTGTCTCGATTCGACTTTGGCCATTTTCTTCAGATATTCGCGCTTTTCGTCAAATAAGCATCATTCCAACATTTTGCCTTCAAGAGACCTAAAAGTGAAAAGGAACGATATTAAGCAATAACGGATACAAAAGTGATCGAATAAGGGCTTAAATGACCCCTAAAAAGGTACCTTTAAAACCTTATCAAATATCCCTACACTTGGTATTTGCTTGTCCTCAAGCAAATGTGCTTTAGCCAATTAATTTATAAGTTAGGGGTCATGAAGCATCCATTCAAAACGGTCCACAACACATATAAGCCCATAAAAGTCATAACAAGCACGGAATTACATACTAGCACCTCACATGGGGTGTTTGGATACTCACATCTCTCTCGGTGTATATATGAAATATAACAAATCGGAAATGGAAGATAAACACTCATTAACCGGTCCTAGTACATAGATTACCATAGGCTTGAGAATAGATCAAACCTCCGTCGCTTTGGCGTAAGCACCTAGGAAAGACTATCAAAGAGGTCTTTAAAGGGTTGTAATGTTAGGCTTACGGTAGGAAATGAAGGGTTTGGTGGGATAGGCTATTTAGTGGTGGATAGTCAAAATCTCTATGTTGCAAGTATACGAAGAATGGCGTTGCTAAGCCAAGACTCGACACTCTAAAACTCTAGGCAACGAAAATAAACAAACATAATTTAAAAGATAGATGTAGGATGGTAGCCCGTATGGTTTTTTTTTTTTTTTTTTTTTTTTTTTTTTTTTTTTTTTTTTTTTTTTTTTTTTTTTTTTTTTTTTGCATACACTTTTACTCTACCATCCTCTACGGTACATCAAAATGATAGGGATTTATAGACACATCCCTACACTTGAGTTTTATTACTCTAACACTAATTTGACCCGAATTGAAAAGATCAAAACACTTGGAGTACATTATTATGCAAACAAAGGAATTTGAGTTTAACGTTCTCTTCCTATATTTCATAAACTTTAACTTTTCCCATGAATCCCAATCATCCCAAAAGCAGTATACAAAGGATATGACTCGACTTAGCAACTCATGCAAGCAACCGGATAATTGAACTAAGGGTTTTGGGTGATAACATAAATTTGCACTAAAAGTGAGTGCAATAAAGGTAGGCTAAGGCGATTTGGGTGTATATTTGGGGTGGGGTGTAAACAATGCTCTTCATTGATATTCCGGAAAACCGAAACATCACGAGAACCGCGAAAAGGATAGGCTCGAGGGGTTAACTAGGGGTATCGTGTACTAAAGATGAGTACAACGCAAAGGGTGTGGGGAATTACTCAACCGATATGGAAGAAGTAATTATATTACGGTATCAAACAAGGGTTTATCCTAATGCCTCTTATCATTTAGTTATTCCTAACTACACAAGTGTAGTCTCACTAGCGATCTCGGAATGCATCACAAAACAAGTTCTAGAATCTAATATACTACGGTTCACACTCTAAGCATTAAAGATGAATGCTTTAATTCCTACTAATCTAAGGCGATCCTCACATTTTGGGTGGAATTTAGGTGGTAAGGGTTTTGTGCTAGTCATGCAACTTCCTATCCATGAGACGCTTTTGTTAAGACTAATGGCCCACTCTTATCGTCATGAAAAATTTTAAATTTGGCTAAAATTACCCTAACCTACATTTTCTCATGGTTTATTACACAAATACACTTGGACAAAGCAAATAGTCAAGGATAAGCATAGTTTCAAAGTTCCGCTTTATTTTCCTCCCTACACTTAAACCGAACATTGTCCCCAATGTTCCCGAAAGTATCAAAGTTATGATAATAGAAGGTAATTAAAAACGAAAGAAACTAATACTCCCCGATTAGCTCGGTAGGATCCGTAAAAGTGGTGGTTAAATCTTTTCCAAGAAGAGTTTTTGCGTGAAAGGCTCCTTCCAAACTTGTGTAACTTCTTCTTGACAAACTAAACCCGCACACTAGAAGAAAACAAACGAAACCTTCGCGTAAAATCGGCGGTAATAATATACATAAGACTCGATTTAAACTAGGATATAATGCTTGTGGAATGGATGTTTACGAATTTGTTTTGAAAGTTAAGATCCGGAAAATTCCAAAATTTTACAAGTAGCTCGAAAACGAGAAAAGTAAGGTGATGTTTTATTCCTTCCGACGCCGTCGGTTGCAATCTGACGCCGTCAAGTTATCCCGACAAAAGCGGTCTGCGATTTTACGGAAAAATTCGGAAAATTTACATCTTTAGAATCTGGAAAAACTTACGCAAAAACATCCATTATGACTCGATACAAGCATTTGACTCGAACAAACAAACATATATATCTTTTAGTTAATTGTTATTCTCATGTTCACGTTTCTTATGAAAACGTGTGTAATCCTCCCTACACTTATCCTTTATGTAAAATACCTTTATATGTAATTAAGACGAGGTTAAAAACAAAATAAAGCATTTTACAAATTCAAACATGAGGACAAACAATTAATAAAAGATATATGACACTAACAAGCAAACAATTAAGCATGGGTTGCCTCCCACGAAGCGCTTTTCTTTATTTAAGAGTCTTGTAGCTAGACTCGTAGTCCTACTCCTACGCATCGATATAAGTAAGTCTATCCTCAACAATGTCGTAGGGATCAAACTTATCATTTAAGTTCCTAGTAGTACGTTCGGTTAAATATGCCTTTTCAAACATCTCACCATCGGGATCATAGATTTGTATCCTAATGTGCCACCTTCCATTACCATCGCTAGGCGTTCTATTCCAATTCCACATGTGTTCGGATTCTCAACTATCCATTTATTCATGACAAGATTAACGGGCAAGCATCCTAGGAACTCGGTCATCTTCCTAAATACTAAGGCGTCCTCGAACGGGTTCACTTCTATATCCCTAGCCAATTCTTGTTCTTGGAAAGTTGCTACACTAGCAAAGGCCTTATCTAGGTAAAAAGGTCTTTGGGGCCTATGATGTTCTTCTCAATCCAAGGTCCATATCGAGAAGGCTCTCTATCCAACCTAATCTCTTGTGGGATTTCCTCATCCTTGTAGTACGAATGCCTTTTGACATCGTAAACCGATCTAGCACTCCCTCTCCTACCACTATTTTGGACATCTTACAATCGATGATGGCACTAGCGGTAGCTAAAATCCTCTTCCAACTAGTAATGGGCATGTCGGGTCCTTATTCATGTCTAGCACATGAAAGTCGGCCAAAAGAGTCAACTCTCCTACATGTACTACCATGTCCTTTATTATTCCAACCGGACGTGCTATACTACCGTCCGCTAATCCTAAGATAGTTTCCGTTGGTTCAATTTTACCTAAGTTGAGGCTTCTATGAAGGGACAACGGAACGAGATTGATGCATGATCCTAAATCGGCTAAAGCATCGAGTGGCTTGGAAGTTCCAAGTCTACACGGAAGAGTGAATAGCCGGGATCATCTAACTTCTTAGGTAAGTTGTTTCGCACAAAGGCGGACCCATGTTTCCCAAGCCTAAGTTCTAACTCATATTTTTCTTTTAAAGCATTATAATAAGGTGCATGAGCTAAGACTTCAAGAATTGGTTTCTCTTGATAGAGTTCCTTGTACTCCTCCTCTAAACTAGGTTTGGATTCTTGGCTAACGGGTTTCTCGGAGTAGGCTTTACCAAAGGTGCGGGCCTTGGTATTTCTTGGATGACTTGGAACCCTTTTGATAGCATTTACCGAGTGAACCGTTGGGTGAGAGGGCATGAATGTGTGTTCTCCCATGATGAACTAGAACATGAAGTCGATGCAATCGAATTCACTTTTGGGTTCTTTATGGTATCACTTGGGAGTGCTCCAATTTCCCGCTCATTGAAGGCTTTTAAGAGGGCATCAAGCTTGGTTGTCATCTCGCTCTGCTTTTGCTTAAACTCGGCTTCAAGCTTATTCAATCGAGTTTCTTGGGATGACAAAATCTAGATGCAATTGCTTCAATATTGGGGTTCCGGTATTAGAAGAATTGAATCATTAGGCGAACTAGATGAGCTTTGGGGTGTGCTTGAGTTTTGGTTCCACTTAAGATTAGGGTGATTTCTCCATGAGGGTTGTATGAGTTTCCTAAGTTGTTTTGTTCGGGTTTGAAAGTGTACCACTTATCTCCCGCTCCGTCGGCACGTATGGAGGCGTAGTCCGCAAAAGCTTGTTCGGAGAGCCTTGAGCAATCACGAGTGTCATGGGGACCACCGCATAACTCACAAGGTAGAGTGATTTGATTCACTTGTCGTGAAGACTTAGGATTTTGTAGGAACTCATGAGGAATTTAACTTGATCTTCAAGTTCAATCATCCTACGGTCGGGAGGAGGCAAGGAGATTGCCTTGACGGTTTGGGAAGTTCACGGGGTCATCCCAACTTTCGTTGTCATAGAGGGCAAGGTCCTCTATTATTTCCCATGATTCTTCCGCGGTGAGATCACTAAGTTTTCCACGGCCGCTTGGTCAATGGATCGCTTAGTGGGAAAGTTGACATGATCATAAAAGATTTGGACTTGGAGCCAAAGATCAATGCCGTGATGAGGACTTTATGAAGTAAGTCCTTGAATCGGGTCCATGCTTCAGAGAGATTCACCTTGACGTTGTTGGAACATCAAGATGTCATTCCTAAGCTTAGTGGTTCTCCCGGTGGGAAAAATTGAGCAAGGAAGCGAAGTAAGATCATCCCAACTTGAGATGGAGCCGTGGGAAGTCGCTCAAGCCAATTACTAGCTTGGTCCCGAGAGAGAATTGGAAGAGACGCAAGCGCGTGGTCTCCCGAGTAGTAGCATCAAGGTCGATGGAATCGACAATTTTGAGAAATCCTCGATGTTGATTTGGATCTTGAACGAAGTCCATGGAATGCACATCCGTTTGCACCAACCGGATGGTGTCGGATCGCAGGCCGTAGTTTGGGCTTGGTCGGGAAGCTCAATGGTGTTCCTATAACCTAGGTGGTTTGGTCTCGAGTACTCACCAAGAGTACGGGCTCTTGGCGGTCGTTTGGTGGTGGGTTGATGAGTGGTGGTTGGTTGTCACCTTCCATGGTGAAAAGTGATGGGTGTTACGAACAAAGGTCACGAAGAAGGGGATAGACTAAGAGAAAGCTAAAAAAATGAGAAAAATTTACTTGATAGGAATCAAGCAAAGAAACCTAAACGAGGTGGACTACTAACTAGCTATTCTATTCCCGAACGCGCGCAAAAACTTGATAACGCTACACGCGTCGTTCGGGGTCAAGGAAACTTCCTTTTCTTGAGCAAGTTTTATAACACCCTAGGCGGTGAACCTAATCGTTGTAGTGTAGTAATTAGGGTAAGCCACGGGTATTGATATCGTTCTCTGGGGAATAGGAATGCTAGTGAGAAGTTACTACGCTAAGGTTGAGGTTGAGGAAGATTATTTTTATCTTTTTATTTTTTTAGAAATGAAAAGGTACGAATCTCGGGTATTGGATTTGGGGTTGGTATTGCTACCGATTACTCTACTATTATCTAATTATCTAAGCTAAGGTTGTGATAGTCTATGTCTAATTGATGTGTACTGTATGATAGTTTAAAGATGTGTTTACTTAGGTTTTACTACTCCTTAATTATCTCCTATTGATGGTTGATTTGTCACGTCCTTATTCCTAGTTGCGTTGTGATTCTAAGGCTATAGGCGTGCTTGTTTCCTAACTCTTTGAAATTACCAAAGGGTCTTGTTTACAAATCCTCTAGTGATTTATAGACGCCTACTCTACGGTTGTCCTTGAATACTTTATCCTACAATTACCTAGATAATTATATTCTAAAGTTCACAAAGAAAAGTCAAGCATTAAGTACACAACGAATAATCTAGCGCACTCTAGATCATTAGTCAACTAAGATAAGTATCAACCAATCAATATTCAATAATTAAGTTTCATATTCCTAAGCAAACACACAAATAAATTAGCGGACATGGAGAACATGCAAGCATACACACAAATAATCAAAGACATAATTAAATTAATGAAGTAAATACTTATCTTGATGTATAATAGGGTTTAGAACCCTAAAATATCGCACAAGAAAGCCTTGGTTCGGTTTTAGGTTTTACTCCAAAAGACTACACACAAAACCGAAAAATTCGGATTCTATATATAAGATTACATCCGCGACGCGTCACCTTATGTTTCGTGACGCCGCCGTGTCGCCGTCATTAGGGTTTCGTCTTGGCCACGTAAACCTTGCGACGGCGTCACCTTATGACCGTGACGCCGTCCCTTGACTCGACGCCGTCTTGGCGCATCTAGGCCGTCCCGAGTAACGACGGCCTACTCCTTTAGAACCGACGTCGTCCCTTGAAAACATGCAATTTCGCTCGACCCGTCGCAAAATTCCTTCCGACGGCGTCATAGATATGCTGTGACGCCGTCGCCTTATGTTTCAAAGACTTTGAGTGTCTCGATTCGACTTTGGCCATTTTCTTCAGATATTCGCGCTTTTCGTCCAAATAAGCATCATTCCAAAGATTTTGCCTTCAAGAGACCTAAAAGTGAAAAGGAACGATATTAAGCAATAACGGATACAAAAGTGATCGAATAAGGGCTTAAATGACCCTTAAAAGGTACCTTTAAAACCTTATCAAATATCCCTACACTTGGTATTTGCTTGTCCTCAAGCAAATGTGCTTTTAGCCAATTAATTTATAAGTTAGGGGTCATGAAGCATTCATTCAAAACGGTCCACAACACATATAAGCCCATAAAAGTCATAACAAGCACGGAATTACATACTAGCACCTCACATGGGGTGTTTGGATACTCACATCTCTCTCGGTGTATATATGAAATATAACAAATCGGAAATGGAAGATAAACACTCATTAACCGGTCCTAGTACATAGATTACCATAGGCTTGAGAATAGATCAAACCTCCGTCGCTTTGGCGTAAGCACCTAGGAAAGACTATCAAAGAGGTCTTTAAAGGGTTGTAATGTTAGGCTTACGGTAGGAAATGAAGGGTTTGGTGGGATAGGCTATTTAGTGGTGGATAGTCAAAATCTCTATGTTGCAAGTATCTGAAGAATGGCGTTGCTAAGCCAAGACTCGACACTCTAAAACTCTAGGCAACGAAAATAAACAAACATAATTTAAAAGATAGATGTAGGATGGTAGCCCGTATGGTTTTTTTTTTTTTTTTTTTTTTTTTTTTTTTTTTTTTTTTTTTTTTTTTTTTTTTTTTTTTTTTTTTTTGCATACACTTTTACTCTACCATCCTCTACGGTACATCAAAATGATAGGGATTTATAGACACATCCCTACACTTGAGTTTTATTACTCTAACACTAATTTGACCCGAATTGAAAAGATCAAAACACTTGGAGTACATTATTATGCAAACAAAGGGAATTTGAGTTTAACGTTCTCTTCCTATATTTCATAAACTTTAACTTTTCCCATGAATCCCAATCATCCCAAAAGCGTATACAAAGGATATGACTCGACTTAGCAACTCATGCAAGCAACGGATAATTGAACTAAGGGTTTTGGGTGATAACATAAATTTGCACTAAAAGTGAGTGCAATAAAGGTAGGCTAAGGCGATTTGGGTGTATATTTGGGGTGGGGTGTAAACAATGCTCTTCATTGATATCCGGAAAACCGAAACATCACGAGAACCGCGAAAAGGATAGGCTCGAGGGGTTAACTAGGGTATCGTGTACTAAAGATGAGTACAACGCAAAGGGTGTGGGGAATTACTCAACCGATATGGAAGAAGTAATTATATTACGTGTATCAAACAAGGGTTTATCCTAATGCCTCTTATCATTTAGTTATTCCTAACTACACAAGTGTAGTCTCACTAGCGATCTCGGAATGCATCACAAAACAAGTTCTAGAATCTAATATACTACCGGTTCACACTCTAAGCATTAAAGATGAATGCTTTAATTCCTACTAATCTAAGGCGATCCTCACATTTTGGGTGGAATTTAGGTGGTAAGGGTTTTGTGCTAGTCATGCAACTTCCTATCCATGAGACGCTTTTGTTAAGACTAATGGCCCACTCTTATATCGTCATGAAAAAATTTTAAATTTGGCTAAAATTACCCTAACCTACATTTTCTCATGGTTTATTACACAAATACACTTGGACAAAGCAAATAGTCAAGGATAAGCATAGTTTCAAAGTTCCGTTTATTTTCCTCCCTACACTTAAACCGAACATTGTCCCCAATGTTCCCGAAAGTATCAAAGTTATGATAATAGAAGGTAATTAAAACGAAAGAAACTAATACTCCCCGATTAGCTCGGTAGGATCCGTAAAAGTGGTGGTTAAATCTTTTCCAAGAAGAGTTTTTGCGTGAAAGGCTCCTTCCAAACTTGTGTAACTTCTTCTTGACAAACTAAACCCGCACACTAGAAGAAAACAAACGAAACCTTCGCGTAAAATCGGCGGTAATAATATACATAAGACTCGATTTAAACTAGGATATAATGCTTGTGGAATGGATGTTTACGAATTTGTTTTGAAAGTTAAGATCCGGAAAATTCCAAAATTTTACAAGTAGCTCGAAAACGAGAAAAAGTAAGTCGATGTTTTATTCCTTCACGACGTCAGTTGCAATCTGACGCCGTCAGTTATCCCGACAAAAAGCGGTCTGCGATTTTCGAAAAAATTCGGAAAATTTACATCTTTAGAATCTGGAAAACTTACGCAAAAACATCCATTATGACTCGATACAAGCATTTGACTCGAACAAACAAACATATATATCTTTTAGTTAATTGTTATTCTCATGTTCACGTTTCTTATGAAAACGTGTGTAATCCTCCTACACTTATCCTTTATGTAAAATACCTTTATATGTAATTAAGACGAGGTTAAAAACAAAATAAAGCATTTTACAAATTCAAACATGAGGACAAACAATTAATAAAAGATATATGACACTAACAAGCAAACAATTAAGCATGGGTTGCCTCCCACGAAGCGCTTTTCTTTATTTAAGAGTCTTGTAGCTAGACTCGTAGTCCTACTCCTACGTACCGATATAAGTAAGTCTATCCTCAACAATGTCGTAGGGATCAAACTTATCATTTAAGTTCCTAGTAGTACGTTCGGTTAAATATGCCTTTTCAAACATCTCACCATCGGGATCATAGATTTGTATCCTAATGTGCCACCTTCCATTACCATCGCTAGGCGTTCTATTCCAATTCCACATGTGTTCGGATTCTCAACTATCCATTTATTCATGACAAGATTAACGGGCAAGCATCCTAGGAACTCGGTCATCTTCCTAAATACTAAGGCGTCCTCGAGCGGGTTCACTTCTATATCCCTAGCCAATTCTTGTTCTTGGAAAGTTGCTACACTAGCAAAGGCCTTATCTAGGTAAAAAGGTCTTTGGGGCCTATGATGTTCTTCTCAATCCAAGGTCCATATCGAGAAGGCTCTATCCAACCTAATCTCTTGTGGGATTTCCTCATCCTTGTAGTACGAATGCCTTTTGACATCGTAAACCGATCTAGCACTCCCTCTCCTACCACTATTTTGGACATCTTACAATCGATGATGGCACTAGCGGTAGCTAAAATCCTCTTCCAACTAGTAATGGGCATGTCGGGTCCTTATTCATGTCTAGCACATGAAAGTCGGCCAAAAGAGTCAACTCTCCTACATGTACTACCATGTCCTTTATTATTCCAACCGGACGTGCTATACTACCGTCCGCTAATCCTAAGATAGTTTCCGTTGGTTCAATTTTACCTAAGTTGAGGCTTCTATGAAGGGACAACGGAACGAGATTGATGCATGATCCTAAATCGGCTAAAGCATCGAGTGGCTTGGAAGTTCCAAGTCTACACGGAAGAGTGAATAGCCCGGGATCATCTAACTTCTTAGGTAAGTTGTTTCGCACAAAGGCGGACCCATGTTTCCCAAGCCTAAGTTCTAACTCATATTTTTCTTTTAAAGCATTATAATAAGGTGCATGAGCTAAGACTTCAAGAATTGGTTTCTCTTGATAGAGTTCCTTGTACTCCTCCTCTAAACTAGGTTTGGATTCTTGGCTAACGGGTTTCTCAGGAGTAGGCTTTACCAAAGGTGCCGGGCCTTGGTATTTCTTGGATGACTTGGAACCCTTTTGATAGCATTTACCGAGTGAACCGTTGGGTGAGAGGGCATGAATGTGTGTTCTCCCATGATGAACTAGAACATGAAGTCGATGCAATCGAATTCACTTTTGGGTTCTTTATGGTATCACTTGGGAGTGCTCAATTTCCGCTCATTGAAGGCTTTTAAGAGGGCATCAAGCTTGGTTGTCATCTCGCTCTGTTTTTGCTTAAACTCGGCTTCAAGCTTATTCAATCGAGTTTCTTGGGATGACAAAATCTAGATGCAATTGCTTCAATATTGGGGTTCCGGTATTAGAAGAATTGAATCATTAGGCGAACTAGATGAGCTTTGGGGTGTGCTTGAGTTTTGGTTCCACTTAAGATTAGGGTGATTTCTCCATGAGGGGTTGTATGAGTTTCCTAAGTTGTTTTGTTCGGGTTTGAAAGTGTACCACTTATCTCCCGCTCCGTCGGTGCGTATGGAGGCGTAGTCCATAAAAGCTTGTTCGGAGAGCCTTGAGCAATCACGAGTGTCATGGGGACCACCGCATAACTCACAAGGTAGAGTGATTTGATTCACTTGTCGTGAAGACTTAGGATTTTGTAGGAACTCATGAGGAATTTAACTTGATCTTCAAGTTCAATCATCCTACGGTCGGGAGGAGGCAAGGAGATTGCCTTGACGGTTTGGGAAGTTCACGGGGTCATCCCAACTTTCGTTGTCATAGAGGGCAAGGTCCTCTATTATTTCCCATGATTCTTCCGCGGTGAGATCACTAAGTTTTCCACCGCCGCTTGGTCAATGGATCGCTTAGTGGGAAAGTTGACATGATCATAAAAGATTTGGACTTGGAGCCAAAGATCAATGCCGTGATGAGGACTTTATGAAGTAAGTCCTTGAATCGGGTCCATGCTTCAGAGAGATTCACCTTGACGTTGTTGGAACATCAAGATGTCATTCCTAAGCTTAGTGGTTCTCCCGGTGGGAAAAATTGAGCAAGGAAGCGAGAAGTAAGATCATCCCAACTTGAGATGGAGCCGTGGAAGTCGCTCAAGCCAATTACTAGCTTGGTCCCGTAGAGAGAATTGGAAGAGACGCAAGCGCGTGGTCTCCCGAGTAGTAGCATCAAGGTCGATGGAATCGACAATTTTGAGAAATCCTCGGATGTCGATTTGGATCTTGAACGAAGTCCATGGAATGCACATCCGTTTGCACCAACCGGATGGTGTCGGATCGCAGGGCCGTAGTTTGGGCTTGGTCGGGAAGCTCAATGGTGTTCCTATAACCTAGGTGGTTTGGTCTCGAGTACTCACCAAGAGTACGGGCTCTTGGCGGGTCGTTTGGTGGTGGGTTGATGAGTGGTGGTTGGTTGTCACCTTCCATGGTGAAAAGTGATGGGTGTTACGAACAAAGGTCACGAAGAAGGGGGATAGACTAAGAGAAAGCTAAAAAAAATGAGAAAAATTTACTTGATAGGAATCAAGCAAAGAAACCTAAACGAGGTGGACTACTAACTAGCTATTCTATTCCCGCAACGGCGCGCCAAAACTTGATAACGCCACACGCGTCGTTCGGGGTCAAGGAAACTTCCTTTTCTTGAGCAAGTTTTATAACACCCTAGGCGGTGAACCTAATCGTTGTAGTGTAGTAATTAGGGTAAGCCACGGGTATTGATATCGTTCTCTAGGGAATAGGAATGCTAGTGAGAAGTTACTACGCTAAGGTTGAGGTTGAGGAAGATTATTTTTATATTTTATATTTTTTTAGAAAATGAAAAGGTACGAATCTCGGGTATTGGATTTGGGGGTTGGTATTGCTACCGATTACTCTACTATTATCTAATTATCTAAGCTAAGGTTGTGATAGTCTATGTCTAATTGATGTGTACTGTATGATAGTTTAAAGATGTGTTTACTTAGGTTTTACTACTCCTTAATTATCTCCTATTGATGGTTGATTTGTCACGTCCTTATTCCTAGTTGCGTTGTGATTCTAAGGCTATAGGCGTGCTTGTTTCCTAACTCTTTGAAATTACCAAAGGGTCTTGTTTACAAATCCTCTAGTGATTTATAGACGCCTACTCTACGGTTGTCCTTGAATACTTTATCCTACAATTACCTAGATAATTATATTCTAAAGTTCACAAAGAAAAGTCAAGCATTAAGTACACAACGAATAATCTAGCGCACTCTAGATCATTAGTCAACTAAGATAAGTATCAACCAATCAATATTCAATAATTAAGTTTCATATTCCTAAGCAAACACACAAATAAATTAGCGGGACATGGAGAACATGCAAGCATACACACAAATAATCAAAGACATAATTAAATTAATGAAGTAAATACTTATCTTGATGTATAATAGGGTTTAGAACCCTAAAATCTCGCACAAGAAAGCCTTGGTTCGGTTTTAGGTTTTACTCCAAAAGACTACACACAAAACCGAAAAATTCGGATTCTATATATAAGATTACATCTGCGACGGCGTCACCTTATGTTTCGTGACGCCGTCGTGTCGCCGTCATTAGGGTTTCGTCTTGGCCACGTAAACCTTGCGACGGCGTCACCTTATGACCGTGACGCCGTCCCTTGACTCGACGCCGTCTTGGTCGCATCTAGGCCGTCCGAGTAACGACGGCCTACTCCTTTAGAACCGACGTCGTCCCTTGAAAACATGCAATTTCGCTCGACCCGTCATAAAATTCCTTCCCGACGGCGTCGCAGATATCTGATGACGCCGCCGCCTTATGTTTCAAAGACTTTGAGTGTCTCGATTCGACTTTGGCCATTTTCTTCGTATATTCGCGCCTTTTCGTCCAAATAAGCATCATTCCAGGTAGACATTTTGCCTTCAAGAGACCTAAAAGTGAAAAGGAACGATATTAAGCAATAACGGATCTGAAGTGATCGAATAAGGGCTTAAATGACCCCTTAAAAGGTACCTTTTAAAACCTTATCACTTATGCGGGGGATAGCACAAGTATGCTATCAATTTTACCCATTTTCACTATAATGTGAAAATCAAAAGCCTTGCTCAAAATCTATGCTCCACTATGTTTATACATGTGTTATGTACTTTTCCTAACTAGAAATGTTTAGTGTAACAACTTTTGAGAAAAATTTCAGGTTTCGAAAAAGTCCCCGACACCTAAAAACTCACTCTGTCTACTTTTCTGCACTACACGGATCAGACGGCACCAACAATTTGGTACCGTCCGTTATGTGAATTGGTACCGCCGTACCTGTACATGCGGACCAGATGGCACCCTTTTTAGGGTTCCGGCCGTGTAAATTTTTGGTGCCGTGGATCCTCCAGGTAATTTTCTGAATTTCGACTCTTTCGTGATCCCAAATTACCATCCATTACTTATAAATCAATCTTAACTAGTTTATACTCTTATTAGAACTAGTATAATTCACTTAGGTATATAAGAAATCCATTTCCCACTAAAATTCAAAAATTTGAAAAATCTACCCAAGGAGCCCTTTGGCATAAACGAAGGAACCAAATTTTTGGTACCTTCAAATCCGTGGGTAATCTGATTGTTAGGAAATTCCACTCATTAGAACACATTTATTTCAAATCTTTTCTTCTTCACTCCATCTCTCTTGTATGGATTGACTTGGGTGATATGACTAGCATTCAACCCACTTCCAAATCATTAGGAACCTCATCTCTTCAATGGTTTAACATCAAATCAAACACATTTCTCCATAATTTTTCACTTCTATAAATTGAGAGGTTTTACCATGATCATCCTCACACCTTCTTCATTCTTACTATTATCTAGAAAAGAAAAACCCAAGTCAAAAATGACAAAATCCTCTCCAAAACCTTGCAAGAAAACCGCTAGAATTATTGTGAGGCCTTGTTGCTTCATTAACCTTAGCTCCTCATCCGAGTCTTCTCCACTCACAATCTCATCTCCCGTCCGAGATGATACAAGTCTTACCTTGGCTACACCCAATCAATCACACATTGTGATCGCCACTCCACCACCTACAAAAACACCAACTTCACCTCCACCGGCACCCATCCAAACATCCAAAACACCCTCACCACCTTCACCACCAAGGTCTCCAACTCTCCTTCCTATGGAGTTATTTTCCACTCCACCAACTTCACCAAATCCTTTCTTGGAGGACTTGGATGACTTGCCTCCTAGGCCAAATCATCCACCACCATTGCCATCATTTGGCACAATTGAGCGGATTGCTCATGAGTCACCTCGGTCATCTTTTGACCCAGACGCCCCATTAGGGCCTAAACCTCTTCTCTTCCACCCCATTCACAAAGACATTCATGGTCCTTTGTATGGGGACCATCCACTCCCACATCAATGTCCCTCATCTTGAGGACATTGAGGAGTGCATGGGATGCCAATCCCACTGAGAGGAGATTCAAGCGGAACTCCACAACCTCCACCAATTCAAAGGCATGGTGGATTCTCACTTAAGTGAGACTATGCAAATGCAAAATGCTTTGCTTACCTCCATCATGACCACCCCAAACATTCCCAACACCACCAACACATCTACCATACCACCACCACAACCTTCCCAAACATACTACCCCCCTAGGCATGGTTGCTCAACTTGTGAGCAAACGGCCCAAACCGTGGAAAGGACCTGGGTTATGGTCCATGACTTCCAAGAGGAAATGAGGTTCATCCTCAATCATATCCTTGAGCGCCTCAACGCTCTTTCTCATCCACCATCTAATTAGGATGGTCATAGATTAGCATTTCTAGTTCTTCTTTTCTTAGGATTATTTTCTTTTTCTTGTACTAAAACACATCATTGTGTTCTCCTTTCATGATCTTTATTCATGAAAATTTTAACTAATGAATGGGGTTTTTATTATAGTGTTGGTACTTTTACATAGTGTTTGGAAATGCTTGTGAATGATCATTATTACTAACATTTTTTTGTAGCTTTATTTTCACAATCCATGTATCTTCCCATTAAGCACCCAATTTAGGGGGAGCTTTGATCAAGGGGGAGATAATGGATGGGGCTCATTACATTCCGCATCGCCTCTTCTTTTTGTTGAGACAAAAAGGGGGAGAAAATATAGAACTTGAACTTGTTTAAATATGACTTTTCTGAAAAAGTCAAACTGCATACATTGACTTTCTCGAAAAAGTCAAACATGATACCTCATTGATAATACTTGACTTTTCTTAAAAGTCAATTGCATACTGACTTTCTCGAAAAAGTCAACCTCATGCATCAACTAGTGAATACTTTGACTTTCGGAAAAAGTCAAACATCATACACTTGCATTATCATTTTCTTTTCAAGTTCTAAAACTAATATTTTATAACTCTTGCACAAACTTTGTATCTTTTATAAAATAAATTTATATTTTGTCCTCAACAAAAAGGGAGATTGCTAATACAAATATCGTCATTAAACGTTATTTATATTTTTGATCTTTACCTAAGTTTTGTTAACGACAAAAGTAAATTTAATTTGTATAAAAGCTTAAAGCTTGTCAAGTTTAATAGATATTAAAACAAGCTTTTTCAAACAATATATTCATCATTCAAGCATTTACATTTTTGATTAGTGACATCTGGATATGACTCTAATCATTATGTATGATAGTAGTTTTTAGAATGTGTTAGGTTCTTAAAACCAAACACTACTTAAGTACTTGCATATTTCTAAAAATAGAAATACAACATATGACAAAAAGGGTAAAGGTGAAAGAAAGTGTTTTAGATGTGGTGATGCAAGTCATCTCATAGGAGAATTTCCCAAGCCACCTAAAAGCAAAACTCAACGAGCTTTTGTAAGTGATGCTTGGAGTGATAGTGAAGACGATGAAGTATCAAGCAAGGAAGAGATCGCTCTAATGGCACATGAGTCAAACGAGGTACTTTCTGACTCTTCTTATTCTTCTATTGATGATGACACTTTGCAAAAACAATATAATCAATTGTGTGAGCTAAGTCTAAAAATCATAACTAAAAATAAATTCTTAAAAACCAAAAAGGAATTTTTGGAAAATGAAGTTTATGAGTTGAAAGAAAAAGCAAAACGACTTGAAAAAGGAAAAACAAATGACGATGATTGTAAATCATGTCAAGAGCTTAATCTTGAAATAGAAAAACTAAAGCTCACACAAGATGTTCTAATCGAACAAAATTCTAAATTTAAAAGGTTTAACAAAAATTTCGCACTTGCCGATGAAATAGTTAAAATACATAAAACACCAGGAGATATGAATGGGCTAGGATTTAATGAAGTATTAATTCCAAAGAGTCAAAACAAAACGTCGAAGGACGAACATTCATCAAAACCGCCGCAATACAACACGGACCAGACGGAACCAAAATAAGGGTTCCGTCCGTTGAACAAAATGGTGTCGTGGGTACTTCAAACAGACGTAATGTTCGCAATACGGACCGTCTTGAATTTGTCAAAGTAACAAAGAAAACTAATGATAGTATTAAACTAAAACCATTGTTACATCGTGAGTAGGACTTGCCAAAATGAATTTAGATCAAAACTACTCAACAACGATATAAAACACCTTTGCCAAACGCCTTTCCTAAGAGCAACCACAACGTACAACCCAACTACCAACACAATGGTTGGAATCAAAACTTTCCTAGACCATATCAAACTCCAGATTACATGCCATGGAACTCTTACCATCGTTTCCATACATGAATCAAATTAATGGTATGTTTAACCCAAACGGACCCATGAGATATTGGGGACCAAATGCTTGAGTTATTTGCTTCTTAGGTATCCTTGAAAGTTGGATTGGAACCTGATGAATGGATAAAAGATAGTGGATGCTCACGACCCATGACGGGCAGCAAAAGTCTCTTCTCATCATACCAGGAGTATGACGGAGGTAATGTCACTTTTGGTAGCAATCTCAAAAGCAAAATTATTGGCAAAGGTACGATTGCTCATAACTCCCTAACTATTGAAAATGTTGCTCATGTAGATAGGTTAGGATTTAATCTACTTAGTATTAGCCAACTATATGATAAAAAGTATAAAGTACTATTTGATGAAAATAGTAGTAAAATACTAAAAGATGGTATCACCATAGCTAAAGGAGTTAGGAAAAATAATATATACGTCATGAAAATAGATAAAACATCTAATGACAAACTTTGCCTAACAACGTTAGACGATAGCTCATCTCTTTGGCATAGACGCTTAGGTCACGCTAATATGAGACTTATACAAAATCTATCTTCAAAAGAGCTAGTTAGGAATTTACCAAAACTAAAATATGACCAACACTTTTGCGACGCTTGCAAAATTGGTAAACAAACACATAGTAGTCACAAATCTAAAAATATGGTGTCCACATCTAAGTGTCTGGAATTATTACATATGGACTTGTTTGGACCATCCGCTATAAGAAGCTACGAAGGCAACTTATACACTTTGGTCATAGTAGATGATTACTCAAGGTTTACTTGGACGTTGTTTTTGAAAACCAAAAATGAAGCTTTTGATAAATTTGAAATTCTTAGCAAGAAAATTCAAAACCAACTAGGTGTTAAAATTGTGTCAATCCGAACGGATCATGGTCGTGAATTTGACAACGAAACTCAATTTGGAAACTTTTAAGATACAAATGGTATAACACATAACTTTTCCGCTCCACGAACACCTCAATCAAATGGAGTAGTAGAACGTAAAAATATAACAATTCAAGAAATGAGTAGAACAATGCTTAATGAACAAAACATTCCTCAAAAGTTTTGGTGTAACGCCGTTGACACTTCTACATATATTTTGAATAGATTCTTAATACGTCATTTCTTAAACAAAACACCATATGAACTTTATAAAGGTAAAAAGCCAACGTAAGGATATTTTAGAGTCTTTGGTTGTAAATGCTTTATTCTTAATACTAAGGATTATCTCACCAAGTTTGACCCAAAGTCTTATGAAGGTGTATTTCTTGGTTACTCTCAAACTAGTAAAGCTTACATTGTCTTAAATAAAGAAACAATGATAGTCGAGGAATCGTTGAACCTAACATTTGACGAAAGTCCACCTCCCTCTAAGACATCACCTTTGGTAGATGATGACTTAGTTGAAAGTCAAATAATAGAAAGTCAAATTAATAATAACAAGGAAGATGAACCATTAAATAAGGAAATTATAAACATCAAAGAATCTAAAAGTCATCCTTTAGAAAAGGTCATAGGACAACTTAATCAAAGAACCTTAAGGTCACAAGCCCAAAATCAAAGTAATTATTTTTGTTTTGTATCCACCATTGAACCGAAAACATAAATGAAGCAATAAAAGATGAATCATGGGTAATTGCCATGCAAGAAGAATTAAACCAATTCGTTAGAAATGATGTTTGGAAATTAGTTCCAAAACCCAAAGATCAAACTATAATTGGAACAAAATGGGTCTTTCAAATAAAATGGACGAAAATGGTGTAGTATCTAGAAACAAAGCTAGGCTTGTTGCACAAGGTTATAATCAACAAGAGGATTGACTATGATGAAACTTATGCACGGTAGCTAGACTTGAATCTATTAGAATATTACTTGCTTATGCATGTGCCTATGACTTTAAATTATTTCAAATGGATGTTAAAAGTGTTTTCCTTAATGGGTTTATTAACGAAGAAGTGTATGTTGCTCAACCTCCCGGTTTTACCGACTTTGAGAAACCACATCATGTCTTCAAACTCAAGAAAGCATTATACGGCCTTAAACAAGCACCTAAAGCTTGGTACGACCGACTTAAGACTTTTCTTATTAATAAAAAATACACCATGGGATTAGTAGATAATACTCTTTTTACCAAGAAAAAGGAATCACAAATTATCATTGTTCAAATATACGTTGATGACATTATATTCGGATCAACTTGTCAAGAACTATGTGATGATTTCTCTAAAATCATGCACGACGAGTTTGAAATGAGTATGGTGGGTGAGTTAAACTTCTTTCTAGGACTTCAAATTAAACAACTAGAAGATGGCTTTTTCTTTAACCAATCTAAATATATAAAAGACATGCTCAAGAAATTTGGTCTTGAAGATTCCAAACCAACTAAAACACCCATGTCCTCGGACACTAAACTCACCAAGGACGAAGAAGGTGAATCCGTAGATAACACTAAATATAGAGGAATGATTGGTAGCCTACTCTATCTTACGGCTAGTAGACCCGACATTATGTTTAGTGTTTGTCTATGTGCTCGCTTTCAATAAAACCCAAAGGCATCACACTTAGAAGCCTTAAAAAGGATTTTTAGATACATTAAGGGAACAACGTGTTTAGGATTATGGTATCCCAAAGGAACGGGTATAGAAACCATAGTGTATGCCGACTCGGATCATGCCGGTGATTATGTCGATAGAAAAAGGACAAGTGGTATTTGCACTTTTGTTGGACATTGTCTCACCTCATGGTTTGCAAAGAAGCAAACGGCTTTAGCCATCTCAACTACTGAAGCTGAGTACGTCTCAGCCGGAAAAGCATGTCAACAAGCTCTTTGGATGAAGCAAGCTCTCGTAGATTACGGAATTCATCTCAACGACATTGTGATACTTTGCGACAACAAAGGAGCCATCGATCTCAAGAAGAATCCCGCTCAACATGCTCGCATAAAGCATATTGAAATCCGTCATCACTTTCTTCGCGACAATGTTCAAAAGGAAACATTTCCATCGAGAAAGTATCCTCCAAGACAACATTGCCGACATCTTAACTAAGCCTCTTAAACGAGAACCTTTTAATCTTCTTAGACTTGGTTTAGGGTTAATGGAACCAAACATGTAGGACAAACATAGCCCAAAACATTAGAATAATCAAAACTAAACAATTTTGTCTTGTATCTGCTACTGTAGCCACGGCACCAAACGACAACACAGACGGAACCAAAAATTTGGTGCCGTCTGGTCTGTGGTGTCTACAAAAGCAAAACTGCTATATATAAAACATCCTCTTCCTCAAAACCCACTTTACCAAAACGTGTAAACATTAAACCAAGCTCATTATTGACACCTTCCCACTCACTAATCACTGAAGATAACATCATTGTAAGTATCCTAACTACATTTTATCTCTTAATTCTGAGTCTAGGATTCTTATTTATGCACAAAACTGTCACAAATCATTACATGGGGTTTTATGTATGATTTTATACCAAATATGAATTCAATTGGCAAAATGCATAACTAGTCCTTGAAATTAGGTACTACATTATCATATTGCATAAACAAATCATGCTTCCCACTAATTGATAGATAATGAATATAAGGCCTTATTCAAATAACCAAACACCCCATGTCAAAAGTTTTGAAAAGCTTCTCACTTGTAGGAAAACAATTTTTTCATTGCTAATACAAATAGAAACGTTAAATTTTCATCACTTGCATGCTCTTGAATACTAAAGGTATTGCATAACTAATATGCATTCCCGGGTATATTCAAATGAAGCCACATTGAATTAGGAGCATTTGGGTTATCTCATGGTATTTTCCAAACACCCCACTAAAACCATTTTTGTGCATAAAATGAGTCGAGATAACCGCAACTCCAAATCGTTTTCATATAGGCAGACACTAGAACCAAAAACGTTAAAATTTATTCTCATTCTTTAACATATTAATTCTTGTCCTTAGGAATAACCATGGTAGCCGCAAGATTCTATGATCACAAAGACACCCTTAACTACATTCCCAAACACCACAAAACCAAAGGACTTACCAAGGAACAAGTAGAAATATTTAGGGGTCTAGAATCAAGGTATTTCCATGAGGGTAGAACCATTCACTCATCCTTCCTTGAAAATACCAATCTCCGTGAAGAACTAGCCGCCATTAAATTCGATTGTCTTCTTGACATCGATGAACCAATTTGTCCTAGGCTCGTGTTAGAATTCTATGCTAGTGTGACCGGCTTTAGTGATGAAGACGACGATGAATTTTGTCTTAGGTTTAAAATCAATCAAAACGACTACACCATCACCTTAGCCAACTTTGCTCAAGTGCTAGGAATTCCCAACCGAGGGACTTGTGTCTACACGGATAAGTGGTCACTCACCGCTCTTGATGCAATCAATGACCGCACTTCTCCCTACCAAACCCGTTTGGCCGATAAGGATGCCATCCGTGAACACCTTTTTAACCCAAAAGGTGATACAACCCCAAAGGGATGCACCTTCACTATGAACTCATCCCTCACATCTTTGTACCTTTGAGTGATGAACGAGTTGCTAAGACAAAAGGCAAGAGAGCAAAACCTCCAACTCCATCATCATCATCATCAAATAGCTCCGAGGATGGTCTTCCAAGCTCTCATCTTCCACCTCATGAGTATTATGCGTCTCTTCTCGAGATCGAGAATGAATCAGCAGAATTCAAGCAAACTAAGGGAATGTTCAAGTGCCTTGGTAGGATGATGAACAAGATTTACAAGAAGTTGGACAAATGAGGGTACTTTAAGGAGTGTTTGGAACAATACATTTTCTCTAATGTTTGATACTATTTTGTTGTTTTTATCTTGTAGGATGATAATATAACTTCTAAAACTGATGTATGCTAACAATCTTATGCAGGGGATAGCACAAGTATGCTATCAAATTTTACCCATTTTCACTATAATGTGAAAATCAAAAAGCCTTGCTCAAAATCTATGCTCCACTATGTTTATACATGTGTTATGTACTTTTCCTAACTAGAAATGTTTAGTGTAACAACTTTTGAGAAAAATTTCAGGTTTCGGAAAAGTGCCCGACACCTAAAAACTCACTCTGTCTACTTTCTGCACTACACGGATCAGACGGCACCAACTATTTGGTACCGTCCGTTATGTGAATTGGTACCGCCGTACCTGTACAGGCGGACCAGATGGCACCCTTTTTAGGGTTCCGGCCGTGTACATTTTTGGTGCCGTGGATCCTCCAGGTAATTTTCTGAATTTCGACTCTTTCGTGATCCCAAATTACCATCCATTACTTATAAATCAATCTTAACTAGTTTATACTCTTATTAGAACTAGTATAATTCACTTAGGTATATAAGAAATCCATTTCCCACCAAAATTCAAAATATGAAAAATCCACCCAAAGAGCCATTTGGCATAAAGGAAGGAACCAAATTTTGGTACCTTCAAACCGTGGTAACTGATTGTTAGGAAATTCCACTCATTAGAACACATTTATTGCAAATCTTTTCTTCTTCACTCCATCTCTCTTGTATGGATTGACTTGGGTGATATGACTAGCATTCAACCCACTTCCAAATCATTAGGAACCTCATCTCTTCAATGGTTTAACATCAAATCAAACACATTTCTCCATAATTTTTCACTTCTATAAATTGAGAGGTTTTACCATGATCATCCTCACACCTTCTTCATTCTTACTATTATCTAGCAAAGAAAAACCCAAGTCAAAAATGACAAAATCCTCTCCAAAACCTTGCAAGAAAACCGCTAGAATTAGTGTGAGGCCTTGTTGCTTCGTTAACCTTAGCTCCTCATCCAATTCTTCTCCACTCACAATCTCATCTCCCATCCGAGATGATACAAGTCTTACCTTGGCTACACCCAATCAATCACACATTGTGATTGCCACTCCACCACCTACAAAAACACCAACTTCACCTCCACCGGCACCCATCCAAACATCCAAAACACCCTCACCACCTTCACCACCAAGGTCTCTAACTCTCCTTCCTATGGAGTTATTTTCCACTCCACCAACTTCACCAAATCCTTTCTTGGAGGACTTGGATGACTTGCCTCCTAGGCCAAATCATCCACCACCATTGCCATCATTTGGCACAATTGAGCGGATTGCTCATGAGTCACCTCGGTCATCTTTTGACCCAAACGCCCCATTAGGGCCTAAACCTCTTCTCTTCCACCCCATTCACAAAGACATTCACGGTCCTTTGTATGGGGACCATCCACTCCCACATCAATGTCCCTCATCTTGAGGACATTGAGGAGTGCATGGGATGCCAATCCCACTAGAGAGGAGATTCAAGCGGAACTCCACAACCTCCACCAATTCAAAGGCATGGTGGATTCTCACTTAAGTGAGACTATGCAAATGCAAAATGCTTTGCTTGCCTCCATCATGACCACCCCAAACATTCCCAATACCACCAACACATCTACCATACCACCACCACAACCTTCCCAAACATACTACCCCCTAGGCATGGTTGCTCAACTTGTGAGCAAACGGACCAAACCGTGGAAAGGACCTCGGTTATGGTCCATGACTTCCAAGAGGAAATGAGGTTCATCCTCAATCATATCCTTGAGCGCCTCAACGCTCTTTCACATCCACCATCTAATTAGGATGGTCATAGATTAGCATTTCTAGTTCTTCTTTTCTTAGGATTATTTTCTTTTTTTTTTGTACTAAAACACATCATTGTGTTCTCCTTTCATGATCTTTATTCATGAAAATTTTAACTAATGAATGGTGTTTTTATTATAGTGTTGGTACTTTTACATAGTGTTTGGAAATGCTTGTGAATGATCATTATTACTAACATTTTTTTGTAGCTTTATTTTTACAATCCATGTATCTTCCCATTAAGCACCCAATTTAGGGGGAGCTTTGATCAAGGAGAGATAATGGCTCGGCTCATTACATTCCGCATCGCCTCTTCTTTTGTTGAGACAAAATGGGGAGAAAATATAGAACTTGAACTTGTTTAAATATGACTTTTCCGAAAAGTCAAGCGCATCTGATGACTTTCGAAAAAGTCAAACATGATACCTCATTGATAATACTTGACTTTTCTTTAAAAAGTCAACTGCATACTTTGACTTTCTGAAAAAGTTAACATCATGCATCAACTAGTGAATACTTTGACTTTCAGAAAAAGTCAAACATCATACACTTGCATTATCATTTTCTTTTCAAGTTCTAAAACTAATATTTTTATAACTCTTGCACAAACTTTGTATCTTTTATAAAAATAAAATTTATATTTTGTCCTCAACAAAAAGGTTATTAAACGTTATTTATATTTTTGATCTTTACCTAAGTTTTGTTAACAACAAAAGTAAATTTAGTTTGTATAAAAGCTTAAAGCTTGTAAGTTTAATAGATATTAAAACAAGCTTTTTCAAACAATATATTCATCATTCAAGCATTTACATTTTTGATTAGTGACATCTTGATATGACTCTAATCATTATGTATGATAGTAGTTTTTAGAATGTGTTAGGTTCTTAAAACCAAACACTACTTAAGTACTTGCATATTTCTAAAAATAGAAATACAACATATGACATCATGTGATGTATCATGGAAATCATTGGAAGATTTCATTAGATATTTTGTGTGGATTTGTACTCTTCATATCTTGCACAATCTCACTTAGATATAGTTGACTTTAGCAAAGATTTTGATATCTTGTCGTCGATTCTACGGTACCAAAATGGACACGGGCGGAACCCTTTAAGGGTTCCGTGGTCCGTGGACGCTCCCGTCCATTTGGCTATAAATAGCAATGCCAAACCAAGTAGTTTTCATTCTTTCTAATATACTCTCATACATATCTTCTCTCTAACCTTTCTAACTCGGTTTCATATCATATTAGTGATCTCTTTGTAGCAAAGAAGATCAAGTCACATTCGAGCTTCAAACGAGAAGTTGGAAGTCTTGTTTGTTTAGTGTTGTATGATCTAGTGTTGATTCATACTTCATTGTTGTATTAAACCATCATAATCTTGTGAGTGTGAGTGGTTAGTATTTTAGTCCTCAAAATACATTGTGTGTGGGAGTAGTTGTACCCTTGGAAAGAACTCGACATCTAGCTTAGTTTCGAAATAGTGTAAGCGAAGTGTAAAGGTTTTCTCCACGGTGAAAGGAGCTTGTTGACTAGTGAAGTTAAACTCTCGAGTGTGAGACTCGGGAGTGGAGTAGGGCAAGGAAAAGAGTCCTTGTAGACCGAACCACTATAAACAACTTGTTGTGGTTTGATCATTTCTTTCCTTATTTACTCTTTACATATTGCTTGCATATTTCATTAACATATCCAAGATCAATATCAATTGATCTTTCAATAAGTTTCAAAACAAAGTTTTTAATTGGTAAACTATTCAACCCCCCTTCTAGTTTTCTACAGACGTCAAGAAGGATACCTTGTATATACGAGATATACAAGACGAAAAAAAGGAAATTGCTTGGAGAATAAAAAGATGCCGGTTAGAAAACAATCTAGGATTGTTTTGGAGAAGACGCTAGCAATACGAGGATAACAACGAAAGGAAACAATCGGATCATTGTTACTTGAAAATACCGAGAGGTATTTGTTGTGTAACATACGGTGTGAACAAAAGAAAGAAAAAAGGGCATTGTGGAACGCGGACAAGCAACAAGGATAACAAGGATTTAAGCATATCGCTCTTCTTGTTTGGATGCTACCATCGTAGTGGTAAAGAAGAAGACAACAAATCAGTTTTGTTTGAATAAATACCGAAAGGTATTTTGGATACTTGTGTTCGAATAGGACTTGAAATCAAAAAACAACAAACAACAATCTTTGTTGTTTTACCGAGAAGAAAGCCGAGACCAAGAGATCTAGGGCACGTTTGTTCCAAGTCGGACGCAAAAGAAAGAGAAAGACAACGTGACAAGAAGTAAACAACGAAAAACAACAACACGTTGGTGAGACAGGAAGAAGAAAAGAAAGAGACACGGAGAAGAGCACGAAGACTCGAAGAACAAGACTTAAAAAATTAGGGGGAAATTGTTGGACCTTGTAATTACATAAGTCTTGTATTATGTAAATAACAATAGACGAAGGACCAAACTTGGTCATTAGATAGTTTATAACCGCCAAGCGGTTAAAAGTAGTTAATAGCAGTTAAAGTTAGTTCAATAACCGAATAGCGGTTATGGGTAGTTAAAAGCGGTTATGGCGGTTATGGTAGTTAAAAGGTAGTTATACCCTTTCATGAAGGGACACGATGGTTCGCTTGTGAGCCTATATATACGCTGCATATGTATCATTGTTAGGAGTATCTTGTATAAACAATGTAACCACTATTATATTGATTAATAAATGAATCATCTTCTTGTTAATCTTGTGCATATATCGATCCAGAAAATATCAATTAGAAGACCTGTGAAAAATACAACAGTAAATTATAAAGTCATATAAATAACACAAACAAGCACAAATCTTAAATTATCTACACGGTACATGCATGTACACCAATTAGGGGTGTCAATAGGGTCGGGTTGACCGACCCGAACCCGATAAAGCTTATAGGGTCGGGTCTAATCGGGTTGAAAATGCTTATCGGGTTAATTTGACCCGAACCCTATAACGCGATATTGTTATAAGATCGGGTTCCCGTTGAATTATTTATCTTATCGGGTTATCGGTTCAACCCGGTAAGACACGAAAATTCATAAACTACTTTTTATTTAGTTACTTTTGCTTCTATAAAAATGATAAACGTGATAAACAATAGTTAAGAAATATAAAACTGATAAACGTAAAATAGAGTTATAACATTAATAATGCATTTAATTTGTATGGTGGATATCTACTTCTTCTTCCTTTAACAATAACAACAAACTTATGCATCATCTTCTTACTAGTAGGTTTCTTAAATTAATATTTTGCTTTTGATTGCTTGGTTAATTTGAAAATTTTCGAGGGTGTGCACACTTATTTTGGTGGTATTTTCATGGTATGCACCTAAAGTATAATGATTATATAAAACTTAAATTTCATTTTTTTTACACTGCTAAGAGGTTGAAGAGGGTATGCAACTGTAGATCCGCCCATAAGGTTTGAGTGAAGACAGAAGATATGGTTTTGTTTGATGTGGTTGAATGTATACTCCTAAGATTGATGTACTCGCTCCAATCAGTCCACTTCGTACACCGTCCAACCTCGACCAGTTCGTGATCACTACCTAGGGTTTCCTTTTCATCTCATTACGTTCTCGATTTAGATTCTAAAGGAGAACCTAATCACGAGTCAAAGTTCACTCGCAACCTTCTAGTTCTGATACTATTACATTATGCTATCGATTGTCACATTTAACAAAAACTAGTTCTAAATTCAAAAATCGAGTTACTTAAAAGTAAATGAGCTCACAAAATATCAAAATATGTGGTCTAAGTTCCGTATAAGGGGGTATTTGTTCGGGCTTATATAGCCGGCTTATGGCTTGTTTGGTTTTGGGCTATGTTTCATAAGCTCACTTTTTGGCTTATTTTGAAATTTTCGGCTTATATAAGCTTATTATAAAATAATAAACTTATTCAAGCCACAAAATAAGCCACAAAAAGTGAGCTTATGAGACATGAGCCGAAAACCAAATAAGCCATAAGCCAACTATATAAGCTGAAACAAACACCCCCTAAATCGGCAAATATTAGCGAATAACCGACTAATTAACCTTGCTCATCATAATTATCAATACTAATATCAGGATTGATACACTCGCTTCAATCAGTACGCTTGGTACACCGTTCAACCTCGACATGTTCCTGATCATTCCCTAGGGTTTCATTTTCATCTGTCGTCAACTGATCGACGAACTGGCGAGACATGTTGAACGTCTGAACGAATTTGCGAACGTCTTTCACCATAAAGGCGTGCGAGAAGACTTTTCGAACGGATTGCTTCTAGGTCCATTTGTTGCTGCTTTTCTTCCTTTGCTTCACCTAAAGAAAATTGAATTAGATTAAGTGAATTAGATAACTGATATAACAATAAGATTACCTGCATGGTTGAGCATTTGAAGCATTGAACAGCGATGAATACGGTTTGCATTTTTTTTATTTTTTTACTGTGTGAAAATGGTGTTTGTGTGTGTTTTTTTTCAAAGTAGTAATAACCATGTCGTCATCATAGAACATGACAAAAAGTATTATTATTTTTATTAGTATTTTTTTTGTTATACCTGAGTTTCCGACTTGATATTGCGAGCCGACTAATCCCATGACAACTACCCTTTTTGAATATAGTGGAGTCGGCGCATGCAAAAAGTATTTTATTAAACACTAAAAATAGGGCCATACAAAATCCCCAAAAAAGGGAACGAGAAACATACGATCCTTAAAAGTATAAAACCAAAAAACAGCAACGATGAGGACCTATATAAAAAGATAACACCAAATAAAACTAATACAGGCAAAAACGCTTTCGGGTTGTTAACCCATGTACTCCAATTGAAACAATAACCTTACAACAGTTTCAGATTTTTAAAAGAGAGAGAATTTATATTAAGCCAAACTCTTTTTTATATTTAAAATGTAATTGTATACAGTAATTTTGTTGTTCTAAAATATAAAGAATATTGTAACTGTTTATTTTAGTTTATTTTATAATTAGTGTTCTTTTTAATCATCCCAATGAGGTGAGATCAATACAAAACACATTTAATCTAAAGAATAAATCATAAGATCTCAACCATTCATCTTCTTTTCATCCAATTAATGAGATGAAAGCAAAAATTAACAAAGGAATGGTAAAAATGTAATTCTATAAAAACCCACTTTCCACCCTTTTTTAAAAAGCAACATATCTTGCAAACGGTAAATCTTCAAGCTACAAAAAATACACCATCGAGACGAGAAAAAATCATCTTTCTATTGATATGCACTTTTATATACTTTCGACAAACCTTTTTTTCAAAATTTTCGTCCAGAAAAATCCCACGGGATTCGTAAAAAAATCCCACGGGATTCGTAAAAATACGATTTTTTTTTTTCAAAATTTCCGTCCAGAAAAATCCCACGGGATTCGTAAAAAAATCCCACGGGATTCGTAAAAAGACAGAATTTTTTTTTTCAAAATTTCCGTCCAGAAAAATCCCACGAGATTCGAAAAAAATCACACGGGATTCGTAAAAAGACAAACTTTTTTTTTTCTAAATTTCCGTCCAGAAAAATCCCACGGGATTCGTAAAAGACGAACTTTTTTTTTTCAAAATTTCCGTCCATAAAAATCCCAAGGGATTCGTAAAAAAATCCCACGAGATTCGTAAAAAGACGATTTTTTTTTTTTCAAAATTTTCGTCTAGAAAAATCCCACGGGATTCGTAAAAAATCCCATAGGATTCGTAAAAAAAATCCCTCGGGATTCGTAAAAAATTCACTTGTAATTTGTATAAATCGCATGGGATTCTGTATAATCCAATGAGATTTTGTATGAATCACAAAGGATTCGTCAAAAGAATCACTAGACTAGATACAATACATGACATCCCTCCTCAGTTAACAAGATAATTAAAAAAGAAAGCATCTAAAAAAGAATCACATGAAATGCTATATGAATCACAAGTGATCTTTAAAAGACTGATACGTGAGATCCAACTGTGATTAAAATATTAAATAAATTCATTTTAATTCCATTTAGAAAATTACATATTGATAGGTTATCCAACATAGCTAATATCACTTATATCAAAGTAAAAAGAATGATGTTAAAAAAAGTTTAAAGAATGAAGAGTATAAATTGGACATTCTCGTTTTATTAAAAAAATTCATTTCTTCCCATGCATTCACGTGATGAAGGTATTTTGACACAAACATATTTTCTACTCTTCCTCCTTTCTCTTGATTTCATTAAAATAATGGGTTGATGTTCTACCAATCCGCATTGAACTGTTCTTCGCATTATCAAGTCAATGGATATTGATATTTTAACAAACTTCAATTCTTTTAGTAAATTTTTTTTTTTTAACATGAACTTGATATTAATAGAATATAAGAAAGTTTATAAATTATAACGTCTTTTAAAAAACTCATTATGCTTATCTACTTCACTTATTGTCATAATACATAAATGTTTTCATTTTATTCGGTTATTTTCATCCGTTTTATCTGTGTTAGAATCGTCCATTTTATCCGTCTTCATTTTAATATGACCGGATAAAAAAAGATAAAAACGGATAAAAACCGTTTTGACGTGGATAATAAAAACGGTTTTTATCCGTTTTTATCTGTTTTTATCCGGAAAGATACGGATAAAAATGGACGATTTACGAAAACGGATAAAAACAGACAAAAAAATAACCGAATAAAATGAAAACGGTTATGTATTATGACAATAAGTGAAGTAGATAGAGCATAATGAGTTTTTTTGTAAAGTACGTTATGAATTTATAGTTTTTTTTCTAGAATATAACCTCACATCTGTCTTTGTATCAACTTTATGTTCAAGGACGGCAATTACAACGGCTGCAACAACGGCAATTACAACGGCGGCGATTACAACGGCGGGCGACGGCAGTTATAACGGTGGCTACAACAATCACCACTGCAACATACACATCTCCGATAGCCGAAAAATGTGCAGCACGACATCACTATACAATTCACCTTTAGAGTGTGCTACTTCTTCCTGAAATCCATTATTTACAAAATATTTGGTTAATATTGCATTTGATTTTGATAGAAAAAAGTTAAGGTTTGATTTGAGGAATGAGGAAAGAGGTAGGTGAAAGAGAGAGAGAAATAGATGAAGTGAATGAGATGTACTGACAAGCGTGTATTATCTTTGAAAGTGTAATTACAAATATACCCTTTAGTATTTAATTAAATTAAAATATGAATTAATCTCCATCATTGGATGTTAAAATAATGAGTGGCTAAGATCAAAGGATTTGTTCTTTGGATAAAATATGTTCCGTAAAGAACTTTCCTCTCATTCCAATAAGTCTATTATTTTAGTTTATTTAAATTTAGGTATCTTTATAATTATTTTATCAACTAAGTCAAAGATTTTTTAAAATATGAAATATATATCATCAGAGCACAATGTTTTTTTTGAACGGCAAAGAGAATTAAATATATATAAAAATGAGGCTACTAGCAAGGCGCTAGAAGCAAGAACTTTACAGACTAGACACGAACAACATGAACTAGACTCTACCTGAGGCTTTAACTACGAGGCCTACAAAAGGGATGAAAAAACTCTAGCCAATTACAGAAAACCCGAGACTAGAGAAAAATCCCCACTCACGGAGGCCGAGCCACCGGTTTTCACTCCGGAATATTTTTTATGAAGACCCAAACAAGCCCCAAGGAAAAACGACAAAAAAGAAACGACGAAGCTAATGTCCCAAACAGAAAACAAAAGCTTGCAACACCAACAAACAACTATCATGAACCCGCAGGCAACAAATGATTTTTCAGCCATTCAACCCAATTACTCAACATTCTACCTCTGTGAGAAAGCCAAGAAAATGACGAGGCGCGGATATTATCAAAGATATCTCCTTTCTTCATCGGATGAGCGCAAAAAATGATGCTGTTACGATATCTCCAAATCCACCAAAAAAAGCCGCAAATATAACATATAAACATCGGAACTTCTCTTTAGGAGCATGCCACACACAAATCCAGGTTTTCCAAGTATCGTAAGACGCAAATGGAGGAAAAGAAAAATCACACCATTTACGAACAAGAGACCATACCTCCTTAACTAAATTGCAATCAAAGAAAATGTGATTAGCGGATTCTACATTACCATTGCAGGAGGAGCACGATATTGTAGGAATTTCAATACCACGAGACGAAAGGTTTAACCGATGAGGTAACCGGTCCAAAGATAACCTCCATAAGAAAATATTCACTTTATGCGGAAGAATATTATCCCGGGAAGTCGACGGTAATATGGAGGGAAGGAGTTTTGAATCAATAAGACGACGAGAACTCCTAACAGAAAAAATGCCATCATCATCCAACGACCAAATGCATGTATCATCATCCATGCTAAGATCGACCTGACTTTTTCCACCAGTAAGTCTCTCAAATAAGCCGTGTTTCGGATGCCAATATCAGCCCTAGACCAATTCCAATGCCATTGACCATTGACGATACGATCGATGATTAAACAGTCTTTGTCTTGATCTAATCTATAAAGCCTGTTGTACCGAGTAAGAAGAGGAGAATCACCAATCCAAATATCTTTCCAAAAACGAATACGGGTGCCACATCCCACCTTGAAACGAAAAGAATTAAGATGGATGATATCTTCCGAATGCAGAAAATTAGAAGTACCAACAATCTTAGACCAGGTGCCATTAAACTTACAACCTTGATTGTCCAGACCGCCTTCTTGACCATGCAACGCCTTAATAATTTTAACCCAAAGAGTGTTCGGGGAAGAGAACATCCTCCAACGCCATTTTTGAAGAAGAGCAAAATTGAAAGCCTTTAAGCTACCAATAATCAAACCTCCTTTTTCGAAGGAAGAGTGAACATGAGGCCATTTAACCCACGCAATGTTCTTGGAATCTTGAGAACCACCCCAAAAGAATCTAGAACGAAGTCTTTCCAAAGAATTCAAAATATTTTCAGGAGCCTAAAAAATTGAAAGATAGTATATGCCACGACTACCTAAAACAGCTTTGATGAGAGTGGGACGCCCTCCAATGGATAATAAGTTAGCTTTCCAAGAGGAGAGTCTCTTTTGGAAGCGATCAATCAAAACCCGCCAGCTCGAAGTAAGATTCATGTTAGCCCCAATTGGAAGCCCAAGGTATGTGAAGGGAAATAAACCCGCAGCACATCCAGTCCTACTATCCATAGACGAAATTTCTTCATTAGAAACTCCAATGCCATAGATGTTGGATTTATGGATATTCATTTTAAGGCCCGAGGCGAGGTGGAAAACATGAAGAACCCGGATTATGTTGTCAATATCACAAGGATTCCAATCAGTAGTAATAACCATGTCGTCAGCATAGAACAAATGAGATAAAGTAATACCAGGAGAGCCAAGTTTGATCCCTCGAATAAGCCCGGAACTGACCGCATTAGACATAGCATAGTGGAGACCCTCCATAACAAGAATAAAAAGGAAAGGAGATAGGGGATCTCCTTGCCTTAGACCACGCTTAATAGAGAATTCAGAAGTAGGACTACCGTTAATCAAAATAGAAGCTCTAGAGGAGTGAAGACAAGCTCTAATCCATGAACGCCATTTAGAACCAAAACCGAGACTAAGAAGAACAAAGTCCAGGTATTTCCAGCTAACCGAATCAAAAGGTTTTTCAAAATCCACCTTGAAGATTAACATCTTTTTCTTCCTTTTTTTGTACCAATGTATGACCTCACTAATAATAAGAGGTCCGTCAAGAATTTGACGACCCGAAATTAAGGCAGACTGCTCTTTACTAACAACCTTGTCGATCACTTTAGAAAGCCGATTAGCAAGAATTTTGGCAATGATTTTGTAATGAGTACCAATGAGAGAAATGGGACGATAATCTTTAATAGAAACATGGTTACTGATCTTCGGGATAAGCGTGAAAAATGAAGAGTTGGCACCTTGAGGCATCGAACCTGAAACAAAAAAAGAATTGACAAACTCAAAAATATCCGTCTTCATGAGGTCCCAATATTTCTTTATAAAGGCGAAATAGAAACCATCAGGACCAGGAGCTTTGTTACTTCCACACTCCCAAACAGCTTTTTTCACTTCATCTAACGAGATATCCGTCTCCAAAGATTCGCGATCAAGAGGATTAAGGGTAGAAGAATGATTCATCATAGAAAATACCACTTGAGAATCATGAGCTTGGAACTTGTCTTGTAATAGTCAAGGAAGACTTCCTTAATGAGAGGCGGATCCGAAATCCAAACTCCATCATGCAAAATACCGGTAATAGCTTGAGATCTCCTTTTGTTGTTAATCATCCTGTGAAAGAATTTAGAATTTTCATCACCCTCTATATCCCATTTGATGTGAGCCTTTTGAATTAAATCAAACGCTTCAAGGTTGTCAAACTTATCAATGTCTTGAAGAAGCTTAACCCTTTTTTCACGATCTGATGTACTCGCTGAATCGTTATCAATCTTTTTTTCAATATCTTTAATCTCTGATAAGGTAATCTGTTTTTGAGATCGGTCATTATTCCTTAAATCGACATGCCATTTTTTGATAGCGGCTTTAAGACCTCTCAATTTCTCATGAGACCAGATGATTATGTCGCCATTACTTGTTGATAACGCTACACGCGTCTTTTGGGGTCGAAGGAACTTCCTTTTCTGCGAGCAAGTTTTATAACACCCTAGGCAGTGAACCTAATCGTTGTAGTGTAGTATTAGGGTAAGCCACGGGTATTGATATCGTTCTCTAAGGGAATAGAAATGCTAGTAAGAAGTTACTACGCTAAGGCTTGGGTTGAGGAAGATTATTTTTCATCTTTTTTATATTTTTTTAGAAAATGGAAAGGTACGAATCTCGGGGTTTGGATTTAGGGGTTGGTATTTCTACCGATTACTCTATTATCTAATTATCTAATCTAAGGTGTATGTAGTCTATGTCTAATTATTGTGTGCTCGTACGATGGTTTAAAGATGTGTTCACTTAGGTTTTATTACTCCTTAATTATCTCCTATTGATGGTTGAATTGTCACGTCCTTATTCTTAATTGCGTTGTGTGTCTAAAGTCGTAGGGTATGCGTTTGTCCTTAACTCTTTGAAACTACCAAAGGGTCTCGTCTACAAAATCTCTAGGAATTATAAACTCTAACTCTAAGGTACTCTTGGGATGGTTTAGCCTACAACTACTCTAGGTGTTATAGTCTAAGGTTCACAAAGATTAATCAAGCATTAACTACACAACGAATGACCTATCGCATTACTAGATCATTAACAATTAAGATAAGAGACAACCAATCAATATTCAATAATTAAGTTTCATATTCCCTAAGCAAACACACAAGTAAATTAGTCGGACATGGTGAACATGCAAGCATACACACAAATAATTGAAGACATAATTGAATTAATGAAGTAAAGCGCTTATCTTGGTGTAAGATAGGGTTTGGAACCCTAAAATACTGTACAAGACAGCCTTGGTTCGGTTTAGGTTTTTACTCCAAAAGACTACACACTAAAGCTGAAAAATTCGAATTCTATATATAAGATTACAATCGCGACGGCGTCACCTTATGATTTGTGACGCCGTTGGGTCGCCATTATTAGGGTTTCGTCTTGGCCACGTTAGTCTTGCGACGGCGTCACCTTATGCTTGTGACGCCGTCCCTTCGATCTCGCGCGTCTCGGATCAAATCTAGGTCGCTCGAGTTGCGACGGCCTACTCTTTTAAAGCTCGACACCGCCACTTGAAAATAAGCAATTTGGCTACCGAGCCATCACAGAAGTGCTCCGACGGCGTCGTAATTAACACCGACGTCGTCCCATTGTATTTCAAAGACTTGAGTGTCTCGATTCTTGACTTTGGCCATTTTCTTCAGATATCCGCGCCTTTTCGTCCAAATAAGTGCCATTCCAAGAATTTGCCTTCAAGAGACCTAAAAAGTGAAAAGGAACGATATTAAGTAATAACGGATACAAAATGATCAAATTAGGGCTTAAACGACCCTCAAAAGGTACATTTTAAAACCTTATCAAATATCCCTACACTTGGTATTTGCTTGTCCTCAAGCAAATGTGCTTTAGTCAATTAATTTATAAGTTGGGGTCATGAAGCATTGGTTTAGAACAATCCACAACACATATAAGCCCAAAAAGTCATAACAAGCATGGAAATTACATACTAGCACCTCACATGGGGTGTTTGGGTACTCACATCTCTCGGTGTATATGAAATATAACAAGTTGGAAATGGAAGATAAACACTCATTAACCGGTCCTAGTACATAGATTACCATAGGCTTGAGAATAGATCAAACCTCCATCGCTTTGGCGTAAGCACCTAGGAAAGACTATCAAAGAGGTCTTTAAAGGGTTGTAATGTTAGGCTTACGGTAGGGAAACAAAGGGTTTGGTGGGATAGGTTATTTAGTGATGGCAAGTCAAAAATCTCTATGTTACAAGCATACGAAGAATGGCGTTGCTAAGCCAAGACTCGACACTCTAAACTCTACGTAACTGAAACAAATAAACATAAATTTAAAGATGGATGTAGGATGGTAGCCCGTATTTTTTTTTTTTTTTTTTTTTTTTTTTTTTTTTTTTTGAACACTCAATTTTTTTTCTTTTTCTCTTTTTCTATTTTTTTTGATTTTTTTTTCATACATTTTTACTCTACCATCCTCTACGGTAACATCAAAATGATAGGGATTTATAGGCACATCCCTACACTTGAGTTTTTATTACTCTAACACTAATTTGACCCGAATTGAAAATATCAAAACACTTGGGGTATGTTATTACGCAAATAAGGGAATTTAACGTTCCCTTCCAGTCATTTCATAAACTTTAACTTTTCCCATGAGTCCCAATCGTCCCCAAACTGTATACAAAGGATATGACTCGACTTAGCAACTCATGCAAGCAACTAGATAATTGAACTAAGGGTTTAGGGTGATAACAATAATGCACTAAAAGTGAGTGCATACAAGGTAGGCTAAGGCGATTTGGGTGTACATTTGGGGGTGGGGTGTAAACAATGCTCTTCATTGATATTCCGGAAAACCGAAACATCACGAGAACCGTGAAAAGGATAGGCTCTAAGGGGTTAACTAGGGGTATCGTGTACTAAAGATGTGTACAACGCAAAGGTGTGGGGGAATTACTCAACCGATGTGGAAGAAGTAATTATATTACGGGTATCATACAAGGGTTATCCTAATGCCTCTTATCATTTAGTTATTCCTAACTACACAAGTGTAGTCTTACTAGCGATCTCGGGATGCATCACAAAACAAGTTCTAGAATCTAATATACTACCGGTTCACACTCTAAGCATTAAAGATGAATGCTTTAATTCCTACTAATCTAAGGGTGATCCTCACATTTGGGTGGAATTTAAGTGGTAAAGGGTTTTGTGCTAGTCATGCAACTTCCTATCGTGAGACGCTTTTGTTAAGACTAATGGCCCACTCCTATATGTCATGCAAAATTTAAAATTTGGTGCCAAAATTACCCTAAGCGACATTTTCTCATGGTTTATTACACAAATGCAATTGGATTAAAGCAAATAATCAAGGATAAGCATAGTTTCAAAGTTCCGCTTTATTTTCCTCCCTACACTTAAACTGAACATTGTCCCCAATGTTCCCCGAAAGTATCAAAGTTATGATAATAGAAGGTAATTAAAAACGAAAGAAACTAATACTCCCTTGATTAGCTCGGTAGGATCCGTGTAAAGTGGTGGTTACATTTTTCTTCAAGAAGAACGTTTTGCTTGAAAAGCTCCTTCTCATCTTATGTATCTTCTTCTTGGTAAATTAAACATGCACACTTGAAGAAAACAAACAACCCAACGCATCAAACAGAACAAAGAAAAATCACAACAAGATGTAGTTCCAGACTTAAATAAGATATAATGCTTGTGGAATGGATGTTTGCAGATTTTCTAGAAAATTAAGACTTGGAAAATTCCAAAAATTTATAAGTAACACACAAAACGAGAAAAAGTAAGAAGTCTTCTACTCCTCCTGACGCCGTCAGGTTATCATGACAGAAACTGGTCTGCGATTTTATGGAAAAAAAATCTGGAAAATTTATATCTTTAGAATCTGGAAAAACTTCCTGCAAAACATCCATTATGACTCGATACAAGCATTTGACTCGAACAAACACACATGTATATCTTTTTAATTAATTGGAATTCTCATGTTTACGTTTCTTTTGAAAACGTGTGTAATCCTCCCTACACTTATCCCTTATGTAAAATACCTTTATATGTAATTAAGATGAAGTTAAAGACAAAATAAAGCATTTTTACAAATTTAAACATGAGAATAAACAATTAATAAAAGATATACGACATACAAATGAAAATGAAAAACAAATACACATGGGTTGCCTCCCAAGAAGCGCTTGTTTTTGTTCGAGTCGCGAGCCTGACTCTACCCTTATTTAACGGATAAAGGGGAGGTTTTCCCTACACTTAGGTTTAAGTGCGGGTGATAGTAGCGATACACACCCTTATGGTGGAAATTTGTTGCTTGAGGAGAGGGTGATGGATGATTTATATGCTCAAAGGAGTGTGCTCCATTCATTATAACCTTACCTAATTCTATTGGTGTAGAGGGTGAATCAAATCTCTCTCCTAAAAATGGATCATCTTCTATTAACTTCAAAAGATTCTTAATTAAGGATCCATCTTGACCTAATAAACCCGGTTTAAACCCATAATGTTTCTTGTTATTAACCATGAATGGGTGATATAAGTGTGTAAGGTCATGAGTTACTCCTATATTAGCTTCCACTCTACATGGACTAGAGTCTACCACCTTTATCAAGCAACTACCCGGATTATTTATTTTGATGGGTGGATTGGGGCCTAATTCAATTCCAAGATTCACATCTAAAGACGGAAAATTGGGTAAGGTTTTGGTTGAGGCTCCGGTTCATCAAAATTAGGAACTTCCCTAGGACTAAGAGAGAGGTCATGACAACAAGCATCTAAACCTACATTCTCTAGTGGCGTTTGGTCCAAAGGTTCTATATCAATCGGGGTTCCTATAGTCTCTTCTACTTCTTCCGGGTAAGTTATAGGCGATGTGTGTTCCGTAAGTGATGGTAGGGCTTGTGGGCTTGGAGTTTCCATCTTATTCTCCATTATATCTAGATCTCCTAAATGTTTATCATGTGTTTTAGTATGATCTAACCCAAATACACTCCTAAGCATCTCAAATCCTTCTCTGGCCATTTCAAATTCTTGGTCCGATTCATAAGAATCATTCTCAAAAATTTGATCACTATCTGTTTGCCTAAAGGATTCCTCATGCGTGTCATATGTTTTGAAATCTATCCCACACATGCAAATAGGTGGTTCAACTCTAACCATCTCACAATCTTGTTCGGGTTTAGGTTCCATGTTCTTAAAAACTAGGTCTTTTTGATCATGGTGCCTAAGATCATTCAACTGATGGTTTATGCATAGGAGGATTTTCTGAAAAGTTCTCCAGATGGTCTCACTAAAAGGAGTTGATCCTGACAACGATTGTTGAATAGAAGCCACACAAGCACAAAATATATCAAATCCATCCAACCTTACACCCGTCTCCTTTTGGATATCTCTAAGTTCACTCACAAAGTCATTAGAACAATAAAAACCAATCCAATCTGCGAAATTCAATTGCTCCTCATTTGTTAATGATTCAAATGCAATTTCACTTGCCATAGCGACAATTGAAAAGGGTTTTACGAACACAAACACAAAGAAGGGATAGACTACAAGGAAGCTATTAAATGAGAAAAATTTACTTGATAGGAATCAAGCAAAGAAACCAAAACGAGGTGGACTACTAACTAGCTATTCTATTCCCCGGCAGCGGCGCCAACAACTTGATAACGCTATACGCGTCGTTCGAGGTCGAAGGAACTTCCTTTTCTTCGAGCAAGTTTTATAACACCCTAGGCAGTGAACCTAATCGTTGTAGTGTAGTATTAGGGTAAGCCACAGGTATTGATATCGTTCTCTAGGGGAATAGGAATGCTAGTAAGAAGTTACTACGCTAAGGTTGGGGTTGAGGAAGATTATTTTTTTATCTTTTTTATATTTTTTTAGAAAATGGAAAGGTACGAATCTCGGGGTTTGGATTTTGGGGTTGGTATTTCTACCGATTACTCTATTATCTAATTATCTAATCTAAGGTGTATGTAGTCTATGTCTAATTATTGTGTGCTCGTATGATGGTTTAAAGATGTGTTCACTTAGGTTTTATTACTCCTTAATTATCTCCTTTTGATGGTTGAATTGTCACGTCCTTATTCTTAATTGCGTTGTGTGTCTAAAGTCGTAGGGTATGCGTTTGTCCCTAACTCTTTGAAACTACCAAAGGGTCTCGTCTACAAAATCTCTAGGAATTATAAACTCTAACTCTAAGGTACTCTTTGGATGGTTTAGCCTACAACTATTCTAGGTGTTATAGTCTAAGGTTCACAAAGATTAATCAAGCATTAACTACACAACGAATGACCTATCGCATTACTAGATCATTAACAATTAAGATAAGATACAACCAATCAATATTCAATAATTAAGTTTCATATTCCCTAAGCAAACACACAAGTAAATTAGTCGGACATGAAGAACATGCAAGCATACACACAAATAATTGAAGACATGATTGAATTAATGAAATAAAGCACTTATCTTGGTGTAAGATAGGGTTTGGAACCCTAAAATACTGTACAAGACAGCCTTGGTTCGGTTTAGGTTTTTACTCCAAAAGACTACACACTAAAACTGAAAAATTCGGATTCTATATATAAGATTACAATCGCGACGGCCACCTTATGATTTGTGACGCCGGTCGCCGTCATTAGGGTTTCGTCTTGGCCACGTTAGTCTTGCGACGGTGTCACCTTATGCTTGTGACGCCGTCCCTTCGATCTCGACGCCGTCGGATCAAATCTAGGCCGCCCGAGTTGCGACGGCCTACTCTTTTAAAGCGACACCGTCACTTGAAAATAAGCAATTTGGCTCTTGGTAGTCACAGAAGTGCTCGACGCGCCGCAATTAACACCGACGCCGCCCCTTGTATTTCAAAGACTTGAGTGTCTCGATTCTTGACTTTTGCCATTTTCTTCGTATATCCGCCTTTTCGTTCAAATAAGGGCCATTCCAGCAATTTTCCTTCAAGAGACCTAAAAAGTGAAAAGGAACGATATTAAGTAATAACGAATACAAAAGTGATCAAATAAGGGCTTAAACGACCCCTCAAAAAGGTACATTTTAAAACCTTATCACTTGTATCCATAGAAGCCCATGTAGACTTAATGAGATCATCAAATCCATCCCTAGTTAACCACGTATTATATAATTTGAAAGGAGAAGGGCCAAAATCAGATTTCTTAACATGAAGGAGAATAGGAGAATGATCCGACCACATTCGATCAATAGCAGTGATTCTGATGTCAGGAATGGCTTCTGTGATACCTTCAGAGATAAGAAAACGATCTAGCTTGATGAGCTTAGTGCCAATTTTATTCATCCAAGTAAAATAACGACCTCCAATGGGAAGATCAATTAGCATGTGGAATCAATAAAAGAATTAAAATGCTCAGCCTCATTATGAGAGAAGAAGGAACCAGACCTTTCGTTTTCATGACGGACCGTATTCATATCACCAAATAGAATAAAATTTCCATTATGGTGGTGCATGATTTCAGCAATACGATTCCAGAGAGAGGACTTAGCCGAGGACTCTTGGGGACCATATATATTTATCATAAAGCAATCACCAATCGCATTATTCCAGTGCCCTTTAACGATTATGAAATAGTCATCGCACCAAATAGTATCTTTAGGGAACATGTTCGGATCCCACATGGAAATCAAGCCACCCGATCTACCCCGAGCCATGCTACAAGCATAATCAAAGTTGAAATTTCCCCACATAGACTTAAGACAAAAAATCTCGAGACGAGTCATTTTTGATTCTTGAATACCGAGAAAATGAACGTTATGTTTAAAACACATATCTTTGATCCAAACACGCTTACACCTTTTCTTCGTACCACAACTATTGATAGATATAATATTCATTTATCCACAGTGTGCACACCGATTCCGTTATCATTCGGTTAAGGGACTTTTTACACCCTCTAACATCGTATCCTAATGTGGACCCAGCTTCAATAATTTTAGTGAGCTCATGTATAAGTGAAATACCTTTGATGTCCTTCTTGTGATGTCTAGCAAAATTGGTGGAGCATTTTGATAACGCTACACGCGTCGTTCGGGGTCAAGGAAACTTCCTTTTCTTCGAGCAAGTTTTATAACACCCTAGGCAGTGAACCTAATCGTTGTAGTGTAGTAATTAGGGTAAGCCACGGGTATTGATATCGTTCTCTAGGGGAATAGGAATGCTAGTAAGGAGTTACTACGCTAAGGTTAAGGTTGAGGAAGATTATTTTTTATCTTTTTATGTTTTATGAAAATGGAAAGGTACGAATCTCGGGTATTGGATTGGAGGGTTGGTATTTCTACCGATTACTCTACTATTATCTAATTATCTAAACTAAGGTTGTGGGAGTCTATGTCTAATTAATGTGTGCTCGTATGATAGTTTAAAGATGTGTTTACTTAGGTTGTACTACTCCTTAATTATCTCCTATTGATGGTTGAGTTGTCACGTCCTTATTCCTAGTTGCGTTGTGTGTCTAAAGTTGTAGGGTATGCGTTTCTCCCTAACTCTTTGAACTTACCAAAGGGTCTCGTCTACAAACCCACTAGGATGATAAACTCCTACTCTAAGGCGCTCTTTGGATGGTTTAGCCTACAACTACTCGGTAATTATATTCTAAGGTTCACAAAGATGAATCAAGCATTAAGTACACAACGAATGACCTATCGCATTACTATATCATTAATCAACTAAGATAAGAAACAACCAATCAATATTCAATAATTAAGTTTCATACTTTCTAAGCAAACACACAAATAAATTAGCCGGACATGGAGAACATGCAAGCATACACACAAATAATCAAAGACATAATTGAATTAATGAAGTAAAGACTTATCTTGATGTAAGATAGGGTTTCAAACCCTAAAATACTGTACAAGACACCTTAGGTTCGGTTTTAGGTTTTTACTCCAAAGACTCTCTTCTAAAGATTGAAAAATTCGGATTCTATATATAAGATTACATATGCGACGGCGTCACCTTATGTTTTGTGACGCCGTCGTGTCGCCGCCATTAGGGTTTCGTCTTGGCCACATTGACCTTGCGACGGCGTCACCTTATGTCCGTGACGCCGTCCTCTTCGACTTCGACGTCGTCGGATTGCATCTAGGCCGCCCGAGTAGCGACGACCTACTCTTTTACAACCGGACGTCGCCGCTTGAAAATACGAGTTTTGGGTTCGGACCGTCACAATAATTTTGGGACGGCGCCGCCATTAGCACCGACGCCGTCGCCTTCTAGTTTCGAAGCGTGAGTGTCTCGATTTTGACTTTGGCCATTTTCTTCATATATTCGCGCCTTTTCGTCCAAATAAGTGTCATTCCAAAGATTTTGCCTTCAAGAGACCTAAAAGTGAAAAGGAACGATATTAAGCAATAACGGATACAAAAGTGATCAAATAAGGACTTAAACGACCCCTCAAAATGGTACCTTTTAAAACTTTATCAAATATCCCTACACTTGTTGTTTGCTTGTCCTCAAGCAAATGTGCTTTTAGCCAATTAATTTATAAGCTAGGGATCATGAAGCATTAATTCAAAACGGTCCACAACACATATAAGCCCCAAAAAGTCATAACAAGCACGGAATTACATACTAGCACCTCACATGGGGTGTTTGGATACTCACATCTCTCTCGGTGTATATATGAAATATAACAAATATGAAATGGAAGATAAACACTCATTAACCGGTCCTAGTACATAGATTACCATAGGCTTGAGAATAGATCAAACCTTCATCGCTTTGGCGTAAGCACCTAGGAAAGACTATCAAAGAGGTCTTTTAAAGGGTTGTAATGTTAGGCTTACGGTAGGGAAACAAGGGTTTGGTGGGATAGGCAATTTAGTGGTGGCAAGTCAAGAATCTCTATGTTAAATGCATACGAAGAATGGCGTTTCTAAGCCAAGACTCGACACTCTAAACTCTATGTAATGGAAATAAACAAACATAAATTCAAAGGATAGATGTAGGATGGTAGCCCGTATTTTTTTTTTTTTTTTTTTTTTCACTCTATTTTTTTTTTCTTTTCTATTTTTTTTCGATTTTTTTTTTTTTTCATACACTTTTACTCTACCATCCTCTACGATAACATCAAAATGCTAGGATTTATAGGCACATCCCTACACTTGAGTTTTATTACTCTAACACTAATTTGACCCGAATCGAAAAGATCAAAACACTTGGGGTACATTATTATGCAAACAAATGGAATTTGAATTTTTAACGTTCCCTTCCCGTCATTTCATAAACTTTAACTTTTCCCATGAATCCCAATCATCCCAAAACTGTATACAAAGGATATGACTCGACTTAGCAACTTATGCAAGCAACTAGATAATTGAATTAAGGGGTTGGGGTGATAACAAACATTTGCACTAAAAGTGAGTGCATAAGGGGTAGGCTAAGGCGATTTTGGTGTATATTTGGGGGTGGGGTGTAAACAATGCTCTTCATTGATATTCGGAAAAACCAAAACATCACGAGAACCGCCAAAAGATAGGCTCGAGGGTTAACTAGGGGTATCGTGTACTAAAGATGAGTACAACGCAAAGGGTGTGGGGAATTACTCAACCGATGTGGAAGAAGTAATTATATTACGTGTATTAAACAAGGGTTATCCTAATGCCTCTTATCATTTAGTTATTCCTAACTACACAAGTGTAGCCTCACTTGCGATCTCGAATGCATCACAAAACAAGTTCTAGAATCTAATATACTACCGGTTCACACTCTAAGCATTAAAGATGAATGCTTTAATTCCTACTAATCTAAGGCGATCCTCACATTTTGGTGGAATTTGGGTGGTAAAGGGTTTTGTGCTAGTCATATAACTTCCTATCCGTGAGACGCTTTTGTTAAGACTAATGGCCCACTCCTATATGTCATGAAAATTTTAAATTTGGTGCCAAAATTACCCTAACCGACATTTTCTCATGGTTTATTACAAAAGTGCAATTGGACAAAGCAAATAGTCAAGGATAAGCATAGTTTCAAAGTTCCGTTTTATTTTCCCTCCTACACTTAAACCGAACATTGTCCCCAATGTTCCCGAAAGTATCATAGTTATGATAAAAGAAGGTAATAAAAATGAAAGAGACTAATACTCCCCGATTAGCTCGGTAGGATCCGTGTAAAGTGGTGGTTAAATCCTTTCCAAGAAGAATTTATGCGTGAAAAGCTCCTCAATCTTATGTAACTTCTTCTTGATAAATTAAACCGCACACTTGAAGAAAACAAACGAAACCTTCGTAAAATCGCGGTAATAATATATATAAGACTCGATTTAAACTAGGATATAATGCTTGTGGAATGGATGTTTACAATTTCTAAGAAAATTAAGACCGGAAAATTCCAAAAATTTATAAGTAGCTCGAAAACGAGAAAAAGTAATCGATGTTTTACTCCTTCCCGACGCCAAAGTTGCAATCTGACGCCGTCAGTTATCCGACAAAAAGCGGTGCGATTTTCGGAAAAATTCGGAAAATTTACATCTTTAGAATCTGGAAAAATTTCTGCAAAACATCCATTATGACTCGATACAAGCATTTGACTCGAACAAACAAACATATATATCTTTTATGTAATTGTTATTCTCATGTTTACGTTTCTTTTGAAAACGTGTGTAATCCTCCCTACACTTATCCCTTATGTAAAATACCTTTATATGCAATTAAGACGAGGTTAAAAACAAAATAAAGCATTTTTACAAATTTAAACATGAGGATAAACAATTAATAAAAGATATATGACACTAACAAGCAAACAATTAAGCATGGGTTGCCTCCCACGAAGCGCTTTTCTTTATTTAAGATTCTTGTAGCTAGACTCATAGTCGTGCTCCTACGTTGCCCTAATCTTAGAGGCCCACTCGATCTCCTTAACTCTTCTTTCATCACGAATATATTCGGGCCCTAGTTCAAGACAAGATGTAGTAAACTTTGTTCTTCCGGTCTACTTGAATGCCGGAATGTTATCTACATCTAAATTATCCATGCCCTCAAAATTCTTATTTTTGTAGGGCATTATATATTTAACATTCTCGGTTTCATTTGAGAACTCGATTATCCCTTTCTCTTTATCATAAACCATCTTAGACTCTTCTATAAATGGTTTCCCAAGTATCACGTCTCCCAAAAACCCATCAATGATTCCTTTGACATTTTCCAGAATCATGAAATCACACCTAAATGTGAAGTTACCTATGAACACGTGCAATCCCTTAACCCTCCCCACATAGTTACTTGCTTTCCTAGGCGAAGGGGTCCTCATAGGCTCTAGCTTTTGCTCATGATCCAATTGTAATAGAGCCTAGACATTATATTCATGGGTGCCTTATAATCAATGTAGGTGTGATCCTGTATAAGTATCCAATCATACACGGTATTTTGATGTTTTAGGGTTTCCCTCCTTATACGAGGCTCGAAGGTGGTCTTGGAAAATTAACCACATTATGGTGATAAGCGGTTTCTTTCCTTTTAGGGTATGAATCAAAGTACTCCCTAAGTTCTCCCTTCTCCTTACTACCATCCATAATTTCTAACATCTTATAGTCTCCTTCTTCTAGATCATCATCCGAATCACTTGTAGTCGAATCACTATCTAGAGGTTGATCAGATTCCTTAAGGGCTTCCTCAAGTGTATTCTCAATTATCATATTTAATTTCCTAAGCTCTCCAATCTCACTCATGATACGAGCTCGGAGTTGGTTAGCAGAGGCTGGGTCAAGCAGTGGGTATTTGTTTGGTGGTGAAGCGTTGTTTGGTTGTTGGTTATCGAGTGGTGGTTGGTTATCACCTTCCATGATGAAAAGTGATGAGGTTACGAACAAAAGTCACGAAGAAGGGGGATAGACTAAGAGAAAGCTAAAAATGAGGAAAAAAATTACTTGATAGGAATCAAGCAAAGAACCTAAACGAGGTGGACTACTAACTAGCTATTCTATTCCCCGGCGTGGCGCCAAAACTTGATAACGCTACACGCGTCGTTCGGGGTCAAGGAAACTTCCTTTTCTTCGAGCAAGTTTTATAACACCCAGGCGGTGAATCTAATCGTTGTAGTGTAGTAATTAGGGTAAGCCACGGGTATTGATATCGTTCTCTGGGGAATAGGAATGCTAGTAAGGAGTTACTACGCTAAGGTTAAGGTTGAGGAAGATTATTTTTATCTTTTATGTTTTATGAAAATGGAAAGGTACGAATCTCGGGTATTGGATTGGGGGTTGGTATTTCTACCGATTACTCTACTATTATCTAATTATCTAAACTAAGGTTGTGGGAGTCTATGTCTAATTAATGTGTGCTCGTATGATAGTTTAAAGATGTGTTTACTTAGGTTGTACCACTCCTTAATTATCTCCTATTGATGGTTGAGTTGTCACGTCCTTATTCCTAGTTGCGTTGTGTGTCTAAAGTTGTAGGGTATCGTTTCTCCCTAACTCTTTGAACTTACCAAAGGGTCTCGCCTACAAACCCACTAGGGATGATAAACTCCTACTCTAAGGCGCTCTTTGGATGGTTTAGCCTACAACTACTCGTAATTATATTCTAAGGTTCACAAAGATGAATCAAGCATTAAGTACACAACGAATGACCTATCGCATTACTATATCATTAATCAACTAAGATAAGAAACAACCAATCAATATTCAATAATTAAGTTTCATACTTTCTAAGCAAACACACAAATAAATTAGCGGACATGGAGAACATGCAAGCATACACACAAATAATCAAAGACATAATTGAATTAATGAAGTAAAGACTTATCTTGATGTAAGATAGGGTTTAAAACCCTAAAATACTATACAAGACACCTTAGGTTCGGTTTAGGTTTTACCCAAAGACTCTCTTCTAAAGACCGAAAAATTCGGATTCTATATATAAGATTACATATGCGACGGCGTCACCTTATGTTTTGTGGACGCCGTGTCGCCGCCATTAGGGTTTCGTCTTGGCCACGTTGACCTTGCGGCGGCGTCACCTTATGTCCGTGACGCCGTCCTCTTCGACCGACGTCGTGCGGATTGCATCTAGGCCGTCCCGAGTAGCGACGGCCTACTCTTTTACAACCGGACGTCGTCGCTTGAAAATACGAGTTTTGGGTTCGGACCGTCACAATAATTTTGGGACGGCGTCGCCATTAGCTTTTGACGCCGTCGCCTTCTAGTTTCAAAGAATCGTGAGTGTCTCGATTTTGACTTTGGCCATTTTCTTCATATATTCGCGCCTTTTCGTCCAAATAAGTGCCATTCCAAAGATTTTGCCTTCAAGAGACCTAAAAGTGAAAAGGAACGATATTAAGCAATAACGGATACAAAGTGATCAAATAAGGACTTAAACGACCCCTCAAAATGGTACCTTTTAAAACCTTATCACATTTGCTAGTATTTGAGGAGCTTTTTTTCATATGTTCGAAGCCAGGTGGGCGGCTTAAATCCGATGAATCATTGATGTTAGTAAACTCTTCATCTGCTTTTTTGAAAACCTCTTCTTCTACATGTTTTAAAGGCTGGTCCAATTCAATGTCATTTGGAGCTTCAAACGGAATCTCCTCTTTTGTGTTAGCTTGATCCAGATCATTTAGAATAACATTTAAGTCATCCAAATCATCATCTGGTTTATCTTCCATAGCGATATCATCTTTATCTAAATGATTAGCATCCATGTGGGATGATGTATCGCTAGAGTTATCAGTGATGTTTATGCTCCAAGTTCCTATTTCATGCACATTAACATCAAATATCTCCTCGTTAACTTCGACTTTGATATTTTCAGAAACATGTTTGTAAGACCTGGTAGATATGCAAACTCTTCCCAATGACATGCCAGTGGATTCTTCGTCTTCAAAAAACTTGAATTTACCGAATAAGGATGCCACTTTCTTGTAAGCATTTGAACCCCACGCACAAAGAGGTAACCCACTAATTTCTAACCATACGTTCGTCAACCTTGAAAGAGGGTGAAGGAGTTCTTATTGCGGAATAAAGGCCTTTAATGTTAGCATTCTCTCTAAATTTTGAGCATGATAATGACGAAGAGAATTGAATCCAAATCCAAAGACCCCCAACATGGTGAATTGTCAAGTCCATGAAACCCTCATTTTTGCAAATCTCATACATATGACTCAAAGTGTCCACTTCAGTTAGTTTCAACAAAAGAACTGTTGATGAATCTTCAATGGTGATTAGATCATTTTCATTAAGGTTAATGGTTCGGACAGTTTCAGGAGTATGAATGTGCGTCGTAGGGTTTCGCTTATTGTGGATAACATCAACGAAGGAAGGTTTGGTTGTCTGAGATTGACGGTCGGAAAGCTTAGGGAATGCTTCAGTGTTAGGATTTGATTCAGTTTTAGGATTATCGCCTTTAGCAGGTGGTCAATTAACAGGTTGGGATACAGAAGCATTACCTCTTTGAGACAGAGCAACCGCCACATATAAGTGAAAGCTCCCAATCCAAATGTTTGAAAGAGATCTAACAAATTCATGAGCATTTTTAATTCCCAGAAAACGGATAAATCCAAATCGCTTACCTCCTTTGGAGCGTTTGTTAGCTATAAAAGCATCCACGAGTCGGCCGTATGGCGTACAAGCATTCCACAGACCCTTTTGCGTCAAGTGATTCTGGGAAATTCGATACATAAAAGGATGTAGCAATTCGTTCCAGATCTTTATTGTAAGGGTTATTGATGTTTCTCAAATTAGGGATTTTGTTGTTACGAAAAGTCCAAGTCCATCCTTTTGCGTCGGTGATGAATGATTGTTTTCCCATGAATGATTGATTAATTGAATGAAATCCCCCACCCCTTCCCCGGAAGGTGCCTGATGAGAAACACAGATCCGGTTTTTTAGGATAGAGACCATCAGAGCACAATGTAATGTACTTCCATAAACTTTTGCGACGTAATGTTAGTTCTTGTAAAAAAAATAACTTTTCTTTTTAAATTTACTTGGTTCAAAAAATGTGTTTATAGCCGTGTTTACTTTTACCTAAATGCACCCGATATTTACGGTCCTAATAGTGCCCTTTCTTCCTTCCAATATAATCACATGTCTCAAAAACTTTTATAGTAAAAAAAAATTTAGGGAATACGTGGATAATTTTGAGACAAAGGGACGGGTATCTAACAAAAGTTTTACAAATATTCATATATTACCGTAGCTTATAGCAAGGGCACCTAAAAGCTCATATTTTTTTTACATATTGGTAAATATTTATATATTTTTTGTTGTGAAAACAACATATAGTTCAAATGGTTAATTTACATTTTTACATAGTAGCTACATGCCTACATTAAATTAGTAGTTCAAAAGCTTATTAATTTACATTTTTATATGAAGATAAAAGTGCATTTTGGTGGTGGTATAATATTGTTAACTTGATGTATACATTTGGCAGATTCTTACACATGCGTGTTGGTAACTTTCTATGTGTCGATTATTCATACGCATTTATTTTTTATTAATACCCCGCTATATATATATATATTTTTTTTTTTTATTTATTTTTTATTTTTATGATTTTGTTTACATCAAAACCTATAAGCCCGAAAACGCGAATCAGAATATAAAGTTTAATAAATTCAAACGCTTAAACTGCCGTAAATACTACGGTAAACCGACAAAAATATGTTGTCTTGAAAAATGAGAAGACAATTTGAAAAGTCATATGCCTATGGGTTAGACCCGGTAGGAATAGTGTATCCCCTTTCTAAGTTCAAAGAAAATGAGTGTCGTTTTCTACCGTCCTTTTTAAGTTTTTTGTATTTTGGTTGGTCCACGTATGTGTATACATCACTCACAGTCTCACAGATGGTGTTTAAATGTGAACTATTTTAGCTTTAATGACTCGTTCGTTAAAGTGAACACACAATCATTTTCACAAAATGGTTATGAATCATAATCGTTAAAGTTGCGGTTGTCGTGGAGCCGTTAAAAACCAGTGCCACGTCAGCAAAACACTTTATAGTACGAGATTTTCAATGGCACAAAAAACCTCCCTCCTTCGTATAAATATGATGTCATAACAAAAGTGATGTCGTTGAATCCGCACATACCCCATTAAATACACAAATACAACACAAAAAGGGAAAACAAATAAAATAAAAAATAAAATAAATAAAGTTTGGCACTGTCTGTTAGCCAACAGCCAACACCCTTTGGCACGAAACTTGATACCGTGAGCCATTAAATTTATTGGACTGTTGAAATGGCGCTAGCTTAACAACCATCAATACCCCTGCTCTTAGAGTGAACTATTTTAAATGTAGTTGTTATTTTTCACAAAATCATTTTCCTAAAACCTTTTATATTCTCTTTTAATTTGGTGTTCCATATGATACTATCGATGTACGGACTCAAATAACATTTCTATGAAGATTGACGTATATAATGACTACTATACTTTTGAGTTAAGGGTTTTTCTAACTTATGTCTTAGGGGCACAAGTTAAACACACTAAAAGTACTATGAGACTTACGAAAAAGAACTTAAGAATTCATACAAAAGTATGTACTTTTTTTTTTTTTTTTTTTTTTTACTTTTTTGTGAGTCTTTGAGTACTTTTTTATACTTTTTAGTGTGTTTAACTTGTGGCCGTAAGACACAATTTAAAAAAATCCTTGAGTTAAAAAGCAAACCGACAAAGTTAACGATGAATGGATTGGATAAAACCACAGTAAATGTCTCTGATTTTTTTTTTTTTATTTTTTGTATTATTATTATTTTTTTTAACTCGTAAAATCTAACAAACCAAAATGATCAATTATGTAATTAACTTAGGGGTGGCAATCGAGTCGTGCTCGGGTTGACCTATTCGGGTTCACTGGTTGGCGTGTTATTATAACCTCTACCCAAACACGACCCATTTATTAATCGTGTCAAGAAACTAAACCCTAACACACACATGCATAACACATGTAACTCATTTGTGACCCGTTTAATCTGTTTAAGTAAATAGGTCAAGCGGTGAATTTGTCAATTTAACTAGTTTAAATGCAAAAATGATATAAAAATCTAAAAGAAAAAATGATAAAAAATAATGTACAAATAACTATGCGACAATTTCAATGATGTTTGAATACAATCGTAATTCACTCATATATTAAATACATAACAAAATACATTTAATCTAAATTCAACATAAAATCCAAGTTACATACTTTGATTTTAGTGGCTTTATATACTTAAACGGGTTTACGGGTTGATCTGTTTAATACTTACTCAACCCAAACACAACCCGTTTATTAAATGGGTTAGACGGGTTGACCTGTTTTTGACCCAAACCCGTTTATCCTCAACCCAAACCTGTTTAACTACGTGTGGTTCGTGTCGTTTATCATGTCGTGTTAAAAATTCATGACCCTAAATTAACTCATATTAAAAAATCCTAAAAGTAAAAAAGAATATTAAAAGCTGCAAATATATTTTAAAAAGTTTTTAGATATAATATAAAAGGTCAACATTTTTTGCACAAAGTAAAAATTGCCTAAAAACACCAAAAACAATAAAAAAAAAAAAAAAAAAAAAAAAAAAAAGGCAAATCCAAACACCCTCTATAAACCCCCAACCCCTAAAAAAATGGTAAAAGCTGAGAAATCATCATCATCAATGGAAAACGACATCCAAACAGTGCTATGGTCAGCAGAGGACCTCTCACAAAAAGTCACCCACCTCGCTAACCAAATCACCCACGACTTTTCATCTTCAGCACCACCAGTGATAGTGGGTGTTGCAACAGGTGCATTCTTGTTTCTTGCTGACCTTGTCAGGAGCATTAACCTCCCTGTCACTGTTGATTTTGTCAGAGCTGAGTCTTATGGCTCTGGGACTGTTTCTTCTGGGGTTCCTAAGCTTTCCTGTGATGTCAAGCTTGATGTGACTGGGAAACATGTTGTTTTGGTATGTTTTTCTTTAAGGTTGTTGACTTTTTTGGTCAAAGTTGAGTTTTGTGTTTTTTTTTTCTTGTTAAATTTTGATGGTTGACTTTTTGAATTCAAAATTGTGTTTGCATGTTGATTTTCTTAGTCAAAAGTAGGGCTGAACACGGTCCGAAAACCGGTTTGGCCCGAAACACCGGACCGAAATGTTCGTCCATGTCCGGTCTGGTTCGGTCCGGTGCAGCAAAGCATAATGTCCGATTGTGCGTAAGACTGAAACAGACTGAGGACCGAAAATGGTTACAAGGCTTTCGGTCCGGTCCGGTTGGTCCTGTTCGGGCCGGTTTCTCGGTTTGGTCCGGTCCGTGGTCAGTAATGCTCGGCCATAGTCAAAAGTAAAAAATGTGTGTATATATGTTGTGTTGGTCAGGATTGTGTTGTTGAAACATATTTTGGTAATGGTGATATGTTTTTCGCTTGAGGGTATGATTGGCAAAGTTAGAAGTAGCCGGATTGTTTTGTAAACGTGTTTGCTAATGTAACTGTGTTTGTGATTATAAAGGCGAAACGCTTCTTGAAGTAGCATTCCAAAAGTATTGTTTCATTGCTAAAAAATTAGATGCTAAATGCTAAACACTTTCCTCTTGCCAATTATATCCTGAATGATCATTTGTGTTCTGTTGCATGTTGAAGCTTGAATACATTTTTAGATTATTTTGACAGTATGATACCTTAAATTATTAACTGACCTTAGATTATTTTGACAGTATGATACCTTAATTATTAATTGACCTATAATTCGATACCTTTTGTTTTCAGAAAACCCATTTGGTTATAAACTTATAGTTATAAGTTGTGCATGTTGACTTTTGGTCAAAGTAGTATAGTTTATATGGATTTACAGTAATAATTTAGGGGGTAGGTTATAAAGTATGTAGCTTTAAAAAGCATGGTTGGATCAGTTGGAAAACCCCTTGCCTCTCAACCGAGAGGTCAGGGGTTCGATCCTCACTCCCTACATAAGGCCGGAGGTCCTTTCTACCTTTGGTAGAACTGGAAGCAGCCTCTCTATCTTAGGTAGGGGTAAGGCTGTCTACATCTTAACCTCCCCCAAACACCGGAAACGGTATTGGGTACCCATAACCCGTGGAAGACGGCATTGGGAGTTACTTTACTTTTTACTTTTGTTATAAAGTATGTAGCTTTGCATGTTGACTTTGTGTCAGAAGTGTGTGCTAATTGTTTGACTTTTGGTTTAGATTGTTGATAATCTGTGAAGAAAAAACAGACTTAGCTTTTCCCTCTTTAGCCTTTTTGACCTTTTCATTCAGATGTATGCGGCCTCCCCGAGTTAATCCTGGAACCCGTGTTTGACCCTTCCATGGCCACCCCGAATGACCCTTCCAAGGCCATTTGGTGGTGGTTAATCTGTGAAGAATATGTCATTTTTTAATTAGTTTTGGTTTCAGAAAGAATGGGGTTTATTTAATCGATGTTTTTGCTCATATTGTTTATGTTTCAGAATTGCTAATATCAGTGTTATGTTTGTATTGACTCTTTACAAAATAATAATCATTGGGTTGATTTTGCTTCGTTTCTGTGGTATTATGATAATCTCGAGTGAAATTAAATGATGAAATTTTAGCTGTTGCGAGTTGTGATTTCTTAGGCTGCTTAGGACACCGCGTTAATAAATTATGATATCTAACCTATAATCTACATATGTGATTACTTGAAAATTATTTCTTAGGATACAGCTTATTGATTCTCATTTTTTGCTCAGGTTGAGGATATTGTAGATACCGGAAACACTGTTGCACGTCTCATTTCTTACTTGCAAGGTAAAGGAGCGACCTCTGTTTCTGTGTGCACTCTCCTGGATAAACCAGCAAGGAGAAAGGTTCATTTTGATCTCTTGGGCGAGGGGAAGTTCTATAGTGGTTTTGAGGTACTCCCTCTCTCTCTCACACACACGTATATAGATACAATTGCATCTGCCTAGACGTGGTAGCTTGTGAATTTGATGTTTTTCAATTCTCTTATGATAATCCGTATGAGATTCTACCATTTACTAAAATGACTAGGTCTAAGATATGTAAATCCAAAACCTTTGTATCTGCAACCACTAACATTAGGATGTCAAGAAACGTATAAGGCTTTGTGATATCCAAGTCTTCTGCAATAATTCATTTTGGGTTATAATGGTGTGTATATAGCATTACGAGTATTATAATCTCATAAACCTGCTAAACAATCGGCATTGTAGATAGTACTGCGGCCAGTCCGGTCACAGTCTCTTGAAAAAAGTTAATTATAAGTTCATCTGAACAAAATTGATAGAAAACAATCTTTTGGTAATAGTCTCATGAAAACGGAAACAGTTTATACTCTAGAACTCAAGTCCTGAAATTTTATTGATACTTAAGATTTTGATCCATAACCACAAAGTTCCTTTATATTGTCATTGAAGTTCAATGTTGATAATATATTAGTAGTCAAATACTTCATTACTCGGAAGTGACAAGACTCGTGCATTGAAGGTTTTGTGGGACAGTGAGAGCATATAGATATTGGATACCGATGTGCAGCCTACTAATGAAAGCAACTTAGAAATGAGTTCGTAAAAGTTAGTGTTGAGGAATCCTTTACTACTTCTGTCACAGTGTGTGTCTGAACATGTGTAAATGTAGATATCAGACATCGACATATCACCTATTAATGAACCTTTTGTAGCTACGACTCTTTTTTGCTTCTATCTTCTTTTTTTGGGATGGACATTATTTAGCTTCTTGAATTAAATGACTAAAATATGTATTCTTTTCTTTCTTTGACAGTGCCCAGACTCGTTTGTGGTGGGGTATGGGCTGGATTACAACGAGCGCTACAGGAACCTGCCTTACATTGGAGTCTTGAAGCCCGAAACATATGAGTAATTTATACTTGCACAAGTATTTAGGGAGTGAATAATCACCACAGTCGGTATTTTGCTGTAAATTTTATGTCATTCCCGTGCAGATGTAATGCAGAAAACTAATATATTTGGTATCTTCAAGCTCTCGCTTTTAAGTTTGGCTTTCTTTTACATTTTTGCAAGAACTTAGATATGTTTGCACTGATAAGCCACAAGCGGGCACTTTATTGCCAACATACATAGATTATTGGGGTGTTTGGGATTGCTTTATTAAAGTGCTTATCTGCTTAATATGGCACCAACTGGCTTATTTTTGTTTGGAAGAGGATATTAATGGTCATAATTTGATGTGATTCGTTGCTTACATTGTTTATGGCTCGCCAAGGCTACTCTGCTTTACTAAAGCTGGGTATTTTATTTTTCAAAAATTTGCTGAGTTGAATACTTAATATTTTTAACTGGTAAAGATAAATTATATTCAGTTACAATACACATTTTCGAAACACTACGCCTTAATCATTGTTACCAAAATAAATTATATTCAGTTATACTTATGGTATACATTTTCATCAACACGCTAACGCCTTAATAGACTATTTATACAATAATAACCTAAACAATTCACAATCAACACATCTTCAAGAACAATTGAATTACAAAATCGATTTTATGACTAATCAAGGCACAAAAATCAAATAAACCTAAAATTTAACCTGACTTTAGCAACGAATAACTGATACACACTAATTACAGTCAGAATCACAAATCTGTCGCCAACAAACCTAACTTAAGCCCTAAATGTTCAACAAACGGCTTCAGGTGCGTTCGTCCAACTACCTCTAGTTTGATGGCAATTGGCGTTTGCCAACTTTAAAGCATTTTTCCTTAGTGGGTGCAAAAAGGGTTTAAGTGAACAGATGCGATAACATGTTACCGTGTATCACGATGAGGTGTGGTACTCGCAAGCTACGACGGTAGTCACGTAAGGAACTTTGTTAAAAAAAGTTGGCGAGGAATGTTTTTAATTTTATGCTTTCCGCTACAATAACTTAACAAAGAGCGGAAATATTAGGTTTGAGGGATGTTGCGGCAATGTATAGACGGTAGTCATTAATGTTATGGAGGTATGTTGTCAAAGTTGTTAACAGTGGCTCTTAGTCGCAAGTAGGTGGAAGACACTGATTTCATTATATATATGGTGTAAAATATTTACTTCTTAATAACTAAAAATGACATTTTATTTAAAAAAAACCATATCACATTTAAAAAGTATTTGCAGCATGCTAAAAAAAATGATGTGATTTTATAATACTTTTCCAGCATCGTAATTTAGTATACATTTTGGAATTCAATTTGAATTATTGGACCAGAGGGTTTAAGAAAACAATTCTCGACTCTTTTATTAATATCAAATATGGAAAATGAATGTAACAAACTCATAAACTTAACCCCTATGTATAAAAGAAAAACGATAATTCTAATAGAAAGCTAACTAGGAAATCCTAGTACTAATCTGATGAAACTTATCAAATAATCTCCTAAAAGAATAATTGAAAACAGACTCCAAAATAAACAAAACTACTTAAATAAAAACATCAGATAATAAGTTGGGCTTCAAGGATCATTCACTGCATCAATAGCCTCAAATACATCAATCTTCTTATTCAAATATCAACCATCTCTCTTTTTTCCTGCATGAGTTTTGCAGTAATTAGGGCGAATTTATTGAAGATTCTTGTTAGAAACTCGAAGGCCTTTTAGGCTTATATTTGATGAAGAGGTTGTAAGTGAAATTTAGGAAGAGAGGAATATTATTGATTGCTTAAGCTTTGCTTGATTTGCTTCATTACAAATGCATCACCACAACACCTATTTATACTACTCCATGGAATGTTCTAGAGATGAGATATTTCCATGGATATTCTACTACGATCTAGATACTTCCTACATCATCTTGATTATTCCTAATACATCATCATCCTTATCCTAGTTCTAGATATTTCATAACATTTAGCAACAATATTCTAGACATATCATGGATATTTTCTAGGATTATTCTTTGTCGCTCTAGAAGCTTCCATACCATTCTACGACTTTCTGAAGCTTCCACTATATGGGCTCGGACTAAATCAAGTTTACGATCCAACACCCCTTTAAACTTGATTTCACCGACTCCAAGCATCATTCGTTGTCTTGAAAAATCTTCTCGCTGATCGGCTTGGTGAGGATATCGCAACTTGGTTTTCGGACCTCGTATGTATCACTTGGACATCTTTCCTTGCAATGCAATCTCGAATAAAGTGATAACGAGTGTTGATATGCTTACTCGATCATGGTATACTTGGATTTTAGCTAAGTCAATGGCGCACTTGTTATCCACATAGATCTCAAGATATTCTTGTTCCATGTGTAGCTCCTTTAGCATACTTCTAAGCCAAATCGTGACATACACATGATGTTGCATTCACGCACTCGCGCTCACAACTAGACAAAGTAACAATAGGTTGCTTCTTTGAAGACCATGTAAAAGCATTGTTACCTAGGAAGAATATGAACTCTGTACTTCTTCCATCGCCTTTGTCTCAAATTTATCGCCGCTATATCCAACCAGTTTGAAGTCTTCACTTGTTGAATAAAACATTCCGTAGTCTACGGTACCTTTGATATAACGGAGGATCCTCTTTGCAATATCCAAATGCTTTGTCGTAGGTTCTTCCATGAAACGACTAATTAGACCAACCGCAAAGAGTATGTCAGGTCTTGTACATGTCAAATAGCGCAAACTTCCAACAAGACTCTTGAATTGAGTTGAGTCTACCGCTTCTCCTCCATCATGCTTAGAAGGCTTTGCCTTATGTTCTATGGGGGTGCCAACGGGATTGCACTTATCCATGCCAAACTTCTTTAATATCTCCTTGGCATATCCTCCTTGACTTATGAAAATTCCATCATCCGTCTGCTTCACCTCAATGCCAAGATAATAAGACATAAGTCCTATGTCCGTCATCTCGAACTCTTTCGTCATTGATTTCTTGAGCTCATCAATCATACTCGAGAGTTTCTCAGAAGATCAAATCATCCACGCAAGCAGCATTTGAGCAATATTCTTTCATTTGCAAATTTCACATAAAGTGCATATTCACTTAGACATTTAGTAAAACCATGTTCTTGGAAATACTTGTCAATTCTAGTATTCCAAGCACGTGGTACCGCTTTAGACCATATAAGGCCTTCTTCAACCTTAGCACTTTACCTTCTTGCCCTTTGGCAACATATCCTCTGGTTGCTCCACATAAACTTCTTGAGAAGTCCATTCGAAATGCAGACTTTACATCCATTTGGTGGATCTTCCACCTATATTGAGCAAAGAATAGCAATAATCATTCTAATAGTTTCTAAGCGAGCAACAGAGCAAATACCTCTTCGTAGTCGATACCATGCTTCGCTTGTAACCTTTGCCACAAGTCTTGCCTTG